>JAWWEE010000158.1:28599340-28650570 GCA_035221455.1 Xenops minutus
TTTTTAGCCACCAGCGTGCTTGTAGCAAGCGTGGGTAGAGCCCTTGTAAATCTTCGTTTGCGAAGCCTAGCCATGATCCAAGGCCGTGAAGCAGAATCTCAGAGCAGCAGAGACTCATTCTCTGTTTTAACTAGAAGGTATTTTTTCTTTCCTTTGTAATGGAGCAGGATCAGGCGAGAGAGGAGTACAAGGAACACAATGGTCTTAAAAAACAGTTAAAGCCACGTAATGTCTGTGGAGAAAAAAGAAAATGTGGATCAAAAGAGGAAGAATCTAATGTGTGTTACTGAATTGACTTCTGAAAGGTGACTAGGTGTTGCAGTAATCAAGATGTTACACAAAGATGTTTTTTTTTCCAGCTTAGAATTGGTACTTACTCATTTTTTTCCTCCTGTCTAAATGAGTATTTTAATGATTTCATGCTTCCTAGGGTGTCTGGCTTCACAGCATGTTGCAATCACCTTGCCTTTGGCCCTAGAGACTGAGGAGCCCCCATAAAATAAATGGGAAAAGCCAGAAGTTGTCTCCTCAGCTTAGTATTTTCTTTTAGCTCTTCTTAATGGCAGGATTTTGTTGGGTTTGGTCTCACATGGTGTCTCTTCAGTGAGAGCTTCCTCTGGCAGCCACTGTCTGCTGCCTGCTGCTTAGGGGCATCAGCTGGGACGCTGAGCACAGTTGTCTCCCACGCAAATGCCTGCCAATGCCTGCTGTAAGAGCTTTTTAACTACTTGTCCAGTGTATCAGCTAGCCATAAGCATCAAGAAGTATCAAGACTATGGTAATTCTGATAACTGTGCTGAAGAAGTAAATCTGCTGCGTTCTTTCCTTACAGTTTTGTACTTAAAAAAAGCGTAATAGTCATGAAACCCTTAAAACAGAAAATGCATAGATGGATAATAAGTAGAGGTGTTGTTTTTATAGGTATGGATGTGCCACTGAAATCACAAAGCTGAGATAAACATACTGTTTGTTTCTACGATGCTTAATGTGTTGTTGCATAAGAAAATTGCTGGATTGAGAAAAATGTGACAGTTACTTTAGACTTATGAATCAGGTATCCAATTAGTGTCACTCTAATTCTGAATATTTGTACTGGATATATTTAGGTTTTTATTTGTAGATACACCTCAGTTGCTTTACCCATACTTCAGTCTAGGTAGCTGGTGTCAATGTTAATGTGGTAGTTCAGTTCCAGAGCTGAGCTTGGCAGACCTGTCAGCTCTGCTCAGGCGTAGCACCACTTCAGGGGATCTGGCTGGCTTTTGGGGGAAGTCTGGTTTCTGTCCATGCAGTTCAAAGTATGAGTAAGCATGTTTGTATTGGTGCTCATATACATTTGTTAATCTTGTCTATTTGATTTTTAAATTATCAGCAGAGAGCTAGTTTAATCTGTCATGCACTGCTCTAGAACTGCAGAGTGTATCAGTGCAAAAATGCAGTCTTTTAGCTTATTTGGTGTGTCATTACATGCAAATTTTTTAAATAATTACACTCCTTTGGAGTCATGAGGGAAAACCCTTCTTTATGGAGTATGTAACATGCTGTAGATTGTCAATGGCTTCAGAAGACATGTTTCAGAAAGTTAAGTAGGCTTCATAACCGCCTTCTGCCTCACACAGAGCTTTGTCTCTTTCCAGACTATCGGTTAGTTTTATTATTTATTGATCATGAATCATAGATTAGGATTAGTGGTTTTGGATCTGTGTGCCAGAAGCAGTTTTCCATTTATTCACTTAAAAACATTTGTTTGAATAAATTTCTTACCTCTTTTTTTTCTTTTTTTCGGCAACAGCCATTTTCTTTTGCTTGTTTCTATTCTTGTTTTTAAAAAACAAAGAAGACATCTGAAGATTTGTATAACCTCACCCAAAGTTAAAATGGAAACACAGAAACTACTGTCCTTAATACCTGGCAATGACTTGCTGAATGGCTGGCTGCAGATGGTAGTGAGCAGTGGCCCGCAGTCTAGTTGGAGGCTAGTGGCTTACCCCAGGGGATCAGGACTGGGGCCAGACCTGTTTAACATCTTCATTAATAATCTGGATCTTGGCAGCAGGTTTGCAGATGGCACAAAACTGGCATGAGTGGCAGATATGTAAGAGGGTCATGCTGTCATCCAGAAGGACCGTAAAAGGCTGGAGAAATAAACCAGCCAACTGGTCTCTGAAGCCAAGACCTACTGGTTTTGTTTAACAACTTTCTTCATTCTAATACAACTCTTGAAATACTTCATGTTTTGATTTGACAAATATGAACAAAGAAGTTATTCTTAAGGTTACAGTAATAACTGAGATGAAACAACAATTGTTGTCTTTCCTCAGGAAAAGCAAATTTGAATGAATAGGTTTTTAAGTTAAATCCATTGAGGTATCCTATACTAGTACAAAAGTATGAATGCATCTCATATTTGGGAAGAAGAGGAAGCGCTACCTTTTTCTCTTGGAAATGTAAGATGAGATTATTAAGATATGGGGGTTTTCTTGCACATTTAATTGATATTCCTAGCTTTTACAAATTTTAAAGGATTCTAATTACAGATTTGACAGTGGGATAAAAATTTTGTATTCTTTAACAGGGTTGTATGCACTGTTTTGGCTTTAGCAAATTCTTTGAAAGTTTGTCATACAAATATTTGTACAGAAATTTTTTAAAGCAAATAAACTACATTTTGAACCCTAGTTCAACCCTAGTTTTAATTTCCCTGATACTTCTGACATCATAGGAAAAGTATACGAAGTTTTGCAAAGTAGTGCGATTTTCTAAATGGTTGCAATGAATTTTTGTATGTACAGAGAGAAGAAACAAAATAGCCAGTGCTGCTCTGCAAGTCATTAAAATACCTGGAAATGTAATTGTATCTTATCTATTGTAGATTTGTAGTATCTTCAGTTTGTCAGAAAGTGTATGCAGTAAAATAGGAAAAGCAAGCTCTCTAGTTATACCTTATTCCAGCCCTCCTGCTCTGAGTCCCTACATTGTTCTTGATTTCTAGGTCTGTTCTCTAGCCATCTGCTCACTTCCTAAAATAGCACTGCTTGAGTCTCAATTTAGAACTTTTCTTATTATCCATAATACATTTTAACTTCCCTTTGAATGATGCTCATTTTGATACTGAGGTTTTTAATCCATTGCTGAATATGTATACATTAAGTAGTTGAACACCAACACTGACATTCATAATTACGCCAACATGTTATGAGATGTCGAACAATAGAAATAATTCTTGGCTTTCAGTGTTTTCTGTTTGCTTAATTGTTTTGCATTGTTCTACATATTACTTCACTAGGAATTAGTCAAATACTAAATTATAAATCCATTAACAAGCTGAAAAGTGGTACCACAGAGTCACACAGTAGGTAATTCCAGATTCATCTTATGTTTGCAGTGATTCCAGGCTGTATGTGTGTTGCAAGATTGACTTCTGCTGGGCTCATGATGGACTAGAATGGATAAGAGCCCTGTCTTTGTAGGGCTCTAACTTGCCTTTTGTCTCTTCAACCACTGAATTCCCATACTTTCTATCATACTATCTTTGATGTCTCTAATTTTCTGTAATGACTTTCAAGCTTTGACAGCCCTAATTTTGTAAAATTCACTTGAAGTTGGTCATCAGATTAAAAAAACAGTATCTAGAAGGAGAAACATGATGGAAGGAGAAAAGGGAGTTGGGCACAGAGAGAGATGGATGGACAGCATTTAAGTAATTTTTATAGGCAAAAGCAGGCATGTTTACTGAAGAATTTAAAAAACACCGTGTTTAGTATGTATGTCTGGCAGTCAGATTTTTTCTGTCACAGGAATGCTGATAGCTTTATGTGCTTTAGAAAACTATAAATGTTGACACATTTAAAAGTTTAGATGCTTACCTGCTCCAAATTCATGGAACAGTTCTTTGGGGAAGCAAAATTGTCTTTCTCAATGAACTGGTGAAATTGCAAATGTGGACTTTGCTGTTTAAGGTGATTATGTTGATAGTTTTCACCAGGACATTAAGATTTTTTTTCCTCAGGAACATTTTCAATATCTGTTATGATTTATTATTATACTTCTGTAAATACATGGAAGTCAGTAGTGGAATTCAGAAAAACTGCATGGCAAACATGCATACCATGCATACCTATAAAATTTAAGACCTTTTTTATTTCTTTTTGATGACTACTGATTTCAAGGAGAGAAATTCCAGAATCCACTAAGAAATCGTGCAATCTGTTCAGTCTCCTATCCACTTAACATCCTAATTAAGGGGGAACAATATCAATATCAATAATATTGCAGATCTCAGAATACACTGGGAAAAAAAAAAAGTGTTTGGCAGAGAAGTGTTTTCTTCTTTCCCAATTAAATTAACCTTGATATCCATTTCCATTTTTATAATCTTCAAATGGCTGGTTTAAAACATGATAGCTCAAAGGTTTCATTAAGAACAAAAGTAATTCTATAATGATAGAAAATACACTAAACTTTTCAATGGCTTATACCATTTGCATCTATTTTTGTTGGCCATTTGCGAACCATGAGGATCACTGAAGGTAATAATAATGATAATTCTATCACTCCAGTCATCCTTCCCCTCATTGTTGATCAAGCAGGGAGGACTCAGAGCAAAGAAGGAATACCAGTATACATATATGACTTGGAGTTTCAGAAGGCCCACAAGAACATGTTATTCTTACTAGGGCTGTAAGAAGTGGTAAGAAATAGATCATAACCTGTTCAGCCTTCCTCACCAAGACAGCCACACATACACAACCTGAGACTGTATCAGAGCCTGTACTGCCAAGTGCCATAGCATGCCAGCAGGCAGAGACAACAAACCCAGTGATCAGGCAGGAGGGGTCTGTGATTGCCAGGGCATATTGTTTCTGTGGGCTTTGTCAAGAGGAACCTCTTGGTATTCTGCTGCTCTGTTTGTCTCCTTCCCAGGACTGTTGCCTTGGCTGGGTGCAGAAGGTAGTGAGAGAGAACCCTTGGCAGAATTCGCTGTGTTGCCATGTTACAAATGTGGCAGCTGCTGGGTTTCTTTTGAGCTGAAAGAAATTTAAATGAAGAGGAGAAAGTGTTCATACGGAGTGTCATTCTCCTACAAATGCCAGAGTGGCTTAGTACGGTCCTGACAGCTGATTGATTGATTTGATTCATTGCCCAGATAAGCAAACATATGAGAGATGACAGGCTGTATAGGCTTTAAAGGTGTCTCCCATTTTGTTGCTTGCTGTAGGCTTAGAGTTAAATATAGTTAAATATTTGGAATCAACAAAGAGAGGGAACTAAAAGTTAAGAGCAGGCATTCACATATCAGTGTGACAAGATTATTTCCAGAATATCAAAATTTTTGTCTGTTCAGGGGAAGAAAAAGATTATGTATTTATTCACATTGAACAAAGAGGGACAGCAGTAAGATGACAACATTTGCATGTTGCAAAGGTATTTAGAAATAGAAATGACTCTGAGTCCCTGAAAGACTAAGTTAAGTAAGTTGTCAACAAGATTGTGTCAAAAATCATGTTTAGGTGGCTAAAACAAACAGGAGAAATAATTGAGGCTACTTGCTCCATCAGTGATTTTCATTTAATTGTAATTAATAAGGAATGCAATTTTGAGTATGGCTAAAATACAGTAGCTCGAAAAAGAATCTAGTACAGATAGAATGTTAGGAGCAAACATGCTGAAACACTTGGAGAAACATTCATATGAGAAAACGGTGGGCTACAGTTCTCTGGGCTCGTGTCAGGTGAGAGTTGCTTAGGGCTAGAAAGCACTTCTGTTTGCTGCCTTACACCTGCTATTTAAGTAAAAAAATTTTAAACTAATAAAATATTTTATATGCAATTCATGATTTGCCAGTTACAATAGTTTTTTAAAATATCTGATTGTTAAGAGCATAGCAAGATTCCAGAAAGGGAATGGACAGCAAACTGAAAGAGAGCTTCTACTTTCACCTTTTAATCAGGACCTGAAATCAAGGACTGGAACTCAAGACTCCATAGTCCTGAATGTTGAAACTCAGTGAGTGAGCATAGACAAAGGTATACAGTTGTAAAGTTTACTCCTAGCATAATTTTTTAGCTTATTTGTAGCCTCCCTCCTTTTATTTTCTGTATTTCAGGTGTGGTGAAATGTATGTTTCAAGTGGTATATGAGGCATGACTTGTAGTACTCTGAAACCCTTTGAGATTGTAATTTTATTGATTAGTTGAATGAGTAGTGATAGAAAAACTTAGCTTTAAGACTGATTTACAGGTTTTTCACACCTCACTGAGATAATTGGCTCAGTTCCAACTATATAAAGCTTTTTCAGGATCCTCTCAGTTGAAAGAAATGACAAGAGACATTGGTTCCTGTTTTCAAAGTTTATTCATAACCATTAGGAACAGACGTGGAAACAAATGAACACGGAGATGAAGAGTCAATAATGCCAGTTCTATGAGCCAGTTCACTGAGAAATAGTCAGCTCCAGAGCTATTAGAATAGGCACAGTTTATAAGCATAACACTAAAATAAACAAGACATTGGAAAAAAGTCTAAAACCTTCCATTTTCTTTGACTTAGAGATTGGGGGTAAGGGATAAATCTTTCTTTCTTTTAGAGTTCTTTGTTTCATGAAACAGAGGCATTCTTGTGAGATATCCTCTCCTCCCATGACACCTGAGTGGAATTTACTCCACTGAGATCTTCACCACTGCCACCAGTAGAGACAGCAGTGAAATAAGTGTAAACTATTGAAAATCCTGATTTTTAGAACCTGCACTTTCCCTGTAGGATTTAATATCCGCAGTTGTTTGGGGATGAATGTAGCTGATTTCTTAGCAGTTCTAGAAAGGAAGCTCAGTGTTCTGAAAAGACCTGTGGTACATTTCCAGATCATAGTGAAGAAACAGTTTCCCACTGTTTGTGCTATTGTGGAGCCGTGCAAAGTCATAAGAACTCTGAAACAGTGTAACTAGTTAATCTTTGTGTGAATGTGACTATGTTTCTTCCGAGAACTTGAGGCTACTTAAGATGTCTTTATGTCGTGGCTGAGTTGGCACAGTGTAATGTTGGCTTAGGTGTATCTGTCTTGGTTTTTCCTGACCTAAACTTATATATATAGTGGCATTAGAGTGTCTAAAGTCAGTGAAGGTTGATCAGGATTTAATATGCGTGCCTCGGTGCTAGTCCTGCTGTATCAAAGTGCTGATGTTGGTGTTGTGACGTCCCTGCCTTGTGGTCCAGATCTAGCAGGGCTCGTCAGTTCTTAACGGAGCGCTTGCCCATTAGAGAAGTCCATGAGCAGTGCTGCGTCTGGGCAAACAAGACCTCCCAGAAACAATGTGTGACAGCCTGGGTGGAACCCAGGGAACACAATGGGCTGTGTCGATGGAAGTGTTAGAATATGTGCTCAGTTAGAACTGTCTGCAGGGGGGTTCTCCTCCGCTATCTCAGGAGGAATTTTTACTCATTTATTTGACTTCTGATAATGGAAAGTTGATTGCAAAAAGAAAACATTATAGTGGTAGTTGCTTTTGTAAACAAGCTGTAAGGTTTATCTTAGTATACTTTGTTTTTCTTGACCACTTCTGCTATTGGGTGTTTTTTTTTTCTCCTAGATGGAGTTAAAAATTGCTCCTTAGAATTTTTCTCTTTTGAAACAGTCTGTTCTGTACTACTGCTAGTTTTAAGGAGGCTTAAGAGTACTAGTACAAAAAAGATATCTAAAGAAAATACTTAAGTTTTGGACAAAGAGGAACTGTCTATTTTTGAGGATTATTGCAAGCACTTTTAGTAATACTGCTTTTTCCCACTTCCATGAAGAAGTTTCCCAGAAACTATCAAGAATTTACATTCATTGAATTGAAAATTATAAACATATGGATATACTTTAGTTCATAATGAGATGTGGGGAACCATAGTTAAGGTAAAACAGCTAATTACCATCTTGGCAGCATTTATTTCTACTGGATACATGAGTATCTTGTCCTGGGTTAAACAAAAATTCTGGCATCCATCTTGTGTTTTATATTTTCTCCAAATATACCTTTTTGTCTTTTTGGTGTTTTATCTTCTTTAAAGAGATTGAACTGCTAGTGATTAATGACTCAAACATTTGAGCACCTGCAGTGACTGCCCAGGTGCTGTGAGAGACTGGACTAGCAGTGCTCATGGCTCAGTCAGCAGTGTGTTCAGCTAGCAATGTGCAGAGTGGCCACAAAGGCCAGGGGCTGAAGGTGTGCACATGTGACACCTCAGGCTACAAGCTGTGAGTTAAACAAGACAAGGAAAGAGGCAAACCCTGTGAGGTGGGGTAGTGTTCCTTTTTCCTTACACAGATGAAGACGACTCAGCTGTGATAACTCTCTGGTGCGTTCACACCCAGCCTGAAGGTATTCATCTCTAGCTGATGAGCCACAATGGGCCATAATGGACTCAGCTGCACTGATGCAAGAGACAGCTGCAACATCTTAGAAGGTGCCAAAGACTCCTGAAGTATCCTGTTACTCAGTGTTCCATCATCCAGTGTGAAACTTCTCAATGCACAAGAGGTACCAGAGGCATTCCCACCTGAACCTGAGGTTTCAGGGTTTCCCTCACCCACCCCTGGCTTCCACCACCACCTTGATGTATCTGGACTGCAACCACTACTCTGATGACAACCACTTCCACCAATGAACATTGAAACTGCAACAACCAAGTCTTGTCACTGGATCCAACAGATGTCTTGTGGGTCCTCCCCGTCTGCTGGGGGGGCTGCTGAGGGTCCCTGCTCCAACTGCCTGTACCAGCACCACAGCCTCACTCCAGCCCCACACAAGCATCTGCCACTACTCCACTTATCTGACATTTCCTGTTAGCACTCACCCTCCAACCATTCCTGACATGTTCTCCAGGCTTTGGGGGAGGCAAATCACATGGAAGGGTGGCCTTCCTGTCTTTGCCCTGTGGCCATATGTGTTTTTCACAGGTGGGGGAGGCCAGCTGCCATCTCAATGTGGGCCGGTGGGCAGGGCTTGGGGAGTTTCTCCTCATCAGTTGGTTTAATGCAGTTTTATCAGTACTGTTATTAGCATTCCTCTCATTAAGGAGTTATTTGCTTGCTCTCTGTGTGGGAGAAACCAGGGGTATTGAATTCGAGGGAGAAGACTTCTGTCCGAGATCTCTACCCCTCCAAACTGTCTCAAACCGAGATAGCCCTTTTCACTTCCCATGCTACCTCTCTTAGTTGTTTAACTATTACCCTAATCCAAACACCTGCTCACAGGAAGATTTCAGAGAACTCTTCAGAGAAGTTCCATGAGGGCTAAGCAAAGAAAAGGGAAATTAAACCTGCCTTGCACTTCTTCCCCTTCTCTCGGTCCCATTTCTAAAGCCTCTTGCAAGCCTGGGGGCACCGGAGCAGCTCTCTAACATACTGATATGCCAGTCTGCTGTCAAAGCAGTTAGGAGCGCAGCAGTTCAGAACTGGCTGGCAAGTGGGCACTGACTGACACCCTGCCTGCATGCACAAAGCCACAGCTCTCCAAGCGTGTTGATAGCTGGATGCCTTACAGGGAAGTGTGAGTCATTGCCATAATCACCTTGGTGTTATAGTTTCCTACAAAGCTGTCTACTCTATGCTTGGAGGTTAAAGCTGTTGAAAAAACATTGCCTAAAGCCTAGTTTGAGTTGGTTTTTAACCACTCCGAGAACATGCATCTCTGAAATGTGGTTGTTCCTTTGGGTTTTTTTTACATAAAAAAAATAAAAATTCTTCACCCCCTTTCTCCCCCCAGTTGAATGAAAAAAAATTGACAAGTTTCATACTGCTTAATCTTTTGAAGACTGATGCATTACTAAAAACCCTACTTAAACATGACAGATGGGAAAAGTAAAATTTGTAACAGCATAGTGTTTTTAAAAATTTTTATTTTTTTTTTCTTCCTGCAACACTTTCTATAACCTGGCAACACCTGTTCCAAATGGGAAATTGGAAAATTTAAACCTGAAGGCAGTTTTACATGGTTTATAGAGACCTGGACTAGACTATAAAAACACTGTAAAGCTGGACCAGGTTTTTTCTTTTCAGGGGCTGGACTATCACAAGTTAGCTTGGAATTGCTCTGGCTACAGTAATGTTTTTCTGTAGCCCCGAAAATGTGAGGATCAGCAGTGACTGTAAACATACATCAAAAAGCAGCAGACTAAAGATGCTGAAGCTTACTCCCAGTGTGTGATGTCAGAGACCCTGAAAGACTCACAAGGTTTTTCAGCTGTCTGAATGAATAAACAGACTTTAAAAGCAGAGCTGCTTGATAGAATAGTATGGTGCACATGCAGCAATTAAATATTCAATTCAACACTGAAGCCATTCTGCTTAGAAGGAACATACACATCTCCCATTTATCACCACTGAGTGCTTGAGCTACTGGCACTAAACTTTTCACAAATTCCTTGTGTCAGAACCTGAGTTCCACAGATCCGAGTTATCAAGAGGTACAAGAAAAAAGCTAGAGCACTGGTTCTCAGCATCAAACCATATTACCAACTTAATGTATAATATACCAACTTATCTTGTATAATGAAAACTCACTTAAGCCTTCCACAACCTGGACCCAAACACTTAGTATAGAGGGGCCTTGTGCACCAGGAACACCCCTTCTTCCAGAAAGGGCATCCCTGAAGAACAGAGGGTCGACAAACCCTCAGGGCCAACAAATAAGGCTGTGGAAGAGCTTTCCTTAGGTGCCTCCTCACAGACAAACAGCTTGACATTGATTAATTATGAGGGCCTGAGGAAACATGCAGAGCACCCCAGTGCAGTTTATGAAGTTCTTGCCTGCCCAAATTAAGCCAAGAACCACGTTATTATAAAAAATAAAAAAGAAAAAAAAAGAAAAAAAGAAAAAGAAGGAAAGGAGGGAAAAAAAAAAATCAAAGCCTTTTTAGCATTTGCAGTTTGGATTACAGTAGGGAGCCCACACAGCATGTTAGGTGCTTTCCAGACACTGAAGATGCCACACCTGCCTTGCCAAAAAAGTTTATGGTTTACATAGTTGCACAAGATGGTGCTTGTTTTGTTCAGGTAGATTGTACCCATGTAAGTCTGCATTAATTTCAAAAAAGGATTCAGGATCATGCCTGCCTGATCAGCGTTCTTCTCATGCAAACAAGTGGCACTGCCAGAAAGGCCAGTAATATCTCCAGAAGATCCAAAGGGCTTCAAAAACTCCCCCTTGCAGCAGGGCACCTGCTTCCTTGTAGCTCACAGCCCATGTCTTTGCTCACCAGCCCTGCCACCTTTTAGATAGTAAAATGGTGGTTCTTTGTCCCATCTCTAGCTGGTAAGCATTAATGCTACAGACGTGATGATCAATACAGACCATCCAGAAACATTTAATATACTAACTGTTTTGAGTGTACATTCCCTCCCACCCAGCACAGAAAGTGTTCTTTCTAGCATTTTGCCTGTCTGAGAGCACATCTGCCCTCCTTTTAAGCAACTTCAGCTACATGAAGAAAAACACTGGATGAATGCCAAAATGTGTCTGCCATGGGAAGACCACTTGGGTCTATAATTTTAATAGGTAGGACTACAATCTGTACATTACCTCTTCCCAATTCTTTATTCCTACTTCGAGCAAGCTGGCACAGCTTTCCTAAGAGCACGGCCCTGCTCCAGAAAAGCACCCTGATCACTGCAGGAGGTACTGCTGAGCCAGGCTGAGGAGGGCTATGAGCAATATGCACCAGGCACTCTAGCACCTGGATACCCACCCTCCCCAGACACAGCCAAGGCACTAACATGATTCTCTGGTCCCTTCAGGGGAAGAGCAACAAGATAAGTATTCTGCCTTTAATACCAAATGTCTTATGATGACCCTTAAAGCTCAAATCAAAGCTTGATGTCCTAACAGCTTCAGGATGCACACAAAAATGGGCTTTCCAAATAACAGAATCACCACTCACAGAGCAGTGTTTCATGCTCTATGCACAGACACACAACAATGAGCAGAACTGGGACTCAGGGAAAAAGTAATCCTGCAAACATGCGCAGCACCAGGAGGTTTCCAAGCTGTATCTAGAAAGGAAAAAAAAAAACCAAACAAACACACACACAAAACCAAAACCCCTAACAAACAAACAATCAACAACAACAAAACAAACCCCAATCCATAAACACAAAACCTCACCAAAAAAACCCCAGAAGAACTAGAAGGAATGATCTATTTTACAGGAAAAAGTTAAGTGAGATTGCAAGTGGGGTCCCATGTACGTAGACTAAATACCAAAATAAGCATAAATAACACCAGTATTAAGCAACAGTATGTGTATTTTTGTAGCATTTGTTTACACTAAGGGAGTCTGCACAACTCCTATACCAGTCAGTTTGAGTCACTGCCTTAAAGAACTTCCAGTTCAATGCAGCTCTCAGAACATCTTTTTAATGTCAAGGGTCCTATCCGTATAAAGACACAAACCTCCTTTAGCAAAAAGATTTACACAGGTGCTTGAAGAAATCACTTTCCAAACTGCTTTCTGCTTCTTCAGACTTGAAAAGAAAACGGAAAGATAAGAGGTCAGAATGAAGTTAACTTTGCCAACAAAGCATATCTGTTCTTTTTCTCCACACCTCAACACCACTGCTGACAAACAACAAACACTGATTAAAGGGTTTTTAATGCCTGTGAAGGAAAGCAGACTCCCTGCAGCTGCACAGCAGCTGGGAACACTTGTGTTATTTAGCAGAGAAAGGTCTGACCCCACAAGTGAAAATGAGCTTGGTGGTCACTCATTCTATTCACCATCTGGGTACATTATAAGCACAAACAGAACAGCACAGCCCTTTGTGATGGAGGTAAGGAGAAATGGCCAATGCATTGTAGTACCCAATAACATGCTTTAGCAAGGCTTCAGGGAAAAGAAGGAGCAAGGGACACAAATGACAAGAACTTGAGAAAGTGGTAGTCTAGTGAGAAACAAATCTAGAAGGCAAGAGTTCAGTACAGATGAAAACAGAGGTGCCTCTGCTATTTAGCAGCTTTGCTTCCCACTCGTACTGCCGAGTGCTGCCGCCTAACAAAATTGAGATGGAGAACACCGCACATGCAATACCTTACCCTTGCTTTGGCAGATTTCAAATTTGAAGACCCTTAGAATACATCTTGGGAAAGAGTGATTGATCTAGGTATAATCATATGGCATAGCTCACCCACTCATTTGTCTAAGTGCTCAGACTGGCCTGAGGTAAGTAAAAATGAGAGAGTCCTTCCCAGAGAGAAGTCCCCAGGAATACCATACCATTTTATACATTCATGGAGACTATAAACTTCTGGACATTTTTGTTGCTGTTGGAAAGAATCATTTCACATTTTTATGCCTTAGTTTCAGGCTCCAAACTGATGCAACCAGCCATTCAGGAGGCAGAGCTGGAGCCAAGTCCCAGTTTTAATCATGGCTAGATTCTCAGCCCCATGGCAGATTGCCCACAGGGCACAAGGACTTCAACCATTGGTTTTGGACTTTAACCAAGTTTCCTGCCATAGAACCATAAGCCTAGCAGGCCTCATATGGGTCAAAGATCCTGTTCTGAGCCAGAGACCAAAAATGTCTGGCTTCTAGGAATACAAAGAAGAAAATTTGAAATCCTTAAAAACTGTCAGAGAAAGGACCGCTGGGCTGGGAGTCTCACATGTGCAAAAAGGTATCAATCAGCCAGAGCCACCATAACTCTCAACATCTCACCAGGCTGTCCGGCCTCTGTCCTGAAAGTGCCCACACAGCCTCAGAACCTAACAAGTGAAAAAAGGCTTTTGAAATGAGCTTCCTGTGTTTTGGGGCAGGGGAAGGAAGAGACTGATCTATTTTAATATACCATTTTTTGGAAATGCTCACAATTTGTACTTCACTGGCATCTGGCTTACTTTGGTTTAAGAATATGTTTTTAAGACAAAGTTTCTCAAAGTCCTGCATCTGAACAAGTTCCAGTCCTTGTGTGGGGGTTTTTCTAGCATCCTACAGTTTTATACTGAGACTTACAGCTTTCCCAACAGATTTCAGATGGGCACTGCACTTTCCCCAGGCAGAAGGTACTTATAAGAAAGGTATTGTAATAATACTTTTATTCCTTCATTCATTGCTCCTGCAAAGTGAGGAGTCTAGCCTAAGTTAAAGTACCACTTATGTTTCAACCCCAGGCCCCCAGCTGTGCAAATAAGGATGGGCTTGAAGTACACAGCCTGTGCTTGAAGATGGGTGAAGACTGGACAAACATATAGGATCACAATGCAAAGCCAACAAACTCTAGATTTATTTGCATGGGTTGAATTCAAGACAATTTTCTGTTCCTATAGGCTAGAAACCTCATTTTTCTACAGTGATGCTCCCTTTCCCCACACTACTCTCCCTCAGTCTTTATTTTGTGCAAGCCACTGCAGTGAAGGACACCACTTAAGTACTGTGCTCATCTGTTAGATGACTTCTAGCTAAAAAATAATACTTGGGTTTTCTTCACAAACTGATCCCCGAACATGATATGCAGCAGCTGTTCTCTGCTTTTAGAAGATGAGGTACTAGGCCTAGAAAAGCTGCCTTAATGGAGTATTTGAAGAAGGAGAAACCCTAGGAACTGGACCTCATCCCAGAGCAGCTCTCTGGGTTTTTTGTTGCTGTACTTTTGTTTTTCATGGGAAGAAAAAAAAAAAAAAAAAAGAAGAAGGCATTGTAGTCAGGGAGTGAACTTTCAAATTTTTTTCTTTTTGCTTTTGAGCTGCTTAGCTACAGTTGACTTGTGGGGAAAAAAATGTCAGAGAAATCAAGGACAGGAAGTTAATTTCAGATTTTTAAAATAATCCCTTCTTCCACACAATTTTTATCCACATGCCAGTACTACCTTTATAAAATGTAGCTTCAATTTTGTAAATCTCAAATTTAAGCATCTTGTAAATTGTACCACAGACTAGTATACCAATCACCTGAACAGAGGAGGAACTCAAAATAGAAATTTCATCTTAAGTCTCACATTTCCAACATACAGCTTCTAAACCTTTCTAGTAATTTTGGTGGTATTAAGGTAGATACTGATTTAATTCCTTTGCAATAATTACTTCAGCTTCTGTCAAAGCTCACTCTCCTACTTGGATTATTCATGCAGCCAAGGTGACATGTAAGCCCAGAACAAATTTGAGATTAAATTTAATTTGTCGAACACATTGGCAAGAAAAAGCATGTTTAACTTGGACTATTTCTTCTCTTTACCTTTGCTACTATACATGTTGAACCAGACAGAAAACTGAAATGTTTGATCAGTCAGGCTTCTCCCCAAGAAAACTTCATTAATATAAAAGGTGGAATCTTGTCCTCAGTAAATCATACTGTTTAATAACATGATCTGGTTTAAGGAGTCTTGTGCTTATTCAGCAAAAAAAGAAACATACAGAAGGATGTTTTTAGTTTAATTTATGCCAAGTTAATTTCTGAGTAACCATAACACCCAAATTAGTTTGTTAAAATAATTGAGGCTGTGGATCCCCCTTAGCAAATGTAGCAGGATTACAACTTTGTGTTGTCACTAGGTGAGAAGTCAGCTATTCCATTATAATGGGATATGTTTTTCTCAAAAGAAGCTCTCAGAAAAGCAGAAAGGCTGAAATAACACCAGTTATATGCTTCAACAAAAGACAGTATCCAAAGCAATATCTCCAGAAATAGCGATCCCTATGCTTACACAAATGTTAGCATAGTAAATGCTTTAAGCCATTGCACAGACTCTTTTGTCCCCAGTTCTCTTGAATCACAGAGGAGACTAAAGAATTTACTTTCTTACCCTTTTGTGGTATAAACCACAAAAATTGCAGAGTTCTGTGCACTGACAAGGGAAGTCTAATCACTTACAAAAGGCAGCTATGAAATAACACTTTCTTGATCCTATTTTCCCCCTTGTATCACTTTTAGTAGGACTGGCTATGCAGTCAGCCTAGGAAACCTTCCCCATTTACAAAAGCTTGGAGTACTGCAGACAGAATGGGCAAGCTGTGGGGCCATCAGTTCTGAGCTCTTGAAGTGTTAAGAGGATGGAAGTTTATCTAATTAGATCTGGCTGTGTAATTCACAGTAAGCATAGAACAGCTTTAGTTGAAAGGGGCCCTAAAGATCCTCTAGTTCCCACCCCTCTGCCATGGGCAGGAACACCTTTCATTAGACCACCATCCACCCTGGTCTTAAACACTTTCAGAATAGGACATCCACAAGTTCTCTGGGCAACCTGTTCCAGTGCTTCACCACCTACACAGTAAAGAATTTCTTTCTAATATCTAATCTAAAACTACACTCAGTTTGGATCCATTCTCCCTTGTCCTGTCACTACACGCTCTTGTAAATAGTCTCTCTCCATCTCTCTAGTAGGCTCCCTTCCACCTATATTAAGTTTCTTCCTAATAATTCCACTAGAGCCTTTCTGCAGCCTGTCTTGAATGTCTTAAAATTTCTGCTAGCGCAAGTTTGCCAACATTACAGCAATACCATCCACTATGCAGTAATGAACAGCATAACACTTCCTTGTTCCAAAGGGCAGAAGAGACTTAATACAAGTTTTTCACAAGTCTTTGCAAGCATTTCCAATGGCAACCAAGTTTTGCTGATGCATTCTTATATGAATAATCTCTTTGATGAAGTACAAATTCTGTTGATTTTCCATCGGTAGCCTGATACATATAAAGGGCTTCCTTTCAAATCCAACCCCCCTAATGTCTGTCATCATCACCTGACATCAAATCATTCAGACCCCCTTCTCTTAAGCACCTTCTCATGCTGTCTTTCTCTCAAGAACTTAGAATTCTTTGCCCTTTACTTCCACAGTGTTTTTTGCTGAAGAGTTGGGTACCTACTTTAAGTGGAGTCTCCAAGTTAGATGATAAACTTTCTAAACATCCCAAACCAGCAAGATAAAAACCGCATTTTTTCCCCCTGTCACCCACTCTTCCCAATAAGACAAAACTTTCTATACATGCCAGAGATTGTGCACTGCAAAAAGTGGATATCAAGTTTTACCAAAGGTGGTTTTGTAACCTGAACACTTCCTCCTAGGTAAGTACCACTCCCTTTAGCATGCACACAAGGCACATTATATAAGCACACACAGCAAGACAGATACATCTGTGCTTACTTCAAGCCAGATAACCCTTTCCCCACTTGCTAATCTACATGACCACCAGTACCTCCATTCAGTCACAGCCATATATATTAGACATTATTACTGTAAGCAAAGCAGATGTATGAAGAGGACTATCATCTCTGGAACTTGCTCTGTTCTGTTGGGAGAGAATCTCATAAGGAGACAGGATGATTGAACATAATTTACAGACACAGTTTGGCAACCACATCTTCAGAGTTGAGCTACAATGGAAATAAAACTGTGCAAAGATACTTGTTACATCACAAATGTTTTGTCCTTGTAGATCTTCCAGGATGGAGAATATCACCCAATATAACTCCATAGCTCTGCAAATTTCAGTCCTGAAATCAATTCCTCTAAAATGCTGAAAGAGGCATTGAAATTGAAGCTGGCATCCAGTCTTCATTATAGCTGGTGTTTCTGCTGCCAACAACAGAACCAAGAAGGAGATATTAGAAATTGGTGAACTCATTAGTTCAAAAACCAGCAAGGACTGGCTGCTCATCAGTAGGTACATACTAAATGAATACAAAGTCTGAAAGTCCATTGTGCAGGAGGGATATTAAAAAAGAAGGTACTGAAAACACTCAACAGTTCACTTTCCTTAACCACATTCTTACCTCTACATGTTCTAAAGACAATGACTAACCAAAGATAACTCTCAGGGGAAGATGGCTGCATCAGGAGCTTCTCCCCATTTCATTTGAATTTACATGTATTATCATCAACACTTCAGTGTCAAAGTTTCTGAAGCACTATTACTACTTCTGTCTGGGGACATAACTCTCTTGACACACCTCCTTCTGTAGGCCTACCTTGCCATCTCCAGAGAGACACAGATTCAGAGTTGTGTTGTGGGCCTAGCAAGTATACAGAGTAATAAGGGAGGTTGCCCCTCTTACTCCGTAACTCCTCTGAAGTGTCAGGAATAGTGAACCTGAAGAAAAAACTGGAATCCTACCTTGTTCATATATATCACGTACTCATATTTAATACAGAGTAGATCATGTTGCCAGTGCTGTGAAAGTAGCAGCTCTCTGACATTTATTACTAACATGTGCTGCTAAGAAGGTTTAGTTCTAATATCATAGAGGATGTGTTCGCCCTGGACTTCTAGCCTATAAAAGGTAAGAATTCTCATTAGCAGAAGAGTATTAACGGTTCAGTTAATAGTTATGAGGTTCTATTTGCTCCCTCTAAAAAAAAAAAATTAAAAAATCATTGCAGTAGTGATGTGTACCTACCAATACATGCAGTTATCTGACATGAAGATTGCATGCATCCAATCTGCAGACAGTTTCAAAGACTCAACTTCATAAAAGTCAGATGTTAACATTTATAAACACCATTTAAAAAATATTAATTCTTGCTTTAGCAGGCCAGAGACTTTTCTGAATAGCCTTCCAGTAGGGTGCTGTTGTCATTATACGGATCCCAGACTTGGCTTCATAAAACTCACTGTTTCAAGTGCCAAGCCCATCTTGGTGGATTCCACAGTAACCCAAACCATTAAACCCAGGCACATTAAATACAAGGCAAGGTTTAAATTCAAAACCAAATAACCCAGTCCTGCCAACCAAGAAACAAAGATATGCCAGCAAGGAATTTAGACCGAGAAAGAAAGAATCAGGAAAGAATGTACAAAACAAAGTGAAACTCCTGTCAAAAGTCAGAAAAGAAAAAATAAACTTTTCATATCAGCTCCCTAAGGGAAAGATTCACTGTTTCATTAATTCATTCTGTAGTTGTGCTTGCATTGCATTTTACAGCATTTAACAATAATTCTTATCTTTCTACTTACACTTAAACCAAATGCTTCCCTAGTTTTGTAGGGGTAAGCATCCAGAAGTTAGCACTCTGTACAAAGTAAGTGCTGGACAATGCTTTCTTAGACTGTCAGGCAGTTATAGACTTTGCAGACAGCATAGGCAGTAGCAGAGAAGCTTTCCCCATTACCAAAGTCTTTCTGGATCACAAATTGAAGAAGCTGCTGGGCACAGAAGGCTCAGGATAGAAACTTCAGTTCTGCTGGTATAAAACTAACTCTTTACTTCCTGCTCCCACCTCAAAAAAAATAGTCACTTAATATGACTGTCTAAATATATGACAAAAACCTGCCCATAACAAACAAGCTGCATGCATTGGTTGCTTCATGAGTTGGAAGAGCTACAGAGACAGTTCTAAGGTAAAATGTTCGTGTGAACCAAGAAGAAAGGATCCTTATTAGTGGCACCATGGCTAGCTCTAATGCCATTACCTCTTGTCAGTGACAGATAACATTCAGAAGAGTAAACACACTTTAGGATTTCTGCAGACAAGATTTGTTTAAAATAGTTACTTGTGTCTTTCTTCAAAATTGTAGCAGTAACTTAGCTCCTGATTGTTAAATGTGGAGGAAAAACATACCAGGTCAAGCATCTCTACAGCACTGAAGAGTCAAACTAGGCAACACCACTTCAAACTAGCATTACTGTGCAAGGTTTTCTAGCCTATCAAGTACAGTTCATGTGCCTTCCAATATCTTGGGAGTAAGATGTTGCATTTTATCACTACTGCTGAACTACTCGGCAATATTACTATACACTAGCATGAAAATCTGTTTACACAGGCAAGACATATTTTCCATATTGAAGTGACAGATGCAGCTTGTATGATGATCCCATCAGAATCCCTCCTGCTGAGATCTGCAAGAACACAGAATCAATTAGTTTGGAAAAGACCTCTAAGATGGAGTCCACCCATTAACCCAGCACTGCCAAGTCCACCCCTAAACCACGTCCCCAGGTGCCACATCTATACATCTTTTAAATGCCTCCAGGGATGAGGACTCAACCACTTTTCTGGGCAGCTTGTTCCAATACTTGACAACCCTTTCAGTGAAGAAATTTTTCCCAATATCCAATCTGAACCTCCCCAGTGTAACTTGAGGCTATTTCGTTTTGTCCTGTCACTTGTTACCTGGGAGAAGAGGCTGACCCCAACCTCACTACACCCTCCTTTCAGGTAGTTGTAGAAAGCAATAAGGTCTCATCTGAGCCTCCTTTTCTTTGGGCTAAACAAGCCCAGCTCCCCTCAGCTGCTCCCCATACGGCTTGTGCTGTGGACCCCTCCCCAGCTTCATTGCCCTTCTCTGGACACACTTTAGCCCTTCAATGTCTTTCTTGTAGCAAGAGGGACCACCTCAAAGCTGTCAAGGTTGCTGCTATGAAGTCTGCAGTTTTTCTTATGTAGAATAGGAAGCAAGGACAGGGATGTCTTCAAAAGAAGAAACATTTACAGGTATATCTTGATGCTGCCCCAGATTAATGGTATTTTCCCAAGCAAGATAGAAAATCCCTTTCCCATAAAGCATTTCCCTTCCTCCCCACAATGTTAAACATACATTTAACTCCCACATCCAAGGAGAAAGGTGTTAGTGACTGATCTTCATACAGGCTGTTCACTTTCTCAGGTTGACAGGTTTTTCACAACATTTTGTACTATAGAACTGTTTCTTTTAGTGTGTTTATTTTCAGCTTGCAGAAAGGGCAATTCCAGCTATGCTGAGCTATCTTTCACACTTTCAATGAGGACCTGCAGAATACTCATGTTGCTTCCTTGTTGCTAGAAGCAGACACGCTTTTCTGATTTTCCACAGAAGTAAGCTTTAAAGCATTCCCAATTCTAGGGTATTTCACCTTAAACACAAGCAAAATTAACTCTTATTGTCACCAAGACCCTTGCAGTTAAAAACTATGATATCTTTGGTTATCTTGGATATCTTTTTTGTATGTTCATACATGAGCTGTTCTGTCTAGAACTGACAGCTTTCCATTCAAGTAGCCATCTCTAGTCTAAATTCACACAGCACTCGGCAGGTTAGCTTTCCTCCAATTGCACTCACTGGGATTCTGGAAGCACTCAGCCAACCTTTTGCTGCAATTTCTATGTATCTCTCTAGTAGAACTTAAAAGCTTTCTAATATACATATCAGTTTATTTTTCTGTCTGCCTCCCTGAACAGAGCAGGGTATCAGTCTTAATATAAGCAAATACAAGACCTTTGCACAATAAATCTTTGACACGGATAATTGGCAAAGACTATTGCGGTCTCTCATCTTCCTTTTCAGGGCATGTTATTGAGAAAGCTATGGCAAAACATCTGTGGCTTTATCTGGATTCCTCAGATTTTCTAGATCGTTTTCCATGGTCTAAGACCTCGCCTCAGTACAAACATACTCAGGCTCACTGGTCAGACTTCTCACAGTGGACAAAGACTAAACTAACATTTCTGACAAAGCAGGCTGTGATACCACCTTTCACATACAGCTTTGTGGCTGATCCAGGCTATGAAGAGTAAGTAGTACTTACACCATCACCACACCTAGAAGTGAGCTTCTGCAAGGGTTAATCAGTTTTCTTTCTTCATGCCTTCTACAGCTTAAGAGGCTACTGAGCCTGATCTCATCTGAAGGAATTTGATTTTCTCACCCAAATAATTGAGGTTCCTCTTCTGATTGTAGGATACTGCCCACCTTAAAGCAGCCTGAACTATGGCCAATAAGAAAATGTTCCCAGGAAGAAGTGGCACCAGTAGAAAAGATCAGAAGAAGGACTTTTTTATCACTGAATAGAATAACTGAAGGGCAGGCTACTTACTGCTCATGTGATACTATATTGCTTGAGGGGACAGCAGACAAGCTAATGCATTGGCAGGGAACAAGGGAGATGAAGTATCAGCAATCACTTCTCCCCATCCACCTGCAGCCACCCATGCTAGAATTACAGCATGCCTTTTTCCTCATCCAAACAAGACAACAATGGCAAATTACACTCTCTCACCCTGCTCAAATGCAAGCCTCAGGAAAGCTCTAGTTACTATAAAGTGCTGCAGACTCCAGCTGAGGTTTCTTTTAAAACAGGTAGATAGACAGCAATAATAAAGGCCTCAACTGTGGTGGTTGGTATGCACATCCAAAAAATAAACTCAGTAGTATATAAATATTAGCAAGCCTAGTGACAGCAGCATCCAGAGCAATCAGTTCTCAGTGGGCTCCAGGCTGAGGAGGAGCCTATTCTGTTTCAAGAGGCCCTCCTCCTCTTCCCTCCCCTGAGTTTAGCTACCTCTTCTAGCTGAAGAGTTATCCCAGGCACTAGCTGTCTTAGCAGACATTGCTAAATCCTAGTTTCATCTGAAAAAAATCTTGACATGCTGAATCATATATTATCCCACTTCTTACTAGCTTCTTGGTCTGTATCAGCAGGCAAGAGATAACTGAAGGGGTAATTAATTTTAAGAAATCTACGGAAACTCAAGTCTTACAAATAGGGATCTAAAAGTTAGGAAACAATGATTTCAGGTTGTCTGATAGGACTTCAGACAGATACTAAGTCAGTCCAGGTAAACTGTGACCCAAGCGAAAATATCTCTTTTTAAGAAATTGTTGTAACAGTTTCAATAAAATTGGTTTAGTAGGTGCACGAGAAATGGCTGTGTGTCTGACCTAGCTATAAGGTTTCATGGACCTTATAGCCACCAGTGGCCGCCAGTAAAGAGTCCAAAATAATTCTATCTGAATCAGGTTGTTTCTCCTTGTCAGTCCTGATCTTGCCTTCACAGTTTGCCCCGCGCATTTATCTAGTCAAGTCTTATAACCAGATACTCCCAGTTTTCTCGCTCTTACCTGCTTATTCTTTTTCTTTCCTCCTTTTTAATTTCAGTCCTCTAAAGATTCAAGCAGGTCCTACACATTTAAGCGGCTCTCTTTCCATGCCTAAATGGAAAACACTCAAATCTTTGAGAAAACTGTTAAAGTCAAGAAGAGTCATCTCTGTTCCTCCCAGCTGAAGTTTGCCAGCTCTTGCACATAGAAAGATGACTCTAACTGATTCTGAAAAACTTTTTTCCCCTAGCAATTACATTAACATCTTACATATACAAATATTGTTACAAGTTCCTGCACCAGGCACCTTCTCACATGCCACTAGTTCATTTCTATCCTTCATCACTGTTCCAGCTCCTCCCCATCCATTCTGAACTTGTCCAGCTTCCTAGGCCTTTTCCCTCTTCCCAGTTAGTTACAAACCCAAACAATTTCACTAGCCAGCTTGTCATTTAGAACTCAAGTAGAAGGAGGAAGTTATTAGCCAGATTCTCAAACCCCCTAATTATACTCAGTAATTCAGCTCTATCACTGGATACTATTTCAATCCCCAATCCTCTGTTACTAGTTACAGCTCAAGTATGAGCATATTCCTGTGTTTTCACGGGACTTCTGACTCCAGGCTACAGAGAAATAAGTCAGTTCAATGTTGCCCTGTTTTTGATCAAGCCAGGTGACAAATTTTTTATCATGAAATACAATGTTTTATTCCCATCAGTTTTCAGTGACAGGGCAAGATCAGTGTAGCCTAGTTTCCTATTATTAACAAGCTCCTGGATAACACATAGTTGTTGGCCACAGGACAGTGAATCAGTAGCTTAGTTTCTTGCAAATACTTTTTAGAAGCACCATACTACAGTTACACCTGGATATCAAAACAGCACCGAGCATTACCTAAAATAAAAGCAGAATGGAGAAGAGCATGAAAAAAATGCAAACTCAAATTATTCTTAAGAAAATACAAACCATTTGAAAACAATATTAAGTTACCCTGCAGAGAGTCCACTCTCTGGATTCAGCTGCCTTCATAATGGGTCACCAGAGTCTGCTAAGAGCACAAGTATGTTAAGGCTCACATAGGACTAGGGCTCATTGCAATTCCCAAGTCTGGAGGTGAAGTCTCCGCCAAGGAGCTTCCTTCTTCACTCTCTCTCCTCTCACTGGAATTTCCTCATTAGTAAGCAGAGCCCAATGCAAACTTCTTAGAAAAAAATTTGCAAGGAAATTTAGTCATCATTAACCCCTAGGTAAAAGGGAGGGAACACTTCAGTAGGTAAAACCAGAGCCAGATTTTGAACACCTGTGAGTAAGGTTTAAGGGAGGAAAATCTGAAGTTTGCATGCAAAGAAGCTGACAGCAGCATTTGGCTCCAAGAGATTTATAGCCCTTGCTTGTTTCACCATTCTCCATACTCATACCCAGAAGTAGATTCTACTACAGAGTATAAGAACTGCCCCAGTGAGAGATCTTCATCTGAGCACTGTTTTTAAAATTGAATCACTTAAAAATCCTCTAAATTAGATGAACCCTGGGTTTGCAGTGAACAAATGGACTACTTTTACATGGTAACTTCCATGAGAAAGCCTTGAGGCAGGACCTGCATATATGCCTGAGAATGGAAAGAAGTTTCTTCAGAAGAATATAAGCATGGATCATTAAAAACCTCTTACTGAATGAATTGCTAAAAAGCAGAAAACAAAGCTGGAGTGCTTGATCTCCCCAAATCACAGGTTGTTAATAACACTTGCCTTAAACACTTTTCTTCAAGTCAGTTCTCTGAACTAGCACGCTCTAAAGGTGTGTAATGCTTTAGGTGACTATTCATAAAAAGAAGCTTAGATCAAATCGAGGAATGAAAACAGCAGCCTCACAGAAACTCAGTCTGACATGAATTTAGAGATGAGATTTTTCTTAGGAGATGATTACTGTTGCTTTCTCAGTAAAATTCAAGGACACAAAGATTCTTTGAAATGACAGCAGTTCTGATTTGAATATTTCTACACAGAAAGAAGCTCTTGTCCATCATTTATGTCAACTCAAAGAGGCAGAAGTAGCACACCTTCTCCAAAACTGTACTCTGCAAGGAAGATCCAAAAGACTTCTTTTTAGCTCAAAACCAGGCAATTGCTTTTATAGGAGGATGCATAAATCAGTAGCTAGCCTTTACAAAATGTTACAGCCTAGACCATATTGTTAAATAGGTAGCAATTAACCCAAATTATTGGTCAAATTCATTAGGGACATAGTAAGCACATAGGAAAAACAATCCCATCAAATCACTCTTACTAGTTAATCCCACTTTTTCCTCATTTTTTTTTCTACTTAAGCATAAGTCATCTTCAGTAGCAGAGGCAGCCCAGGACAAACATTATTTTCAGATAACATTCTTTCCACACAGTCCAGGCAGAAAGAGACTGGTACTGGTTTGGAGTAGCACTACTCTTCATGGTGGTGCCACATAATAGATTCATAACTAGATACTGGAAATGCTCATCTTTGTCTCAGTATTTAGCCAGGACTGCCCAAAAGAGAGTCAATATCCATAGCAACAGCTATGCAAACAGACTTGTACCAGAATGGATTAATGCAGGGAATGCATAAGTAGGGACCTTCTAGAGAGATTCACTCTAGCTAGCTTGGCTTTGATTTGTTACCTTGTCCCTGGGCATCTAGCTCCGTTTTCTAATGACAATCATTCCCCCAGCTTAACAGTATTTTATGATAAAGTTTCAGGCTTACACCAATCACTCTTCTCCCTGTAAGCACCAAAAATAAGATACTCCCCTACCCCTTTGATCAGCACCAGCCCACCAAAAGCAGCAGCATCACAACCTTGAACATACTGCTTTTTCTATTCACATAGTCTAGTTTCCCTAATTGGAATACAGGATACAAGAGCAATAGTCAAACAGCCTCCCCCACATATATACCACACTTGCATTGCAGAAGTATCACCAAAGGTCTGTTTTGAGACACCTACTAAGCAGTTAAGCTCCTATAATAACTTTCTTCAGAGATGTTCTGATTACTGAGCTACGTATTTGTATTACCCTTATGTAATGTCCATGTGTGGAAGGGATATTTATGCAAACACGGAAGTCACTTTCATTTTTGTAGAGTCAGATAGTAAAGAATTAAACCAGTAGTCAGGAGACAGTAGATAGTTACATGATGCGCAGTTCCCTTAAGTTTCTTGTTGCTGTATGCCTTCTTAACAAGGGAATCAGCTCGAGGCTTTTTCAACAGCTTGCTTATGAGAGGACTTACTCTTATGGTCATCATTATCAGAACTTTTCACTGACCCATAGAATTCCTCCCACATGCTACACTGCCTGCAGTGGTTTCAAGTGCTGGAAAAGTATCTGTGTCGTAACCACATGGAACTGGGATTCTCAAGTCCACTGACCTCTTCAGTTTACTAAGCTTAAGTTCTACTTAAGAACACAAAAACAGTGGAGAAATTTTGCCTAGAAAGGCAAGTTATTTAGCCATAATGAAAGCCAACTCTTAATAAATCAGAAACAGCAGAGAAATCCCGTGACTTTTTACTGTTCTACATGGTGATAATAAAGGGCACCAGCTAGGTATTCTAGCCTACATCAGAAAGCAGCTTCAACTCTGCATTTAAGGAAAAAGTATGATTTCTGCAAAGAGAACCTGCAGCAAAATCAAACTGAACATCCAGAAAGATACTGACAAAACTTTAGAGGACAGCAGGCAGAATGGCAAAGGAAAGGGTCAAACAAAAGCCCAGTACAAAAGTCACAGAATTCAACTATGAAGATCATTCCAAACAATGTTCACCACAAAGGTTGTTTTAACAACTCATCTGTAGCCAACCCAAATATGGTTTATCAGGAGTGATCTCTGTCTGCTTGAGCCTTTTAGTCCAAGGCCCTTCTCCACAATCTTGAAAGATTTAGCTCCTTACACTTTACAATAAAGAGGAAACAATGCCAAAAATAAGCCTTTTTCCTTCTGAGAGGTTTTAGAAGCAGTGAAGAGTGCACATCTAGTGCCAAGGCAGCTCACAGATAGTATCACTCTTCTAGCTCTTACCTCCGTCCCCTCCCTAAGAATTCTTACAAAGCAAGCATGTCCTCTTGCAGCAAATCAATACAGCAATTAGCATGAACTTCAGACACTTAATGTCTATGAATATATAGCCCAAAATAACTGAGGATTATAGAAAACAATGATAGACTCGTTACCTCAGTCACTCTTAGGTAACTTCAGCTGGCAGCATACAAGCTGCATCCAGTCCCGAAGGCAGCCAAGCAACTCCTTGCACTGGGGCTTTGGGGTGCAGAAGCAAACTGTTGAGAGGAAGGGCAAGTTCTACAATATTAACTTGTCCCTTGAGTCATCAGCACCTCTGAGCGAACAAGCACTGCTGTATACTGATGCAATGGAAATAGTGTTCCCAGTAACACCCTCCAGAAGAAAAGAGGAGAGACACATCTACCTCTCCATCCCGAGGCATTGCTACTTCAGAGGCTGCAAACCAGTCTCAAGGCACCAGGGTGCAAGTGGCTGTAGGCAATCAATGCTTTATGCACCAGATATGCTGCTGTCCTCATTCTTCTTGCCCTCAAGCCTGTCTGCATTTCCTTATGGCCAGTGGCTTTACTAGATACCAATCCCCAAGTTCTCTCACAGACACTGCCTGGCCTTTGCCTCCCCCACCACGTGTTTCCAGCCTGTCCAGCCAAAATCTTTATTTTTCTCTCTGAATTACAAAGGACCATGCTTACTTACATCAGCATCTTTATCAAGTTCAGATTTATTAGAAAGCATAAGATGCTTCTGTGATTCCGTGGAGAAGCAGTTTTTCCTGTTGAGGACATTCCTGCTCTTAAATTTGAAGTGAGGACAAACAAATCTCGTGTATCTAATTCCGAGTTTTATCAGACTGCAAGAATGAGATCAGAAGAGTTTATTCTCTGCAGTTCCCAAACCAACACAGACACAAAAACATCCCAGACATTCTTTGCTCTCGTTTGAGCTTTCATGCAGGATTCTCTTAGGTGCTGTGCAACACATGAACAAGAATAATTTGGGGTCTTGTTTAAGAGCAGGAATGACCAGGATCCAGTAAAATGCAACAGGATACATTACTTGGCTGCCTCATATGAAATAAAGAAGACTTACTAAAAAACCAGTTTAAAACATCCCTCATTAACTGGAAATTGCACTAGGCATTGCCAAACAGCTGTTTAATGGGGATATATTATAACCATGCTGTGCAGCTTCAGAGGTTTTGCACTTCTAAGACTTCTTTTATTTGTGGACTACAGCATATTTACTAGGAAAAAGGCTCTGACACATACCTGTAAGGCAGGCATTATCCCACTCTAGGTGAAAACCTATACAGATGGTAACTTACTCAAATTCACAAAGCAAGCCACAGTAGAAAAGATAAAAGGGAGCACAAGCTACCACCATTCTTCAGGCATTTAATGCCTGAAAAGCTATTCTCCCCCAGCCTCTGGTCATGTTCAAAGATACCAAAAGCACAGCCAAGAAAAGTACAATAATGCATCACTGTGGTCAGATGTAGTTAACTCCTTACACCACAGAGCTCTTCCCTCTGAGCAATTACAGCTGTGGCTTCACTTAATGCAGTGTTTGAACTACAAGGAGGTGCTTGCTGATGCAGCCTAAATATCTAACACAGGAAATGGATGAATACCATTGGACAGCAGCGAAGGAAGCAGTGCTACTGCTTTAACCTAGACAGTACAGCAAACACCCTTCAACAGAGAAGAGTTAAGCAAGAATCTATCACTGTTCTCTTATACCACTGCATGAGTATTGCACCAAGGGACAAGACAGATTACCACTATGCACTGTTCTAGATTTTTAATCTGTTAAATAAAGGTTAGGTAGAAATAGGCAAAAGTTGGTACCAAAGCTAAAGTCAGTCCAGTTGAAATGGCTGTCTGGCAGGCTTATTGTGGTTACTTGACTTGTTTGAACTTTTAAAAGTTTATAATAATCTAAGTCCAAGAGTTAAGCAGAATTTGAGACTTGAGAATTGGATCAATGCAGTTTAAGAATAAGATGCCAGTTTTTCTTATAAAACTAAGTTATGACTTCATTAGTAGCTTACCCAGAACCATAAGATACTAACCCTCAGTAGCAAAGGGGCAAGTTATTCCTTTATTGGGCTACAAAAGCCTGTTTCCCTCTCCAACATCAGTTGGTACCTTCCCTGTCAAAGGAGACTGGTCAAAACAGTAGAAATTCAACACCATCTTGATGCTCCAAGTTTGACAAAGAGACTTAAGAGCATCCATCTAAGACTCTGGAGACATGTTTAATAATTGTTTGAAAGACTTGAAAATCCTCTTAAGTTACCTAATCACATCCTGTAGCAAGATGAAGATACTTGACATTCCTCCCTTCCCCCACCTTTGGGGCAAACTACATGTAAACATGGCACCAACCCAACTACAGCAGAGCTAAGTACCATTTAAGATCTCAAAGGAGTACCCTTTAGCCTCGGCACTACACGGAAGGTCCAGGCACTGTCCCTTCCCATCACCTAACTAGCTTGTGGGATAGAAAGCATTGGGAGAAGCAGTGAAGGATGAGTTTGTTTCCTAGTGCAGTGATGCCACTTCCTCTCAGCTCTAAGTCTAGATACACATGGCAATGCCTCTGTAAAAGAAAAAATAAACCCTCATCCACCTAACTAAGAACAGAATTACAGTACAGCACCCCAAAACAAGCAATGGGGAATCACATGCAAAAAGGCAGATACCTCTTTAAAAATTCTCAATTTAAAAGGGGCAGAGAAGAAGAGACAGAAAAAGTACCCAGTCTGATGTGGCATTTAACTCTCAAGCTGGCTCACAGCTTGCATAGATTCTTCCTGAAAGTTTCCAAGGCAATTCTTTTGGATTTTTTCCACTCTACAAATTTGTGACAGCATATACATGCTGCTGACAACCCAGCTTAGCAGACTTATGATAGAAGATCAAGTAGGACTTCTGTTAACATCATTCCCTTTCACAGAGAAACCCACTCAGCTGCTGACAAGCACGAAGTTAAAAATACCACATCTCAGGCATGTACCTTTGTGGGAGACCAACAGCTATATGCTTTGGCAGATGCACCCAAGCCAACTGCTCAAAGAGCTACAGAAGATGCATGCTTTGTTTTAGGAACTGTTTTCTCAGTATTGTTCCTTCCAATTCAGCACAGGATTGTGCATCAAGTTGCGTATCAAACAGGACTGAGTGGATTAATGTAGCAACACAGCTGTAATCAAGTGTAATATCCATGATAAAATCAGAAGAGTCCAATTCAACACTTAATTATTGGAGCAAAGATCTGCTGAAAGAGTGGTTGAGAACCTTAGAGGGTTTTCTTACCTGATAAGTAATGATTCAGTTACTAAACTTGAGCAGAAGCCTGACTAGTTTCTATCTTCATCTATTTCTTATTTGGACAAGCCCGTATTGTACAAACTGAAGCAGTGGTCAACTCCTTAGATGTCCAGCCCTGTCTGTGCAGAAATACTACATGGCAAGATAAACTTAGGTACTTTGCAACTAGGAAATACAAAGCTGCAGTGCACTTCATAGGAAAAGGATGCATCACACTAAGTTTGTCCAGCAGCTTTACTATCTTACTACTGAAGCAAACAAACTACTTAACTGAAAAAATAGGCCTCGGGCAAGTATTTTGGCAATTTTACATCCACTGTAATAGTATAGGACAAGGTGTCCTTAAAATAAAGTTCTTAGCAAATCTATGATTTACTTCATTGAATATAAAGATCCTAAACCTAGAGAATTTAAATCCTTCAATTCTTGGTACAAATTCTTAGCATACTGAGGAAATACCATTTCAAAGGAAACAATCTAAAGAGAAAATACAAGTCTTACTGCATTTTAGGCTTATTTTTTACCATGTTAAAGCTATTTAGGAGTTGTCCAACTTAAAACAACCTGAGCAAATTACTAGAACAGAAATTCTCCAATCCACAAGCACACTCAGATAAGCCAGATGCATAACCTATCTTTGTTCAATCAGTACTATAGTCTAGCTGCAACTTCCACTGCTTTTTTTAGTTGCTTCCAGAGGCAATTGCTCAGTTTCCAGTTCAAAGCACTTCATAACTAAGTATGCAAGAAAGCCATCTGTGAGACACTTTATCAGTATGCTGCACACCAATGCATACACCTTTATATGACACAAATGGTCAATTAATTATATTATTGGTCAGGCAGATTATTCAAGTGGAATTAAAACATCTAATTAACTTTCACCAACAACATACTGAATGAAAGTTGAACTAATACATCATTATTAGAAGCCACAGTAAATTTAAACATTAGGTTTAAAGGTAGAGTCTTGCAAACAGTTTTGATCTTGGAAACTCAAAGCATATACCAGTTTTCTTTCTGGGTAGTGAACAAGTACAGACATCCCATTATGCAACCCAACACCTTTCAGCCTTTTATAGCCACACAAACACCAAGCATCCTAGGTTTTACTTCTCAAAAGAATGAGAAACAGTGCTAGAGAGCACACAGGCAACAGCATTCAAAGCTAAGCAATTCCTTTAGGAGATTAACCTATAAGGAGGGCACACCTGTAGCTAAGTCACACACACAGGCCTTCAACTGCTCCAAGTTCCAAGTCTGTACAGCCTTCCATGGCTCTTGCACTGTAAATAAAGAGGTGTGGATTTTATCTACATAGTTTGAAGTAAGATGGGTTTTACCACACTGCTGATGCAGTTCTGCACTGTGCAATTCTGAAAGTCTGTCTTGGCCAGCTTTTCATTTTGTCATCAAAGTTTCTGAGTCTTTGCTCAAAAACCCAGGCCCTTACGGAAAGGAATGCTGCAACTCTTCTGCAGTAGGCTCCTCTCAGAAAGGGTTTATTCTCAGCCTAAAAAGGCATAAGTACCCCCAGATGCCACTTCTGGAATGCTTGGCATTCCATAATATTTAAATAATTTCAGCTGGGAAGTATTTCCTGGATGTTTTCCACTGTTCCTCCTCATAGCGTTAGAGCATAGCTGTGTGCTTAGCACACACACCTCCTGCTCCCTCCTCCTGCACAGCAGCACACTGGAGGCAGGTGCTCCAGGTAACAAGGCAGCTCTTCCCTGTACATCCAGAGCCACGAGAGGGCAGGATTCCCTGTGAGGGACAGGCCTTGCCCTCTGCTTTACAGGGAATTCAGACTTCAGTACGAGCTTGCCCTACTCCAAGTCTTGTCTCCACAAGGATCACACCAACACTTGGATGCCTACGGGCACAAGAAAAACATCCCATGGCTATCATAACTGCCTCGATGCAAGATTTTAGCCTTTAGCTTACAGCAGCCAATTCACCTAATCAAGGCACAAATCAAATCAACACAGATATTCCCATGCTGGCACACCACTGCATACATTGGTCAACTTTTTGCCATCTAATTTCAATTATTATTTTTTTTTTGTAATTTAGGGGTCAGAGAGGATTTCTGAGCATTCTCTTTCCCAATGCAGACAGCAGTACTCTTTTCTTCCCTTCCAGGCCTACTTCCCTCATTCTCATCAAGTACCTTGTTCACACTTGCAGACTGAATGTTTTAACATACTGTGTTTACAGACACCCATGACAGGTTTCCACTTTCGCATGCTGCAAACCTAAACATGAACTAAAGGCAACTGACAATCCCCCATTCAGATTTAACAAGCAACAGATGAACAGAGAAGGCCTGCACTCACCTGAATCAGCTCACTGTTCTATTTCAAGCAAGTACTTAAATATTTGACAATGGAGGAAAAAAAGCAGCTGTCAAGAGCTATGCAAAGGTTGGCCATAGGCCTTAATAGCAGAGAGAATGTAAATGTTAAAAGCCTAAAGTAATAGCATGCCCCAGCTAGGCTAAGTCTAGTTCATCATACTCATACCTGAGGGTTCAGAGTTTCCTTTCCCTATTCAGACAAAGGCCTTTCAGGGTATACAGAGGGCCAAAGCCATCCACCAAAACTTCTTGAAAATTCAGTTTCTAGTGCACTGTAGATAACTCCTCCATGTTCTGAGGAGCCACGTCATCCCTTCAAGTGCTGCACACCCTGAAACCAGCTTTGAAATCAGCTTGCCCAGGGCATCACTTAGTAATGTCATAACCAGTGTGATACAATCATTTTATTCCAGGGGTTGCATCTTGCAGTTCAGTAAGTGGAAGTACAACGTGATCAGGTATGCCAGTTTAGAGCACCTTCAGGTCATCAACCCAGCTCTATGAAGTCCAGACAATACTCTTATCAGATCACAGGAGTGTCTTCTACAGTTGTTGGCAAAAGTAGGCATCCTTGCAGAGTTCAAAAGTACATGTAAACAATTTGAATCTACCCACCAACCACTATATTAGGTGTGCAGTGAAAGCTTCCAAACAAAGAGCACAAGACAACTAATTAAAACGTCAAGGTGGGGGCCACAAGTTACCCTAGATCTCTGTTGGAGAGATGTATAGTTTTCTTCTGTTAGCAGATGAACACTAGATTTGTTTGTGCTATTTGCAAGAGTTTAATTATATCTAAACTAGGAGTAGAGAAGATAGCAAATTCTGCCAGCACAAGATACCAGCAAAGTGTGCCTGCGATAAAAGCAGAGACATTTGCCCAGACACTCTTAGCTAGTTTCACATTGAACTGGTTTTCCTCATTTCACATTAGCAAAGAAATATTCTACTATTCACTGGAGACATAGACCCCATTCAAGGTGTGGGTAATAAATCTCTATTGAACAAGTTCTATGCAGAGCCTTAGCCTACTCCAAAAGGCTGAAGAAATAGTTTGTCATACACTTCCTTGGAAGTGGAGTTATTTCTCATGCATGTAACACTTGACTGGATAATCATACCAGAACATTGCAACCCTCAACACAAATCTGAGTAGACTAGGGGTCTACTTTGATTTTAGTAGACATGAACATTTATTCCTGGTCTCAGCTATCAACTCACAGTGAGTACACACAAGCTCTGCTTTTGCTAAGGAGACAGCATGAAGAGCTTTGTATTATGAACAGTACAAAAAAACAAAAACAAAACAACAAAAAAATAAGAGGGACTCCTGTTAGTGTGAACAGAGGGTGGGAACCATAACTAAGCTAGTATAGCTCCTAAGTGTGAAGGAAAAGAAAGCAGTGTTTTATCTTTAATTTGCAGCAGAGCATCAGAACTGTAGCTTCTTTTTTTTCCAGGGGTTATATAATGGGACAGCATTAAAGTTCATAACTAGCACTTCCAGACTTTGTCTGGTGCTCTTAAGTACAACTCTAGGATTTACAGCACATTGTATGCCTACACAGTGTTCATGACTCACACCATTGGCTCTTGCTTAGAGCTAAATAACAGATACTATCCCAGAACCAACATCTCTGATCCACTGATGTGCAAGCATATGAGTGGTGGGATGAGTTAATAAACTAGTCTTTGAGAACAGTGGAAAAGCTGGACTTCTGAAATAGAAGAAATGCAGCTACTGTCACTAAGTTGATTGTCCAGTCTCCAAAAGATGAAAGCTGCAAGCAGACATGGGTTTTTTAACTAGTGTGCTTTTAGAAGTTATTTCAAAATTTATCTTTACTAAATTCACTAGCATATAGCAGGAAAGAAATAGCTGAAGGACTTTCAAGTGTCTTAAATTGCCTGATAACTGGAAGTATTAAGTCAATAGAAACAAAAGAACCCATTTTCAGCATAGTCGGTCCCTACAGCCAGCACAGGCTGGCTATCAGGAACTGCAGTATCATAAGAGCTCTTGTACTCTAAAAGCCACTCGACTTCCACAATATGTCAGCACTCCAACCAGGAGGCTAGAGCTGTCTAGACTGCCTTCAGTAGCTGTCCTTCATCCAGGCTTGACCACCAACGCAAGTGACTAAATCCAGCTCCAGCCATACAACTAGCAAACAAAATTTGTCAGTCCAGCCACAGGACTGTAGCTCACAGCAGGCCAATCCAACACATTCAACACATAGCCATGGATCAGAAAGCACACTCAGAAATGAGCCTGGAAACACAGACCACAGAATGGATGCAGCATAACTGATTGTTTGTGGGCAGAAAAACTGACTGGAAACAGAAGGCTGCTACAGCTCATGAGTACCCAGCTAAACTTGTTGTCCATTGCCCTTAACTGCCAACAATCTTAACTCAAGCCATGATTCTTCCACAGCTAGGATAGACTCTTTTTACATACAACTACTATATACTACGTGAACCTTGTACCTTCCAAAAAATCTTGCCAAAAGGAGGAAAGCAACACAAGGAAAGTAATAGTTTTACTACTGCTCTCAAGTGTAAGGTCAATAAGTGCTTGTGAATTGCTACAGTGGCATTGTCTTCATGTGGCTTTGAGAAACAATTCGGTAAAGGCCTAAACCCTCAGATTAAAATGCTAGAGAAGTTATCAGATTCTGGAAACTTAAAAAGGCTTATCCCTATCCTGTTTGGAGATAGTTCATGACCAAAATTACTAGTTGCTTGCTGTGTAGCTAAAGACAGAATTTAAAGAGAAAAGTTTTAGCCTCAAGCAACAGTAAAAAAAAAAAAAAAACCCTAAGAGCTAAGAGAAGTCAAGTTTTGGTCTCTGACATACAGCCCGTTTTCAGCATGGTCCATCCCTACAGCCAGCACAGCTATCAGGAACTGCAGTATCATGAGTATCCTGTACTGTAAAAGCTGTTCAACTTTCACAATATGTCAGCATAGAGAATATTTAAGTAGACAACTTCAGTATTTGAGCAGCAGTGTTTCTCTAACGCTAATTCTGTTCCAGGTATTTCATATTCCTTTCTACTATCAAGCAGAGAGCACTAGCGTTATTACATGCCAAGTTTCAGCTCCTGCAACTTGAATTCTAAGAGAATTAGAACTGGTGTAAACTTTTAACATGATCCTATGCCTCAATGGATAGCACTGACACAATTCAAACTAGGCTATTTGCTGATAAGGACCAAACACATTTTCATCAGAGTATCAAGATATCCTTGTCCATAGCCAAGGATGAAGACCACCATAACCAGATGTGATATAGGTGCTCCAATAAGTTTCCCAGGTCAAAGGTTGCAAGGATATACAATAACTGACAGTTCTTTTTCAGAATTATTCAGTACCAAGACCAGTAACAGCTTATCATTAACTTTGTGCTACCTTCCCCTTCCAAATGGGGAAGATGAAAAGCCAGTCCCTAGGTTTGGGTGTGACAGTGCCATGTCAAAACTTGTAGAGGCTTCTCATGGAGCCAGGACTTACAGAAATGAATAGCCTGTAGGTGCTTGAATTCATGTGGGATTTAGCACTCAACTCAATGCCAGAGAACCTGCATCAATATGCCATAATCTGAAGTGCCAGAAGTGTGTAGAAACTAGAATCCCCAAAGAACTTCAAGGTGATCAGGCTTTCCCCTTCCTTACTGTGCAAGTCGCTTACTCCCCGTAAGTCACACACATACCTGCAAAGCAGTTGTTTACAAACTGTACAGAACTGCAGTACTCCAAAAGTAAGGGCACTCATATGGAAAAAACAGAGTAACACAATCAATACTGAAATCTACATTCACATGGGAAGAGAACTTGAAAGTACTCAGTTGATTTGAGGCTACATCTTAAAAAAGATTTAAAGCACAGAGCAGGATATATGTTAGACTACATCTTCTCTGATACTGCTTAGGTGCACTGGCACCTTTCACACCAAAACACTGTGCAACCTCTGAGACATTTGCACTGCCTTCAAAAGGATTGAAGCAGGCAACTTCTAGGCACAACCAGTTTGACTGATGTGAACTTCACGTTGGTGGTACTTCCAGAAGCACTGCCAAAACACTGCTGACTCTGCTAGGAGATTTACAACCCAAGGTAGCATTGCAGAAGCAGCAATGCTGACTAAACAGTGTAGAACCTGGTCTGACCACCTGTACTGGGTTTGCATGGTAAGGAAACATGGTAGCTCTGGATACCAAACTAGAGATTCCTCTGCAGCTCACAGAAGAGACCATGGAGGAGCAGGTATTGCCCTGCAGTTCATGGAAAGGATGCCACAGCAGAACTACTGGATATCTCTTGAAGGAAGCTGCAGCCCATGGAGATCCCACAATGGAGCAGGTTTTTTTCTGGAAGATTGGAGTCCATCAGAAAAACCCATGCAGGAGTAGGAGAAGTGAGGAGGGGTCTGGCAGCTAGCCAACATCAGACAACCACACAAGCAAGAAGAAAAGCAGGAGCCTTTCCAGTCTGCCAATTCTAGGCACAATCCTCACACTCCAGTCAAGCCCATGCTGTTTGGTCCTGTGAATAACTTAGTGCCAGCTTGCTTGTCATTAGAGGTACTGTAGCATGAGTGAGACTTAAGAAATACAGGGATGGCCTGAAATCTAGAAAGGAAGCTTTCTCTGGCATAAGTGAATAAACCAGCACATAAATCAATCAAGGGAAGGAATACAGAATTAAGTGAATGCAAGTGAATAATTACAGTTCTGTTTAATTTTGTCACATTGTCTGACACCAAATCAGTTTGAGCTCTCCTGTCTTTCCAGAACTGTTGGCCTTTCAGACTGATAAAGAAGTATCTGCCATTTTTATTCCCTTTTCTAGCCTCAGAGCTTATATTGCAATTACCAAAGTAGAATACAAGCTTCAACTAAGACAGACACTAGCCAGATATTCATTCAGTCCTCCACAAATGCCTCTTTAGTAGCTTGTAGTGTTGGTTGAATCACCACCATTTAAGCTTTAAAGTGGGATGACTTTATAATCTTTCACAATTTCCACAAAAACTTTCCCCAAAGAGGAGTCACACTTAAAGCGAAGCTTCCTACAAAGTCAAGCTCACTGTCTGAAAGCAGTAGGTTCAACTAAAACTGTTCAAGCTGAGCAGACTCTGCATATAGCACTAGATAAAACATAGATGTTGCTCTATAATACATCTAGAAAGATTCTCAAGAGCCAGCTGTACATTCTAAGAACCACCAAGAACAAGATAATACTGGGTACCATCAGCTTTCTTCCCAAAAAATACCTAAGATAGAGGCATGTCTCTCCATAAAGTAAGGGGAAACTTCCTGGTGCTATCCCTTCACTTCAAGGATCTGAAGCTCTAAGCCAGGTGCTCAAGATGAGTAAGAAACCAAGACACCGGATTGACATGAGTTTCAATTAAAAAGATACTGTAGCAGCTGCTTTATCAGAAAATAAAAAAAAATTTAAAAAATAAAGAAAAAATCTGAGGCAGGGGCATAGCTGGGGAAAGTAGAAGAAAGTACTCCCTGCTCTTTGGGTAAGAAATGCTTCCTCAAACCCTGTCCCTTGCCTATTTTAAGATGTTTCCTCTATTCAAAGCCATTAAATCCTGATTGCAATTCAGTATAGGGCATTAACTAAACAAGCTTCATCAATGTCAGCGTTTATAAATGCTGTCTTCAGTTAGTATCTTTTTGAACCCAGTAGTGACTTCATTCAGTTTCTTTGTGTAAACAATGCCTAGCACTGGTGTCAATCACCTCACAAAAAAACCCAGATGCCAAGAGGATCTTGAGTTCTTACATCAGCATCTGCAGTGAAACAAAAGCCACTAGCAAGTCCCACTAAAGCAATTTTAGATAAGTATAGTTCTACCTATCTGAACACTGGCATGAGATTTAACAAGATTATCTCTTCTCATTTGATCCTAATTGGTTGCCTTAGGAAATGCATGGATATGCATGAACATCAGTCTACCTTACACTGAAGAATTGACATGCTTGGCTTAGGTTGTTTGTGGTAATCCCTAGGTTTGCTTTCTAATAAATACTAACCAGAGACAAGCCAAAGATAACACCCTATTTTGTCCTCTTAATCAGAGGTGACCTCATCATGTCTATCATCAGCTTTCTGGCACTTTCTGAATACAACTGTCTGTATTCTCCACAGTTTCATGCAAGGTGAAGACAAGGAAAGAGAAGTGAAAGTCATCTTTAGCTTTTGCTCTGACATGCTGCATTTAATCATTGCCCTGAAAGGCTGGTTACATCTTTATGAGTGCATTTATCAATGCTGAACAAACTGAAGCAAAGTATGTCAGGTGGAATATATATGCGCAGTTTAACTTGATTTACTTGTTCTGATGATTTCCAAAGAAAAAGTGTGAATTACTGAAATTGGACACACCTTTACCAGGAGGAAGGCTTCAGGCAGGGTTCAGCAAAACCTACCAAGTCCAGAACCGTTCTCCCACTCCCATTGTCCTACCTGAACAAAGGCACACCCAGGGAGTATGTATCTCAGAGGGAATGAAGCAGATTTTGACAGGGGTCTAGATAAAGAAAAAGCTAGTCAGAAGCTTTTCATATAGCTGTTCTGAAGGTGAGCCTATTAGTGAACAGGTTAACTTGGAAGTAGTCACAGTAGAGGCTTCCCACTAAACGTCAGATGTGGAAATTTTCTTAAGAAAATCAATAATGAGCTAAAAGTGACATGGGATACCCAAGAAGGTGTCAAGTTCAACAGGAATAACAGCTACTGTGATGAGATACCTATCTTTTTTAAAAATTGAGGGGGGGGAGGAAATGTGTTTGCTACTCAATATTCTTTGCTACAGAGAAAAACTTACTGAGAGCTGAAGTTGGACCTTCTATTTGGGACTGTCATTCACTCAATGGCAGAGTGTTCCTTGGAGCTTTTTTTAAAGTTTCAAGCAAAATCAAATCCTTCTCTTTTCAAATTCCATGGGATTTTACTACTGAATTTTTTTTTTACTACTGAATTTTACTGCTGTTCTGGGACTTCAGCAGGAGGCAAAGGGAAGAGTCCCTGGATTGCATGAAGAAATTGTGGAATTATTTTTGGCTTTGCTTGCCAGCATATCTAAAAGCAAGACTTGAAGACTTTTAGGTAAATTCTTAAGAGTTCCAACAGGAAACTTGAAAACTTAGTTTACTTCTGACACCAGCTGTTCCAGCTAGATCAGAGTCTCAAATTTTTGGGCTCAAAATGTACTTGTCATACAATTGGGGCAAATCCAGAAATGTTAAAGGACAGGTTTTTTAGAATGCTCAAATTTTTTTTTTCCCCCTCAGACTCAAGTTTGTTCCAGCACCAAAAAAATCCCAGTGTTCTAGAAGATATACTGCATTTTTCTGAAGTTCACCCTACAGGCAAAACTCAGTTTGGAAGTTGGGACAGATTTTTTTTTTTTTTTTTTAATTACTTTCATGCAAGAACCACATACACATGAACCAGGAAAGCTTCATCCTCCTAGGATAAAAGCTAACAGCTACACATTACATTTGTTTACACACCAACAAATTTTACAAAACAGCGCAGATGAGTTAAGGTGCTTTGTCCTATGGGTGCTTTTATATCCAGATTAGAAATCTGCAGAACATACACTGCAATATGTTGATGAGCAACAACTAGTTTCAGTTCCAATAATGCTGCCAAAGTGCTTCAGGTGAAGAAGTACTTTTGTGGTAAAGAAAAGCTCAATTTCTTTTCACAGACCAGCCAGTTTGGAACTTCTTTAGGTATCTATTGTTCACAATAAAAATCCTGAGATTTAGACAGCCTCATTGACAACGGAGGTCAAAGACAAGAAAAGCATTAGCAGCCATACTTTCGCTCTCCATCCTACTCGTCTTCAAGAGAGACCTACTCCAGTAACAACATGACAAAAGTTTAACCTGTCTAGTTATTTAATGCTCCATTAGCCACCTTCAATGTAATCCTGAATTTTCAGAGTGCAGATAAGAGCTCCTACAGTTAGATTTTTAACAGTTTTAAGTTTTAAGAAGAGTAGTAGCTTAGGTCCTTAATTCAGAAAAAGAAACCTACCACCAATTTGGAGGATAAACCACTTTCAGAGTTCACTGTGAAAGGAACACTCAGCTCCCTGGAAGTTCCTGTAGATGAGCACCCAAACCAAAAAATTTGGGCGACATACTCCCCCATACTTCCAGATAATGGATTTAACAATCATTAATATGCTACCACCAGCCAAGTATGTTTATATCCATTCTGTAATCTGTAGAAATTGCACCTACTACTCCTTCTACAGTTCAAGCTTGAACTGGGAAGGTAAAGTAGTTGCAAGACCAGTTACTGCCACAGAGAGAACAACCCACCTCTGTGAAACAGGACATCACTGGCTCTACAGAGCACCTAACAAGCTAAAGCCTAGAGAAGACAGCTTTGACTTTCAACCGCGCACCAAAGGCTATGATTCCTGCTCCTAGAAATACTGTCCGTACCTAAGCAATAATAAAGAAAGATACTCCAGAGACACTGACAAAGTCAGAGAAATGCTGGTGTAGCAACCCTGAAAAAAGGTCATAGCAAAATTCTTCAATGTTTACCCCCTTTATGGAAAGCAAAAGACATGTTAAGTAGCACAGCCACCACTGAAATACCTTATTCCACCACTAGGTATTGACTATTCAGTTAAGCAGTGTTGCTTTGTCATCACTTCAGATTTTTACCTACAAAGCTGCAGGACAGCATCTCTAGAATAACCTGAGGCTTTTAGGTACAGCAGCCAGAAGTACCATTCTCTTACAGACAAGAAGTAAACCCCTGGACTTTCTACACATGTGCAGTGCATTTAAGAAATCCTATCCCCTGGCAACTGCTTTCAGAAGTTAAAGCTCTAGTAGAACAGATTTCTGCATCTTACCTAATTGTCAGGAATATTTCAGATGCATTGCAACTGAGGGCAAATAACACCACCAGCAATAGCAACGATAATCCATTTGGCTATGGTTTACTATAACAGAAGGATATGGCAGCACTTACACCCAATCCCTTACCTGACAGAACTCCAAAGCCTTGGTGGTAGATACTGGTATCATTTTTAAGTTAAAAGAGTGGATCAAGCTCTTCTAGATTAACATATTTTTAGGTTAAGATGCAGAAAGGGAAATACGTCTAGTTAACCTCTAGAATGGTGTAGTAAAAAAAAAAGTATAGCAAAAAAAAATCATTGCAAGAACATCCCTGTTCATTTTACACATACAAGTCTTACAGATTTTTGTTAGAACTAATTTGCTTCCACTAAGCCTGAGAAGTGTACACATTAAAACTCACATTTGCCTACAAGCTTGGAGTAGATAAGCCTCTAGTGTTCCAGATGCATCCATATTTTTAAAAGCTACTTTTGCACACAGCTTATCTACTTTTGCAACACTTGTCTGCTCACTTTTAAGAGCAGAGGAATAAGCCAAATGCAAAACTCCAGGCAGAAGCCAAAGAGAGTTACCACCATTCTGTATGGTAACTAGACCCAAATCAGAAGCAGCTTCTTGGCTCAGACAGAAACCCCTTTATCTGGCTTGTATCCACAAACTCCAACTCATTTAATATCCTCCACTTGGAAATTACACCCAAGAGCTTCTGGCTTTTTAGTTCTTAACTTACACCTAATTCCACCACGTATTTGTTTAAGCCTAAATGTAGACTGCATGTAAATCCGCTTCAAAGAAATGGGAAGGGAAATGGTTTGATGTACCTAGAGTAGGTTGTTTAATCTTCGTGCTACTCAAGGGAGTCTATGCTGCAACAAGAGATTACCATCCTATCTGCTTCTGACTAGCACGTATATGGTACACACAGAAGTAAGATCCAGAGATAGTGTACATCTGGCCATCTTTCCTAGGCATCTGTCCCCCTATGCTGTATTTTAAAGGACGCCACTACCTTTACCAGGTGTTTTCACCTGAGGATGCTTCCTGATTCATTCCCCTTTCATACCATGGGTGGTCACACTGCTGCTTCTGCAATCCATGGTACCCATAGAACATAAGATAGTTACCTTTACATTAAGACTGTATTGGATTGTTTTAGTTTGCTGGAGTATCAAATCCTAAAGTATTAGAATTACAACTGAAGGATCGTATGGTTTTTTATTTGGAGTTCTCTATATAACAAAGAAAAAGTTCTCAACCAAGTACTCTGGAACTCCATGGGATTATAGAACAAGCTTCCACGCTTCACAATTCTAAGTATAGCAGCTAAGCTAGTGGACTTTCTTCATCAGAAGGCAGAGTATGACTTCCCTGTGCAATTGAAGAGATTAATCTCTGTCATGGAAGAGGACAACATTTTCCACATTCCTTCTAGTCTGTGACCTAAGTAATGGTAACAGAGGACTGGTGGCCAAGAGAAACTCTGAAACAGAATCTGCCCACTAACTGTTTGGAACCTCTCCTCCCTGTTTGAGGATCAGCACTTCCCTCTGGATACGATTCCAACTATCATTAACTGGACCAGTGGCCAAGAAAAGCCTTAGAAAAGCAAGTCATTTCACGTATCCTACTTCACCATCTTTCTTATCCCTACACACCCTCCCTTCTACTTACTATGATTCTTTCTACCAGAGCTTCTCCCATGAGAAAGCCCTCACCTTTACCAGTCCCTCAACTCCAGTTTTAATCAATATCTCAGTGGTATAGAAACAGCAGACTTCTTCCACTCTGAATAGGGTGGAATTACATTCTTTCACTTTGCCAGAGACTCGGAATAGAGAAAAATCATATTACACCAATACTCTTAACAGCAGTGAATCAAATTTAACTTCAGACCGACGAAGGCTGCCATGTAGCCTACAGAGCCGATCTCAATAGATTCATGGAATAGAATCTCAATAGTCTATGCCTTACACAGAAAGAGTGGTGCATGCAAACTATCTGCTTCTTTCCCCTTAGCTACTCCAAGTCAAAGTATGTGGGGCAGGGAAACCCAGTTTACAGAACCCTGGCATACAGTCTGGATCTATACTCAAGCAGTAAGCACTGTGGTACTCTGCTGCAGTTACTCAGCTACTACTATCCTGCTCAAACTCTTCCATCCTCTTCATCCAGAGGCAGCATTTGTTCCTTCAGAACTCCAGCTCCGGCCCAGGAGTGGAGTCTGGGTGCCCATGGCAGAACAAGTTATCTGCCTACACGCACCAGTTTCTGTGGGACTTCCTCCACCTGCATGGATGAGTCTGCCAGTAGCACTGGTGGGTAGCTTGTCTAGGCTTTGCTGCCAGACTCTACATGCCAAAACCCTGAGCCAACTTTTAATGATGTGGCCTCCGTTCCTACAGTAGCTAGTGTTATTTTCTATCTCTAGGCACAGACCTTGTGGGGAAAGTACCTAAGTTTGCTCTCATTTCACACCTACCACTCAGTTCCCCACTGCATAGCTACGTGCCACTCTGTATGAAAACACCTGTCAATGGGCCCTCAAAAGCAGCTGGCTCAGCCACAAGCCAGTGGGAGGCAAAAACGCACAAACCCAACATGCAGGCATATCCTCCCGAGCAGGCTACAGCTGGGAGACCACCAGCAAAGAGTTTGATAGTGCAGGCAGCTGGAGACTGACAGGGGCTTCGAGGCCACTGCTCTGAGGACAGACACACAACAGAAACATCTGACTATCACAGAGTGGGTGAGGTTGGAAGGGACAACAGTGAGGTCGTCTGGTCCAATCTCTGCTGAACTAGGGTCGTCATAGAGCACATTGCACAGGATTGCATCCAGACAGTTCCTGAAAGTCTCCAGTGAGGGAGACAGGACAGTCTTCCATCCAGGCTGCTACTCCAGGCTGCTGCTGGCACCTGGGCATCATCCAGTCAGGCCCAGGCCAGTCTTAAAACCACTCTGAAAGTGTCATACAGACCAGAATGAAAGCCAAAAGCCAAGTTTGCTCCATCGCCACTCCTGACACTGTAGGGACTGCACTTCCAGCATGTGGGCCTTTTACTCAATAGCACAGGCTCCCCTCAGGGCAACTCTTCCAGGGGAACATAACTATGTTTGTTATCTCAATTTTATAAGAAATAGCATTCGTGAGTGGGCAGGCCCACTCTAAGAGGCAATGTTTTCTTCACCACACAAGCAGGGTGACCCTTCTCTAATGCCCATGAACATTGCTAACACTGTATATACATTGTTACTGCAGCATCCCCCAGGAGCCTAAATTGCACCGCAAGGCTACTGTGATAAGGAGAAAAAACATCCAGGACATGGTAAGTTCAAGGCAAGGCCTCATCCTGAGGAAGCTGGCGGCTCCCAGGCTGAAGAGCTGCCGATAGCCTACATGAAGCCAAATACAAAGAGCTCCTTTATGTGGTGGCTGGCTGTCACTGCCCTGAGTGCAAATTTGACACCCTGGTGTAACTAGCTACACTCTACTGTTTTTATTCTCCTATAGCTGCAATGCTCCCGACCACCGCAAAAGGGAAAGAAAAGAAAAAAACCCAAACAAAAAAAGAGACAGAGTTGCATTCTCTCTCAGGGTTTTGAAGCCAGAATGTTTCCTCCTCAGAAGCAGTAAAGTCATGAGCCACAAAGTTTCATACGGCTCACACATAAGCAGCTGAACAAAAGCTGTAACTGCTCATGTGAGCCAGCTAGAAGAGGGAGACAGTCATGGACCACTTTCATGACATCCTAGTGGTTTCTCTGTGTACACAAACAGCTCACACTGACCCCACACCTTATCCAGAAAGGTCCAGCATGGAAGCAATATGCCCACAACAATGGCAGCCTTCACTGTTAGGGCAAGAACTTCACAAACAGAACAACTTCTCACAAAGGAGCATAGGAAGCTTTAAGTCTTAGCAATGCAATGACAGTACTTGCTTGTAACACAACAAAAAAGTAGACTTCATAGTTTAAGTTGCAAGTTCCAACAGCTGCTACTCTGCCAGACCATCACTTGAAGACCAAAGCAACAAACTACTCCCACTGCACACTACACCCAACTCAAGGTTTGCTGTGCCACAAAGTCCCTGGATGGTGCATCAGCACCAGAGATCTCGTGGCAGATGCTGGGGGACTCTGACAGAAGGCTAAGTGTGACAGCACAGCAGCCTTGAGGGATTAGCTTCAGTTTCACCTGCACTGCTTCCATGTTTAACTTTTAATGTGAGCATAAAGTTTATTGTGCAACACTTAACTGCATTGTCAGATGTGCCAGCCCCAGTAGAACTGGGATTCAGCAGCCAAGTAAGAGACAAATGGGGTTTTGTTTGTTTGGGTTTTTTTTGACATAGTAATGTCGCAATTAGTTGGAGATGGCAGGATAAGAACATCTAAGATATTTAAATAGCAATATTAATATTTCAGAGCTACTATACTACTGAAATGAGTTTACAGTCATCTCACCAATTGCTTCAGGCCATCTGGAAACGCAAGAAGCCAAGACAGCATCTGCTGTGCACTGTGAAGATTACCTTAGCACATGACTAGTGCTAGAAACTGGAAAACTAGTCCAAGAGGTTACCATTGTAGGTGTTCCATCAGCTACAGAGCTTGCTGCCACCACCAGCAAAATAACATGAGCAGTTTCTTTTCCTGTACCAAATCTTTTGGTGGCCAGAAATCTTTCATTAACAGCATAGCTCATTAACATGAGTGGAAACATTCTTGTAGCCAACTCTGAAGCTCAAGCAGTTAAAACACCAAGACTACACAGAGCAAGTCAGATCCTACAATGTCTTTCTGTTTAGAACAGGACCCACTATTCCAATACTAATGTATTGGAACATAATGTTTTAATACTTCTCTACACAAGAATTAATCCCGTTCTTCAACACAGTTGCATAATGTTTAAAAAAACAAGTCACATCAATTTCTTTAGCACATATCAAGGAACTTGGGTTCTTATTTCTTCATTTCTTTTCTTTGGGTACTTATTTCTTCATTAAATGAATCTCTCCAATGGTAAAGAAATCTAAAACATTGAAGTGCTTCAGTTGTTATCAGTGCAGACCTTTGAAATGCAGAGTCTTGATTAAGCTCAAACCAAGAAACAAAATTCATTCATTGAAAACTTATCCTAAGTTGTACTCTTCTGTTCTAGATCTCCTTTGTAGGAAGCCCTCTGCTCTACAATTTTATCACAGGTGTTTTTTTTCATTTCCTCCCACCATAAAACCCACAGTATTCCTAATTCTGATAGGGCATCTGTAAAGACACCTCTGCTTTGTGGAACTCTCCAACTGGGCTTGCAGTGAACACACAGCAGAACACACTCCTTGTACCATTCCTTGGCGCACGCTGCAATGCTGCTTGATCCTCCACAATGAATGACAAAGCTGCAGGAGGCTTTCCAGCACTTCTTCTCAAAATTCTTATTTGGTGTTCTAACTAGTAGCCAGCTGAAGCAGGGAATTCCCATTGCTCTGTGGCACTCCAATTTATGCACTGGAATTTGTTGGTATCTTCACAATTTTACTATTTACTACCTTTCCTGTAAGGTTTTTCCCACCATCTCCAACTCACCTGCCTTTCAAGGGAGAATATGACATGTTTCCATGTGTGAAACTAGGAAACAAGTTATAGTGACTACCTGTCCTCCCCTCCTATTTTTAAGTTCTCCGCAGTCATTGCAGGGGGTACAGATCCCCAGTCTTCCAGAAATCTAAGCCTGTACATAGGACAGCTTTTGACTGCTGCAGTCACATTCTGCTCCTTCTGCAAGCACCCACCATTTCTCTCTGCTAGTATTGTCATTACTGCCACCAAGAGTTCTCTTCCATAAAAGGACCAAGCTCATAATGGTCAGAAATTAGACTCAAAAATAAGAAGGCCTACATAGGACCCTCTCTGAGCTAGAAAAAACAAAGAAGGAGGAATACAGAGCTTAGTGACACAATCTGTTTAATCTGCTATGGAAGAATACTGCTTAAATGCACCACACAGTAGGAAATGCATGAGCCAGCCCAGTCAAGCTCCCTATCTATCACTTTGGGATCAAAGAAGGGGAAAGAGCAAGTCATGGCATGTCACACAACTCCAGATCTCATGCCAGCAGAGAGAAAGAGGCACACAGGAAGATAATATGAATAGAAAATAAAGCCTGATTATCTTTTTCCAGAAGGCAGCATCCTTCAGACAAACAACTTCCAAGTACAGTCAGTTGATCACATCCCCAGTGCTCTTCTGAGCTAAAGAAGCAGAAGTGACCAGGCAATTATATAACAGCAGAACCTTTTCTAGAGTCTGTCAAGTGAGGAAACAAGTCACACAGCAGCCCTGGGGTTCCAAGTTGTTTCTAGGACACGATATTACACTTATGGGGCTTCACTTGCAGCACTTGCTATTAACTGTCAGTGGTCAACAGAGTATGTGCAAAAACCAGATGCTTCCTGCAAGTCAGTGACACTTACCAAGTCTAAGGAATTAATGTCACTACTCACAGTTTCACTATAACAAGAAACAGCAAGCTTTGTACACCTTTTGAGAGCCAGAAGTTGTTCCTCAGCAGACCTGTAGATACTAGCTGCACTTGTAATTTACCTTGGTATTCAAGTAATTATCCTGAACTCACTTCAACTTACAGTTTCATCCCTTATTGGCACAAGAGATGTAGATATACTTATTTCTCTTCAATACCCCTAGTTTTTCCTCATTTTCTGCAAACAGTAGCAAGCCATACTCTTCTGCTTATGTGTTCAGTGACAATGCTGGCTGCCTAGCTTAGAAGCAACACTACAGTAGCAAGTTGGAAGGAGGAAGATCTGGAACTCACTTCAGGCACTGTTGTTGATCATTTAAATTCATTGAGAAGGATTAAAAGCTGCTGTTCACCTTTAAAAGCATTTCAGTTTGAAAATATTGTAGTTTCTAGTTCTTGCCATACAGAAAAGAAAATGTGAAAGGGTAAGTATCACACCCAGCAATTGAACACTTAGAGGATCAGACCCTCAGAACTGCAACACTGACACCCCACCACAACACACCTAGGGAGGTTTCCTGACAGGAAGACACTCTTGATGACAAGTCAGCATGAGAAATACATACCAGTGTAACTTCGCAATCATCATTTAAGAAATCAATAACAAAGATTCTTTTGTGTTCATTGAAATTTGAAGTATGGCACCTTTATACTAATGACAACTGTACTAATCACTACAAGAGAAAAAGCTCAGGGGCTTATATTAATCAACACAGTTGCAAATAAATAAACTCCTCACCTTCACATGCAGTTAATCATGACACTTCAAAGGGCAGAAAGATAGACTTCATGAGTTAAACATCTTGGAAGTTCACAGCTTTCCATTTAAGAGCTCATATGTTAAAACTTTAAGGGACATCTTTCTACAGAACTGTAGTTAGTGTGCACAACTGATATTTCTCCCCCAGTCATGAAGGGAGAAATAGCAAAGTCAGTTCACTTACTTCAAGCAAAAAGTAAATCAGTAGTCCTTTGTATTTGGTTTTCCACTCTGCTGAAGTAGCTCCCATTCCAAGACGATACAGCACAGGGAGCAATTAAATTGCCTTGTAAAGTACAATATATAAAAATGGCATATATGAAAGCTGTTTGATATATAGGTTCATTGCACAATTATGCACTGCCATCAGGATTTTTTTATTTTGTTCTTTGTTTCCCTTGCTCTTCATTAAAGTAGTTAGATACCAGTGCTGATGAAGGGCCCTAGTCATTCAGCCAGACTCTTACTTATCACCTCAAAGCCCCTCTCTATTTGGAACTACTCCAATTTTGAGGTTTATGATTGATACGGGGTAATAAAGATATATGTATAAGCACCCCTGTGTTTCTTCATCTTTTAAAGGAGGTCTCCAATAATTTATGGCATGCACCAGTTCTGATCACACTAGTTCTAACAGTTGCTGTTACACATCTGGCCATAAAAGAGGCTACACAGCTAAACACAAGGACATTAGTCCGGTCAGTAGTACACTTTCCATGGCTCTGAGAAGCATTTAATAGCAATCATGGTCAAACAACACTTCCATCAAAAATAAAAAAAAATCATTAAAAAAAAAAAGTGCAAGAACATTGCACTGAAGTCCCTTGTTGTTATCCTTTGGCCAAGTAGGGATTCCAAAGACTCCTGGTTTTGCCTAACCACGACCTAAGTTAATCAGGTACTACATTTCATAGCATTTTACACTGCTAAGTCAAGAATGCACATGGCACAACGCATCCAACATGCCTGCAGAGAGATGAGTCTTTCCACTTACCCAGGGTAGTGCTTTCATTGCAGCATTGGCTGAAGAACAGCTACTGTTGTGCAGCTTTGTAATTGAAAGCGCTCATGCTACTCCGTGGTGGTGCTGCAGTGGTAACACTCGCACGCTGGGAGAACCATATTTAGAAAAGATGTTGTGTTCTCCCCCAGAGCAATGTAATAGTTCGGTAAGTGAAATTAACAGTCCCAGTAAGAGTCAGACATTGTCAGATTAAAAAAAGCCAGAGCTAGACTCCTACGGGGAGAAGTCTGGGCTGAAGGCATCGAGCTTTATTGCAGGGATTCATTTAATCCCTGCTTGGGAACATTAAAAAAATGTCCTAGAGCTATGTGCTGGGAACAGGGGCTACATTAAATGCAAGACGAGCGATATAAAAACACAGCCTGCCAGCCTCCCCCCTCCCGTGTTTTCTGCAATAAATACCAAGAAGTTAACACCGGCGTATGAACTTCACGCACGCCGCCGGTACCCGGCTTTTGATCACCGGGCGGGGGCCCCGGCGAGGGTCGGCGGCCGGGGGCGCTGCCCGCCGCCCGGGGCTCCACCTGCGGCGCTGACAGGCCCGGGGGGCGGCGGCCCGGGGCAGGGCAACCTGCTGCGGCGTGGCGGCTGCACTTACCCGGGGCCCCGTGGCTCGGTGGCCGCGACCCTGCGGCAGATGCACCAGCAGCAGCGCCAGCAGGAACGGGCGAGCCCCCGCGCTGCGACAGGCCCGCGGCACCATGGTCCCTCGGGGCGGCGGCGGGGCTCTGCGGCGCGGGGCGGCAGCTCTGCCGGGCGGCGGCTCTGGCGGGACAGGGACGGCGGCAGCGGCGATGCCGGTGCGGCGCAGCAGGTTACGCGCCCCGGCCATGGGGATGCGCCTTATAAAGCGGCGGCGGTGACGCGGGCGCGGGGCGGGACCCGCAGCCCGTCCCCACGCCTGTTTCCGCCACGGTTTCCGCTCAGGGGCGGCCGGCGTGGCTGGCTGGGGGGGAAAAGGGGGGAAAGAGGCGTCAGCTCGCTTTTCCCGACCCCGAGGCAGCGATGGCCCCCTCCCTGCGGTACCCCCAACCCAGGGTCTCCAGTCCATCCCAGTGCCCTCCAGTCCATCCCAGGGTCTCCAGTCCGTCCCAGTGCTCTCCGGTCCATCCCAGTGCCCTCCAGTCCATCCCAGTGCTCTCCAGTCTGTCCCAGTGCTCTCCAGTCCTTCCCAGTGCCCTCCAGTCCATCCCATGCTCGCCAGTCCCCCCATCCCAGTGCTTTCCAGTCCATCCCAGTGCTCTCCAGTCCCCCCATCCCAGTGCCCTCCAGTCCACCCCAGTGCTCTCCAGTCCTTCCCGGTGCTCTCCGGTCCATCCCAGTGCTCTCCAGTCCATCCCAGTGCCCTCCAGTCCATCCCAGTGCTCTCCAGTCCATCCCAGTGCCCTCCAGTCCATCCCGGGGGCTCCAGTCCATCCCAGTGCTCTCCAGTCCATCCCAGTGCTCTCCAGTCTGTCCCAGTGCTTTCCAGTCCA
>JAWWEE010000158.1:28650670-28696157 GCA_035221455.1 Xenops minutus
GCGCGCGGCGGGCGGCGCAGGTTGGCGGCGGGCGCGCGGGGCGGGCGCGCTCAGCGGGAGCGCCCGGAGGCACCGGGACCGGCCCGCGGGGGCGCGCAGCGCCGGGGGCAGTCTGAGGGGTCTGCGCCGGGGGCACCCTGAGGGGTCTGCGCTGGGGGCACCCTGAGGGGACTGCGCTGGGGGCACCCTGAGGGGACTGCGCTGGGGGCAGTCTGAGGGGTCTGCGCCGGGGGCAGTCTGAGGGGACTGCGCCGGGGGCACTGCCGGGGTGATCTGAGGGAACGGGCGGGCTGATCTGAGGGGTCAGCCGGGCTGATCTGAGGGGACAGCAGGGCTGATCTGAGGGCACTGCCGGGCTGCGCTGCCCACCCCCAAGCCCTGCAGAGCGTATCCGAGCCCAGCCGCGGGCGGGGCACTGACAGCCGAGCCGTGCAGGCGGGACGGGCCAGCGATGGAGTCAATCTGGCATGGGAAATCACCTCCTGGTCCGCACCCCGTGTGCCCGTGGTCTGCTCAGGGTGCGAGGGCTCCTCTTGGCACCCCCGCGGCGGGGCCCGGGGCACGGCTGAGCCACGGCCACAGGGATTACCCCTCCCTAAAGGTCTCCCCCCGCCTTCCCAGCTGCAGGAGACCCCCCCCACAGCTTTGCGTTGCCCAGCCACTCCTGAAGACCTTATTGTGGAGGCGACGTGGTTTTTCGTGGTCTTTGGTAGTACACGCCTTGCACCTGGAAGGCCATTCCAACACCAGGGTTGGTACTTCTTGAGGCAACAAGCCCTTGCTGACTGCATGAGGGTCCCAGCACGTCCGAGCACAGCCAGGCACTCGGTGCTGGGAAGCTGGGGTGGAAGGTGAGCATTGTGTCACACACACACACACACACACACACACCAGGCGAGCGAGCACAGCTGTGGAGCAGAAACAGGAGTGGCGGGGGAAATGGAGATCCATGTGCGGCAGGGCCCGGTGTCCGCAGTTGTGTCTGTCCGATTACGGGCTAAAGAGAGAGCAGCACCATGGCAGTGCAATGGCAGAGAGCTGGAGACACTGAGCTTCGGAGGCAGAGACCAATGCCAAGCCTCTGTCTACGTGCTGACTGAGTGATGGAGATATCTTGTGAACCAGACTGACCTGCTTTTACATCAAGTCCTTCATTTTCGAATTACCATGAGTTTGATGGAGGGTATGGCAGGGAAGAGGCCCAACATTTTTGAAAAATAATATCCATGGGAGGATATTGCCGTGCACGAAGTACTGATAATTACTTTCAGGCAGGACTCTTTTGTGATGCTCTTAGGGAAACACACAGGACATGAAATTTCTTCATACAATGTATTTCATTGTCTTTACTCGGTGACCTTACAAGAGGCAATACTCACACTTGCAAAAATTCCCTAGAGTGTATCCGCTAGGTATGGGGAGGGGCTGCTACGCCCACATGAAGAACCTTGTTACACAGTAGAAGTCATGTAATTCTGGCATCTTATCAGAGCAAAGCAGAGTGTTTAGCTATAGCGGTTGCTTTAATCTTTCTTTTCTAAAAAAAAAAAAAAAAAAAAAAAAAAAAAGGAAAAAAAGAAAAATAAACCAAAACAAAACAAAAAAACACCAACCAAACATATTTATTTTAAAAATGCCAGTATGTAACATTTTGTCATTAGCCTAGACACGATAAGGCATTTGTTACTCACGTGGAGCACTGCCAGTGTTCATTATTCTTGGCTTGCAGATTCCTCTGGGACTCCAAACACAGCACCCCATACAAGCCTACCTTAGTCCTAACCCTCACCACTCTGCTATCCTCGTTCTAAGCTTTGCCAGCTCTTCTCCAATATGGCCTGCAGTATCCTCTGATTTTCCATTTCAAAGTCTCTCTGATCCACACCTGAACTTATGCCATTCCACATGACATGAGCAGAAATACCTTGAGGGGAAGAGAAGGGAGAGAGCTGGGAAATTTGAATACGAGTGTCCTTGTGTGCATCAGGATCAGCTCTGTTGAGGTTGGACAAGTTATACCAGTGCACACCTGAATCTGTGAAAAGACAGGCAGAATCTAGTACAGTTTTGTTCAGGCGATGATCCCATCACTGAAGTACCACATCACCTCCTATTTAAGTCTTTATTAAATTCCAGTCCAGATAACAATATCACACTTGCCTAAATTCCCCTCTCCAGCTTTATTTTTGCATTTGACCTATTTCATGTGTGATGCCTTTGTGTGCTCTTTATCACTTGTGCTTGAAATATGAATGTCTTTCTTTGGTGTATTTTTTTCACAGACAAACCCATGAATATCAGGATCTCTATGCTATATAAGCGCTTGTTACCACCATGAAAAAATAATTGTTTCCCTAATCCCTAACAGAGCATACCAACTACACAGGAAGCCCACCCTGCAATGCCTATGAGGCCCTGACACCAGTAGCATCTTGACACTAAATAGAAGTTACAGAGAGTTAGAAATCCTCTGTAATAGAATCTTTTGATCCCTTTATGGTCAAAGCTGTTAATAACCTTGCCACATGTACTTCCAGTCTAGATTTATATTCCCATGGCCAGTTTTTTCTCTGTAGGAATGTATATTTCCTTTGCTGAATCACAGAATATTATGAATTGGAAGTGACCCACAAGAATCATTGAGTCCAACTTTTAAGTGAATGGCCTGTACAGGGATCGAACTAGTAACTGCCTTAGTGCAGAAGAGACTTCATAGTCTGACCTATGTATCACAAACATTAAACTTCACTGAGCTGTTCCAAGCCCAAGAACCTTAGCAAATCACCATTCAGGAGCGTAGAGGACATCCAAGCTCAGTTTAAAGACACCATCAAGAGAGAAAATATATGGCAATTTTTTTCCAGTGGCTTTTCACTTTCACCTCTAAAAATGTGTGCCTAACTCTTCAGCATACTGGGCCTCATACTCTGGTTGGTATAGGTACACTTTAGTGGTGTGTTGTCTTCAAAGAAAAATCTAGGTAAATAAAAAAATCTGTTGAAACAAAGCTTTGTGCCTCTAAATTGTCTGTTATTTCTCTCCAGATTGCTGGTGGGTGGGTGGGAAGAGCCTGCATTGGGCAGAGAGGCTGATGAGCCAAGAGCAGGCTATTGACCAAATGTAAGAGGAACTGGGCTCCTAGCCTTCTCACTTGAGCACTTCTGAAAATCCCTGCCATCACTCAGAGTGCCAAAGACTGTGCTGGCACAACTCCACTCCAGTCAGTGGTGTCTCACCAGCAAAGAACTTGCCCAGGGTGTGTAACTGAAAACTACAAAGAGAGAAGGACACAGAACTGGAAGAGAAGTTGTTCTTCATGTCCAGGCATTTATACACAAGGCCCAAAGTTTGGATCCTTCGGAGGAAGACATAAGCTCAGCCATAATGAATTCAACTATGCAATGCTGCTGGAGGTAGCACTGAAACTGGTACCGTTGGGGCTTGTTGTGTATACCAGATACAGCCTACGACTTGCACCTCTGAAGACTTAGCCCAACATGTGCCTGTCTGTGTTGATGATTAATATCTTGTTGCTATGGTGCATGCATATCATGTGCACCACCGCAGACTCATGGCACAGAACATATATATTGGTGGTCTTGACAACTGTTCAGGGAGAACTGTTTGATTGCTCTGATTATTTGCCTCTGTATCTACTTGTCTTGTCCTCAAACAAGTTTCAGAAGATTGTTGTCCTCTTTTGAACAGTATTGGCTCCTGAAACAGAACCATCATGGGACTTGTCTGCCACAGGTTCCATCAGGGCATATATCCCCTTTTGCACACATTTAGCAGAAATGACTACTCACACTTTCAATGAAGAACAATCTGCTGCCTCCAAGTATGAGTTAATTGCTTTTAGGGACCAACTTACTTTCAGTGGTTCTTTTTTAAGTCAGTGGATGCTACAATTGCTCTTGCAACAGGTTGAGATTTCACTTTTTGTCACAAAAGGAGTAAAGAAGAAAATGGGAAATTTGCTGTAAGATTCGTTGTTGCCAGTTGTAACAACGTAGAATTTAGAGCTTTTATTTTTTAACATCATGCCTATTGAATCATTTGAATCATTTTAATCAGAGAATAATCCATTCCTGCCAGGGCTTAATTGTTGAGAACCTGCAACAGTGAAAGAGCCTTTTATACTATGCTGGCACCCCCAAATCTCCATCTAAAGTGAGTTCAGGGCAGCCCAGAATAAAGACTGGAAAGCCACAGTTGGGCACACTCATGACCCTATGCAGTTTGGAATAGCAGCCACAGGATGAGGGAATCACCCTAAAATGAGGGAGAATACAACTTCCCCAGGTTCCCAGACATAGGTAGAATGTTGGGGGAATGGGGAGGAGTAAATTTGACTCAGTGATTATGAAGGTGGAAGTCCAAAATCGTTGGGTTTGAAGGATTCACATCACAGTGAAAGCAATTTTACAGTGTCATCCCACTGTCAGCACAACTCTTGCTGTGTGCAAAGTATTCACACTTGTTAAGCAGAGACACTTTGCTATTAGCATATTTTGGGGTGTATTTGCTGGATTATGTCAACAAAAAGGAGTCTCATCTTTTTATGAAAGCTAATTATATATATGCCTGAATGAAACAGAAACCCTATTAGTAATAGGAAGTGTCCTAGTGGGCTTTTCATCCTGGAAGCTCTTAGCAAAATATTCACTTACACTTGAACAAAAAGCTTTGTCAAAAATACTATAGGATTTCAAGTCTTTTCCCATGAAACCCATCTAGAGTCTGCCACTTCATTTATTGTACTTCATACAGAAATTCTGTGCAGACTTTTTCTCTAGAAAGTGTATTAAATCGTGTGGGTCCTGGCTGCACTACTTTGGTTTTTTCAGAGTTGCTACTAGTCCTGATTAGTTCCAATCACTGCCAAATCCTCACCTCTCACTGGTGCCCATTCATCTGACTCTACTACCCAGTTGTACCTTCTTGGCCCTATGTTATTCCACCACAGGAAGAGGCTGTTGGCCATATACCTATATTATTATGAAAACAAAACCCTGAAAGGGAATGCAGTGAGGTGAAAGATCTAGTAAAGAGGCAATAATGCCCATTTGAACTTCAGTATATTTTTTCGCAGTGCTGCAGCACATACCTATTTTTAAGGACTGAACCTCTACAGCGACGTGGCTGATGGTAGTCTGTAATCTGCCAGCTTCTTGAAAACAAGGATATTCTCCTTTTTATTCTTACTTATGTTTTGTATGTTCTAGGTATAATGTTGAGAATCAGTATGAAGCCTGGTGCAGAGGGGGATGAACTACGGGTATTTATGTGGCACTGGAAAATTAAATGGCTCTTCCAAATATCTATTTAATAGATTTCTAATGCTAATTGTGCACTCTTTTTAGTTCTGTGGAATAAATATAACATCACTCCAGGCTCTAAAAAGAATGCCAAACGACCATATCTTTAACCTTTAGAATCTAAAAAAGTACTTAGGGACTTGCCAAATTTTTTTTATTTATTTATTTTATTTTTTTGAGTGCACTATGAGTTTGAAGTTAGGTAGGACTCCATATGGACTCCAGAAAAGAGGAGCTCTGTTCCAACCTCATTTATCAATCTCATCAAGGCAAGGATTCTTTCTGCTCATCCTGTCTACCTGGGTGGGATAGATGGAAAGTGGGTGGGGAAAGAACTACTTCTGCACTGAAATTTTGAGGACTTGGTACTCTGGGCTGCAAATGTGAAGGACAGCCAGTGGTGAATCTCCCATACATGAGAACTCTCTGCCTATGCAGAGTGGGCTCACCACTGAAAGTGCAAAAGAAATGTACATGTGTGGGAATCATGCCAGGGCACATGGAAAGCAGGGTCTCTTGCCTGATGACCTCCCCTCCATGTGATCCTCCACCAGCACAGACAACAGCAAAAAGGAGAAGGAAGAAGGTGAGGATGACGCCCTGTGGGTTTAACAAGTTCTTGACATTGGGATTATATTTTGTTGCCTGAGCCCATTTACCTTGTCTCAGAGAGATGCTCAGATGAATGCAACAAAGTATTTTGTCTCACAAGTTGGCATCCCCCTCATCTGCGTCTCTCCATCAGTAGTCTGTATCCTCAGGAAATTTGGAATCAGAATTGTGTCCTAAATGGCATGGAACAGCTCATAAACATACTCCAGCAAAGAAACCCTGGCATTGTATTATACACTCTTTGTCTTATGAGTTGGGGAGGCAAAACGGTGACAGAACAGCAGAATACAAATTTGTAAGATGCCTTGATCCTGCAATTTTTCATCAGGGCCAAGAGCAACACTCGTTATCAAACAGGCAAAGTTTGTTTTTTCATCCCTACCAGTTTCTTAGCACTGATTTAGGTTTCACACTGACAACAGTGAAACGGCACTTAAATCACAGCCCTGAGAACCAGCTACACGTATCCAAAGCTGAGCAGAGTTCAAACCTCAGCCCTGTGCTGATACAGAGTCTTTTCTGTTTTAAATTGCCCACCCACTCACTATTCCCAGCTGCCGAGCCACATAACGTTCAAAGACCACACACAAGGTGCAAGAGCAATAGGGGCCTGTTGAAAATTAAGTGCAACAGCTTAGTCAAGAGGATAGACTCCAGCATTGCTGCCTAGAAAATGGGAGCAAGGAATGAGGACAGAAGGGCAGACAGGACCATGGGAGATCTACACAGAAAGCAATGGGAATCTACACTGGAGTGTGTTTTACAGAAATCCCCTACCCTCTGCTCACAGATCAACAGAGACACAGAGCTTTGCATATGAAGACAGGCAAGAACCAGATCAGAAGAAGAGTTGCTGCTTTCCAGAGGTTAGACATGATACTAGGGTCCCAGGGTTTTTCTCAGTTTGGCTGGAAGCACCTGGAGCTGGTCAAAAACACTCTCTGTTCCTTATTTCCCCTTCTTGAACAAGCGTAAAGAAGTATAAGAGCCTCATGTGAATGTTTTGCTATCTACCACTGCCCCAACAAACAAAAAACCCTGTCAAATAGCTCTTGTTTCTTCTCTCCAGTGCTACTGCTGAAGAGACCTTGCTCTGAAATGCACTTGTTTGAATGCTATAAAGTAGTGCAACCTATTCCTCTTCATCCTGTTGTAAGAGCATGTTGCCATTCAAAACTAGAGAATGTTGCAATACCACTCAGTGGTGACACAAAGGCAGAAGTGGGTCAGCACTGTCACACATCACAGTGTGTGACATGTGTCACAGCACCCCCACTTTTAGAAAAGAGTATGGCCTCTCTTCTGACACCTAGGCTAGGACTTGCAGGGTCTGAGACAAACTGGTGAAAATAGATATTATCCTGAACAAATCTGCTCAAATGGCTGAGTTTGCTAAGAGATTTGCACAAAGAGAGACTGTTCACCTCAAAATGTTTTAAAAACTTTCTTATTTTTGTCCTGTTGCTTCTATACATAAAGAATGTGTGTTTATACGTTTACACATTGAGATTTTGTGCTTCATTGCTAACCAGGGCTGAATACTTCAAGGCTGAGTCAAACTGTACTCTAAATATGGGCTATTTTATCCATCACTAAATGAAATGGCTTTACTGCAGAGACAAGGCGATGTTGTAACAGCACACGGCACAACCCAGCAGTCGGAACAAGAAGAAATGAAAGTGGTTTCTAACAGAAAGCACTCAGGGTGTTTGAAGAGGCAGACTGCCAGGGCTTTACGGGTGTCATCCTACTCCCTAGTCCTCAGCTGCTGGGACAGCAGCTCAGGAGAGATGAAAGTAGGAAAGATGAAACACAACATGCCACGAACTTTCTCACTGCAACACTGATTACTGCTAGCAAAAGAAAGCAAGCTAGGGAGGCACTGAAAATAAATATTCAATCAAGTACCACATGCCAAATATTCTGGGATGGTGGTTTGAACCCAGAACTACATACAGTAGCATGTGTGCCTATAATGATCTCAACTAGAAGCACAGATACAAAAGTGCTTGCAGTATTGTCAGGATCTTTCATTTGGTTCCAGATTTGGGCTTCAGAACACATGCAACAACAGAGCAAAATATACCAAGACTGGAATTTTGGTAGTTAATGCTGTTGCTCTATTCATTTCACTACTTTCTTTTTTAAAGTGGCAAATTATTGAAAAGTGTAGTTGTACGTGCATACCATTTCATTCTGACTCCTGTCAGAAAGTTTGTGCAGAAAAAACCTTCCAGCACACAATTGCTTGCATCCCGCTTTTTTAAATATCCCACTGTGATACATATCAACCTTTTCCTTTTGATTGATAGACTTTGTTAGGGAAACACAGCAGAACAGATGTGTGTGCATGGGTGCCATCAAATTAATTTTAACACTCTTTTTTTCCTGCTCACCCCTCCCACCCACAGGCTTATAAAGTTATTCTGAAAGACATGAGAATCCTAAATATTGGGGGAAGGGAGAGTGGGGATTAAGGGACATCTGAAGAAAGTAGTATAAAATTGCACTGAAAGCAAAAATCCTCCCACCATAACCTACTCTTGTCCACCCCTGTGTCAACAAATATGCAATCAATTAATGTAATTGCAGAGTTATTTATGGTGCACAGGAAAGTGTAGTCAGGGACCCTGAGAAACAAGGTTGTGGGGATAGGAACGCCTGGGTTTCCCCCTCGCCCCCTCCTTTGCAGATGTTTAAGTTGACTTGTGGTGTCCATGTGTCTCATAACCAAGAGCCTGTCTACTTTGCAGGTGTTGCTTGCTGCATGGGGGTGGGTAAAGTGGATGAAAGGAGATCTGGAAAAACGTTGGGGTCTTCTGATTTCAAACTGTGACCAAAAGATATTGATTGGGTTTAGATATCCACACACACACTTTGCTGCCTACAAAAGCCCCATACTTAATCCCTTTAGATGACCCTTTCAACAGCAGCAACAACATTTGCACACAACAAGGAAAAAAAAAATTTTAGCTCCATGATTTGATTGTTCAGGGTGACAGTTTTGTTACTGTTCAGTGCCCTGCACAAGAGAGGTTTTAATTAGAGCTATTGAGTGGTTTGAATTGGCACAATTAGGGTCAGCATTAATGATTGCTGCATGTGTTCTTTTGAACAGTAAGGGCTTTTTTTTTGCCCATGGACAGGAGGGGGTAGCAGCTAATGAACTAGGAGAGTGCAAATTATCTCTGCAAAACTGGGGCAAGTGTAATACACACTGGGCATGAAGCAGAGAGCAGAAAGACAGACTGCAGCTTATAGGGCTGATCCAGAAGACTTCCCAGCAGAGTGCTGAGCACCATCAGTCCCCATGTTTGCCCTTTGTTTCCTCGAGAGCTGAGTCTGTATAAAGCACTGTCAGAGATGCATTTCTTGTATCACAAGGGAACACCTCAGAGAGGCAAAGTATATGCAGTATTTTCATAGCAAAAAATAAAAAAGGAGATAGAAAAAAGGCTTCAGTCTGCTGAGAACAGCAGTCTGCTTCAAGAAAAGGACATGCTTGTACAAATTGTTACTCCCATAAGTAGGCTTGTAGGCTTTACCCGCCTCCTATTCACTTCAGTGGGATACTGGATCAGTTCAAAGAAACACAGCCACATAAGAGATAGAGATACATATTTGTGTACAAGCACCCCTCCTGTGTGTGTGTAGAAATGCCTCCCAAATACACAGACCTGCCTTAACTGCACTGCAGGTGGATGCCACAGCCCCATGCATACAGCAGCTCTGCCAAAGGCTGCTCCCACTCCTGCTGAGAAAACAAGAGTCCTCACAGCACATGCCACTTGACTTTCAGACAAGACCTCCTGGAAGGCATGCCTATGGTATCCTCAGAACTTGCAGATCTCCTGAAATGTGCTCATTACAGTGTCTCTTCCTGACCCATACAGTTTATGATGCTCTACGGAAATGCTCTTGGGTCACAGGAGGAACACACTCCCATGTCATTCCAGCAGAGCCAAAGAGACCTCTCTTCCACATAACTGCTTGTTGGGGAAGGTGCAAGTAGGTGATAGTGAAAACAACCATGTGGGTACAGAGCCTGACTGGGGGCACAGGACCTACCCCACTCCTGTGAAGAGCCTCCATTGCTTCTGGACCATGCACATCCTCTCCAAAGCATGAGCTATTTTGGCCTCAGGCCTGAAAATAACCTTCCAAGCACTCTTCATTTACTAAAACAAGTTTTTGGTCAGGCATTGTATTAGAACCACAGGCCTCTCTGCACCTTCGAGGTACAAAAAGGGTTTGTACATGTGCCAGCTGCCCAGCAGTGGAACTCCCCTCCACTGCAAGCAGCAAGAAACAGCCATTCCCCACTTTACATGTGCAATACATCCATTCTTACTAATGGTGGAGTGACCCTTTCATATCAGAATCAGCCTAGAAGTCCCTTTGGAGCTCCAAAATGCCCAGCTAGGCCATCACTAGTAGGGGTGTCTGGTGCTGTGGCAGGTCTGGCAGTACCACGTGAGTCAGATACTGGCACTGGTATCTTGCTGTGGCCCTGAATACCTGTGCAAGCCATCGGGCCTGCTGTAAAACATCCTCTCTCTAATTCCCTGCAATAGTCATGTCTCCTGAACATGACCCCAAGATGGAGATATATTGTCAGGCACTGTGCATCAAAGAAAAGGCTGATTCTTCAGTAAGTTTAGTTGGTAGATCAGAAGAGAACAGCATGTATGTATGCGCTGTTAGAGGATGGATCCTCATACATTTTTCAGGAAACATTTTCAGCCAAACTTTCTGCAGCCATCCCAGAGTGTGGCCACCAACGCCTAATCACTCAAATTTTTGAGGCCGACCACTGGCACCAGCCAAGGCTGCACAGCCCACTAGTGCCTTCCTTGGCAAAGCAGGTAAAACTGTGTGCACAACTGGAGCAGAGAAGCTGGGTGGAATCCTGGGTGTGCAATCCCGGTTGGGAACTAGCCAAATACTTCACCTTTCATATATGCAAAGGAAGACAAAGGTGCCCAAAACATGGAGAGAATGAGACTCTTTGGTGTGGTTAAACAGAGGTTTCTGTGTATTTCTGTTAGTAGATATTTTCAGACATTTCAGTTTCTCTCTCTCTCTAAACATTATGTTCTCTTAAAAAAACAAAAACAAAACAAAAAAACCCCCACAATTTCTCAGGCTTTTTTAAAGTAGGTGATATAAATTATTCTATTCCTACTTAGTATACACAGAAGCCCAACACATTTGGGAAATAATTACAAGCCAAATCTTGCCATGCAAACAGAGGTCAGACAGTTTGTGTCCAAAGAGTTCATATTCCCTAATAGGTCCAAACCAGAAGGAAGAAGAAGTTCAGTCTGAAATGTGAAGATTTTTAAGCAGTGATACTGCTGCAATCTATTTGGAGCCTATGGATGGCTATAAGTCCAGTGGGCATTCACAGCCAGGATAGCCTCAGTTAGTTCTCAAGGCAGAAAAAGTAGCCTAGGATAGGCCCATTCCCCTCAGGTGTGGGTTACTACTCATTTGTCACATTCATGGTCTCACAGTAAGTTCTTTACCGCATTACAACTTTTTGTAGTGCTCGTGCCTAAGACTCCTGAGGACCTGTCTAATGAAGGATCTTTATAGATCCTAGTAAAGGTGTGTCAACCTCCAGAGCACAAATTGCCCAGCAGTGCCAGGCAGAGGTCTGCTGCTGCCAGCAGGAGCTGGAAATGAGGAGGTGGATGGCAGGAGGGTGAGAGCAGAACTTCAGCAGTGTGGCACTCTTGAGAGCTAAAAACATGGCTACAGGTGTCTTCATCTTGCTCAGCACCCCTGAATGGAGAAGACATTCCCTGCCCTTGGCTGGGGAACCAGTTCCACTGGGCTCTGCAGAGGTGCAAAACTGGAGTTCTAGGGGAAGGGCAGAGACACGAGGAACACCTCATGGCTGCTTTCACCTCCTCCCCCCGAAGTCTTTCTCATAAGGACTTCAACTGTTCCCAGGGCCAGCGATTTGGTTTGGGCAGGCATCCAGCTTTGCTTAGCAGATCCAAAATGACACCTCACACATTCTTGAAGGTGTGAAAGAAACAACCAAGCTGAATCGTTTCACCACCCTCAGGGTACTCGAGGTGATACCACAGACTTGCCAAGGAACATAGAAGGACATCCACAAACATTTCACGACCACCTTCTTTGAGTCTGCTTTGTTATTAAACAGTCATGGGTTTTGGCATTAACTGGAAAGCCAAAGATACAACTGCTGAGACACAACCTCTGCCTTAACTTTCTTATCATATATCCTCAAAAAGGCAAGACTTTTCAGTAATGATTTAGCTTTATGTCATCAAAAAATACACTAATAGGCCTCATATGGATCATTTTCAAGAAAATAATAACGTTGCAGACTGAAGGGTGGGGATGGGGCTAGCACTGTAGGCACCAAGCTGCCAGCTGGGCCCTGGACTGAGGTGGAGCTACCTGAAAAGAGTCTGGAAGCTAATGGGCAAGAGAGCGGATGTGACATGTGAAAAGCTGGATGTGAGAGGGAATATTGTGAGAAGCTGGCAAAAGCTACAGGTGGTGCTATGAGGGCTGGCTGGATCCCTCATGTGGTTAAGGGGTACGTGTGTGAGCAACAGCTGAACCACACAGATAGCTGGAGTGGAGCACTGGGGACATTCTGGAAAATAGGGCCTTGCTAGGCCAGTGAGCCTCGTAACCATACCTGTAATAGCACATAACCCTGAGGTAACCTGGCTAGCAGTATCAGAAATAACAAATTCAGGAATCAATATGGCAAAACTAGGACTAAAGAGGAAAAGGTAGTTTGGTGCAGATTGTCTCTCTTGTTTGAGGAATGGGAATGGAGAAGCAGGAGTAGCAAAAAGACAGGTCAAGAAACACAGATATGCAATTCATGTGTTTGGGGGTATTTGTCAAACAGCCCTAACACTTGAGCACTGCAGCTGGAGTCAGACAATGAACCAAACCCTGTGCTTCTTGGCCATGCCAGCAGAGTCAGACCTGCTTCCACCCCAGGCAGAGGACATGGGTTGGCAGTGCAGGGAGGAGCATTCACTTGCTGCCAAGTAAACATCTGGCCAGACAGATTGAGCACCCCAACATAACCACTTTGGTGCCTCTTTGAGATCAGATGGCATTGGTGACTGTCCACCACTGTGTAACAGATAGGATTTAAGATTTTTATTTCTGCAGATGGACTACTGGCACTAAAGAAGATGCCCTGCTTACCTTCAAACTCATGGTCTACCCCAAGAAATTTCCTTCCAGGAAAATGATTTTCAGTGAGAAATTGTTCATCTTCTCTACCTTATTGCAGGCACTGATTAGGAAATACGAAATGTACAACAAATTTCTCTTTGAAGTGATAGTTAGCATTTCTGTAAACACTACCAGCAGAAGATATAAATGCAGACTTCAAAAACTTAGTGGGAAAAAGCAAGTTACTCAGAATTTACTTCATCTGAGCTTTGGCTGAAAGTTTGATACAGACTTATTTTACTGAAATTGGCTGACCCATCTCTAATTTAAAAGAAATATATTTTGTCTTTAAAACATTTCATTCACTGTACCTCAGATCATCCACCAACCACCAACTTGGCTTTTCATAATTTCTCCATATCAGTGTTGCCATACCCCTGCATTTCTGTGCTGCAGCCAGACCAGCACTACTTGCCAGCAGACGAGCTAAGAAAAGGTGATGAATGACCCTGTGGAGACTAAGCTGTGAGACATCGTTCATTGGCCTGAATACTGAGCAGTGAATTTACCCTCACAGCCTTTTCTTCATGTTTCCAGTCTCCTTCCCCTGGCAGGTCCAGGGTTTGTCCTAGCTTGGACCTCATGCAGGGAAGCCAGTAGAACTGTGCACCCAGAGTTTCAGCTCTTCTTTCCTAAGGCAGACTGCTCCCTCTCACTTTAGAGCTCCTATTTCCTTGCTCTCTGCTGGAACCTCTTCTGAAAGCATCCTTTGCTCCAGCCTCACTGCAAGGAAAACAAGTTACTCAGGTTCTGTATCTAAGAGTACTTTGGAAAACTACAGTGTTGCCAAGACACTTCCAGGGGGCTGAAGGAAGCCAAGCATTTTGCTGAATACTCTCCTTCAGAACAGAAACATGTGCAAAGCTGGACTCCATATCATCAAATTCATCAGATATGTCAAATAATATTCCCTGTAGAACTGTTTGTGAGAAAGCAAGAGAAAGTGGGGGGTCTTTAGCAGAGCTGAGTAAATTAACCACCATTAACAATTTGAACTATTTATTCAGTTGTTTTTTTATTTAATTGTAAGTAATGTACTATTTGCCACCCCAGAGGGTTTTTTCTCCACTGTTACAGAGATTTTTCAATATTATTGCCTTGGTTTGGGGGAAGGGTACATTTCTCTTTTTGTCACATCAAGCTACATTCTCACATCAAAAAGAGATGTGAGAAGCCAAGTTGATTTTCAGCTACATCTGCTTCTGGAGCAGAGCTTTTCCTCTGGTTAACCAGTGGGATGGATCATAAGACATGGCTCAGGAAGCTTGGGGATCTAGGCTTAATCAACAAGCTGAGAGTCATGAAAAAGGGCAGCTGATGTCAGGAAAAAACAGTAAGAAGAGCAACATGAACTGCAAAATAATTTAGGGATACCACCAGAAGTTCTTATGTAAACTGTTCAGATTTTTAAAGGTAAATCCATCACTCAATTCACAGGGACAACAAGCTTGTATGCAAAGGCTTCCACAGCCTGGAAGGGCAGTAGATTCTCCCACCTGCACTACAGCTTGCCCAGAACCTTTACAAAGGTCACAGTGCCCAGAAGCACAGTCCCTTGACCACCACCCTGGCCAGGCTCTGATCCCATACTTGGTAACACAGACAGTAGTAGAGCTGGCTGAAGAAGAACTGCAACTTCTAAACTTTCCAGAGTCCCTGCTTGCTCTGATTTCTCATCAAGCCTGAGAACCTCTGCACTAATTGGAGATCCTTACAAGAAAAAGCAATTTGTCACCACCAGAGAATATTTTGTGTGCAGTATCAGTTCAGCATGGTATGAAGATTTTGTAAAAATTTGAGCTAGACCTATGGTATTCAGTTTAACACAACTAGTTGGGGACCCACATCTTCACTTTCTTCAGCTGTCCAATTTTCACTGCCTGCAAATTACTTACCTTCCCTTCACCCCATCTCTTCCGCTCTTGAACTAATGCAACTCAACATAGCCTTTCTTGGTTCTATGGCAGCTAGTGGCTTAAATATAGTATAAGTGAAGATCCAGTGATCCAACTGTAAGTATGAATGGAGAACATTTGCTGGGTCCTCTGGCTGATGAAGTATTGCAGCCTTTCCAAGAAGCCAGTATGTTGGTGTATCAGTTAGGATCCAGGTAGCTCATACTGAGAGCTTGCCTGGAGACAATCCTACAACAGTCCCTCAGTCAGGTATCTGTGGAGCGAATTTCTTTGGCCTCCACAACCCTTTCCCTTCCAGTGGAATAAATTACCAGCTGTGTAACTGGTGAGATTTCTAGCACATTATTCTTCCTCAATGAAAAGCAAAATTGGAAAGATGAGCAAATATCTCTCCAAATAACTATTGAAACAATCCCAAACCCACAGACAAAAAAAGGACTTTAAAAGGTTGAGGAGTAGCTGGCCCTGAGAAACAGCCATATTGCAGAAAATGCAACACCCTTTCCTGAAAACCAGAGAAAGCCAGTATCTTGGGGTTTGTCTAGGGCAACAAAGCTAACTCACTCTATTGAAAAGCATCACATTCATCTTGGCAAGAATAGCCATTACAGAATTAACTTATTTCTGATTGTTTTTAAAAGAACTACCTTGTACAATTCATAGGAAGAAAGTCCTTTCAGCACACAGGTTCCTAAGGATAGCTGCACTCTGAGAAGGTAGATATCTTGGTGTGGGGAGCAGACCAGGGGAAGTAATTGTAGTAACACTGATGATTGTTTTTGGAAACAGCAGTCAGTCAAGCAGATGGCAATGAAACAACTGTTGTTCATCCCCGATGACGGCATGTCAGATAAGTGAGGTGCTGCACCTCTTGGAGTCCCAGAGAGACTTGAGATGAATGGCTTCAGCTCAGCATCCAGCTCTTGGGGAGCTTGTTGGGCTTGGAGGGTCCCATCTCAAGAGCTGCAGGATTGCACTGCATAAAGCCTGTGCCATTATTTCTTGTTTCTTATGAATCTAGATATCACTGGCCTTAACGGGAAACAAATTTTACCCTTCTGCCAACAATTTAACTGAGCATATAAGCATTGCCAGCTCACTTTAGTACTTAGGGAAAACCTTTCTCACGTAGTCTTTGCTGTGATTTACCAGAGAAATCACCTACAGTTGCCACAATTGGGACCAAAGGCATAACTTCCACTGCCCAAGTATGGAAATTCCCTGTGTGACCTCAGCCCAAGAATACCCCTCGAAGGCAGCAATAGCCACCACTACAGTTTTCTCAAAAGGGTGCTGAACTACTCTGTCACATATGTATAGGCCAGTGAGCAAAATAAGTAGCTAATTTTCCCAGTAGCAACTATATGCAACTCTGAATTTGAGGTGGACTTTCTACTGGGTATACTGACGTTCATGGTTTCTGTGATGATATTTCACATCCCCTTCTCACCACCTATTTAGTCTCTCTGAGCTGAAACAGCCTAGGAAGGGCCTGGTCCACCCTGCCTCCCACACAGATGTCTGCACTGCCAAACCAGCACTGATGGCAATATCCTTTTTCATCACGAAACTAGCAAGAATTCAACCTCACCTTCACATCCACAGGTATATTTGAAGTTAGAATAACTTTTATTCGTGTTGTATTATGTAGGGCCCAAGCCTTTGGGCTGCAGTGGTTTAGGGAGTGCAAAGCTGAGAAACTCAGCAGGCACCTACACAGTACCCCTGCCACACTGCCCAAGTCACAAGACAGGCAGGGAAAAGATTCCCAGCAAGCCAAAAAGAGCAGAACAGAATCCAGCAGAGGCACTGGTATTCATGGTAGCCCTCATCAAGTTCTGTCCTTCCCCTTGCATCATTCTCATGATTAGGAAAAGACATCTCTAACCTTGTCTACTCTCTGCATGTAACTCCCCTGTTTGGATGCAGAGGGCCAGGCTGGCACAGGGAACAGAATTCAAGAGCATCTAACCTCATGCTTGGTAAATTGGGTCCATTTTACAACCCCCTGTCCATATCACTGTACATATAAAGCACATATTGATGAAGTGGGATTTTGCATGCTGAATAACATCCATATGGTACCCAGGAGATATTTCCTGCTCTCAGTGCCACTGTGCCATTAACTTTCCTGCTTGTTTTGACTGTTTATCTCTCAAGCAGAAGTGTCTAGAACTGTGAAAGCTGCAGCTAAGAAAAAGTCATTAATATGAGCACCACTAATATTTATGACAGACACCCAGAGAAAAATATTCCACAATTGCCTTGTTTTCCACATAGCTCAGTAAGGGCTAGGGTGCCTTGGAGTTCTATTCTTCAGCTCCCTTCCATTTTCCTCCAAGCAGCAAGGGCACCTCGGAGCAATGAGGATTTTCTGGCCCTTTAACAATCCCCTTGTCCGCCAGACTTCCTCCTTTCATAGCCCCCATGCGCTCCCTCCCCTCTCCCCCAGGGCTAGTTAATATGTGCCAAATCCTGACACCCTGAATGGTTTCCCAACGCCGACACTAATCACGTTTTTAGGAGCAGGTCAGCAGTGAAGGAGCTGAAATTCGTGTGAAAAAGTCCCTGGGATGGCCCCGGTGCCTCACACCTGCATGCCCTATTCATCTGCACTGTTTACACATTGTCATCCACAATTAATTCTTTCCAGGGACGCTCCACTGCCTGCCCTCCCGTTGCACAGGGACCCCATTCTGAGCTGTTGTGTCTGTTAAATTGAGCATGGGGTGCTGTGATTAAATTAAGTTTTGTGGTGCTCTCTCTCTCCCTCTCTCCCTCCCTCTCTCCCTTTCTCCTTTCTCTCTGTTAATAACGACGCCTGATGGAAGATTGCTGGCACTGGAGTAAAGAGGTAATTACAGGCATTAAAAGTGGGGAAAGAAAAATTTCTGTGTGGAAATGGGAATGGGGGCATCTTTTCTGGCTAGCCGACATTGCCCTCAGTGCGAGGTGGGAACCGCAGCCCCGTGCAATGTCCAGAGTACAAGGAGAAGAGGAGGGCACAGGGGCACACACAAAGATCTTCCACAGAGCAAACGGGCAAAATTCGGATCTGTGAGAGTCCTTACCCAATGGCCTGAACACAGGGTTTCTTCAGCAAGTAACATTCTCACCTTCTACCCGTCATGTTTGTCTATGCATGTAGCATACATCAGCCAGGCTGCTCTTCTCCCAAGTTACCATACCCAAATGCACCAGGAGTAATTCCCTGGGCTAACAGGCTAGCAAGTCTCCTCACACTCCTGCACTGTTGAGAAAAACATGGAATGAGAATCGCTCACTGGAGATGAGGAGCAAAACAAGACAAGAGGACAGGAATTTGACCAGCTTCTGCAAAACCTCAAGGCAGCAGGTTTTTTTGCCAAGTGTTTTGCTTGTGGACAACTGGTTTTTATTACTGGGATGTCTTCAAAGTTAAAGAGCCATTTTTGCTGAGAACAGAAACATACAGCTTTCCAAGCAAGAGAAGTTGGGTGGATTTGGCTTTATATCTTTGTTCAGCCACTCACAGGACTCACTACCCCAGGCAAGAAGGGCAGACCTCAGACCCTTTCAGCCAACAGCCTGGTCTAGAGATACAGCCAAGCTAAAGAACAGCCTCTGTTTGCTCATGTCAGACACACAAAAAAAAAACCCAAAAAAACCCAACAAAAAACAAAAACCCTGAGAATTGCCTCCAGTTCTGAGGCCCCAATATCCAAGACACACATGACATGTAACAAAATTAATTGACTACAAGCACAGTCTTTTAAGTCTTGGCAAATAGCAGCCTCTCTGATTTTTATCCTGTGCAAGAAAATTGCCCCTGCAAGACAAAAATCTTCATGTTGTCAATTAAAGAAACAGCCTCCTCATAAACACCACTGTAAAATATTGTTGCATGCATGTATGAAATGTGCTGGAAAGCACGTGCTACATCCCCCTCTAGTGCTGAACTACTACAGAATAACAACCTAAGCCTGCTACTGCTTTCTTCAGGAGGAGCAGAGTTTTCTGTAGCAAACCATAATTAAACCCCATAAACAAACCTGAAGGATGGCTGCCACATATAAAGTCATTTTTGCAGGATGATTACTCTACAGAAGATGGAGTCACAGAGGCTAAGAAGTCTAAGAGTCCTTAACATGAACAAGGCTTTAACACCTCCTAAATACCAGTGTGAATCCAGAGTAAATCTATTTTGTTTTGCAAGTCTCCTTATTCATTTTGCACTTCCTCTTAAAAAAACTAAAGATCTGTACACATCACATACCTGATCAACACCCATCCCAATACATCACAGATCTTTAGTGCTTCATAACAAGCATTACCTGGGGAAAGCAGCCCCTCCAAGAGCACTAGTTATAGTTATTACCCTCCTAATCATCCTCCATCATGGCAGCCATGGTCTTGCCGGCCTTAGTCAGGTAAAGAGCCTGGGCAAGTCAGGCAGGGAGCACCAGCTTTCATCAGCTGCATCGTCCTGTCTTACCTTCTACAAGGACAGTCAGGCCTGGCACCAAGGTAGTCATAGCGGCTCTACAGGTCTGCAAGGTGCATGACAGCTCACTGCAAAGGCATTCCGAGTGCAAGTCTCAGTTCTCAAGCATGCATGGCAGTGTGTATTACAAGTCCCAGACTCTCCCCATGCTGGGTGACACAGAGCTCTTCAGAGTGGTCAGTCTGCATTTACTTTGCATCCCTCTGTGGGATAGTCTCAGCTTGTTAGCAGGAAAGGGAGGAAGCCAGAGAGCAGTCCAGCATCAGGGGCATCAGTCTCCTGGTGGGGCTGGAGAGAGCAGGGGTAGACTGGCATCTACAGCTTACCTGGGCCAGGCTGGGTAGATCAGGATTTACAACCAGAAAGGGCAGCAAATGTCAGTCTAGCTGGCATCCTCAACTGGACATGAGAACAAGGCAGCACACACAGCACCATGCTCCTGCTTCCACCCTCCCTCACCCAGCCAACAGACCCTGCTTATGTAGTCCTTCCAACCCAGTACTACAGGCACAAGGAAAACAAACTTCAGCAACAGCCTCCAAGGCACCATCACTCAGCAGAGAGGAGCAGCTGAGCCAGGAGACTCCCTGTACCAACCAGCCATGCTGCACAACCAGCTGTAAGCACTCTCTGCGTCCCCTCTGTATTCAGCCTCAGTGAGAAGCAAGACCAATCCTTCTTTCCAGGTGGGTAAAACCTGACAAAGAACAGCTGAACATAGGTCTTGATAATGAAGGCATTTGAGTAACCTCAGTGGCAGGTGCTGGGAGCAGTCCTGCCTACAAAAACTTGAAGCAAAGGCTCATATTTAAATTGTTTTACTGAAGCAGAACTAGTTGTAGTCTTAGTAATATAACTATCACAAAACCTGCAAGCTGCCTATCACCTTTTCCTCCCACTGAAATCAATGAGAGTGGGGGATGTTCAGCAAATCCTACTACTTGCCCAGTTACTAAACAATTCACAAAATTATGCACGGTTTTGAAGTGCTATATAAACATATATTAATCAATCATTAAATAATTAAGATAACTCTCTGTTCTTTTTCTCTGGCACTCCCAAGTAGATGGATGTTCCCATAGTAACAGAGGAGCAGGAGTGAGGGCAGGGGGAATGCAGGGCTCAGGAGGCGATGCTAGCACAGGACCTTTGCTCTCCAGCCCTCCAAAAGTCATGCAGGGCAAGCGGAAGGGGGCTGCGAGAGGTGACATGCAGGAAGGAGGCTTTCAATTTTAATGGAGATTCTTACGATGACAGTCTATGCAAATAGGTACATGAAAGAGGAGAGGAAACAGACTGGGGGAAGGGGGAGAGAAATTAACCCTGGTTCAGATTTCAAAGCAAAGCCAGGAATAATTTTTGGATCTAAGAATAGTTGCAATGCACCTTGTTCTCCCTGGGTTTGAGCCCTGCATAATCCTTAGACTCGGGGTCTGAAATTACAGCTGGGAGGGGGAGGGAGGCCAGCCTGCACAGTCCAGGAAACTCGGCTGTCCAGGCTGCAGCTTCATCACCTTTATGGTTCCTTTGTGTCACCAAAAGGCACTATTTAACAAAGGAGCTGTCCTTCTGCTTTTGCAGGGCCTTTGCAGTTGTTTTGCAAATGAGATTGCTTGATTGCTGAGCAAAATCAGAGATCTTTTGAAGCTGTTGCCCAGGAAAGGGGGAGGGCAAGTGATTCAATTATGCCTCACAGAAAGTAGTAGGATCTGCCTGGTCCTATAGAGAACTGTTGAGAATGAACCAAAGCAACTTTTGAATTGACTTGTAGGTAAAATTCATCAGAAATCCCAAAAAGACCCTACAGCCACTTCCGGGAAAAAAGAACAGTCTGCCGAATTTCCAAGAGAAACTCCTGTCCCTATTGCAGACTGCTCACCTCCTCTGGGGACAGCTGAGCCAGATTCTGCCCCAACCCCAGCCAGCCCCGAGAGGATGAGTGGGAATCTGTGGCTTGTTGGGAAATCTGCCCAATCAACACTAAAGGGCAGCTCTGCTGCTAAGGCCAGCGGTCCAGTCCGCAGACCTCCGGGAGCTTATTGGTGTAGGTCACATCAACATCTGTGCAGGCACGCACTGGGAGATCTTCTGAATGAGAAAACAACTTCTGCAACACAAAAAGTGCCTGTGGGAATTCAGGGATGCTGCTGACAAGAAATGGTGTTTTGTGGAACAGAGCGTTTTCCTTCAACTGTCCCAAAATTTTTAATTTCAATTGAGTTTAGCGACAAAATGAATTTTCCCGAAAAGGCCTCTCTTCTTTCCTGCGCATGGGGCTTGTGGCTGAGCTGCATTCACTGAGAACAACATGGACCTTGCCCAAGCTTTATGGGAGCTGGGCAGAGCTCCCAGGGAGCACAGCCCAGAGGAGAGAATGGGACCCAACCCAAGGAAAGGCGCTGCCTACTTTAATGTTAAACAGACTCAAAACTAAACATTTCATGTCAGTTCAACAAATTGAAACAAAACATTCCTACCTCAGAAATGTCAAAATACTTCACTTTGATCCAAAAAATGTCAAAACGGAACATGGCAACATTTCTGATCATGACTGCTTTAATTCCAGGAAGCAATTTTTCCTGTTTTTTTGCCACAGTTTGCTCTGTTCTGAAAAACAGAAATTCAAAATTTCACAAAGCTCTGCTCAGAGCCATTTATCACAAGAGGGACCAATATTGCGTATACATGTGTGTGTGTGTGTGTGTGTGAACACTCTTGCACACACAGCATATCGGCTGTGCTTTTCAGTGGCACCTCAGGACCCTCTCCAGGCTGGTTTCACCACCTATATAGCAGTTAAACCTCCAGCCCCATGACCTGAGGATGCCCTTCAGTCTGTAGGACATCCCATGTGCCTGGGAACACCCAGTACAAGTGCTCTGTCAAAACACAGGTGGTGGATGTCAGCAAGACACCCTAAAAACAGGGTGGTTAGGGCTGGCAGAGCCGTCACTACTGTCACCACAGGGTTCACATTGAATCCAGGTCCCTTTAGAGTCCTCCTGCTCTCAGCCAGGGCAGACACAGGATTTGTCTGACTTGTTTCAGATCTCATAGTTTGCTGATAATGTGAATAACAAGAAACCAGTTTGAAAAATCTCCAGGTTTGAGAAGTAATGTTAAAATCAGTACTTAGAGAAGAGAGAAAAGGGTTTAGTAATTCCACAGCTTTAGTATAATTTGATCAGTGATGTTAATTTATATTCTGATGATCCTATCTGCTGAGCATGGTTAATAACACGCTAATATGGAGGAAGGTGATGTGCTCCTAATCATGTGCTGCATGCCCAAGGAGGATGCAAGTGTCTATTTTTGCCTCATTAGATATGACCCTAACATTGCATCCAGTAACAGTTTGATGACTTTGTGTGGACACTACTTATAGTGTTCTTGCCATCCAAATGAAGGCTATAAACATGGCTGGCTGTGTCACTGACCCTTTGGAGAAAGTGCTCTCATCTTCTGTGCTAAGTAACAGCTAAATCAGGGAGTCGAGTTTCCCTCTCTGCTCCCCTCATGCCCACCAAAGCTTTCTAGCTGTTCTGGTTTCCCATTTGCTTAGGATAGCCCTCTTCTTTCAAAAGGAAAAAAAGATGCCCTAAAACATCTTTGTATATTTTTTTTTCACAGTCCTTCAGTGTTGATTTCCTCTCCATCATGTGTCTGCAAACAGGGTCCCTTGATGCCAGGTCCTGTTTTGTTTCTACAGAGTGAGCTGTCCACACAGGAGTACACTATGTCTCTCTTGCACTGGTGGGATAGCTGACAGAACCAGATTAGCCACATACACCTTAGCCCTCCAAACCAAACTGGCCAGGATTGGGGCTCTACGCTCCTGTCCTAGCAGACTCTCAGCACCCCCTGCCTATGTTTCCCTCCTACAGACCAGTCTTTCCCTGGCACTTTCATCTGGAGGAACTTTTCTGTATTTTGGTCTCTTCCTTATTGGGGAAAAACCCTACTTTTAAATATTTCCCCACCAGCATTTCTGCAAAAGCACCTCTCATCATCCCTGAACATACAATGTACCAGGAGATATATTTCTCTCATTTTATATAAATAACCCATAATAATAATTCATTCTGCTAATTCTCTGATTCTCTCCAACTCTTCCAAACTCATTTACCCTCTGAGTATGTAAAAATAAATTGCAGGAACAATTCATATTGCATCTAGAGCTAAACACTCTCTTGAGTTCCACTGTTGCCCAAACAGTACCCTCCGGATTCATTCCCTGTGGGTTGGCAATAGCTCAGGGCTTGCAGGCTCTCTGAGGCTTGGATTGGATGCAAAATCAGTCTTCCTGCTGAGACCTTGCAGTTTCTTCACAAGGCTTTTGCAAAAGCCTGAAAGAACCTTCAGAAGACCTTATCCGTCACTGGGCTGTCCCAGGCTGTGAGAGGAGAGTTGATCTAAGATGGGCTGTCATCCAGGTGATGATTGTTGCCACCTCCTAGAAACAGCTTGCAGCAGTCTTGCCAATTGTTGGGTTTCATCCCTAAATATAGGAAGGCTCTAGGCTTTAAAATGTGATGCAGATGAGTAAGAGACCTTCCTTTTAGGGATAAAAGTGTAGTGACAGTTCGTGGAAGCAGTATATCACCTTTGAAAACCAAAGCATGCATTGTTTTAAAAATAGAAGATAATAAGATAAAATAAAGAATAACCATAGGAACAGAGAAAATTGATGTACAGGTTATGTTTCAAAAGTCTCCCCAGTGAAGATTCAGATGTGCTCTGCTGCCATCATCCCCTTTGAAGACTTTTCAAGGCTGTACTAATACATGGATCTTGAGTGTGGTTGTTACCATGGGCACATATCTAATCAAATGGGGCCTAATTATGTATATTACCCAATTTGGCACTTTGGGAGCACTTCAGTGATGATTCTTCTGCTTGTCTGACAAATAACATGATTATTCAGTAAGCTGCATATGTTTTAATGTTGAATTTTTGTTCTTTCATAAGGAACTGTCTAGCTAACCAAAAGTGCTTTTCACTTGCACAGTCATAGCCAATATTAGCGACTAGATTAGATTAATTATGTCTAATAAGCTAATAAATACATTTAGGACTCTTTGTACTGTGCTCAGTCACCTTTAGAAAACACTTCATCATTAGTCACCAGAAAATGAAGTGTTCTCTTTTTTTCAGGCATGAGAGCACTTTAAAAACTTCAGTTTATCATTATAAATTACAATGCAATTTGCTTTAAAAATAGATTTTAAAATTGATGCTTGCCTTTAGTTTTATGACTGAAAACAGACTCTTTATATGTCTTGGATTTATGGGAGAAGCAAGGAATTTCTCAGAAACATGTCAGAAATAAGTTGGTGGTGCTCATTCTTATAGCATCACTGTATTAAATATGTGTAGAAGACTGCTGCTTCTCCCACCCTGCTACAATCCTCCCCAGCACAAGCAGAAAGCACAGTTTCTCCTGTGAGTCCTACAGAATGAAGGAGAGTGCCAGCAGGACAGTGGGATGGGTAGTGGTTGAGGCTGCAGAGCTAAGCCATGCTTTAAATCATCTGTGACAATGAGCTGGGAGACAAGACAGGAGCTGGACAGACTTGGGTCAAGGTCTTGGGGAGATGATCAATCCTACCTGTGCATACAAAAATATGCTTTCTTTCTCTTTCTGCCAAGTTTACACTATTGTTCTTATAAGTATATTAGGAAAAGGACAGAGAAAGGCTTCTCTGGAATTGTGTTGTTTTACCTTCCATCCCCATCACACCCATACAGCTGCCAAAAGGACACATGGTTGGGAGAGCCTGCCAGTTTGAGCAGCCTCTTCCTTCCTCTCACCCATGCACTGGAAGGATAATGTGAGAAAAAAGAGACCTTGTGAATCATCAGGTGACCAGAAGCACCTTTTGTGCTTTTCTTCCTATGACAAGGATTCCTGCAGTCTGCAAGAGAGAAATATGTGAAGCATAGAATTGGATACAGGAATGAAGTAAACTCTTGAGCTGCAGGGAAACTGGTGTAACAGAACAGAAAACCACACAAACTCTGAGGTGTCTAGTCAAGACTAGAAATAAAAAAGTGTCCCTACCAGAGTCAGCAATGAGTAGGTAAGACCATGGCAAGAGGACTGAGGAAATAATCAACAGGATGAACCATGTGATATCCAGATGAGAGATCACCGATACCAGCACAAGTTGTGGCCTGTTTGCTTTGGCAAAATTCTTTTGGAAACATATTGGTCAACACAGCTGCTGATCAGGTAAAAGGCTGCTCTTTTGCAGCCCTAGCGTGGATGTGTGAAAGATCCTCAGGTCAGCACCAGTTGCCCAGTGTCATCAGCATGAGTACCCTGCCCCAACCACCAGACAGGTAAGTCTGCAAGGGCATGATTTACCTGGTGCTATGTTGACTGGTCTTGCTCCATCTGGTCAACTAACATATGAGTGAGCCAGTACAACTGGAGTTTGTACAGCTGTCAGTGTAACACTTAGTTTAGATGCCATTTGTGTAAAATTGAAACATTAATAATAAGCCACACAATAGTAGTTGTAATACAGGTATCCTAGTAAAAGATGGGAGTGTATCATTCAATATTCCCCATGTTGGTTGTCATCTGATTCAGCCAGCAGTCTCTGTGCAAGTCAATCTTGAAATTCCCAGTTTCAGTCACTCTGTGACACCAGGCACCACACAGCCTCCTCTTCCTCCCCCAGCACCTCATATCATTAAAAGTAATTAAACTAATTAAACTCTTGTCCCAGGTCCAGGTGTCACAAGACACCTGGTAAGTCTCACCTCTAACTACACACTTGGATGTGCTGAAATAGTAGCACTGCAGATGCTGCCTGTGGGGCTCAGCCTGCTCCCACCAAAAACGAGCTGCTGGCAGGGCACCTCCAGCTCTGCTTGGCTTCCCAGGGCACAATAGGGAGCTGCAAGTTAATCAGCAGTGTCTCACCATAGGTCAACACACCTAGCTATCTGTGTTTTCCTTTGTTTGTCATTTTCCATCAACCTCCATTTTCCTCCAAATCTCTTTGGTGTACCAATTAATCCAGAGGTTTTTCATTTACTCGGGCTGTCCAAATCAGCATCACACGAATACCCCCCACAATCACTGCCAACAGCTCGTAATACATTTTAACTGTTCCTTGGCCTTTGATGTGTTAGCCTTCTGGGCAACATTATCATTACCCTTTATATACCTCTGTATGTGAATGCAGTGCTGCACAGCCACTTGCACATGCTAAGTGTGACTAGAGTTTGCTTGTGTCTGAAATAAAGCGCATTGTCCTAAGAACCATGCAAGAATTGTGCCCTCTTTCCTAGTAAAACCCTGAACAAGCCCAAAATAAACACAAATAATATCATGAGTTATGGAGAGCTTATTTTCAAAGTGGATGCGCAAATACAGGTAGGAACAGGACAAACCAAAAGAGTTGTTAACGTAAGGAGAAGCCTTAGTGGGAGAAAGGAGCCCTGGCTGAGTCTGGAAGTATGGGCACCACGTCAGAGTAAGCAGATGGTGTGCCTTGAACGTGTGCACATGCTGGAAATAAGAACACCATTCTGGATGAAACATCGGATATAGGCAAACTCACAAAAATATAATGAGCAAATATTAGGGAGCCAGGACCATTTCAGTTCCAGATTGGGGCATTCTTCACAACTTTGGAGACATTCAGTTTGGAGGTCTCTCATAATTCAAATAATAACAATTGCATTTCTCAGGAGACATAAATCTGCATGGGTGGCATCAGGCTGATGATTTGGAAGGGCGCTCAGCCCAGCTAGGAAAATGAGAAAACATTCAGATCCCTGAAAGGTTAGTTGGACATGGCACAGGTTAGCTAAGGATGGTTTCAGAAGACCCACACAACCCACAGGTGCTTACAATAGTAGGGTGGAGAAACAAACTCCCTGTAATAATCTATTTTTGTGGGAAATGATGGATATGCAATGTTAACACAGGTGTGCCATATTAACACACAGAGTCCCTAAGCCCAGCCAGTGAGGGAGGAGATCCAGACTTTACCCAGACAGGGTGTAGCCTCTGAAGTTTTCTACTGGTCCTGCCATCTCCGACCATGGATGATAAAAGGCTCCCCCATCTCCATGGTCATCCTCTAGCTGTGAAACAAAGCCCTGCTCACCATTATCCTACTCTATCCAGAGGGCTGATATTTTACTTTGTATAAAATCAAATCTTTGACAGAGCAGGCCAAAGCATAATTTCCCTATTGTGGGCATCATTCTGCCAACAATGCTATGGGCTGGGTCCACTCAGCATAGAGCTTAGTGTAACAAGCATGGCCAGCCTCCAGACCCTCCAGTTTGCAAGGAACTCATGCTGGATTAAACTAGGACTACCCCAAAAAGGTGTGAGAGAGGCAGAAAAAGGGGCTGCTTGCAGCATGTTGCTGCATCAGTCCCTAAAAGAGGAATGAGCCCATCCTCGCTCCCCCTGAAAGCAAGTGGGGATAAATAGATCCCATAGAGAAGCTATTAAAACAGGTCCAGGGGAGGCTTGGTTTCAAGCAGGATGTGGGACACCAAACAATAGCTGCCATTTTGCAGCAGCTAGAATCCAGGGTGCTCTTGATGATGTGGTGGAAAACACTGTTGCAGGGTACAACCCTTGCTTGCAAAATAAATGGGCCCCTGAGAGTTCATTGTGCAATGGCTGCTGACATGCAGAGTCAGTGTTGAAAAACATCAACTGTGTTTTCTAAAAATATGAGAGAGCAGTGCCCAAGGGAGGGCAGCTTGGGAAGGAAGAAGCAGAGGGAAGAGCCCAGTGGTACTGCTGCATTCCTGTAGGATTTCTGGGAGGACACCATGCCCTTCCATGCCTGCAGAGAGCAGGGTCACGCTGAGAGCCCCGCTTGCAGCAGCGACTACACCATGCAAACAAGTCCCTGAGGAAAAGAGTCCCTTCCCTTCGTGAGCCCCTGGGGATGATCACATCCCCACAGCAAGCTTTGCAGGCTGGAGACAATCCTCTAAGCCAGGCTGTTGGCTTACAAATGAGGAGCCACACACATAGTTGCAACTGAGAGGGGGACAAGAGGTGCTGCCATTCCTGATGAGCTCCCCTGGACCTTCCCCACCAGGAGAGCAGGCTTCAAGACCTTTGAGAGGCTTTTCTGCCCAGCAGGTCTGAAGCACATGGCCAGATGAACCCATGCAGAGCAGCCTGGCCTCTGCCACTGGAGTGATCCTGACCACTGCCATCATCTCTGGCTGCCTTTCTAAGTCCTTAAAGATGGAGAGGGCTCCTCAGCTGCAGGAGAGGCCAGCCAAGAAAAAAGTGCAGAAACAGTTAAAGTAGCTGATAAATAAAATTCCCAGCAGAAAAAAAACATGGTCTAGGCAGAGAAAAGCATCCTTTCCAGCACTGCCAACCCCACATACTCAAAAATTATGCATCAGACTCCAGAGAATCACAGCTTTAAAATTGCAAGGGAGTTTGTTCTGTCTTTTAAAAAAAATTATAAATATTTGAGCTTTTCCTAATTGCACTCTGGTTTCCTGAATTTTATGATCACTTTTTCAAACTTTTCTGCAAAGCCCTGAGGGCTACAAATGTCTTTTATAAAATAAAAATGAGGAGCTCACCTAATGCCCAGAGCTCTGGGGCAAACAGCAAAGATCAAAAGACATACTAAAACGAGGAGTATAGGAAACACTGGAGATCTCAAGAATGAACACCCTGCAATATACATCTCATCATTTTTCTCCAGTGTTGCACAAAAACTTTTAGAAGATGTTTTGCTGTTTTAACAAACATCACATTGCTTGAGTACTTTACTTGCCAGCATGAAGAGCAGGTCTTCAGTGGCATTTTGCTTCCAAGAATAATGTTGCTTGCAGCCAAGGGCTGCAGGAAAGTTAAAACTGAGGCTGCTGTCCCTGGCTAAGGGGACCAGAGAAGCACACACTTTTCAGGAACATGTATGCTCAAGGTTGCTGCTGTTCACAGAGCAGGGAAGGTTGTGAAACATTATCCAGGGTCAAACCCAGACCTGACCTTCCATCTTTAGCCTGATCCATACAGAAATGTATTGCCCAAAAGGGACAGGTAGGTGCCATCAACTCACTTTGTCTCCGAAGGCTGTGAAAGAACTGCTGCATGTCTTACAGAGAGACCTGGGGTACAGGGCAGATAGACTGTGGGAAATATATCAGCCAGTAAACAGCTCAGTGATCCTCCAAGATTAAAGGCTGATCTGAGTGCAAACTCGCTATCTTGCCTCTTGAAAGGATTTGGCATGTAACAACCTGATTATCAATTGCTGTCCTTAAGAGAACGTGATCATCTCTTTGCACTGATCCTGTTAGCTTTATTTACTGTAACACGTGCTGAAACATCCTCTTGTAGAGATAATGGCTTCCTTTAGTTGCTGTCAGGATGAACAAATGGGAAATAAAACATGCTGCTAATAATTATATCCTACTCCAATTGAAGCAAGACAAAAGCACGGCATTGCTGGGTTTGGTTTGCCATGGGCTGGGTGCTTGGACAAGCCCTGAGCACAGGGGCTGACCACAGGAATGCCAGTAACCAAAACACTGCAGTGCCCAATGCATCAGTGGAACTCAAAACCATGAGGTTTCCACCAGCCCAGAAACTCAGCAAAGCACTCATGAGGACAAGGAATATGTTTGGCACCCAAACTGGGATCCAGCTGCCCAAAGGCTGCTGCTCTAGGCAAAGGTCAACCCACGTGGGCCTAAGGAGCTGCCAGAGGTGATGGCAGATGGGTGAAGTACACAAATAATCAAAGGTTTCTCAACAGTCCTCTTGAACATTCCATGGCACATCTGCACCATGAGAAAGGCCAATAGCTCACTTCAGGCAGATGGTGGGAGAGAGGCAGAAATCAGCTTGCCTGTATCCTAGAGCAGAACACTAAGCAAGGAAATAGGTCAAGCTCTCTTTCCCTGCAAGTGAACACCACAAACTCTGCACACACTGCCTCTTCAGTCTGAATCATGATCCAATCATGACAGGTGCAAATTGAACAAAAAGGCAACACATTAAGTGGGGGGAATAAAGAACAAACGTCTCCAGAAATCCACACTAAAACGTAGTGACACAGCCAGGCCACTGAGCACTCACAGATCTTGCCCTGTAAACAAACAGGTGACCATATCCAAATACTGCAGTACACACGAATATTTATTTAGGATTACTCCACTGATGAATTGTTGATCAAAAGAGCTTGGCCAGTAGTCCAGGGATGACCAGGCTTCAAACATCCCTTGGGATGTGGTTGGAGGTGCCCCACCCCAGTTATGGTGCTGTCTTGTGAATTTCTGCAGTCCCCCATGCCCACTCAGGGTGCTCCCTCAGGCTGGCACACTTGGGATGCCCCAGGGGAGTCAGGCTTTCACACCAGCCTTTCTGTGGATGCTGAAAACAGAAACAGGCTTAAAAGAAAACTCTTCTGTAGCAAGAATGTGCTATGCTCATCTCTTATTAAGCTCAGATTTCTTCAGGAGCTTTCCCCACTGCTTTTCCCAAACAGGATATGGCTATAGAGCAGGAACAAGATCTAGACTGACCTCAGAGATCCCCCCAATTACTTTTTTGGTCCTCATGAAAAAGCATAGTGTGGCTGGAGCCATTTCTGCCTCTCAGGGAGCTCTTTGCTGCTGAGCAAACTAACATATCCTCTTCCTGAAGCTCTGAACACCTATGGGAGGGAGAGGTCTGACCTTCTAATACACACAGTCTGTGGCTTCCCTACAAAGTCCATGAGTAACCACAAGAGTGTAAGAGAGAAGAGAGACAAGGTCATTTCCAGGCACCACAGTCAATAATGCAAGGGTACTGAAGGAATGGACAAGGACCAGGCAAAGTCATGGGCTCCACAGTGGCAGTACAATTTTATTCCTTATTATCCCTGTAACTCCAAAGGGTCAGTTTGGTCCTACAAGGTGGTCTTTTTGTTTTCCAAAGATAGATTTTTTTTCATGTTTTTTAGAAGTCTTTCACACAGCCACCTGGGGACTCATTTCTAAGATTAACCCTGGTGGTAGTTTCCATGCTTTCACCTTGACATGGAAATTGCTCTCACTTATAAAGGCAATTTGGTTGCCCTTCATATGGGAGCTTGAGGAGTAGCAGGAGGGGAAAATCTGGGTAATGAGTCTACCTTATCATAGACCTCCTGGTTCTCCCTAGGGGTTTACATAAGGGTCTTGGACTCTTTCAATAGTCCTTGGCTATTTCAAATCACTTTATTTCTTACTTTCCACTTTCCTAACCATCTCCTTTATTAAAACTTCATATTGATTTTGTAGGAAGGAGGGCTAGTTCATGTCACTAATGGAGCAGTTTAAAGCTATGACATCAGACCTTGAACACAATCTGCCCAATGAAATTATTTAAAATGTAAGCTTTGATATAAACAATGCACACTCACCTCAGCTCAAGGGGCAATTGCCCTTTTTAGGTGTACAGCATCCACAGCTGGAAACTAGGCAAAGGACTGGGTAACCTCCTGCTGCCCAGATCAGTTCTCCCAAGCTTGTGCTAAAGTCTTCCCACATGACCCAGAGAGAACACAGCATTCTCTGTATAGTTATCACCCCTCAAAGGTTAAATGAAAAGTAGAGAAGGCTGATTTCTCCCATGAAGCTAAGAGCAGTAGTCAGGGCTATACAATTTGGAGACAAGCTTAAGGAACACCCTGCTATCCTCCTGACAGCATTTTATCAAAGTTGCAAGAAAACTTCTGCTGTCAAATTTTGCTGAAGCTGTCTTTGCCATCTGGTCCCTAAAGAAACGAAACAGATGAGATTAACTAGACCCACTAAATAGATAGTTAACAAGTAACTACATTAGACAATAAACAATATCTCTTCTCTACAGAGAAAAATAAGCATCACAGACATGAACACTCTTCCTTCTATAGAGTTTCCTCACAAAAAAACTGCCTTTGAGGTGAATCTGCTCCACCCCCATGCTGACATCCTTCATGTAGGCAGGGACAGCAAAACCAGAAACACCCTCTGTATCCAGGAACATGGGGTGCCCCCAGTGCTCCCCTCAACCCATCAGCAGGGTGGTTTCTGCCCCAGACTTGCAGCCTGCTTCCCACCAAGGGAAAATGGAGTCTTTCCCATGAATCACGACATTGCCCGCTGCTACAGGCTCCTTAGGGAAACAGAGAATCTACTGCAGCAGCCAGAAATCCATGGCAACCTGTGTTTGCCTACCATAAAAATCACCCTTCTCCAGAAGTGGAGCGCTCTGCCTGGAGTAAATCCACTTTAAGGATGAGGCAGGACCCTTCCCTCCCACCAAGACCCTTTGGCACTTTTGCAGCGCTGGTGGAAAGCCTTGCTCTAGAAATTCGGAGGAAGAATCAGTGCACTGATATGATAGAAACGTTGGTCTAAATGGCTGAAGTGCCTCACACTCTGGGGAACCAGCATTCCTTTCTCCAGAGCTCCCCACACTGCTTGAGGTATAAACAATGCCCATGTGGCCAGCAAACTCAGATTTGAAACAACCTTCCTAACACAGAGAAAAGGCATCAGAGTAAGCTTCTTTTTCACTGCTGACCAAATGGAGCATGCTCCAGCTGACACCACTGAGTCCGCTCTGAGTCTCTGGCTGGGATGAAGCCATCAGTAAAATTACACAGGGTGCAGCATCTCCTCCTCTGACTGTTTAAAATAAATGTCACTAAACCAGATAGATGCTGGCATTCTGTCTCAGCAGGTACTGATTTAGCCCTTACAGAGTGCTCTTAGATAATTTGTTCTGGGCACAGCTTAATTGCAAAATAAATTATTTTCCTAGGAAATAAAATTATAGTCACAGATTTTAAAGCCTAATAGATGCTAAACAGGATTTGAATAAATAAAAATAACCTCGACTCCTGCCTATGCTCAGGACTGCTGAGAGTAGCACCCCCAGAGCAGGGACCCAGCAACTGCCTCGTGGTGGGGAACAGGACACAGCTGCCACCAGGAAGGCAGGGATGCAAGGTCCCAGCCACCCTGCCACTGGGTGCTGGGTGGGGCCACCATCCCTGCCAGAGTGCTGCAGCAGGCACAGCTAGGCAGTGACCTGTGGATCACAGTGCTGCCCATCCCTGGCACTTCCAAACAGCTGTGGAAAGGCTCCAGGGTGTGCTCCCAGTATCATGACAGGGCTTCAGCTGCAGGGAGCCTAGGAGGACCATGTAGAGCTGGGGGAGCCTCTCCAACCCCCCCCAGTATGTGCCCCATCCCTAGGACATGCTGGATAGTCACCCCCATCATGGAGTTGGCATGGCAAGACACACCCAGCACCAGCATGAGGGGAGAGAGGAGTGTGGCCATCACCAAGGCATCAGGCTACAGCTGACCTGTCCAGTGGTACATCGCAGCTGGTGTCCAGACTGCTCCATGCCAGGTGGTGAATGGTTTGCATTTCAAGACAAGCCCATTCCATTTGTTCTCATTTCTGACCCTACTGCGGGGGGCTCAGACACAAGCAGAGCTAAACATCACCCAAAGCACAGAACTTTTCCCATGACAGGGCAGAACAGACCTAGATTGTAATTAGAAGAATTCCCAAGTGGGACACATCCTCATGTGATGACAGAAGTGAAAAAATATGGAGAGTAAGAAAACTGTGGTGTGAGGGAGCCACAGCTGGAACAAGTCATGATGAGTCATGATTGTCTCTGAAGAAGCTCTCCTTGTTCCATCCCCTGACAGCCACTCCAGCATAGTGCCCACATATAGGCAGGGATGTGGGGGGCAAATTGCCTCAAAATGACACAGAAATGAGAAAACTGATTAGCCAAGCACACAACTGTACAGTTCACACTGTTTTCTTAGACCTTACCTGAGCAAAATATAGACACGAGATGCCAAAGTCATGTCTTGCATGGTGGGCCAAGACAGTGTGAAATCTGACATAAATCAAGCACTGCTGGTTGTGGCAGGCATATCTGCTGAAACAGGGCCCTTGGGCAGCCACGGGACTGGGCTCAAGTTATGTTAAATTCTGTAAAAACACAGAAGAGATGATGATCACAGCTGCAAACTGGAAAACTGGGCTTCGACTTCCCACCACTGAAGGGGTCACACAAGCCATTTTGTATTTACCAGATGAATTTGTAAAGCTGTATTATGAAAGCACGAACCACTAACTCCTTTAAAAAAGGAAAAAAAAAAAAAAAAGAAAAAAAGAAAAAGAAAGAAAGAGAATAAGTCCACCACACAGCTCGTTTGGAGCTCCAACAGGAAGTCTGCAAACTTGTATATATTTTGTTATTCTTTTTTTAAACACTTCCTTTAATGGCTCCGGCTTGCTGGGTATCCCGCGATGCCCGCTGTAATAGATCATCTCTCTGAATTTGGGGGTGCCTGGCTTCAGGGGGGTGATGTGAGACCCGGCCGGCTCAGGAGCCCCGCTGGCCATGCGGCCACTGCCCTCCAGCGGCGGCACCGACAGCCCGACAGGCAGACAGAGGTGCACGACACCCGGAGAACAGCTGGAAGCTCACCTTCTAGCAGCTGAGCCCTGCCAGGAAGCGGCCCAAGGAAGGAAAAGGCACGCTTTGCCTGGGGATGAAGGGGCAGCTTCTCCGAGGCCAGAGCCTCCTCTGAACAGCGGTGGGTACATGGCCACCAGGCCAGCAGCAGCCCTGGCACGCTCCCAGCAGCATGCCCATGCAACACCCACGGGCCTTTGTCCAGCCATGCCCTTCAGCCATCCCACATCCCAGGTCCCAGCAGCTTTAGAGCTGAGATCCAGCCCTCCGGCCACACCTGAATGCAAACCCCCAGCTCCAGTGCCCATGTAAGACAGCTGGATGAACCAGCATGAGCCACGGTGAGACAACGATCCTGGTTTATTCTGTTTCTCTCAACCAGTCTCTCTCTTGGTTCCCATGGCATTTCTTCCATTAAGTAGTGGGAATGCTTGAACAATGAACAACTAACAGGTGTTTTTTAACTATTACAGTAGCTGAAACATTCTTCTACAGCCCTGCAAACACAGAGGGTGAAAGTGTTAGAACATTGTCTTTTTAAAAAACCTGACTTGCACTGAGTTTAGGGAAGGAGGGGGCTCTGGGTGCTGCCGAGGCAGTGACACTTCATAACCACTTAATTGCTTGTCTTGACTCTCTTTGCATCTCTTACAAAACTGGGTGCACAGCTAAAAGGTAAATGCAGTGAAAAACAAGCATTTCCTTAGGAAGTCTTGGTATTTGCAGGAAAAAACTGAAATAATTGTTCTGCCTGTGGCCAATGCAGAAAGCAATATCATGGTTGTCTTCTCACCATCCCTCCTGGGGTCTTCTGCCTTAATGCCTTGTGTTGGATTCCTGTTGGGCTATGCTCTCTCTGCAGTATTCAAGCTTAATAACTGGTATGTTCCTCACATCCCCCCCTCCCCTCTGTCGCCAGAAGGAACAGAGAGGCATGGCAGCTCTAGCCTATGGAGCAATAGTGAAAACATGGATTTCAAGAGAGATGTGCTTTTGTAGAACACTGATCCCAGTCTCCCACAACAGGCCCTAGGAATACAAGCAGACACAGTGCAAGCTGGCGCCAACACAGTAACTCCCATACCTTCGGTAGAGAGAGAAAATTACTTTAACCTCTGCTTGGCTCATGAGAGAGGGGAAGAGTAGCTGAAGCAGGTTTTTTATCTGATCACTGTGGAAGGTTCACTAAACAAGCAGATGGATGGTTTTGACTTAAGGTCACTAGTGACCTGAAGCACACATTACCAGCCTCTGCTCTTGATAAGGAATCTGGGGGAAGAGAATTGATAGTACCAAACAAACAAACAAAAAAAGACAAAACAACAAACCAAAACAAACAAAAAACCCAAATAAAACGAAATAATAACACTGAAAAGCTACAAAAGAATTGAGAAATACCAAAAGAGCTCAAAACCCAAGTGACAAAATTATCCCCTAGCTGATTGCTACTGCAAACCAGTCAGTGCATTCAGCTGTAGCCCCAGGAATTTAGGATGAAAACTTTGTATATAAAACCCACTCCTTTTCCTTTCTCATCCTACCTAAATCAGGTAGGAATTCTGCTAGTCCTATTTTTTACCTTCATATCTTGGACTCCTGTTACCGCTTCAGAAGCAGATTTGTTCTCTGCAGGAAGCTGCAGAGTCCAGAGCAGGACATAAGGCCTCCAAACAGCATTAAGTCCACATTTATAACATTATCTGCCTTTGCCCATTGCAAAGGGAGCATGAGGCAAAACCTTACAGGGATTGCAGTATTGCTCCTGATAGATCAGCTTTTAGCCACAGGTAAATGCATACAGCATTGCAGCAGCATGATGGTCAATGTTCTCTTGAAATTGCTTGAAAGTGGTTTAAATCTGTAATCTATTTAAGTTTTCCTTCTTCCAGTGAAGGCAGACAGTGTGCATGAAAACTGGCTGCCAGAACACACAGATTTGCTCAACTATCCTCAAGGTTGCCTTAATTCCAGAAATCATCGGCTCCCTGTACTCCTTCCCACTATTCTACTTGCTATTGCACCTTAGAGAGTGACTTGTGCTCATCCTGGTCTTTAAGATCCATGACAGAATAAAGCAAGCCAATGTCAAGTACAGCTCTGCTCCTATATTTCTTACACTTTCCAATCTAAACCACATATGCTTACAATGTAACTACCAATGAATTGCTGCTTTCTAGAGGTAGAATCCTGTAACCCTTTAACTTGGGCTTGCATAGGCAACTTATCAAACTCAAATCACAGTCAAAAATTCAGAGGTAACTGGAGACCTTAGAAATTATGACTTCTTGCATCAGCAGATGATCAGTTGATGAAGAGGACAGAACTGTAAAATAGTGCAGCTGAAGGAAACATTTGGATTTTTTGCTAGAAAAGTACGTGAAGTGCTTAAAACTTAATTTAAAAATACATACAATATTGGTATAGATGTAAGGTAGACTAGTCTCTGACTGCAGCAGGCCCATAATGCCAACGCCCAGCTGTCAATCTGCAAAGCTGCCTGAGGAACACACTGCCAAGTGAGATCCTGCACCAGTCCCCTCTGACACTTCCAGTCCAGCTTTCTGCATTCCCTTGCTACAGAGGAACAGCAGAGTAGCTGCTACAGAGCTGCTGCAGGATTACTTTACTACATTTTATAGCTATATGGAAGGGTAACTGTTAATGAGGGGGAAAAACTGCACTCATTTGGATCCTCAGATGTGTCTTCAATACAAAGCAGTTGACATTGGAAACAGCCATGTAGGTGCTTGCGAGACTACTATAAAAAAGGGTGGCTGTTCAGGCTCCAAATCATAAATCACTGCAAACAACACAGCCTCAGTCTTTTGACAGGACTTCCAAGTTCCTTTCTCTTGCTTTAAACCACCCAGCAATACCAACTGTAGCTGTGTCACAATCTTTCCACAACCTGGTTTCAGAACTGCCTATTTGGGACAGCTTAGGGCCATAATCCCGTGACTGCCCCCAGTTTTGCCCATATGAAAATCACTGCCCACATCAGTTCCCCTTTTTAATTTCACTTACCTCTAACTGTCCCAGTGGCAAACGTTGAAAGGGCTGCTGAAGACATCACTGAAGATTAATGGAACTTCTCTAACAAAAGACCCAAAATGAAGTGTGAAAGTTTCTCTGTGCAGAAACCAGCAAGACTCAGTGCACAGGCAAGCAGCCCCTGGACAGCTCGTCGCTACCACTTTCCAAACCCCAAGTACCATGCTCTTCACTCAGCAAAGGCCACAAAAACCACAACCATGGCTGCCTTAGCATGTCAAGTCTGGGCCCAGCAAACTGTAACTCTGTAAACAGGTGCACTTTGAATATGTCTTCTTTCATAGGAGTCAGCAAACTCAACGGGCCACCTTGTTCAAGACCACCACCCAGCTATGGTCACCTTACACACACAAGGACAAATTAAGATTGGCATTAACACCTCCAGTGTCCAAAGAACCTCAAGTAATCCATCTTAACTAAGGATAATCAGGCTCTTATCAAGAACCTACACTTAGTAACATAGGATCACTTCTGGCCTGAAGTCAACATAATCCCCCTTAATGCAAAGCCTTGGGAGTGTGTTTTAAAATGAAAGCTCCTCAACGGCCAGCTCCACAGGAAAAATGGAGACATCTACTCATGCTGCTTACAAGGCACATAAGCACTGCAGTTTAGAAACAATTCAGAACAGCTATTTATAGAGCAGATAGTACTTCATGTTTAGCCTGAGAGAAGTGTAGGGCATCCCATCCCTTTCCCATCACCACGTGGCTTCAGCCACCTGGCTTCCAGTTGAACCCAAGTCCCACTTACACACAGATGCCCATCATCACCCAAGCAAGCAGGATCAACTGACTCAAGATCTCAGCACAGCTAACCTTTCACTCCCATCAGTGCTGCCTTTATCCCCAGAAGCTAAAGCCCTCTTCAGCACTTCTTGGGGCGATCCAGCATCTTGATCCAAGCCTCTGAGAACACAGCCTCCCGTTCCCCAAAGCTGACTAATAACGATCCAGTTAACTGTGGATCTGAGCCCCTCTCCTTCCCTGTTCCCAGGAGCCACTGGCAGTCTGATACGCTGCCACCTTAACAGACTGATCCACCAGGCACAAAAGCTCCTCCAGTTCTGCAGCAGCAGGGGGAGAGAATGCAGCAGGGCTGCAAAGAAGGCCACACCTCGCTCTGGGAGGAACCCCTTTGCATTTTCTATGATCTATCCAAATCCCAATCTAGGCTACAAAAACCCCTTTAATGGTTTCAGCAGATTACTAAAATAGCTTTGTAAAGCACTTTATATAAATAAAACATTATTTTTAAGATTGAGTTCTAAAGCTCTCTTGTAGGTAAGGGCTTGAGGAACACAGGTATTGCGGAGAACTGCTGCCCCTGGAGGGCACAAACACTAAAAGAGAACCTCAGGGTACCATTGGCTGAGCTCCCACTCACCAAGTTAAAAATCCCACCTCCCACAGAACAAGGACTACCGCCTATAAAAATAATTTATCTACAGCGTTCTCATAAGCATATGCACAAACACACTAATGAAGTATACTGACTGCATCCATCTTGAACATTCCACACTTCTTATCCAAAGCAATTTAAAAGCTAAATAACTCATCCACTTTTTGCTATGAACTGAGAGCATGATTGTTCTTATTTCAGAACACAGATGACGAGGGACACTGCATGATGTATTCAGAAGGACACTAGTCCTCCCCACCCCCGAAACAGTCATCACTTTGCCACAGACCCATCTTTAAGAAACATTTCAACGCAGTCACAACTAAGAACAAACCAGACACAGACATGTTTCTTTATACTTTATTTGAGCTATTTCATTCTTAGGTATCAAGAATTAAGAGTGCTTTATAGAATATTATTACCACAGGGCAGTGAAATGGGCATTTCCTTAGTGTAGTGCAAGTCATTAAATGAAAATACTTTAAAATAAAGTTTTATTACCAGTACCGATCAGCACTTAATATGCTGACCTCTAACTGAAACAATGTCTCAAAAGCACAAAAAAATACCCTCTGAAATAAAGCTTTATGTACAGCACATATAGAGCTCTTAGATGCCTAAAGCTATTAGTTAAATTTGACATTAAACTAATGTTTTTGAGTTGCTATTCACAGTTGCATATACTGAGAATCAGGGATTTAGATGACTCGAGTACAAAAAAATTCATCTGCTTTAGTTATAAAGAGCTCTGCCAATATACACAAACTATACACTTCGGACATTCACAAAAAATGTGAGCAAGAAAAGGGTTATCAAAAAACATTTAATACAATTAGTCAATAACCCTTCCCACCATGGTCCACATCTACAAAGATCCCCCATCCCTCCCCCCTCCCCATTCAAACCCTTCCCCACAGAAAGTCACATACTTACCACAAGTTTTAGCAAGTATGGTTTAAAAAAGGGCCCCCAAGGCAAGTTACTTATAGTTCAGTTGCCACTGTCAACAGATCTAGACCTTGATCTAGACCTCTGCCGATCCACAGATGGAGATTTTGATCTACTGGAAGAACCACGTTTCTGGCTCTTGTCTGGCACTGGAGATCTACTGACGGATCGAGATTTGCTATGGCTCCTACTCCGTGACCTGCTGTAAGACTTGCGGCTGCGGGAACGAGAACGGCTGCGAGACCCGGATGAGCTCCTGCTACGTGACCGCGACCTGCTTCTGGACCTACTGAGGGAACAAAGAGCACCCACGTAAGCAATGAAACCCCAGGGCCACGGCAATAACCAGGCAATCCGCTCGTCTCCAACTCAGTTGCCTGGTCACCAACTTCAAAGCTTTCTCCATGAATATTTAAGCATTACTTAAGAGAATAAAAATTCATACCTGTGCCTTTTGCTGCCTTCAATTAATTTGATTTTCCTTCCATTAATTTCTTTACCAGAAAGCTTTTCAATAGCATTCTTTAAATCACTGTAAGAGGCGAATTCAACCACCCTATACAGAAAACAAACAAAAAAATCCCTAAACACAAAGCTCAGTATTACAATGTTGTATTTACAAACACAAACAGAATTTACACTGGACAAAAAAAAATGAACAAAACCCCCAAACAAACAAACCCCAAAAACACACACTGCTCAGTGTAATTATCCCGTCCCGTCATCACTTAAGCATGAAAAAACCCCACCCAAATATTGAGTGCATTTTCAAAGGGTAGCTAAATTAAACCACAAACAGCTGCCAACACTGAAGCAGCCAGCTTCCCTTCCCAGTATTACACATACAGGTATTACTCTACAGTTTCAAGAGCTGATTTGAGAAGCTTACCCTTCATTTAACTTAGGTCTGTGTGCATCTGCAAAGGTTACTTCCCCGGCTTGTCTCATGAAGTCTTTGAGATCCTAACACAAGACCATTTATGTTATGCAAAGAAGTGAAATTAATACTTATCTATAACAAAAATAGTTTAAAACAAACAACTTATGACTACTGAAAGAGAAGATGTTAGATAAATCACAAACATGGCAACTGCCACACTTGTATTCTATCAAAATTGAATTATCTATATCAGGGCACGAAATAAATGAAAAAAGCATATTGCTCTAAGCAAAATGCTAATGAAGTGTTTTAACATCAACGTAAATATTAGTCTACAATGATTTTACAGATTAAGTAACATAGAGAGAGAAAGAGAGAGAGAGAAAGAAATAAAAATGCACATTTGTATAGATATTGGACTGAGTGTGAAATACTACCCATATATTTTTGGACTACTTCAGTCTCCATTTACATTACAGATCTTACAGGAATAGAGAATTACATTTACATAACACCAATTATTTTGTGCCCCATATGTCATTAAAAATATAGTTTACTTTACCTTCATTAACAATTCCCTAGGCTAGCCAAGCAGCAAACTGCATTAAGCGACCGGAGATACCGTCATGACATATGCCCGACTGGCTCTTCGCCACCCACTTGACGAACACTACCCAGTCGATGGAAGCCATTAATCGCACTGCCCTCCCTATCAGGAGACTATGGATGGATCCAGCCATTCTCTACGCTTGATGTCACCAAGGACCACTTTACTGCGATCAGGATTCCAACGACCACCTAATTTCGTATCTTTGAACTCTTTTCGACCAGGACCTCGTTATTCGGAAGCGTTACAGGAAGAACAGCTCTCAACTTAGGAATCAGATCTCGTTAACGCTCTGGGATCGCTGCAATGTGGCACTTTAAGGAGTGCATCGATTACGTCTAGACCGGCAAACACAGATCTAGAGGTGGCCAAGTGACATTGTAGGAGCTGACTGGAAAGTCAACCAGGCCCGACCAAGAGTGACCAAGACAGAACGATTAGGATAACCCACAGGCACTCCTCGTCATAAGGCCAACGACACAGATAGGCTGGCAAATAAAGGGTTTAATATGTGGTTAAAATGGATTTTAAAAACAAGAAAAAAAAATAAATATATATCCTCAAATACATAAATTATTATTATAGATTTAAATTAACTAGTTTTCATTCAAAATATTTAAATTACATTAAAAATCATATTAATTACATAAACACTTTAACAAGTCAGATTTAATTTTAATTAATTATTTTACAACATAATAACATTACATTACATATCCATTAAATGAAGTAAAAATAGTTAATCATGCTTCAACAAACCTGCCAGCTGACTCGGGAAGACAAGTTTTCCACTATGAGGCGATTTTCTGTTCTTAAAGGTGGGGCGTTTCTGTTTGGAAATAAACAATTTGGATTTTCATTAGTAAACAACATACAACCCTGCTAAGGCTGTACTAGGATCCAGTGTCAGCTACCATCATCAGCACTACAATCTGAACCCTGTAATACCCCGAGGAATCTAGGACATGCAGTAAGTGCTTTAATGAGGGATAAAGACGCATGAAGATGACAAGCATATGTGAGACATTCCGTCACCTTTCATCTCCTACTGCAGCATCAAATGACTTACTAAAAAAGGCAAATAACCCCTTTTAACAGCTCGTTCAAGCTCAGGTTCTCAGACGGATGAGTGCGCAGCGCTCCTTTACTAGGTTGCCTCTGTTCAAAGCTGCACGTACCTCCTGTCACTGCGTGGCCGGCGGCTACTGAATCGGTCAGAGTACCTCCCTCTGCCTCTGCCCCTCGAGCGTGCTCTGGCATGCTCAATTGTCACCCTGGCAAAATAAAAACATGGAAAACCGTACATGTTTACCTTTTTTCCCCCTCAGTATCCCATTATAGCAACCGAGAGGAAAAAAACAGAAACACGCACAAAATGGCTTCAACAATACTTATTGCGCAACACAAGCTAAAACTGACTCACTGCTTATTTTAGATACCGAAGCTTGCATATCCGTGAAATAAGACACCTCACCTCTCACTGCAAAGCTCTTTTCCGTCCAACTCATATACGGCATCGTCTGCATCTCTCGGATCCTCAAACTCCTGCGAAACCACCACAGCAAAACCGTAAGTTGGAGTTAATAATATCATCTTCAATAAACGAACAGATATTTGTTTAGCGCACAGAACGCCTCTACGGCACATTAACATTAGGTTTTCTTTACACAAACACCGAGTGCGCACCGAGGGCGCGGGGCCCGGGGGGGGGGGGGGGGAGAGGCGCACTCACCACAAACCCGAAGCCCCTCTTGAGGTCGATGTCGCGGATGCGGCCGTATCCCTTGAAGAACCTCTCCACATCCTTCTCCCTGGCGGCGGGGTTCAGCCTCCCGATGAAGACGCGGCAGCCGCTCATGGCAGTGGGTGCTCAGCGCTGCGGCGGGGACGGGGATGGCCACAGGGACGGGGTCAGGGCGGTGACTCAGCACGGCCCCGCTGCCGCACTGCGCCGCGCGCAGCCCCGCCCCCGCCCCGCCGCCGACCAATGGGGACGCGCCGCCCCGCCGCCCGCCAATGGGGGCGCGGCTCCCCGCGCGAGGCCCCGCCCCCGCTCAGCCGGGGAAGAAAAGCCGACGCCATCGCTCCGCCACAAAATGGCGGCCTGGCCGGGCCGCGCCGTGCCCGGCTGTACTGCCCGCCGCACACCGAGTGGGACGGCGCGGCGAGCACACCGGCCACGCACGCCGCGGGAGCGCCCCGCCCGCTGCGCTCCCCCGGCGTCCCGCTCTCACAGCGGAGCCCCCGGGGCTGTCACGAACCTGGGCTGCGTGTCTCGGCGCGGGGCAAGCCGGGCGGGCGGGCGCGGTGCGGTGCTACAGGCGGTCGGTCGGTCGGTCAGGCACGTCCTTCCCTGTCGGCAGATCGGCTCCGAGTGCTGCGCAACGGCGGTGCAGAGCGGCGAAATGGAGGCGGCCCCGCGCGTCAGGGGCGGCCCGCGCCGCCATTGGTCCGGGCGGCGGACACGCCCCGCCAGGGCCGCGCAGCGCCCGCCCCGCCGCGGGCACGGCTGAGGCGCCGCCGCCATCTTGGGCGGCTGAGGGGCGGCCGTGTACGCACACAGAAACACACACAAACGCAAACAAACACAGGCACGGGGGCAGGGAAGGTGTTGCAGGAACTGGCTGTGATGAGGGGGGGAATAAAAAAAAATAGGGAGAAAAATACGTAAGGACCTCCTGATCTGCTTGCGTCCCCCTTTGGAACCAAATACGTAAGGACAAGGTAGACAGCTGAGCTTCATCTCTGTGTTACGTAACTCTGCAGGATTTTGACACAGCTTGGCTTCTAGGCGGTTGCAGTGGAGGCGGTGGACTACCCCAAGGGCTGTTTGACATGCTGAGGACGTCTGGAAGATACACCCAGTAGTTTTCCAATACAGAGGGAGGTCTGACAGGTTGGCTCGGTGACCTTGCCGGATTAGTGTGCTGGATCAGCTGGCTTTACACGCAGAACCGGCAGCTGTATCTGCGTCAGACTGCCCCTTTTGATGCATTTTGATGATGACAGTACGATCCTTTTGGTAGCATTTCCCTGACCTGTCACCTGCAGTCCCGTGCTGCCCTGAGTCCTACCCCCCCCCCCACCTTGTGGACCTCCTTCGCTACATTCGCGGTTTGTTATTGACGACCTCCATGGGGTGAATTTCTCCTTTTCAGTGCCTAGTCACAGGCATAAGTTTCCCTGGAACAATACTGCACGTGATGCCGCTGACATCATAGGTTTACGCGACTGCCCCCTCACTCCCTTCTGCAACAGCACGCAGAGTCGCCAAACCGGGGTGTTATAGTCAAGGGACTACAAATATAAAATTTTGAAAGACCAAAATTTTATTAAAGGCAAAAGAGCAATGCAGCGCGCTGGACGGCCGAGGAGTCTCCTGCTCCGCCACGGACCGCAAATTTAACGGGTCTCTGGTCAGTTTTTATACCCTCTGTTCTCCTTTGACTTCTCCAATCAAGGTCCACCTCGATCCTGCTTTCCTTTGAATTTTCCAATCAAAGTCCACTTCATTCTGGTCCTGGGTTCGGTCTTGTTGCTAGGGAGTGTTCTC
>JAWWEE010000158.1:28696257-28794807 GCA_035221455.1 Xenops minutus
GCTTTCCTTTGAATTTTCCAATCAGAGTCCACTTCATTCTGGTCCTGGGTTCGGTCTTGTTGCTAGGGAGTGTTCTCCTTTCCATGATGGCTCATGATGGCCCATGATGGTTCTGTTTTATTACATCATTCCCCACCCGAACCACTCTTTGTTCTTTATTATTACCTATATTCAGCACGACATGCATAACATTGTGGTTTAACTTATACTTGCTTAAGCAAGTAAAAATGGGACATAACACTTTAAGTAAAAACCTTCACAAGCCCAACATTTGGAAACCCTTAAGAAAACCTTTACAAGTTTTAGAATTTGATAAGCAATTTCTAGGCTTTTACCCTTACCACCCATTACAGGGGCAATTACTTCTGCTGCAAGCAGGCAGTGAGCAGAGGCTACAGTGTTTGGCAAGGGCAACTTTCAGCACCGCCTGTTTCTCTTGTGTTACAAAGATGTGTATTTCCATCCTGCAGAGCAGCTGTGTCCATGAGAAAAGCCAGGATGATGCACACACAACAGAACCTGCAGCGCAGGGAGGACTTGGAGCAATGAGAGACAATGCTTGTGATTATCCCTGTGGGTCTTAGCCTTTGCCTGCTGAGGAAGATACATTCCGATGTGCTGCCTAACATTTAACCCTGGGATTTCATACTGAGTTACAGCGCTTTACCAGGTGCCACCATGGGAACAGGCAGTCCTATTCCTGTCAGCACTGGGGCTCTCCACGCTGCACAGCGAGCTGGTGCACAAAGCTAAACCCGCAAGAACTGGTACTGGAAAAGGCAGCAAGCAGATTTCTGAAGGTTTAACTCCCTGAAAACCAGCTTGTAGTGGGATGAAAACAAATGTTAGCACTGAACAGGGAGGAGAGGAAGCAGCACGAGTGTCCTTTTTAAGGAAGAGCTGTTCATTTTAGCAGTGCAAAACTGCAGCCTAAAAGGCCTTTTCCTTGTTACTGCAAAGCAGTAATTTCCTCTCTGCATGTCATTATCTGAACACCGGGGGAAAAAAGAAGCAAAAGTCAGGAGAGGATCCAGGAGACAACAATCACTCTTTAAAACATTTCTGTGTTACCTAAGTCTGTTACTGGCATAAAGGTAACACCCTTTTATTCACGTGGGTTTATCAGGTGAGAGTCGTCAGCAAGCGCATCTCATTCCTACCCAGTCTCTCCAAATTCTATGTTAAGAGGCAAGAGTATTTCTCCCTTTGGCTTGAAGCTGGTTGAAGACCACTTAGGTTTTGTTAATATTATTGCTTCTGGCTAGCCCACTATCCACACTCCTACCTTCCCTGCATTTGGATTGTTCAAAGCCACACAAGTATGCTAAAATCCTTCTAATTAATTCATCAAGGTAACTAGGTAAATAATTACTCTTTGGAACTAAAAAGGTCATGAGGCAGCAGAAGACAAAATGAAAGCTGAAACAAGTGTCCCAGACAGACACCATTAATGTCTGGTACTGTTTGTGGAAAACAGTTGGTAGGGATTAACTCTTTGCTGTATCTTCCAAATAAACAAAACATAAACAAACAAAAACCCCAAAACCAAAAACAAACAAACAAACAAAAAACAAAGGAAAAAAGTCCTAAAAATTAAACTAATGAAGTCCAAGTCAAAGCATGTAAAATGAGGTGGTTCTTCACTGACTGGTAGTAGACCTCTGGTACAACTTGCTGGAGGATGCTCTGGATAGAAGGAACTTAAATGGTCTCACCCTACAGAAAGCTTTAAATCAGGGAAGAGGAGGAAGCAAGAAAAAAAGGAATAGTGAGAGAGGAAAAAAGAGAGGCTCCAATTCAGAAAGTCTACCTACCATTGCTGAAGACCCTCTGCAAAGTACTGTTGTCCCTCAGATCCACAGTGAAGCTGCTGGTATAAGCCATGTAGCCAAAGATTCAGCACTTGCCCAGTTGTGCAGGTCTGTGAATGGAAGCAGAAACACAGCTTACATCCTCTTCTGCTACTGGTGAATATATTTGTTACTACTTTCACAAAGGTTATCCATGTTAACCCTCTCTACCTTTCTTTACTTTCTCCTTTACTGTACACCTATGCATTCTCTGTCCTGTATTGCCAAGGCTCCATGACTAACTAAACGAAGATATTTCTGTTACTGCTATGCTGAGCATAGCTACCTCTCTTAAAAGTAGCAGAAATGAGGGCTCAAGAACTGCTGTCAAGGAGATGGCAAAAACTAAAAAGAGAATTTAATCTTTGAGCACCAATTGCTTTTTGTTTCAAAATATTTGGAGAAAGAAAATGGAAATTGACCTAGAAATAGTAGAATAACAGACATTCAGAAATAAGTTTGTCACTGGTTTGGTTTTTCGTTTTTTTTTTCTTTTTTCTATTTTTCACTTTTCAGGAAAACGAGACTTTTCAAATTGCTCAAATCTAAACCCAGAGATTTCTTATACGTCAGTGTCAGGCTGAGATTCCTTGCCCACCACCCAGAAATACATTTGGCAGTAGAACCCTGTAATTCAGGGTGAAATGTGCTGCCCTGGTGCTGTGTTACTGAACAGTCAGGAGAGTTAGGGAGCATGACTGAGGGCTGCTCTTTCACAGTCCAGACAAATCCTCTCTGCCTATCTAGCCTCATATCAGCTGGCTCCTGTCAGAACGAACCCCTTGGACACAGTTCCTCATGCTTATCTTTACTAGCCAGACATAATAACTAGCATCCTATTGATTGTACCTCAGCATCAGTATTTAGTTAGTCCTGGAGATACCATAGGTGCAGGGGGATCTGTAGCTCATCACAGAAGTTGCTGACTTTACCTTTCAGTTCAGGTGTGTCTGTTCAGGGGTGTGCCAATGGCTGTGGCTCAGGAAAATGGCAGTAGAGGCAGGAACTGATCACCTCCTCCAGGATAAGGAGCAGGCACTGCCTATGACTGCAGTTTGCCACTGTGTAAAGCAATTAAGGCAGTTTGACATCAGAATATGCATTATCACATCAGATCACATCCCAGTAGAGATTTAATAATGATAAGGCATTACACAGCATCCCAAGGCATTACACAGCATCCCATTTTTTACAGTATCTAGTAAATGCAACAAAGTTTAGGTTAGCTTTTATGAACGATTTATACCAGCTGCGGATGGACAGCTGGAACCTGGTCCAACATGAAGATTACAGGTACAAAGTGGAAAAGATTTTTTTTTTCTCCTTGGGTAAATATTTGAATGATCAGAACAAGTTTACACCAGATCAGTGTGTTTAGTTTTAGACGTTGAATGTGAAATCTCACAACATTGTAAGAGCAAGCTGTAAACTGCTACAAAAACACTTTACAGGGTCAAAGCTATTTATAAACCTTCAGAGGGTAACAGGAGATCCTCTGGAGGATCATGTGTCCTTGCCTGGCTCTTTCAGGCCTTTCCTGAAAGCCACCTGAGCCCTTTTATAATTTAACTTAATGCTAGATATACCCCCAAACGCAACTAGAGCACTCATGGCCATGGTCTGCCATTACATTTCCAAGCAGCTTAAATCATACTGTGTCTTTGTTTTGACAAGCCATCTTCTTTGTTTACACAGACACAAGGACTAACATTGGAAACAGGTTTTGTTCTCAGCAGAGAGCAGATTTCAAGCACGGATCATGTCATGTCATGTCATCTTTACCTTTTGCTTAATCAAGACACAGTGTTCGCCTTAAAAAGAGTATGAAGAACATAGATCATAATAGGGGAAAACAGAATGAAGAAAGTTCACGTTTTCTCAAGCAGACAGCACTTTTAATCCTTAAACTCCATGAAGTAACTAATGAACCCTGTCTGACAAACCTCTAGCACCATACCAAATGCCTAATTTCTTGGTGGTGCAGTGATTTTTCGATTGGCAGACTTCAAAGGTCAGAAAGGCAGTGGAACAAAAGATTAAATCACCAATTTATGCACACTTGCATTCAGCAAACTGGTAAGCTGCTCATGCCAACAAAGCAGGCAGTCAAGAACAAGCTGTTTCAAATGAATCCAATACTTCTTACTGGAATAACTAAACTATGAGGCAAGTGGGAAAAAGAGGGAAGTGTTACATCTGACTATAATAAATAGTTTATTTTTTTTAGCAAATAGGAAAATGCAAAGGTAAAATTCATCATAAGCTGAAAGTACAACTTTTTTTTGAGTTAGCATTCAAAATAGCTCCTTTACAAACCTGGGGACAATTACTTTGGGGAATCGGGGACCTCTTCTTAGCACAGGATCATTCAACACCTGCATTAATGATTTGTTAAACACATTCGAGTATGCAGTGTTAAAACATGCAAATGGATCAGCCTGGGAAGGGTTTCAAACACTCTGAAGACAAGAAGAGAAATTCAAAATGAGCCTCAGAAAACAAAGGAATTCAACAAGGGCAGACTGTGTAGGAAGTCTGATCCACCAGTACACACCAGAAATACCCATTTAGGAAGCAGCAGTGTCTATAAGGGCTTGAGATAAAGCAGACTGCAACCTGAAAATAACTCAGTACATACACTGACATTGCAGAAACAGGTAAAACCTATTCTGGTATGTAGCAACAGAAGGTGTGATATTTAAGGGCTAAGTTATGAAGTGAATGGCAGAATGACAGCAATGTACATAAGATTTAGCAATAACCTCAGTTTCCTTACCACACAAAGCCACACAGTTCATGAAGAGCAGTGTATATTTCTTTGCAGTTTCTTTAAGGAATAGAGGTCAAGCCTTTGTGGAAGGCTGGAGTATTATCAGTGCTGTAAGTGTCTTGTGTTCACCTCATCTACTTTTCACATGCTTTTCAAGTCTGGGGAGGACAGTAAGTGTCTCATCACTGGTAGTTTTATTTTTTATTTTTAGACAACTGTTACACTAAGGAAAAACAACATTAAAACATTATACCATATACTTACACAGTCCAGGAAAACTGTCACCAAGATGTAATCACAGGAGACTATTTAAAATAGGTGTCACATTACACAGGTCAAAACACAAAGTAGAAAGGACAAATCTTGCATAGATGTATGACGTCCTGGTTCCTCCAGCCTTCTGACAGATGTTGCCATAGAGCAAGCTGTAATTTCAGTGACTGTTTAACCATTCAGTGATTATGTCTAGATTGCATGGAATTTTTATGCCACTCTAATTACTTTGAAAATGTGTATGGTTAAGCATTATAACTCTTTGAAAGTTCTCATACCAATACAGAGGTCTTTCTTTTCATATTGCCTAGAGATAGAGGAATACATGATCTTTCTATAGATATGATTTGATGCTACAGTCAATTCAGTGACAGTCTTGTTTCAGGAGGTTTCTGCTCCCATCTTCTCACTCTTGCTGCTCTCTCTTCTCCTGTTTTACCAACTCAACTTTCAGGACTACTGTAATAGCAACTATTCTGGTTTTTTAACTAGAACTATCATTTCTTTCCCTTCACAGGGTTCTGCTGTCAGAGGGGTACTAACTAGATCCACATCTCACCATATCCACACTAGAGAACTTATATCTGAAGTGCTCTTTCCCTGCTGAGCACCCTGCCACCATGTAACATCAGACCCTTGAGCTTTAAACCATACCATGATCTACATGACAAGTACAAGAACACAAAGCTAGAATATTTACTGAGGACACTGGAATTCACCCTTCCCTAAACCCGTAATGGTAGCCAGCCAAGCCCTCAAGAAGACAATTAATTCTCCAAGTACTTTCCTTGCAGCCGCAAATACTGGAAAGGTTGTTTAAGTGTAAGAGAAGATTCATTGGATTTTGGCTCACATTATTCTGGACATAACTTTCTGCAAGAAGCATTCCATCAGCAAGGGGGTGTTTGGTGCTACAAAGCACTCTCATCTGAAGGTATTAAGGAATGATTAACACCAGCAAATACAGAGGCCAAGGTGGGACAATCCCTAGGGTGCAATAGCTGGAAGGCTCAGGGGAAGACTTCACATGCACTTCCTTATTGTTAAGCATGGGGATTTGTCTGAAAAATCCTAATCTCTGCGTAAGATCAGCTCATACCAAGTTTAATCTCAGTCCTGACATCAGTATGCAAAGCCGCAGTAACCCAAGGTTACTCCCTTCTCAGTCACCTCAGCAGGCATCTGAGGGCTGGCTGTTATCTAGCTGGGGCCAGGGAAGCACAGGCAGCACACAGAGCTCACCAGCATTATCAAACCTTTGCCTCCTTCAGCAGTTTAGTAATATGGTTGGTTAGATTGGACAGTGAGTTTCTAGCCAGGCACTAGGTTCACATGGAGTGGCTTGGTATCTTAGTCCTGTTCCCAGTCCCACATCTGCCTGGGTTAATTATCTACCATCCTGCTAACCTGGTGCCAGATCTTAACTAAATATTCAATCTTATAGACAGGGTGTTCCTCCAGCTCAGAGTTTGGGCAGAAGGACCATCACAAGGCAGTGGCAGAGTTGCTGCCTAACTTGCCTGCTGCAGAGGAGGGGCAGCTTTTTTTTCCCAGATGTTTCACCAGCTCCACCTGTGCTGCCCTGGGCTTGCCAGCACCATGTGCTGGAGCTGCTAGAGTGTGGCTTCTCCTTGCCAAGCCAGACAGGAGCAGAACTTTCCTGCTACAGGTTAGAAAACAAGTGCAGGTGCTGCAGGGTTGTCAGGACCCTGCAGAGGACAAGGCCAGGAGTGCTGGTGTCTGGTCCTGCCAGGGAATCATTGTCTGTTTGCGTTAACTCTGCTGCTTCTGCAGTACTTGGTCCAAAATGCCTGCTCAAGTTGGCACAGGAATTGGTGTCATCTCCTGTAAGGAAATGTGGACTGTACAGCTGCCTTCTCAGAGGCTACACTCAGATCGCTGACTGTGCTACTATTTTCAGCATTGAGCTGAAGACATCCCTCCTGCTGAAGATAAATTATTTGATCTGATATTTTTTGGGCTTTGCTTATGAATGCAATGGCCAGAAAGTCTACTGTTTAAATTACATTTTACATTGTTTTAGTAAGATTAAGTGCTTTGAGGAATAAGCACATTATCTATTTGTTCTCCCACCCCCATAACCCTCACCATTCAGAAGCACATATTGCACCTATTGCTCTAGAATTAAGCATTTGGCCACCATAGTGTCCTGACTGTGTGTTTGCCAGCAACAAAGGACATGGTTTGCTGATCTCTGTTCTATCTGGCACCACTTCTGCAGCTCTGAAACATCCAAGGCTTCTCTCATGCAGCCTTCTGAGCTGCACAATGCATTAAATAAAGTCATATCAGCTTTTCCAAGGGTCTGATACTGCTACACAGCCCTCCAGCATCCCCACTTTGCTAATTCCCAGCACATACACAAGCAGAAGAGTTTTCTTTTGTCAAGCGCTGAATGGCACACAGGATAAGTAACAGACACAGGCCATTATTTCTGACAGGCAGAAAGCTGGAAAACAAAGAGCCTGGCAGATCAGTCCATCGCTCAGTACCTGCCCTGTCTCCTCACCACTGCCTCCTGCCTTTCCTAAAACAAGGAAAATACATCCCCTCCCCAGCATACAGGCAAGCCAAGAGCCTGGGCTTCTGCTGCTCCTTGTGAAATCGCTTCAGTTTAACAAATGACATTATGAGGAGCAATGTTTTTTGTCTGTTTAACCCATATTTATGTTTCAAAATACTTCCTGTCACATAGAGTTACAAGCTCTTGAAGTAGGCTAAAGAGTCTCTTTCCTCCCTGGGGACTGTTCCCTTTGGATGGTAATATCAATGCTCCTTAGCCATCCCTGCACAGCTGAGATATGCATATGAATCGCTTCTCATCTTTTCTTGGAAGTCCTTCAAGTCTCTGATCATTTCATTGTTTGTGTGCTCTTGTGTGACCTTTCCTCTGTTTTTCCTATGTCTTAGACTCAACTGCAGTAACAGCTGATAAAAATTATAAGTATCATAATGCTTAAATGTGTTGCTGCTCCCATGGGTGCCTCCCACCCCTCCTCCTCATCTCTTGGTAGGAGGGTATCTCCTGACAGCCCAGAGGACTTTTTTTCAGGGAGGGCTAAATTCATGTTACAAGGCTGGCCTTATCAACATCTGCTGCTCTGGGCTGCGCTGCTGAGAGAGAAAGGAAAATTAACTCCCTGTCTGGTGAAAGTGCTCCCCATGGCCCCAGCTCAGCTGTCTGACTGAGCTGGAAGTATGGACATAAAGCACTGGCTCTCCAGGCAGCTTCGTGGCAGAGAATAGTGACTTGAGGAAAACACTGCCAAGCTCTGCACTCAGAGTACAACATACAGTGACCAAACTGTGTACAGGGAAACTTGAAGTATTCCACACAGCCACCCTGGGGTTTCGTTTGGCTCTGTTTTGGGTAGTTGTTTTTTTAGCAAAGCTAGAAAAGTAAAAGAAAAAAAAAAAAAAGGAAAAATAGATTACTTTACAAAATATCACTCCCTATTTTTATGGTGGTTTTGTTTTACTAAATCCTTTTCACATTCAAAGGAAAAAAGGGTGGCTTTGTGCTTAAACTGTCAGACAACCCTGATTTCAAAGGTTAAAGTAGCCCTGGCTGGGTAATAGCTCAGTGCTTCATGATCTAGGTTCCATGCTCTAGTAGATAGGGGGGTACACAGATTAATTCAGGCAAGATCTGCCCTGGGTGACTACAAAGCATCAGCCACAACACAACATCACACAGGCTTCTGAAAGAGGGAATTGAGACCTTCACCAAACTACTAGGCTACATTTTTGTTAAGCATGTTTTTAACTTCAATAGCTAAATATGGCTCACAGCTGCTTTATTTAAAGTTTCATTGATTGTACTCTGTTGGGAGCTTATAATGAATACCAGACCCCATATCCCTAATATCTTCTATGTAGACAGGAAGAAGGAAAACACCTAAAACAAGGCAAGCTTTCTTTGAGAAGCAGGGGAGGGATGGGATCCCCCTCAAACAGTAATATCCCTCTGCTCCCTCACCAGACTAAAAAGGAGACACATAAAAATTTTAAATAACTTCTTTTTCTTGGTCTTGGAACCCAGCAAAATAAAAAAAAAAATATTTTGGGCTTAGGACTTTAAAAAACAGAAGAATCACATTTTGTGTTTTTCAAAATTTCAAAGGAAACTGCATCAATTACTCAGCAGGGCATCATGTCTGGAGAATTTATTAGAATTTATTTATCTCAGTCATTAGACTGAGATAGTGTGTGTGGTGAAGCACCTCCCCCATGCCCTGAAAAATCACGTTTGGGTTGCAGTGTATCACCCCTGACACTGCTGGAGGGAGACTGGAAAGGCTGTTTTCCCTTTGCCTGTTTATATCCCTTCCTTACCCTCTTGGCTTGGGGTTAGCAGTAAGATGCTTCTGGGTGGGTCTGTGTTCCCGTGGGAAGGGTCAAATTGCAATGGCAATTGGCATCCTCAAAAACAACAAAAAGTAATCCCTGGTGTAAAATGAAGATGACTTCATACAAATGCAGAACAGAGGGAGAAGCAAAGAAATAAACATTTAATCTCCTTGGTCTCTCATAACTGTCTTTGCCAATTGCAGGGGAAAACTACAAGGGATTAATCCTTGCTTCTCAACTCACAGGGACCAGGACCAGCCCAACAAGTGATAAATCAACCAAAACAGATTCCCCACTGGCACTAGTGAGCAGGAAAACCTTATTCCAGTGCCTAGAGGTATCCCAGCACCATGTGTCCTTGCATCCAGACCACTCCCACGCTCCATTCAATTGCATTTTTACCACCTTGTTCCGAAATTTCTAATTTTGCTGCCAAAAGAAAGCAAAGAAGAAAGCGACTCTCCCTGCCCTCTCCCAGAGTCCCCCCTGACCTTTCTTATGCTGGGAACAGCAGGGCTTCCATTTGATACCCCAGGGCATGGCCTGCCCTTACTGGTTTATCTCAAACCCATTAGCCACAGGGCAGAATAAGAAGAGAGTGATTATGTAGCAGGCGTTACCCTTGGTGTTAGGCTTCCACGATGAGGAAAATCAATATCTCTGAATCACCATTTCAGTCGTTCCCTTCAGGCACAGCCTGCCCTGGAAGAAAGGGACTGTCCCTCAGGGTGACAGCTGGATCTCCATGTGCAGAACAAAGAGGAGTTCACAGCTAAAGCAGAGGTCTGGAAGAAGACACGTGGAAGGTGTAATTAGAAGTATTTGTTTCCCTGCCTGCAACACAGCCTCTGGTATGACTTGGAGGTTACTTCAGATTTCTGTGCTTTGTTTTTTCCCCTCCATCAACGGGGACAGTGTGGGGCTTCCCACCATGATGCCACAAAGATAAAATTCTCAGTTACTTGTAAGACTGTTGAAAAAAAATACTAGACATGTGTAAGAGAAATACTGAACAGTTTCAGTAACAAATCAACTATCTTAAAGCTTTCTGGAGAAAACAATTATTTGGAGCCAGCTTACACTTATGGGGGAAACAGACTGTAAGATGGCAACAACTCTGCTTGCAGAGCTGAACCCAGAAGCATAATAGTGAATGGAGTAACATCAGACTGTGACCTGTCACTAGTGGGGTTTGACAGGGCTCCATCTTGGGCCCTATGCTCTGCAACATCATCATAAATGACTTGGACACAGGACTGGAAGGGATACTCGGCAAGTTTGCAGGTGACACAAAACTGGGAGGAGCTGCTGACTCCCTTGAAGGCAGGGAGGGCCTGCAGAGAGACCTCAACAAATTAGAGGACTGGGCAATCCCCAACCATAGGAAGTTCAACAAAGGGAGGTGCTGAAATCTGGACCTGGGATGGGGCAACCCTGGATGTTTGTACAGACTGGGGAGTGAGAGGCTGGATAGCAGTGCTGGGAAAGGGACCTGGGGGTCCTGGTGGATGGCAAGTTGAATGTGAGTCAGCAGTGCCCTGGCAGCCAGGAGGGCCAACCGTGTCCTGGGGAGCATCAGGCAAAGCATCCCCAACCCATCGAGGGAGGAGATTGTCCTGCTCTGCTCTGCACTGGGGCAGCCTCACCTGGAATATTGTGTGCAGTTTGGGGCACTGCAATATAGGAAAGACATTAAACTATCAGAGAGTGTCCAAAGGAGGGCAAAGAAGATGGTGAAGGGCCTTGAGGAGAAACTGTATGAAGAGCAGCTGAGGGCACTTGGTGTGTTCATCCTGGAGGAGACTGAGGGGAGACCTCATTGCAGTTACAACTTCCTCATGAGAGGAAGAGGAGGAGCACAGATCTCTTCTCTGTTGTGACCAGCGACAGAACTCGAGGGAATGGCCTGAACTTGTGTCAGGTGACATTTAGGTTGGATATAGGGAAAAAGTTCTCCCAGAGAGTTGCTGGGCACTGGAACAGGCTGCCCAGGGAAGCGGTCACAGAGCCAAGTTTCACAGAGTTCAAGAAGTGTTTGGACAATACTGTAAGGCACACGGTGTAACTCTTGGGGATGGTGCAGTTGATCCAGCTGGACTCGGTGATCCTTGTCTGTGCTCTCTTCCCCCAGAGTCTGTTTTTTCTCATGGATGAGGAAAAATAAAAAATAAATCCTGAGCTGTGTCCCACAGATCCACTCTGGGCTCAGTGCAGGTCAGATGACAGAGCTGTCAAAGAATAACCTTATGCTGAGGTACCCTCAGGGCTGCTCAGCTCAGCCTGTATCTCTCTGAAGGTTAAGGTGAGGAGTTTGCTGGTAAACATCATCCTTCAGCAGAAGAGAACAAAGAGAATGAGGAAGTCCATTGTGTGTTCTTGCCCATCCCTTCCCCCACACCCCTCTTGGTGCTGAGAGAGACCATTGCAGTTTTGCCAAGTACCACAGCCGATGAGGAACGGGGGCTGGCAGGGTGTGCTGGTCAAGTCCTGCTCTCCTCTCCTGTGACAGCACTGTGAGGGGCTCTGCATAGCCCTGGCAGGTGAGGGGAAGTGCCCAAACACTGGCTTTGCGAGCGCAGGGCTTGTTGGCACGCAGCCTGCTGGCATTCTTCTGCTTTCGGGAGGAGGACTCTGCATTTCACGACAGCCTTATAAACAGGTCAGCGGCTGGGGGAGCTGTTAATGCAGGCGAGGGTCTCGGCAAAGGCAAAGCTGCAGCACATCAAGGGATGATCTGATAAGGCAATCCTTCCGCAAAGCTTTCCGATGGTGGCGCTGCGTCCCGCGCCAGGACCGACGCTCTCGGTCCTGCTGAAGGGTTAAGGCACGTGGTTGTGCTGGGGCTGGTGTGTTCAAGGCTTTGTGTGCCTGGGAAATCCACCCGTACAGAACATCCTGTTTGGGAGCAGAGCGGTGCAGTCGCCCGGCTGGCAGAACGCCTGGGCAGGGCAGGAGCCCATCTATGTCCTTTCCTGAGCAAGTTTCTCAAAGCGGCTTTGTGGCAGGGTCAGTCTTTGTGGCGAGGCTGCTTTCTGGAAGCAGAGATGTTCCTGCGTGCCCTGGCCCTTTTGCCCTTCAGCCGAAGGGCCAGCTATTAAGGAAGCTTGGCCAGACCACCCACGTCCTGCTAGCTTCCCTCAGGCTTGCCTTCCACAGTCATTTCTCACTGCCAGCACAAACCAGAGGTGACAAATAATTTCCAACATGTCAAGAGGGGCACATTCCTGGCTACCAGAACTGCTGTGGCAGGAGGCCATGGCCCAGTGAAAACCAGTAATAATTTCAAAACAATTCCTGGAGCCCAGTGACTCCCATGTGCCAACTGTCTGCTACAGGAGGGCATGCACAGGCCACAGAGTTCCAGCTTCACAGTGGAAAAATCACAGTAAGATCAGCTTGCTCTGTGGGAATAATTCTAGGAACAAATGGAAATGGGAAGAAGGTAGATGTCACCCCTTCCCTTCTCTCTAACCTGGCTGTTCCTCCACAGAGGATAAAAATCATGTATGTGAGTATACAAAAGTCTCATAACATCTTTAAGGACTTTAACAAGTTGGCCAACAGGATGTCTCCGCTCCTTCTGTTCCCTATTACACTAGCAATAGATTTTTTTAAAAGAAAGGAGCATTCATTAGTACACTTGCCTCAAAGGGCAATGTTACCTTAGGTCTTTGAAGCAAAGCAACCATTAATAACAATTCACTGTCTGTTGCACTAATAGAACTGCCATCCTCCCAGTGCAGCACAACTACCCAGGAAAGAGCCCAGCCTGCACCCAGACTTGCATTGTCTACACCCATGTATCTGTAAGATCTGATGTCTCCTATACTGTCCTGCTACCCACTTTGGATTATTATTTCACCAGTGAGAGCTACCTTCCCTCTAAAAATAGCATCCTCTTCCTATACATACTGTTCTCCTTATATAGACTCCAATATTTATTAGCTGTTTATTATATTTACCCCATCATGCTCTCTGAAATCCACTCATACCATACATGATCTCTTTAAATCTTTCTACCCCTGCCCTTTTCCATTGTTAACAACTTGGCCAATCTCCCGTGTCTTACTGTTCCCAAAGGCCCCAGCAAGGGATGGGGACAGCACAGCAGCTGCCAGCTACTGCTGCCACAGCCATCAGTGCAGGTTCCCAGCCCAGCAAGGAGGGGACTGAGAAAACCATACAGACATGGGGGGAGTCTCTGCACCATCTCAGTGAACTGCTGTGCATGCACACAGTGCCATGGAAAGTAAAGGCAAACAAATACCTGGCCCGGTCTCACGCAGCAAGTCTGCACATTAGGTCAGGAGACTTCTCTGGCAGCTTGAGGAGCACCTGCTAAAAAAAACTGCTGTGAAGGTCAGTTCAGACAAGACAACAGGTCCAGGTGGCACTTGAGTGACCACAGCCCTCCCAGAACAGCCCTTGAACCAGCCTGGCTTCATTCCTCATACAGTTCTACGCAAACACACCAAGGACGGGCTTTGCTTTCGAATTTGGAAAACAGACGATCACTCTAAGGCCCCACCCACTCTGTCCCTCCCCTTCCCCAAGCCATTTGAGCATCCCTAGCCTTAGCTTCATCCTGATTTTCGCACAGAAGGCATTGCACTGCTGCAATGTATTCATTAATCATCTGCTATATTTCCAGTCCACAAGGCCTAAGCCGTTAAAAAAAAAAACAAAAAACAAACCACACACACAAAATTAGAGCTTCACTTCAAAAGAATTTTTTTTTAATTTAGAAATGCAGTTATATACATAGAACAATTAAATTAAACTTTGTACAAATATTAAAATACTATCTTCACACCCACTGCAATGTACAGGATACCAGAAAATACATAAAAAATAAAGCAAAATAAAACTGATTGAGTGACATCCTGCACAGCATCAATTATGGTTTTTAAGTCCCACATACATATATGGAGTACCATTCTGCAAATAATTCCATAGTGGTGCAATGCAGATAAAAAGAAAACACATACAGGAAATAAGAAAGGATTAATGCACAAAGGCAATCAAGCCCCCCTTGCACTTGCATTAGCAACTACCAGCAGTCTACCCACCACATCATAGGACATCTGCTTCACAGACAACTTCACTCTGTTTCCTTTTGGAAGAAATCAAATTTGAGAATCTAAACTAAAACATTTTCCAGCACAACTTAGTTGCCTCTATCCTTGCTCACTTGAGGACAGAAGCAAAAGCAAAGCTCATGGAAAGCATATGCAGAGCATCAGTAGAACACGTTCTGGTGGGTACACAGATCTGAACATCATCTGCAGAGGGTCAAGTTTGGAAGCAGTGCTGAACACAGGGCCCTGAAGTGTGGGAAGTGGCGTGCTCTGTCCTAGTGTGGTAGGACTGCAAAAAGGCTTATTTCCTGTATAAAAATACATCTTAAAATGAAGCCTGCTCTAGGAAACCTCTTTGCACTTTCATAGCATATAGTGAAGAATAAATGTTTCTAGTGAAGTTCTTCTGCAAAGGTTTTCACAAAGAGCAAATTCAATCTGCCATTCTCTGGTAAGGACTGAAAGGTGAGGATGGGGTGAGGCAGAATGTGCAAAATGAATGGGATTTATTGCATTTATATACAAAAAAACAAAGTGAAATTTATTTAAATAATTATCTGGATAGAATAATAAGGCAGATTTTTTTTTTTAAACTGCTATCAGAACAGTAAAACCACGTTTTGCAAATATGTTCTAAAAAGGTCAGCAAGGACATCTCAGTGTGTCCAGTTGAACATTTTTTTTTTTATACAGCAAGCCTGCTGGTGTATGCTAAATTATCTAACAAAGCACAAGCTTCCTTACAACCTGGTCTTGATTGCATTAGCTCATTAGCCTGCAGCATACCTCTGTTTTCAGTACAGCTCTTCCTTAGACCCCTCCTTGTGGTCCCTTTTCTGTGCTGCAAATGACTTAGCCATGCCACATTACTTCCAATGGCTGAGCCTGTTGCTCTCTTAGCCCCCCACTCCTCAGTATTGACCGAAGTCACCCACCTCTGGGAGCACCTTAGGATGTTTCCTACCAAAACACACGGAACAGATTTTTTTGTAACACACCTGAGTTCCTCACCGGCTGAAAGGCCAAATAAAGGCTCTAGATGCATTAAACAATTCACTACACCAGAGCTGAAAGGCCAAGGAAAAACCTCAGGCGAGATGCCTGAGGGGTGAAAAGCAGCCTGTTTACTTAGTTAGCATTCAGCTACACAGCAATTTCCCTGGTGGTTAAGGATAAAAACACATTAAGCTGTTCTCCCTCTCAAACTTCTGGCTCACGTGCTGCAGCACATCTCTCCTCCTGCCTTCATTTTTACCTCTTCTGCAGTTAAGGGTAGGGAGATGGAAGCTATTCAAAAATAAGAACACACAAACCCCTCTCTCTCTCTCTCTCACCAGTGCTGCTGGTCGTCTTCAAGTTGGCAGGAGTCTCTGACAGTCCAAGCTATCTCATCCTTACAGGGGAGCTTCATGATGCAGATCCTGACAGGAGACTGCCCCACTTCCCCAGGGATCACTGCCAGCTTCACTTTCTGGTTCTCTCAGGCTGGTCCAGTTCTGCAATACTTGGGCTGTAAGCACCACAGTAGGTTGCATTTCTCTTTTTTATAAAACTATGCAACTGAAAGGGAGCAAGGTTTTTCTATTGCACATAATATCCTGAATTTCTGAAATACCCTTTTTCCCCCCCAACCTATCAGACTCCAAAAATAACAGAAACCTTTAAAATAAGTGCTATTTTTATTTTTCCAAATAAATCATTTCAATGTTCTTCAGTATCACAGGATCCAGCATGTATGACAGAGCATGAGATGATTATGTTGGGAGTGTTAAGTAAAAGTGTCTCCCTTTGAAATGTTTTGCCAGATGTGGGTGGGGGAAGAAAAGGTGTACTGTGTTACAACTTGGAAGGCTGAGCCCCTGTGTTCCCCATCCACCATGCTGTGATCCAGGCCACATCTACCTATGGCAAAATCCAAAGAGAACACATTCTTTGCTCAGAGATAATGAACACTCCCGAGACAGAGCAGAGTTCACCTCTGAGGGATCTTTAGCTTCAGCTCTTCCTCCCATAAGTAAAGACAGGACTGTGCAACGTAGGTTTTCCTATATCTCTGCCCATAAGACTCCCCACTCCTTTAGCTCTGCAGCATTAAACAAACATGAATAAATAATGATCACTTGATAATCAGTGAAGTGAGACCTTGCTCTCCCATGGCCTTGAAAAAACTGTCAGATATCTCTCAGGTTCCTCCCCAGCTATTTTACCTCATTTTATATGAAACTGGGGACATGGGCAATAGCAACGTGATGCCCCCAAACTGTTTTCCATGTTCTGGCTTGCACAGCTCCATGGGGCCGGTTCCCACAAGTGCTGCAGCAGGGGACAGAGCTCTTCTGCAGAAGCTGGAATCATCAGATGGGATTACCAGTCAGCACAAGAGAGACTGGCCTGGTACCTGCTGGTTTACCCTCAGCAAGAAAACAGATGCTGCCTCTTTATGCTTGATCACAAGAGCTACACTTGCATATTTCCCTCCACCTCTGCATTTCCCCTGCTCCTTAGAAAAGCCATTTCCAACAATTTTTATAAATGAAACAAAATTGAAGCACTCCTGCTTTGTGCAGCTTGCTTCTTTTTCTTCCCTACCCAAAATGAATTTTCTCTCCCAGACTGGCAGCTGCTTGCTTTCCAACAGCAGAGAGGAGGCAGGGCCACACAGTATGTTTTCTGCTGGTGATACAGGTGCTTGTCCACAGCAAGGCCAGGCCTTGGGATCAGCTTCCACCTTCCCCCACCAACCCAGTGCTAACACTGGGTTAAAGCACTGCCCCTTGCAGGAAGGTAGCACATTCCCAGCTTCTATACCTTGAATTGCTGAGCATCAATTTGAGCAGACAGGACCTTGAATGCATGGAGAGCAACTCCTGTGCTGAGCTGGCTAGGCAGCAGAAAGTCTTTCCTCCATGCTCCCTTACCACTACTCTCAGTCCCTCCATCTGCCCTGATAAACCAATGAATGAGAATTTGCTCAAGCTTAGACCATTTCCAACATAGGAGTCAAAAAACTAAATACACTCATTCCTATGCTCATTTTCTAAAGTTCCAATAGCAGATGTGTAAACTTCCTTTGACCTCTACAATGCTTAAAGCTGTGACACCACAGCCCACTGTAAAATGACATGGGGTTTTCACCATCCAAACTGAACAAAAAATAACCTAAACCACCTGAATGGAATTTGTCAAATCCTTGTGTTAATGCAAGGTAACATGAGCAATAGGAATGGTAGTTTAAAACACTGTATTTTTAAATTAACATCCCTCTGTAACAAGGATAGGGAAAAAAGGATTTTTCCATCCACAAGCACATACTGTCCCATGTGTCCTGGGATGTAACAGCTCTTCGGGAAGAGGAACAGCAGATACATAGCTGGATACTGTGGCAAATACCCATCTCCGGGAACTGGAGCTGAGCCACAGTGATTTTATAGGTAAAGACGTTGTGCCACTTTCATCAAGTGCTGTAATAGTTTGTTCCTGTAGCAATGAGGATGAAGATGGTGAAGATCGTAAACCAAAAGCAAAGCAGCAAAGACAGCATCCCTATTTACCTGTACATTACCCCATGATGTTTAAGGCCATGACATTTTGCTCCTTCAACTCAAAAATTTAGCAGCTTCTCACAGGACACTTCCCTGATTACTTCAAGACAATTATGACAAGGTACGTGCATCTAAGAAGCCAACTCTTCTTGCTGAAACCAATCCCATGGAACAGTGTTCAGACCTCCCCAGTGAAGGACCTTATAACCACCATAGTGCTTTTGTGATTGGACCATGCGCCCCAGACAAATGTGGCTTCATGCAGAAATAGTCTTGTTAACAGCAACCAGGATATTCTGACCTGATGTCAATAACTGGGGATGGGCAGGCAGAGGTATACATATTTTTGTATTTTTTTTTCCCTACTACCAGAACTTGAAAACAATCCTCAAAACTTAGGTTCAGGAATAAGCTGTGGTATCCTCTAGCACTTCTGTCAATGTAGTCAACCCTCCCTCACACCAACCAGCTGGCACTGTATTTAGGAGAGACTTTACAAATACTGCTTTCCCCCAGCCACAAGGAAGGAGCCCTTTCCTGTGGGCCCACTGGAGCCCTATAGGATAAACCAGCAGACCCTTGCTATACAAAACTAGGAAGACACACTAGCCTCTGAGATGGCAACTACCCAGGATTCAAGTACCAATGTACCTACTGTGGCTGGAAAGGGAATTTGGGAATTGCACCAATGGCACTCGGCATTCACTACCTTATAGGCAATTTTTGTCTTAACATTTTCAAAGACCTGAACCACTCCCACTGTGCTACACCTGTAGAGAAGGAAGGACAAGACAAGAGTAATTTTCAGAAATGGACTCCTGCAGAGATGTAGACAGAGGGTATTCCTGCATGCTGGACTTCTCAGCCTTCAGCGCTCTAGCAATTCTCAGCAAACTGTTACTGCACAGCTAAGTTGTCACACAGCCCATCTCATTTGAGGTGCTTCTAGACATCACAAGCTGCCCCTTAGCTGGGATCCCTCCCAAGCCTCGCTTCAGTCCCAGTGAGGCATTTTGTCCTGCCCTATCACAAAGAGGATGCTGGAAGAAGAGCCTATATAACATATATATGTATATTTAAACTGTGTCTGCACCCAGCGAGCAAGCGGGTTTAGCCCCTGCTCTCTGGGCAGCAGGAGGGCTAGAAAGGCTGATAAGCTGCAACAAGCCGGTGTGAGAAGGAGAAAGGCACAAGAAAAGAGCAGCTCTTCAGAGACTGCTGTCAAACATCTGGCTGGGGAAGAGGAGAGCTCAAATCCACTCTTGTTCCTTGAGCCCCTGATGCTGATGGAATGGGGAAGCCAGCGCTGCACCAACTCCACTGGTGCATCCAGGAGGCAACCTGGCGACATCCTTTGGATCTTCAGCTGAGGGCGTCTCTTCTTGGAGGTATCCAGGGTACAGCTCGCAAGGACAGGGAAGACCGCACAGAGTGCTTCTGTCCCAAAGGCAGGGGCAGGGGAGAAGGAAGAAATCCAAGATGGAGAAGGCTAGACAAACACAGCAGACCTCATGCTTCCTTCAATAATGGAATATCTGAATGGCAGGGAGAGGAAAGAAAAAATAAAAAATAGTTAAAATTCTGCAGTTCCAACACACACCAGAAAAACTACTGTTGAAAAAAAGACAGGTTCCCACTTCCATAACATGAAAATGCAGTGGTCTTCCTGTCACCACAACAAAGCAGAAGGAAACTCCGGAGGACTCTGGTCCAACCTGCCCCTGCAGGTGGGACCATCACCAGCTCCAGCCTGGAGAAACTCTAAGGACAGAGACTCCATCACCACACTGGGTGTCCATCTGGTCCTGCATTACTCTCCTAGCACAAAATATTTTCTTTATACCAAATGTGAATCTGTCAAGTTACAGTTTGTGGCCATTGCTCCATGTTACATCATCTGAGAAGAGCCTGAGAAGAGCTTAGCTCCACAGTCTCTTCAACTCCCCACAAAGTAATAGTAGATAACTGTTGTTCTGGCCCTCAGCTGCTTCTTCACCAGATCAAATAAGCCCACTTCCCTCCTTCACTCCCCACAAGCCCCTGGCTATCTTGGCAGGCTTCCAACAGAGCTTGCCCAGTTTCTTCACATATCTCTTGAACTGAGGATTCAGTAAAGCCTCACCAATGCTGCATAAGGGAAGGTAATAACTTCCCTTAAGAACGACAGTTTCTCTCTTTCCCATGACTTTATCAACCTTATAGTTCCTTAAAATGCCAAAGATATGTTTCTTACTGTGACAAGGATGGTTGGAAATAGAAGGATCACACTTGCCCTTATCTAACTTGAGGAAATGCAAACTCCTCCAATAGCTACAGCTTCTTCATCTCTGAGCCACAAGCACAAGTTTTATGGTGGTCTGCTGGAAGGGGCAATCTGTTACAGCCCAACAAGCCTGAGAAGCAATATGTGTTTCCAAGCAGAGATAAAAATGACACAATGGCACAGGAAATATCCTCTAGTTTCTACATTGCAGACATTTTTTGTTAAGCTTCACTGCTGGATTTCTGCTGCTTATGCACTTGAGGTTTAATGCCCATCTTGAGACATGTTGCTATTTCTGCCCTTAAGCAGAAACACCCTTTAACTGTTTCTACAGTTAAAGTCCAGGGGTCTGGATGGCATTACTATGACTATAAGGCTCGACACCATGGAAAAGGGAAGTTCTGCTCTGAGATATCTACAAGCCAGTTATGTTTCTTGCCTAATACACCAGTATCTGCAGCAGCTACATCTCCACATGAGTCCTGGCAGTGCAAAGTTACTCCTTCAAGGCAGCACAGAAGTGAGGAAAGTAGGATGTACTGACTGTTTAACAGACTTGCCCCTCTGCCCTGTACAGTAAGTTCAAGCACATCCCTTTTAGGTCTTCTTGCATGCTAAAGCTGCAGCACTGTATATACTGTGACAGGTAGCTCCTTACTAAAACAGTCTGAAAAACGACGACCAAACATCACAAAGGGTTTGTATTCCAAGCATGTCCTCCCACTAACTTCTTTTCCACACAGTTATTTTACTGTGATGCACTGTGATGCTGGATTTCTCTGCAAAACCTTTGCTAAAGCAAGAGTGAGCAGTAGACAACCTTTCTCAGACTACCCTGGTCTCCCAGTCTGAGAACACCAGATTCTTCAGAGGAAGGTATTAAATACTCTTTACACGTCTAACATGCCACGGAGACTGGTACACTTCTTTTTGAAAGCTGCGCCAGTGGCAGACACACATAGGGGCATTCCTAGATATGCAACTGCAGAACCTATTCTTAACAGGATCTCATTTAGTGTTTCTTGCCCAAGTCACGTACCATCTGTGTATTCCTCAGAGGAAGTGAGTGATAAAAGGCTCTGTATGTCACTGCTTTCTGAATCTTGGACCTCTTTGTGTACAGGTCTACTGCTAGCCATGCCAGCTACCCAGGAAGAGGTAGCAGCCTGATGCACAAGAACAGTTTCAGAGCGCTGAGAGCCACTGGCTTCACACAGTCCAGAATGTCCAGGGGTTTCATCTTCTCTTTCAAAGCTATTGCGAACCCCTTGGTCCGGCTGCTGCATCTCTCTGGGTCCGTTCTGTCCAGCTCCCTCCGAGAGCACAATCTGCACCCGGGAGTCCGAGGGTGGAATGCAGTTCCCTGTGCTGCCATACACCGCTTCTTCGTAGGATGGCAAGGCCACCTGGACACCATCCACCATGATAGAGACCTGATCTCCAGACACACCTTGGTCTCGCCTCAAAAAGAGAAACAAGGAGCAGGAAGGAGAAAAAATAAATCAGGTTGAGCATTTATATTATTATATATATATGTTAACAAGAACTCCAGTAAGCTCCCATAGCAGAACTCTAATTCTCACCATTGACTTATTTAGGGAAGAACAGACAAACATGAATAGTGGTTTAACAAGGTCAAGCAAGCACAGTCTTGCAGCCCTACTGTGAACTGACATTAAACATGAGCAGGGGCTGTAATTCACATTGCCCGATGGATTTAGCAGCAAGAGCTGAAAAGGTTACAATGCTTCCATCCTCACCTACCTTCATAGCCAAATTTGACAAAAGGTCATGACTCAGAGCCTTTTGCTGTTGGCAAAGAGCTCTGACCACTGTTAATTTCAGCTTGGTGCACTGCTTTATTCCACAACACCCAGCACTGTCTGTTCTGCCGCCTCTGCTGCTGGCGAGATAACGTCTGGCAGGGTGGGGAAGACATCTCTGGCACAGCATGAATCACACGCCTCATGAGACAGAGGCCTGAGAGTAATTTTTTCTTTTCCAGTGGTTTGGACTTTTTCAGAAAAGGGCAGACTCCAGGGCCCCACCTCTTAACCTCCCCACTGCTGGAGTGTCCACAGTGGCTTTGCTGACCTCAGCTGTCAGCAGTGTTTTGGCTATATCCCTCTTTTCATCCACAAACCCAGGCCAGAAAGGTTCTCCTCCCATAGCAGAGAAGGATGGCAGACTTGCATGTGTATCTAATGAGCAATAGTGCCTGCATTCAGGTCCATAGGAGCTTGAACAGACTGAAGGAGATACACATATACACCCAGATACATACTTCAGCAGCTACCCAAGGCAAGAAGAGGCAGGAGATTGATCTACAGTCAGGCTAGTAAGGATCATAACTTTTTCCATTCAAAGCCAAGGGAAAAGTGTAAGGAAGCAACACCTTGGGTGGCACAGAAGAATGGGTACTGCAGGTGGGTATTGCAGACCAGTGTTTCAGACTACTGCTGGACCAGTAGTATGGTAAAGTAAATCCAGTAGGGCGGGGCAGAGATGTCACTGAGGCAATTAAAATAGGAACAGAGAAGCAAGAAGGTAAGCTACTCGAAAATGAAGGCCTAACCTAAATACCTTAATGGGTTTCTGCTGCAAGGAAACAGGTGCCTCTGAGCCCCTCCAAACCCCAGCTACACTTACCTGCTATGATGGAACGACTTCAGCTTTGGCTGCAGCAAAACAAACAGCACAACTAACAGCAGAATCAGGGCAACGGAGCTTGCTGTGGAGGCTACTATGGACAGCGTGGGTACCCCAATTGTTGGAGGAGAGTCCTTTTCTACAAAACCAAGGGGAACACAAGGTAAAACGACCCACTCCCTTAAACAACTGCCATAGACAAGGAAAAACATCCACACTGCCTGCTCTCAGGAGTTACACCTGGGTGCACATGTGAGGAGCCCAGGTTTCTTAAACAGTCAAGGCACATCAACTATCCCAGTTCAGAGCTCCAGCTGTCACCTCTCCATCAGCTGAAAAGGGTACCTAAAATAAAACATGCACATGTTTTTCCCTTGGAAAAACAGGGCAAACAGAAAAGTAGTGCAAGCAGGCCATGGGAACTGACACATGGTGCTAAGGGTCATGCTATATATAGATCCAGCTGAGCAAAACCTAAAAACATGTTCTGATGTCACCAGCAAGGCAAATAGTTGTCTAGCACAATAAGCAGGATATTTTAGGTCAAACAATAGAAAAAGTTCCAAATAACAGTTTTTCTGGACTAATGTAACAGACTCACAAAGCATGGTGGAAGTCACCTGGCTGGGTAGAATTAAGACACAGCAAGTATTCAGTTTCTCACAGAAACATACGCCAGAGAACAGAGAGGAAAGGCAGATGTTGCTTCAGGATGCTGAGCTTTCAGTGTTAGATACTGTTCACATTACTCCTTCCTATCCTTCTGCAGCTGTACTGTGTGGGAACCAATTTGGCTTTTAAAGGACCTATGTAGGAATAAACTGGGAGCATAAGCAGAATGGCCTGGAAGTATTGCTGAGCATTGCATGTCATGCCTAGACAGCTACACTAGTCCTTTCAGCTCCCTAGAGGAAGTAACTGTCTGTATGTGTTGCTTCTGATCCTAATTTATGTCTTTGGTAGAGATCTGAAAAGCCTCACCTACCCAATAGTAAATACTATTGTCCATTTCACATTCAGGATGTTCCCATTTATGCAATTCCTCTTTTCTACATTCAACACATTTTTCAGGACCACAGGTCTCAAACTGCAGAAGGAATTCAAGACACATGCAAGGAGGGATGAGGGGAAGAGCAACAGGTAAACAGGAAAAAAAAGCTGGAGAACCATTGTTTTTAACCCTACAGCCTGAAATCTACGCCCAAAGCAGAAATTTAAGCTAGAAAGCCAGTGTGCAATTTTCTGCATAGTCCCTTGGGGTCAAACCTACTGGTTTGGCAGTTTTGAACTTATTTCTCTGAAATTTTTCAGAACTGACCTCTCCCCAGGGAAAAGTAGTGATTGGCACATTTTTCCAAATGTGATATACGGCAAATACGGTGGAGTAAAGATTTTCATTTTCATTATTATTCAGGGTACTTTGACTATACTAACAGGAATGAGGGTAGGCAAATAAAGATGCCCCATTTTCAGCATCAGTACATGATACTGTCAAATTGCTCATTACCTAGGGTACACTCCAGAACCTCATATGCACAAATGTTCACTAACTCATACAATAAACTGCCAAAAGGCTATGGGGCTGACAGGCACAAGGCTACACAAAACATGTGATAACTGCTAGTGATTTAATTTATTCTATATGGAGCAGGTGTAATCTTACCCTTACCATTACCAATCATTTTAAGACCTACTGTCTTTCTCTTTAGTCTCCCACCTCCTCCTCTTTTTAGCCCTGTGAAAGATGTCCCCTAGTTAAGATTCAGCTATCTCAGACCTTGACCAGTTCGTTAAAAGCTCGTGTTGTGAAACCAATGGCTTTTTCACTCCATCAGATTTTTGAGGCACCGTATTTTTAGTTAGGCCACTGGTCCTTCAAGACGCAAAAGAAGTCTGAGGGATTTCTGCTCACGACAACACAATCCTTCAGCTAGACCAAGTGCCACCATGCAGGAATGCCACCCAGGGAACACTACCGGCAATAGCACAGCTTTGTTCTCCAGCCTGGGTTCAGCAAGGGGAAGGGGCATCACTGTGGAAGGAAGCTTATGTCGAATTTCAAAAGCCTCTTCAGGATCTAGTTGCTGCCAGGTATACTCCCAGATTCCTTCCTTACACATCACAGGAAGGGGCTATTGGAGTGGCTATGGCAGAGACAGAGAAGACAGTGTCTTTGGAACAGGACAGGATGTTCCAGAGATCAGATATGCAGTGAGATCCATAAAGAGCTTGAAGAAAGTAATTTTCTGTTTTCTTCCAATTAAACTAACATATTTTGCTTTATGTATTATGAGACTTAATTCCAGAGTGTACATCTTGCTGAGTCAGGGTGATTGAGCAGTAAGGCTCTATCAACAAGCCAAATTTGAAGCAGAGAGGGAGTTCTCCTTTTATGCAGGATGCCCACTTTTAAAACCAAAAGAGTCATGGGCAAACTAAGAGAACATTATGACCATTTTCATGCAAACCCTTTTGCTTTCCTGCTTTGATAGGCATTCCTGTTCAGCTCTGAGAGACACACAAAACAAAAACTGTTCACTTCAATTTGGAGAGAAGGAGAAATCATTTGCCGGCAATGTCCTTTCCTGCCAGTACAGTCAAAAGCAGCACCACTGAGCTCTTTGCCACAAGAAGCCAACAGTTACTTACCTATTTGCACAGAAGATTGACTCTACATACTCACACACGTGCACATTTGGACAGATGGGTACACCACTGAGGGAGACGTACTGTCAAACCCATCAAGCAAAACCAGACAGCACAGAAAATGCTTCAGTTAGGGCTTCTACTATTTCTGGGACAAGAGCCATCAAAATAAGAGGCTCCACATAAGTAACAAGTTGCGTCCTTTATACTCCTTTCCATGGGTTGTTTCCTTATGTCAGGAGCCCTAAGTCTGCATCTGATGGGCTGCTACTGAAGAGACATTTTTAATAAAGAGCTGTGATGGTGAGCTGCATTTATGAAATTGTTGGATCGATGAAAGGCAGCCATATGGACTTTCTCAGTATCACACTGCTAAGCAATTAAAGATAATCTGAAGTCAGTGCAAGGGTAGCGCCAGAGCCAGGGTGCACTCACCTGGGCTGAGCCTGCAGCTGACTTCCATGGCTGGGTTCCACTCTCCATTCTTGCAGGTCAAGTATTTATAGTCTCCTTTCAGCATGTAGCCTTCGACACACAGATACTCTATGACACTGCCTGAAGTCAGAGGGTTGTTGCAGGGGCTCGGGTGGCATTTATAGCCTCCATTCTCAGGTTGTGGTGGCTGGGGACAATCTGGAACAAAAGAAAGCAACATGAAGGACATCTCAGAGGAAGACACATGTTACACAATACATGTGACACATAGGCAGGCTACCATATATGAACACCCAGTAAATTAAGAAACTACTTAAAACAAGGAGAAAAACTGTTACACAATGGCAGAGAACACTTCTCAATTTCACCTCTGGTATGTCTTCTGTGATTGCTAAATACTGCTTGTTATCCTAGTAGTACAATCTAGTTGGCAGGCACCAAACTGGTGATACTTTGAACAGTGACATAGAGATTCCACATGAGAGAGGCCCAGAAAATCCTTGGTGCTATCTTTTCCCTAGAGACTGGGGGGAACCTAACAACCAGGCTTTCCTATTAGCCTGACATGGAAAACACACAAGACCTCCTACTGAAATGAATAAAGAATGCAAGAACCCCTCTGTACTATGGGCACAGTATTAAGGTAGAGAGCTACCCCACCACAAGGCACCCTGGAAGCCTGTAAAAGCACACTGATTTTGGCTATTTTATATAGATATACCACCATCAATATGGGGAACAGAGCTTTGCTGCAGTAGAATCCATTCACTGAAAGGGGGATCAGGCATTGGAATGGGTTGCCCAGGGAAGCGTGGAGTCATCATCCCTAGAATTGTTCAAGAAATGACTCAACATGGCACTTAGTGCTATGTCTTAATTACATGGTGGTGCACAGTCAAAGCTTGGACTCAATGATCTCAAGAGGTCTTTTTCAGCCTTAGATCCCAGAATAGAACCCATGTTCTGCCTCTAAATGTCCCAGTTACTGTGGGACAAACTCTGAGAAACAGCTGGGCAAAGTTCAAATAACTGGATTTTGGGCAAGATTTAAGAAGCAGAAGAAAACTTGAGATTCATTCACTGTTGAACAGTTTGTTACATTGCTGCATTGCAAGTGACCCTTGAACTAATCACATGTGATGAAGCATAGGTAGTGCCTTGTAAATGCCAATAAACCCCGAGATGAAGTGCTGAGCAAAGCCAAAAAGCCTCTGGTATGAGTTCTGCCAGCTTTATAACTGCAATTCAATTTACTTCTTGAGAAAAGGTTAACAGAGGTCTAAGCAGTAGCTTTTCAAGAAGACTTTGTTCTTGAGGAGATTTATTCTTAAATAAGCTTCAGAGAAGCCACTGCCCTGTACCTCATGAGTATTAACTGTTAGGTCTTCTGTGTTTCTTTATATTTTCTTTCTGCAATAATTTTGTAACCAATGTTTCAACCCTCTACCATGAAGCTAAAACTTGCTGTCACTTTAAACCTGCGTCCAACATTTAAGGGTAGTTTGGAATCAGCTGAAACAATAGTTAATGGCACATTTCACATTCAGGCACATAGAGAAATGCCCTGGTTCATCTGCAGCCCTGGAGAGAGGTTTCTTGCTAAATTGCAAGGACCCATTTGAGCACCAGAGATATTTTTAGCAGTTTAACAAGTACTTCTCTAGGCAATGGTAGAGAGCTGTGAGTAAAAGCCATGGTTGTCACAGCACTTGACAAAACTCGGGAGCAGAGAGGACAACTTCCCCAACTTCCCTACACCTTTTTATACCACAGCAGGTACCTGGAATGGCTTGGGAGTCATGCACAGCATCTTTCTGCTAACTGATTCCAGCAAACAGCTCATTCCCTCTTGTTCCTCCTTCTCCTGAGCTGCACCCATGTGTAAATCCGGCCACCATGCCAGAAGCAGCTCACTGTTTGGTTCCCTTTCTATGGTAAAATGCCACCTACACTGATGAGGTTTCCCAGTTATGTACAGAAATCAGCAGCCAACAAGAAACACGCACTCATTTACATTGCATAGCACTCTCAAAGGCTTGGAAATACCACCATGTCAGGCACTTGCAGAACTCTGACTTGGCCTCCTCACGCAAGGGCTTCAGGCAATGCACATCTATGCAACTGCAAACTGGTTTCCTCCTCGTGTCCACAGTCCACTTGGCAGACAAGAGGAGAGAAGCAGCTGAAAGGTGTGTTCAGGCAGTTGTCCTCGACTTATTCTCTTCACAGGGAAGAGACTCTGCAGAATTAGTCACCTCCCCTTCCACCCACCCCCAACCTTCATTTGTCATCACAGCATCCACAAGAGTGTCACAAGTGTTTTAAAATGTCACCTTCACTGTGATAGAAGAACACTGTTTATGTGCTGGGGAAACGGATAAAAATGGTCTGGAGCAGGCAGCCAGAACACCAACACCTTCCATACTCAACATGATCAAACTGATTCTGAACTGTCCTTTGCAAGGCAGCCTCAGGGGAACAAAGCATCTCAGAGCTTGCAGCTTTGGGGTGGTCTATTAGACAGTGCTGATGGCATTAAAAATTGCTGAAGGTGACCCAGGCAAGGCTTGGGTGGGTACAATGATGGACTGGTGGTGCCTGAAAAACTGAGAAAGTCAAACACCTCTGCTCCCTGCTTGACCTGGCATCTCTGACAGAACACAGCAGCTTTGCAAATCAAGGCCCAGTAGAGCATAACAGGCACCCAGAGTGCCTGGGACAGACAATGCAGCTTTAAACTACAGCGACCTATTCTTCCTAAGGTTCCTAAGTACCTTCAGCTTTCATATGCTCCATGATGGGTTTCTTCAATTGCCTCTGTATGTGCACTTTAAACTGGGTCTAATAGAAGAAAGGGTAGGAGTCTGATCCTGCACAACCCTTTATATCACCAGCAGCAAAGCTTATGCCCTGAGTTTGCAGCACTAGTATATCCACAGCAACACAGAACCAAGGAGAGCATCCCATTTACTGCTTTCCGCAAAATAAACCTGACACACCAGGGGTGAAAAAAGCTGGGTGCCAACTGCCCCAATGCCATTTGCAGCCAGAAGGTTTGGATGGATGGGAATAGCTGCTGTGTGAATTGGTTATTAGCATTCCAGAGCATGGCTGTGCCATGATGGCTCAGTACTGGGCTTGGGAGCAGGGAGCAGCCTGACCCAGCTCTCCTTCCAGCTCACGCTTCCCAGCGGGCTGCTCATGTTCAACCCTCAGCAGTATTTGCATGCTACTGCGTGGTCAAGTTCCAGGCTGCAGCATTGCTGTTTTGATATTACTTTGGCACACTGACACTTTTTGAGGCACATGAACTAAACCATGGAGGACAGTTTTTCATTATTTCAGCCCCAGTTAAAGCTGGGCAGATTTCAAGGGACACAGCAAAATAGTGACATCCTCCCTTCCCTCACCCCACGGGGATTTACCCCTTCCAAGTTTCTCAGGTGGGTGACATAGTGGATAAATTAAAACTTCCCAAAAGAGTTACAAAAATTCCTTTAAATTTGTGTGACACTAAGTATGCATATTGTAACTGTAACAATCATTGCCTCGCCAACAGCATCAGCCTAGACTCACAGTGGCACTGGCATATTCAAAATAGAAAGAAACATGCAGGAATTTCATCAACTCCCACCCTGAAACACATGTTTTTGAAAGTATCCCAGGGCTTGTGAGACATCTTAAAACAAATGTTCATGTCAGGCAGGGAAAAACAAGACAGCCGAGTTACAGAAGTTACCAATTTCCTAGTGGGTTACTGACATTCTAGTCTTGCAAAGCTATTGCCGGCATCTTGATTCAGCAAGCTTTGAGGATGCACAGAAACAGGATTTTTAAACGTTGCTGCTGCACTGTGTGCAAAGGGGACAAAACTCTACTCCCAAAGGCTCTATTTCTAAGTGATACTGAAGCTTATGACATCTCCAGAGAGAGCTGGTTCTCTGCCAGCATGCACTGCTGGAAAACAGGAAAGACATTATTGGATAGAGGTCCAAACACTTTGAACATCACTTGAACTCTGTTCTAAGGTAAAGAAACAGTCATTTCCAGACTGACAGGCAGAAATTAAGTTATGCATTGCAAATACAATTCCAAACCACTATGTATTTAACATATAGATAACTTTTTAATACACAAAATGAAAAAATACTAAGTCAGTATGCAGCTCCACCCAGCTTCCCACCAAATCACCTGCCAGCACCATATTTTTCTCTGTTTAGGTAACATGAGAAAATACCATCCTCCTTCAAGGAGTGTTAATTGCTTTTATGTTCTTTGAATAGCTGTTACCAACTTGACAAGAACCACCACAACACTAAGGAACCTCCTTTTTGCTGTAGTGACAGCGTCATCACATTGTACCTTCACCAGCTCCCTTTTCCACGGCTCTAATAGCTCCACTTGCTTCCTCTTCCACGAGGTTCACAGAGAGCTGTGAGGGGTTGGAACCTAGCTTCTTTTAGAGATGCTAGAAGATGTCAGTTGGCCAAATTGATCAACCTAATCACCAAAGGATGAAATGAACCTTCCATATGCAGGCTGAGGTGAGGCTGAGCCGTGATCCTGAATGCTGACCTGATGCAGAACTACAAAGCATTTCTAACATAATGTAATAAAGACACAAATCCATGCCATGGTCATATATAATGCCACAGATGAAGCACATGGTATGTTGTGTGCTGACACAAAAGTGAAGGGTTTAGACACTCTCAGAACATAAACACCAGCAGCACAGCTGAGCCTTCATCCCCGAGAGCAAAATTCACAGATAAGCAGATGATTTCCAAAGCTCAAGCAGGATGAGCCTGTTGTGGCAAGGATCAAGCACAACACACTCCACTTGTATGTACAATGAAAGATTAAAACATACTTTAATCTGACTGGATAATTGCTACAGAATTATAAAAGCTCCCCAGTACTAACCTTCTCTGCCCAGGCACAACACCAAACAAGAGTCTAAGACCTCTCTATAATCTTATTTGTCTTTCTGTTTTCTACTAGTGTGATTCATGGACCCTGAAAGGGCTCTTAAACCCCTTTTTTCTGCACCAAGCAACTGAATTGTATTTTGGTCACTCATCTGCTTTGCTGGGTAATGAAATGAAAACCAAAAGCTCCTTAAAAAAATGCATTCTTAAAAGAAAAAAAACAACAAACCCCCACAAACAAACAACAAAAAAACCCACAACAAGACAAGTTCTAATCCTAATTGCTAGAGTGTGTGACTGTAGGTTTGTAACTGAGGAAGAACAAACCACGGGCATTGCTCAGCTTACATGGGCAGACAATTGGGTATAGTATTGCTTAACAAAGGGATGTTTTGCACTGAACATCCAGTAATATTTCTTCCTCTCCACAGCAGGGCACAAAGGTCACTAAAGCTAGGACAGGAACCGTTTTGACAAATTAAAGTTACTCTTTATATGAGTCAGGCCCAAATCCCAGCAATTTCAAGAGGAAGTTGGACTGAGCCTCAGGTAAATTCCTCACTGACTACACAAGTGCTCTAGCAGGTTTAACCATCCTCAGAGAAGTGTCAGAGAAACCTTACATGTCAGTGCTGAAGCCCTTTGGAAACCATTTGGGTTTACAATTGCTCTGCTGGATGCCCTGAACATGTGCCCTATTTGGATGTTATTAACACCTCCCAGCCTTTTAGACTTTTGTGGGATGTGAAGACTGGAAATGGAAGATCTTAAGCTCAGTACTTCTCTTCATCTATAAGGTTTAATCCATTTAGCAGATACTATCAAGACTCACAGAGGAAAAAAATCCTACAAACAAAACCCACCCTCTGGATCAAACTGAACATGCCCCTGGCTAGTCTGGTTAAACTTGTCATGATTGTCTCATTCCAGCATGACCTACCTGGTGAGCAAACATCTTTGTGAAGCAGAACACATAAACACCCAGTTAAACTGTCCCAGTGTTAGAAACCATACCACTTCCTTCATGCTATTCCCTCTGAAGTCTCATTATAACTTTTTTGCACTACCTTTACTGCCCTAAGTAGGATTTCTCTGGAGGAGCTTAGAAAAAGTTGGCTTGCCTCAAAGTATATCTTTTTATCTCTTCTCGTATTTCCTTCCCCATACAAAGATTTCCTTCTGGTCACAATCACTGCCTTTGCCTATTCACTCTCTTCCAAGTTGTGCTTCAGCACATTCCACAGTGGCAAGGAGCAGGACTCTGTCCAAGTCTCGAGTTCATCCAAACATTGACACCTTTATTCTCTCATACAGGACTTGCCACTAGCCTTAGAAATAGCACATCCAGAAAAGCATGCAAAATAAACACAAGATACCCTCATCTTCCAGTTACTTGTCCCTGCTATGGAGACTTTCATTTTCAACTTGGATAGTTCATGTGTGCATCACTTCAGTACAGCAGAGGGAACTATTACTACCTTCTGGCAAGAACCTTCCAAACAGCCCTAAACTCTCTAGGACACTCCTGAGAGTAATCTTCCCTCTGTACTCCCACCTTCAGTCTGGGTCCTGCCACAGCTGAATGGGTGGTCTGAAACACCAGCTGCATCTGAAACATTAAGCAGTCTGTGCAGTTTCAGCATCTCAGACCTGAGGATGAGGTTTAATTAACACCATGTTGGAAACAACAGAGCCAGGTTCACAGTTCCTCTCCAGTTAGTATCCTGAACGGGCTTGCCAGCAGTGGTTTTTCTACCATTTGTTGTTTGCATAAATTCATACACAGGGCTTTATCTTTTTTACAAAATGGTTTTTCACAATAAAAATGTGGCAGGCTGACATAGTCAGCAGGCTAGAAGTGCAAGTCAGAGAGAACAAGAATGCTCACTTAAACTTCTATAGGGTCTGGCAATTCTAGCAGAGCGCTGCCCATGGATCCCACTTGGGGTGATACCAAACATTAGTTTCACCTTAGGAAACAACTGAATGAATTTGCTAGCAAGACGTCTGGCCATATTTTTAAATAGGAGAAGAGGCACTGTTTTCTCTCCTTGCAGAGTTTCAGTTCTTGCCAGCAGGACAAGACCTCTCCACCCGACCTCTTCACTAATCTGCTGGTTGTTTAGTAAGCCAATAAGGAAAGACCCTACCCCTCCCTTTGGCCAGTTATTGGATATACACCCAACCTCTGTCACTGGTACTCAGAGAAGCATGAAGGTGACCCAAGGAGGTAACAGCGTCACTACTGTTCTCACCCACAGCAGCAGGGCAGTCAGCCACAGTGCCAAGCTGACTGAGCAGCTTCTTGAGCAGCAACAAAGGCAACACATCAGCCTCCCAGGGCTGCAGACAGACTACAGTGCCTCAGCTCACTGTTCAAGAACATACTGATCAAGTTATTATGCAAGTATTTTGTTAGTTTGGGGGCTTTTTTGGTTTTGTTTTGTATGTTTGGGTTTTGTTTGGTTTTATTTTTTTTTTAACTTAGCCTTTCCTCTTAGAGGAGAGGCTGTCTCAAACCCTTCCACATTTGCTAGGTAGGACAGATCCCTACCTAGCATATGATAAGCTTAAATCCTACTATGTACCCACTGAGAAAAAAAAAGCCTGAAAAGTAGCACCAGAAACTAAAGGCACACATACAACTGGCACACACACAATTTTCAACAGTAGGCACTTATTTTATAAACGCTTCCCAATTAGCAGACAGGAAATTCACTATCCAAGTTAACTTCTTTTCTCACATCAACTTCACCCCCTGCACTCTGAAGAGTCTAGGCTAAAGGTGGTTTGCTGCCTTGAAGAGAAAAAAGACTGTAAAAAAATATATATACTTATTCAAAAAACATATGGCTGCCTGTTATGTCCCTGTAACCCAACCCTCCCGCTGTGTCATTCTCTGGGGGAGCAGGAGAAAAACACCATGGCTGCAGTGGAACGGTGACTGCAGAACAAAAACTTCCTCAAGCCTCTCTTTCAGTCAGGAATTTTTCTCCTTAAACCAGGGCCTTCAGTCACACATAAGATTTTCTTCTGCCTGAGGTAGGACTGGTGTTTGGCTCCACGAGTTTTCTACGGAGGGAGACGATAGGGGAAGATGACTAGCCAGCTTTGCTTTCAGTGTGAAATTCAGACAGGCAACATCCTTGATTTTCCTCTCTTCCCTTGTGCACACAAACCAGCCTATAAACAGCAGAAACCACTTTTGGCAGCCCCTCCCTCCAGGCAGCAATTTGGTTTTATTAAGGAAGCAAGTCTGTTACAGTTTCATACCCCTTTTAGACTAGTTATGTCAACTAAACACCATCTTTAACCCAAAGCAAAAACCACTTCCCAGGCAAGCTGTCTGTGGAGAAAAAGCACCTTGATAAGCTTTGATCAACAGCACTGCTGTTCCCCACCCACACCTTCCTTCTTGTTGAGAAAGAATGACAGGGCGACGTGCTTTAGTGGTAGATAGAAAAGCAGCCACCTCCACCCACATTCTCCAGCATGAGTGCCAGCTCCATTTCTGAGTGCCAGGTTTCCAACTATGTTTGCCTGGATGCACTCAAAAGCTTTCAGCACAGCAGCTTCCCACTATGCACCCTCTGCTCCTGCATTGTCCTCCCTAGGTAGAGGGTATGAATTAATATTAGGCTAGAAAATGGCTCATCAAGTAATTTCAGGGACAAACAGTCACTGCTTGTAACAGCTGGTTTGTGCTGAACACAAAGGGCCACATGCTTCAGACCGACATTTCTCTTGGCAGGCTGTCTCTGAGAAGCACAACAATGACCTGCTCTGAGAATAATATTTGAGATTTTACCCTCTTCCAGCATATTGGGGATACTTTTTAGCCCGTGGAATAAAATTCCAACACAAATATCTCCTGCAGTCGTTAAAAAGCCTTCTCCCTGGAGGATAAGTGGGTCTCTCCTGGATGAGGTGAAACATGCTTCACTCCCTTTTCTGGTAGCTCAAGGTGTTGGTGGAGGGGTTTTTGTTTATTGCTCACAAGTGTGCTAACCTTTGTGTTTTAACTATACAAATACAGTATCTGCAGATACAACATCTGAAAAGAGACCTAGACTGATGCTGTCCTCTGCCAGCTGGCAACAGTTGAGATCTTGGTGTGTTTCTAGCCAGAGACAGCACTCATTCCATAAAAGACAGATCACCAGCTGCCCAGGTTTTCCACTGCCCTGTAATTTCTGGGGTGGAGATGGGGACTGGAAGCAGGAGAGCAGATTTTTGAACCTTCCCCTTTTCAGCACTCTGGCTTTTTCTAGCACATGAGCAGATGGGTCATTTCCCAGAGGGACAAACCCAATACAGCAGCTGCTGCTGGGGCCCAGTCACAACAGCTGAGGCTAAAGGACCTCTTTATATTTAACTTACAGGAGGCAGAAGTCAATAAAAGGCCTCCATTGTGAATGCACACACTTCTCACTGACCCTGCCCCTAAAATATTTTAAGCCTCCCTAAAAACATACTGCAAAACATAACCCTCTTTTGGGCTCTGTGTATTAAGCAGAGGCCAAAGTCCACTGAAAAATAAGCTCTCTGTCTTTACTAGCTCCAGATGCTGCTTACTCTGAAATCAATGACAGAAGAACAAACTGAGCAGGACTTCAGTCCAGGGAAATGACAGTTTCCCCAGCAAGGGCATACTCTGAAGAGGAGGCTTATTTTTCTTGATGTCATAATGTGAGTAAATGAGAAGAACAAAAGCAAAGAGATTTGTATATATAATCATATAGCTGTGCATTTATATAATTAGACAGAAGCACTTACAATGTGTACAGTAAAAGGCACCCCTCACAGCCATCCCATACACACCAAAGCTGCCTTTTTTTCTTTTTTTTTTTTCCTTTTTTTTTTTTTTTTTTATCGTTAGGGCAGGGGAAGAAAAAGCAAGAAAGAAAAGACTCTAATTGCAGCCTTCCACCAAGGCAGTCACCATCTGGTAACTCAAGAGACACATGGAGCTGAATTATCTTAATTAACATGTTACAACAGTATTTAAAAAAACTCTACGCTTATTAACACTCAGCTGTGATTAGCCAACCATGGAGGAAGCCTGCTAGTGCAACATTAATTATGGGTCTTGTCTGTCTTTCTATTAGAAATATGACTTTTTTTCCTCAGTAGTTTATCTCTCTCCTAAAAAGAAAACCATTAGCATCAAAGCTTACTCTAAAATGGAAATTATATTTACATTTTACAAGAGTCAAAATGTTTAGGCTATATGAAGCTGCCACTCATGCTTCTACAGTGCTACACATTGTCTGGATATAAAATGTACTTCTCTCTGCCCCCTAGAAAGCCTTGCTTCAGTTAAGCAACTCCCACTCTCCCTGAAGTTTTAGCAGAAAAATAAATTTTATACCTTTCAACATCCTTTCCCCTTCCAAAACAGGACAGACTTTGCTCTATGTTAGGCAGTTGGAAAACCAGGACACAAATTCCAGGGTTAACAAAAACCACATCTGTGAAAGGAAGACTTCTGCAATGGAAAGCAGCAACCAAAACACAACTGCACTCCAGCAGCAGATCTGCCTCCTCAGAATAATGCTACTCACTATGACAGCTTATTATTTTCCCTGTAACAGGCCCACCTGTAACATGCTCACCTCAGATGCATTCCCAAATGATTCAGCATAACAGCCTCTGAGACTAACACTGCCAAGTTTTTCAGACTTGGCTCTGCATTATGTTTGTACAGGGCAGGCTGCACTGGAGCTCTCATCCACACCAGGCATTCTGGACATCAGGATAACACCAAATCATAAGACAAAAACCTGATGCTTTTAAACAAAGCCAGGATGGATAAATTAATTCCGGAAACATTAACAAGGAGGAGGAAACAGACCAGGAACAACTGCAGAAGTACTTTTAAGATCTTCTGATAAGGTAATCTTATTGTTGCACACACACACACAAATAAATTAAAATTGCTGGTGATGTATGTTGAAGCTCACAAAGCTTGCTCAGGTTCAGTAAAGATAAAGACCAATACTTTACAGCATTCCACATTGCCAGGACAGTACAAACAATTTGCATCTGGGCTGCAGTTGGAGTCAGCAGTACAGTAGCTCCAGAAAAGCCCAATGTGACACAGAAACATGCTCTCACCTACGGGCACAGAGCAGCTTTCCAGGTGGCTCACATTTCATTTGTTTTCGTTTTCCAAGGCTGCTTCCAGCCTCCCTGTGCCTTATTCCAACCCCTCCATAATTACCTCCACATGTTCCAAGAAGGAAATTAAGCAAGTACTGTAACAACACTTTGTATAATCAGCAGGGTCCCAGATTCTGCTTTTGAAACCCAAAGCCCCCCATTGTAAGTAGCCCTGTGGGTTCCTCCCCCTTCAAATTTTGATTAAGAGAGTCCCCCTAAGAAAGTTGCATATGGGTTTTTGTTTGAAATTCTGATTATCAATAAATATAAAGAACACAAAAGTGCTTGCCACATGGGACACTCTTTCAGTTCTAAATCTTACTTTATATTGCAACAAGGAGGAGATTATTTAAAAATATTAACAACTGTCAAAATAATTTAATGGTCTTACAAAAAAGGAACAGACAGCTGTGCAGGAACTAACTTATATCACACAGCTTTAATTTGTCATCCTGTTCTGATCACCTGTTTCCAAAATCCTACAAAACTAAAAACTGGTCCATGGGGTAATCTGCACATATACCCTGTTGTTTCCTTGTCTGTTCCTAGGTGGGTTTTCAATTTGTATACAGTAACACCCCAAGGGTGGGGATTTTTTAGGATAAAAGCCTGATGTACACTATAGGGCTCTGGTATCATGAAAAACATCTGACTCTTCAGCAAAAACAGTGAGACAGTATAGGAAAAAGCATAACTACGTTGTTCAGCATAACATGATGTTCATCCTGATTTTGGACACCAGGTTTTGATAGGACAGAGATGACTGATCTGTGCTGATTGGTCTGCTAAGGCCTGACTGAAATAAATACAGTCCCTCTATTGATGCTAGGTGAGGACACACCTTCAGGATATAGAAGAGCAAAACTCATCTCTACCAGCAAGTGACAGGAGGCCTTCAATTTAGCAGTGCCTCAAGAGGCTTAACTTGCTTATGGATTTCCATATGACTATAAAATACTTCCACTCCTGTAACTTCAGCCTAGTACAACAATCAGCTTCCTTTCTTCAATAAGGCCTTAGAAGTTCTTGTTATGGCCGTTTCCCAAAATATGTCCCTCTTGTAGACTCCAGCATGGCCACTCAAGCTCTGGATGACACATATTACCTGGTTGGTAACACTAACAGCAGCAAGCATCAATTGCTTCCCTTCCACTGTGAAGTGGAATTCAGGTAGACACCACCAACCAAAACAACAGGCTTCCCCTTACCCAAGAGGCCAGCCCATGCCCGCCTTCTAATCCCAGCTCTGCTATGGTTTGTTCTGAGACTTGATACAGATCATTGCACAGTCAGGAATCTTTTCAAGAGGCAGTCCTAAACTCCAAGGGGACTTAGGAATCTCTGAAGTAAGAATTTTTGAGTTTAGATACACTAGCCAAGTCACTTTAAAGCTCTGCCCTGGTAGGCCTCCTTCATTCACTAATGAGCCTTTTGCAGCTGATTCATTTTTCATTCTTTCAGCAGCAGCAGCTGTTGCCTCTGAGTCAGCCTATGCAAAAAGTACTAATTTGGAAGTTTGGCCAAGGCTGATCTAGTAATGGCATGCACATAGGAGATCACTGTGTGCTAAACATCTTTCCACTTTCATCTGTGTGGAAACTGAACTGGGAAGCTCAGAGCCCTAGGTCACTTAAGCTTCCCTCTGCAGTAAGTCTACTGACAGCTTTGCTATGGAAAGGCTGGTGAGGATGCAATCCTGAAACCTTAGTCTGATACATCACCACACGTGGGAGAATACTTTTTCATCCTGCCATGCTGTATCTCCTCTGGCTTTTGACTCTGCTCAGAACCATTGAACACAACAGAATCTAATATCTAGGCAGATTTTTTTTTTATCCTTTCAGAATGACTCATCTGTGTCATGGGACTTGTCAGAACAAGCACTCAGTTAATTTACCACTGGCTGGCCAGAACTGCAAAGACTTATTAGCCCTGTCTCACTGGAAAGCCTCTCTTAAGCACACTTAGTATTTTCAGTCTAGATGTGGTTAGGTTAGCCTAAGTAATAAGTCATCTTTTCTACTGCCTTCAGAGGAGCTCAGCACACAAACAACTTCTCTGCAGCATCCAGCACGAAAAAACCCCCACCAAACCAAAGCACTTGAACACTCTTCAAGTAATCCTGTTTGAAGTGGGAGGCATCTCAGATTATGCAGTGACTGAAGTACTCCACATGGCAATCCTAGCTTTTTGAGAAACCCGAAAGTCTTACAGACTCCCACCTATGCAAGTTCAATCATTCTGAGCTACACTTTCTAGAATCAATTAGCTGATAGAGACTCAATCCAGACCCTAGTAACTCAAAAGCTCTAAGACACACAGAGTGAAGTTGAAGAACCAATCTTCAAAGAAAAGAAGTTTCTTCTACTGAGAAGAGCTAGCTGTGATACACCTTTCTAAATTGCCTAACACCTTTAACAATGTTGAGCAATTTAAGAGCTAGTGAGGTGGTAGTAGAAAAAGTGGTGTCAGACTCTCATAACCCACACTACTTAACACTAACTCAGCAAGTGGTCTTCTCTATTTACTGTCAAGCAACTAGAGAGTGTTTTTTTGGCAAGAAGGGAGGAAACCCAGTGAAACTATCAGTAAGCTTGCTTTGTGAGTGGAGCATGACTAGCAAGAGGCATCAAGGTCTGGTGGGATGCTTCTGCTACTTTGATTTACCAGTCACAGAAGACACCATCAGCTCTGGCAGAACAGGCGAAGTCCCGCATATTCCACCCACTCAGAGTCTGCTGGGGATCAAACGGCACATGGAAAGTAAATGGCAACTTAATATTATGCATAAAAATGCAATGAATAAAAGAATTCAGATTTTCAGTCATTTTCTTTGAGATGACTGTCTTACTACACAGATGTACTTACTTCAAAGAGTTTGTTTTTGTATTTCCATTTTCCCAGTTCTTACCAACAGTTCTAAGCAAATCAATGGATATGAAATAGCAAATTATCAAAAGCATACCTAGCAGCAAACAGGAATTCTTCCTTTCTGTATTTCTAGCTCCTCATCCCAAACACCATTTTTTCAGCTAAACTGAAAAAAAGAGCCAGGATTGGGAAACTGTTCAAAAAGCAAGTTCCTTCCATAGCTGTCAGGAAAAGTGTTCAGAGAACATGTGTAAAAGGAGTTCTTGTCCTTTGAAATACTACTTGTCCTTTGACACTTTCACTATAGCCATTAGAATCAAAGCACAAGCATGTCAAAATATCCAGCTTGAAAAAGCATGTAATAAAAAGAAATCCCGCTTATTAAAGCATGTAACAAAAAAAAAGGTCAGAAATAGCAACTGCCAAGACAGAACCCACTTGCAGCCTGAGAAAAACATAAGAAAAGATGAAATACCATTCCTTCCATTTGATATAGAAAGAAACTATAAAACACACAACCCAAAATCCCACAGTGTAACTATTTTCAAAATAAAATGTTCATGAAATAGACCTCCTCAAGGATGGCTAAACTTCTGTCTTGTTTCTCTGCACTTTGTTGCTTTTAAGCAACAAGAAATACATGACTATACATTTTCTTTGCTTCTTATTTATATTCCTTGGTAACCTAGACAGGTTCTTTGTTCTGTAACTATTAAAATGCCAAGTTAAAGCCACAAAGAGTCTCTTCAGTGGTGCCCATCAACAGGACAAGGAATAACAGCCATAAACTGAAAGCTTCACCTCAGCATGAAGAACTACTTTACATTGAGGGTGGCAGAGCACTGGAACAGGCTGCCCATGGAGTCTCCCTCTCTGGAGACATTCAAAATCAAGATGGACATGGTCCTGTGTAACCTGCTCTAGGTGACCCTGCCTTAGCAGGGGACTTGGACAAGGTGATCTCCAGAGGTCCCTTCCAACCCTAACTATTCTGTGGTTCTGGGGGGAAAAAAAAAAAAATATTCTGATAATGCTTTATTATAGGCTTGCTTTTCATAGAGTCATAGAATGGTTTGGGTTGGAAGAGACCTTAAAGATCATCTAGTTCCAACTGTTCTGCCATGGGCAGGGACATCTTCCACTAGACCAGCTCAGAGCTTCATCCAACCTGTCCTTGAGCATTTCCAGGGATGGGGCATCCAACAGCTTCTCTGGGCAACCTGTTTCAGAGCCTCAACACCCTCACAGTAAAGAATTTCTTCCTAATATCTAGTCTAAATCTACCCTCTTTCAGTTTTAGGCTGATCCCCCTTGTCCTGTCACTACATGCCCCTGTAAAAAGTCCCTCTCCAGCTCTCCAGCCCCCTTTAGGTACTGGAAGGTTGCTATGAGGTCTCCTCACAGCCTTCTCTTCTCCAGGCTGAACAACCCCAGCTCTCTCAGCCTGTCTTCACAGAAGAGGTGCTCCAGACCCCAAGCATCTTCACCGTCTCCTCTGGACCTGCTCTAACAGGTCTACGTCCTTTTCACATTGAGGGCCATAGAGCTGGATGTAGCACTCTGAGCGGGGTTTCAGAAGAGTGGAGCAGAGGGGCAGAATCACCTCCCCCAACCTGCCGGCCATGCTGCTTTTGATGGAGCTTAGGGTTGGCTTTCTGGGCTGTAAGTGTGCACTGTCAGGTCATGTTGAGCTTCTCATCAACCAACACCTCTAAGTCCTTGTCTTATCCTCAGGGCTGCTCTCAATCAATTTTTCTCCTTTCCTGGTGTTTTTGAAGCACAGCTGGCCTGACAGATTCTCAAGAGCCTTGGAGGCACACAACTCCAGCTCCTACCTAATGCCACAGAGCCAGCCAAAAACACATCCCATCACTGACTTTGAGATTGTGGATCCTTATATCAGAGGCTCACATTTTCAAGGGGGAGATACCACAGCTTAATGGCTGGAACTAGGTCCTAGGCACAAGGGACATAAGCCTAGAGACACATGCCACTGATACCTAAGCTGAGGTTTTGCCTTCCTGCCTCACCTTGTTCCTTCAGAGAACTTTCCTGTCTGCCCTTGTGAATATACAGCTTCAGTTAGTTTGGGGCATTCAGTGTGATGATTTAAGGGTTCTTGTCAGCAATGTAATTAATCTCAATGACAGAGATTTACAGATTAATTTGACTGCTTTAATATGCATGTCTTCCTTTTCTATACCAAGAAAGCCAACCCAGAAGGCAGGGTTTCACAGTTCAGTAGCTCTTCCACACAGGTTTCTCTGGTCAGGAATTTACTTCAATCTATATTGTCATGAATAGAACTATCACATGGCTAAAGATGCATATGCTGCATTACCATCTTGCAGTGCTAACGTCTGTTTTCTTTTCCTCTTCTGCTTCTTGCATGCCAGCTGCTTTTTTTAAATTATTTGTGACATTTCATTAAGTTTCATTTATTGTTCTGAGGCACTTATTTGCTCAGCATTCTCAAGTGGCTTCCTTCAGCTACATATTATCTATACAGCATCACCAGTCATGTCAGAGTAGTTCTTGCTAAACCAGCATGACTATTTCTCAGGGCAATGTAATTTTACAGGATAACAACAGAGAAAAAAATGTTAGATTGAGTTTTGGTCACAGAGAGTAGCAAGAACCACATCTCAAATGACTGTATTTTACCTGGATCGCTCTTGACTCTGACAGACCAAGCCTGACTGATGTGGTAACAATTTCCTGTCAGTCAGACCTTGGGCTCCAGGACAGTGCCTTATGGAAACAGAGAGACCGCTGCAGGCCAGGTTCTTCCAGACAATTCAGTTGATTTGTAGACAGTTACAAAACCCTGTTTCCTTGAATACCGCAAGAACCAAAACAACATGAAACCATTTTGCTTGTCATCCCATGCACTTTCCAGCCAGCATTTACAACATCAAGTCAGAGAAGTTTGAAGTTCCTTCTGACCTTCTTACAGTTTTTCTTCCTTCTTTCTAAAGTCCTACTGCTCCTTCTCACAGCTATCTTCCATCAAATGTGCATGAGCAAATTCCTGCTAACCTAAAGCATTCCCTCACATCACACAATAATTTCAAGTCCCTAGCTTCATCAAAGAGATAGTGTGGTTAGCTGGGGCTTAGGGGGTGTGTTTTGGTTTTACTTGAGATGGATGTTTCAGTTCATAGGTTTTGGGAGACTTTTAAAGCATTTATCTGCAAGAACAGCTTTTGTATGTTTCAGCAATGTTTAAGTAAAAATGTTAGTAGATAATAATAGTATCCACCATATCACTACTTTTTCCTTTTTGTCTAGATTGTCAATCCAGCAGGACAACATTTTAAATTTGGTTTCAAGAGCTGCAGAATCATTTTATCTTCACAGAGAGACTTATGAGAATGAAATGCTAATTTTACATCATAAAATGTCATTATAATAGCTCAATCCTGTGATATTCTGAGAAAGAGGATGAGGTGGGAAGGCCAGATTATTAAAAAAACCCCAGGGAACTATTAAAGGATTTATTTATGTATAGATTCATGATTCCTTAGAGCACAAAATCCCTTACACTACCCTAGTCAACACAGACTATATATGTATAGACACTGATGTAGCAGACATTTCACAACCATCACCTGACTCAGGCTTTGGAAGGGAAACAGTAAGCAAGAGCAACCAAGACAGTAGGAGAAGTTATAGCCTGTCAGCTAAAAACAATAACAAGCTTTCCCAAATCATGCAAGAACAAAGCAGTTTCAAGTTCCTTACACACATAAAAAAAGAAGTATTTCAGATGGTCTTTGGGGAAGAATGCAGTAGAGGAAGCTGTTGCAGCATGCCTGAATGCCACAGGAAGTGCTCTACCGAGCACAAAAGGGGAAAATTCCTGAGCATTCCCAGCTTTCTCAGAGCTGAGGCCAGAGCTCAGACAAATGCTGAGAACACCACCCTGGGGAGCCCTCACACTCCCATAACAGCTGGACCCAAATCTGCCTCCCATGTCATCACATGAACATACAATGGCAGGAAGCATGCATCCAAATCCCAGCTCTTCCCCAATATCAATGCTCCCATCTAATACTCACTCAACCTGGGGGGTGGGCGGGGGGGGAAGCTGCATTTGGATTTTTTTCCACTAAGAGTGCTTACATGACAAAATCTTAAAATGGGAGAATGCAGAGGTCATGCTCCCTCTTCTACAGATCCAGTTACTGAAACTGCCTAACACACACCTTCCCAGTCTTCACTTGGCTTCTGCCAATCGATCCTGACATCAGGCACCCACAGGCCATGGCCACTGACTCAGCAAGCCCCATGTCTGTGAGGAGGCAGCTCACAAGCAGATTACCTGACATCATCTAGCCTTACCTCCATGGGCCCTACAGAATTCAGGGCCTTTCTACACTCCATAAATTCCCTGAACTAAGAAGGATCTCCTCCTCATTTAAATATTCACCAGTTAATTTTTCTTTCTCCCTGCAGCAGATGTTCAAATTTCTCCCATCACACCTTCTGGATTGTAATTCAGAAGAAGGCAATAAACCACCAAGTGTTATTATGGCCAGATGGAGTTTACTAGTTGACAAAAATGAAGACCCCAGACACAGTGACAATAAACGGCACACAGGCAGTGTCCCTACAACAATTGTTTCTGAGATGTAGTAATTCTATGCCAGGCTACACTGTGATGTCTCTTCAGCTGCTCAGGGTAGCTCAGTCTATCAGAAGGTTTGGCAAAAATGCTCAGACAGTGCTTAAAGCTTTCTTGGTAGCGGAGTGAAAGCTTCCCACGTAACTTTGAGATCCCTTTACTGTATGGTTCAACCTCTTTCGAGTTTGTAAAGTTTCTCACACAAAGGAAATGAAAGACTCAAAGAAATCATGCTAAAAATAGCAAAAATTGCTGCCCCCCAGAGAGAGACACACTTGGGAACTCTCCCAACTGTGTATGCAGTCTCCTTGAGAACATCATCTTATGTCTGAGAACTAGTGGGAAAAAACAGCTTGGAGGGAAGTTATTTTGATGCTGATAAATTAATATCCAGACTATAAAATACAGTTCCAGAGAAAAACCAGGAGTCCATTTACTAAACCTATCCGTTACTGTTCTGTAACTGATTTCTTTTTCATACCAATACAGAAAATTTCAGAGAACAGCATATGCATGTAATCAGAAAGAATAAGCATTATAGGGGAACAACATAAACAGGAATCTGAGAGCTCCTTTACCCAGAGCTTTCCTGGGTTTTGTTAGTTTGTTTCCCTATCTCCTCCATATGATGGGGAAAATGATATTTTAAGTCTTTTAGGGGAAGGAAATAACAGAAAACCCATCATATTAGTAATAAGGCAACAGGCACTGCAGAACCATGTTCAGCAGGCATCAGGGAGCTACAAGGACAAAAGGCAGTATAAAAATGCCACAGCCCCTTCTTTTAAACGTCTGGTAATTTTCCTTTCTTCCAATCTCCTCCACCCCCATACAATCTAATCAACACACTCCTTCTTATCAGATATACCACACAGACACTGTCAGAGCTCTCTTCCTGTTGCCAACACACTTATAGTCAGACTGTCCAAAGGCTGTTGCATTCAATTTCACAGTGTTGATCACATTAGACACCCTGCAGCACCATCCTTTCTTCTGCCACTTATCCATCTCAGGTCCTAACTATGCACTTTTTAGAAAAGGCTACTTAAGCTACACTTAGCATGAGCATGCTACTCACAAGAACAGCTATATTCTGGCACTTGACATGGAGAGCAGGGGACAATGCTCCTAGGAGACAGCTCAGCTTCAGTGGAAAGTAGCTCAAGTTTCAGAGAGAAGGAAGAAGTGTTAAAAGTTCCTACTTCTCAACTGGACTTCCTCGCAATAATCTGTGTCTTTCATCCGGGTATTAATGAAATACTTAACAGCACAATCTAAACATATGGGTTCCTCTGTGACCCCCTCCTCCCAAGTTACTCGTTACTGGTCAGAGCACTCAACTGGAGCTTGACAACATGTCTTCCAGCTAACACCACATTCCTCCTGTGCATGCACACAAGAACCTTCTAAAATCTCACAATAGATATGTTAGTATCAAAGTAGGTAAAGCCCCTTTTCAAAACCACTGAATTAGATCTTTTCACCAAGGACTCAGGTATTTCAAAGTTACTGTTTCTAAAATACACGATCAAGACCTGGAACCGTCAAGATATAGATTTTCATTCTCTCATAGTGACCCAGCAACAAACCTCACAATAGGTTCTTAGTTCTTAACCTGATGCTGCAATTGTGCAAAGGCCATTTTGTGGCTATACACTGTTATATTGTGTCAACTCCCACCAGAAGTAAAAGCGATTTCCCAAGAAACAGAAACAGAATTTGATGTCTGCAAAACTGGAGCGTTCCTCAAAGGATAGACTCACTGCTCTTCTCCATTCTCTTTTTCTTGGTATCTTGCCCAAGGACAAAGAGGGCAAGAGCTTCCCAAGCATTAGGATAAGTCATTTAGATTATGATACTGGACTTTTTTTCCTTCATTTTTCTTTCCAGTTGGTATCGCTTTATTAATAAGGAGAGTGGAGGGGTCTGCTAATATGCCATGCTCTACTTTCACAGCCCTGCCCCCACAAGCATCAGAACTTAAAGCCATGAATGCAAATCACAGCAACCTAGTTATTGCACATCAAAGCTGTCACTGTCACTCTCATCCTCAGGAGAAAAGAGACAACCAGACAGTTGACATTTACTCTTTAGCTCACAGGGTAAACAGAAACCAAATCACTGTATCTTTTCTGGTGCTCTGGAAGGACAGTGATCCCACACTACCCTGCAACAACCATACTGATGGGCCTAGATTCCCTTCTGCGGTAACTCCACAGGGAAGAGTGAGTTACCCAATTGCATCTGTGTTTTCCTCTTAACAGCTGTGCTTTTTGAAGTTCTCTCTTCCTGCTCTCCTCATCAGCAATGAGTTACCTCAGTGTGTAGAACACATTCCAAAAACAGAACTCCTCTGTAACAGAAGCAGTTTGTGATCATACACCTTCTTGTTCAGGGGCACATACCTCTGCCAGTTACAGAAACTGCTTGCACTGGAAAGGAACAAGACATTCAGAGCTTTATTTTAACATAATTAAAGCAGTTTGAAAGAAAGAAGCTGTCATCATGTGGCAAGCAGAACAACATGGACTATTATTATGTGTTCTGAAGACCACTGCTTGGAAACTTCTAGTCCCAGCACACCACATTTACTGGCAACAGATTTCCAGTCTAGACTCCGCAAAAAGCTCCCAGGAAAGTAGTTTTTCTATAATGCTCCTTTCTGAGACAAGATGAGGTCATGTGGCTGCAGGTACAAAATTTGGACATATTAAGTGACTTGCACTCCTCAGTAAAAGTGGTCAAAATCAAGGTTCATGGAAATCCTCTTGAGGAATCACAGTCTACTAGACTGTAGTGAGTTTCTGCTTAGAAGTGCAAAATACCTGCACAGAGTTATACTGCAGTCAGGGAGAACTCCAGGGCTGCAGTGGCCCACAGGAACAGGAAGGATGGATTTGCAAGAGGTGCTCCTTGGGCAAGAACAAGCAGCTACTTCTGCCCTATGGCATCTGTATTAGCTCCAGTCAGGGGCCATGCTTGTTCCATGGTTGAGCACCTGATGAGACTGACCAAACATGGCATGTTACTTTCAGACACTCCTCTTAATGACTTGACAAAAAACATCACTTAGGAAACCGTAAGAAAGTGCCTCACCATTGCTGCATAAAACTGCTTTATTCAGCATACTATTTTCTAATAAATCATGCCCTGGAGAACACTCACACTGGGGCTCATGCTAATGGTGAAGACAATAGAAGAGCCTATTGCTACTGGGAAAACGAAATACAGAAGCATCTTTCCAGGCAGAACTGCAGCTAGAGAATTAAACTTCCCCCCATCAGTATTCAGGGCCTAGCAAGGTCTGGCAATGTCTGTTCTCGTCACAGAGTGGGACAAACTGGTAATGTGAAGCGCTCTTGTACTGCTGGTAGACTTCTAGTACTGATAGTATTGTCTGGGGGTGTATAAAGAGGAAAAGAAAAGGCACATGGTACTACCTTGCCTTCCTGAAACAACTCAAAAAGGGCTGTCAACACTGCAACTTGTTTAAGGGAATGGACTCAAGTCTTCTTCCAAATGTTCCCTCAATCTGCTTGTGGTCAAGTAACCTTTTGAAAAAACCAGCATCAGTGTCTCTTCATGGATTTCCAGATGTTACTCAGTTGCTCTCTAACTCAGTTATCTCATGTTACTCAGTATTCATAGGAATTTTGCAGCTCTCCTTCAGTAATGCATTGCATACAAATTTAAGCAGCAGAATACTAAATCTCTCTTTCAGATTGTAAACACACTAGGCAAAGTTTTCAGCAGTGTTTGCATGACTGGAGACATCCTCTCCCAACTGATTACCAGTGGGACACAAGCACTTTGGAAAATTTCATTTGATGGTAAATGTACCTGACATCAGAGTCATCCAACCAAATGCCATCCTAATTTAAAGACACAATGCTGTTTTTCTTTGCTGTTTACTTGCTTAGCTGCTATATCACACTTCATAAGGACCCATATAAGCTGACAAAAGAACTAACAATTTAGTGGAATCTAAACTATACCATCAAGAAGTGAGGAATTTCTGACACAAACTTTATGGGAGAAAGATCCTTTTCTGGCATTCTGCCCCATCTCCTTTCTCCCACCTCATGCACTCTTTCTGCTTGTTATACAGAATCCCATTACTCTGGGCAGCTATTTTTTCCCCATATTTGTCTCTATTTTATGCTTAGAGGAACAAAAGAAAGAACAACTTTATTATAAGGATCAGTTTGAAAGTCAGTATCTCACTTGCTTCCTCGCATTTAGAATTGCATCTTATTGCCCTGGTTTCTCCCCTCTCAATACATCAGAGGCATATTAATTCAGTTCTCAACATCTACTGCCACCAAGCATTTGCAATGAGGGATATAGCAGTTAAGGTCTTACATGTCTGATTATTTTTACTGAATTACCTCTTTTAAAATCTGCAGTCTTGTTAACAGTACATTTGAAAAAAGCTACAAATCTGCTACTAGCTATTCCCAAGTAATTAAAATTCATTAATCCAACAGGGACCAAGGGAAATAAAACTACTTTCTCCTTCATGCTTTTTCCTCTCCTCTTACTTCATAATAATTATAAATGCTCTTAACCCACTAAATATTATGACCAACACTTATTCATTCTGGTTTTTGCTGCCCTTATCTTCCTCTTTCAAGCCTTAAAACAGTAACTGCCTTGAAACTGGAAAGAATAAAAAAATTCCCCCCACAGTAAACATAAAACTTGATCAGCCCCTCAAAAACCAGGCTGTTTGTTGTTTCCTGAATTTTTACTTCTTAGATTTTTAGTTCACAACATTCAGCTTTACAGTTTTACTTTTTCTCCAGCCTGCTTCTATCATAATACTGAATATTTCATTTCTACCATCACTACCAGAAAAAGTGTTTCAAAAGGAAGATGCAGAAACTCACACATCCCAAAACCAGCCACACAGAAGCACAGTAGCTAAGTTTAACTGCAAATTCAAAAGCCTGTGCAACTAGAGCTGGTTGCACAGCAACTTGGTGACTAACTTCCTAAGGAGACAGCTGGCAGATTTGCATAGCTGTGTCTGTGGATGCACTTGCAGAAACAGAAAAAAGGAGAAGACAGTGTGACCGCAGTGCCTTGAGACTGTCACTGTGTGCTTTCTGTCCAGCACAGGGCACCCAGATGTTCCACCTTCACTCAGTGCACGTTCAATTGAACATGCAGTGTTTAAGACAGTTCATCCTGGTTGAAATTTATAAATGGATATGTGCTCTGCAGAAGTAAGCAGATTAGAACAGACCTGGAGATTGGAAGAGTTAGAAATATATTGAATAAGCATGTACACACCTTGTCAGGACCTGCAACAATTCTAGAGTTGTGCTGTAACACAGTGAAGTTAAGTGCCTCCCTTTCTCAGCACACCAAATACGCTGAACTGTGTTTACAGAGAAAACTACTTTTGCTCCTTCCCAATGCCCAGTGGGACAGCTTATCTATGGCTCAGGCCTGCCATCTCTCTCAGGAAGATCTACAGCAGTTCTTCCAGCCAGGCTCTATCTGTTTGTCCCCGTGCAGGAGCTGTGAATCATCAAAGACGACCCAGTTCCCAGCAACACCCAGTGCAAGGAACACCCACAACTCCAGCAACACTGCTTTGCAGAACTTCTTGATGACGTTCAGCTCTGTGAATATGTAAGACAAATCCTCATGGGCACATACAAAGATTAAGGTCTGTGAACACTTCAACCTACACATATAATAAATAATGTCTCCTCAAAACATACCTTTCCCTTCCTCTGCAATACTACAATACATAGAGCAAAAGCAGTACCGCTTTAGACATGGCTTCAGGCAACCACTAGCGTTTGCTGCTGCTCACCCTCCAACTGTGCTCAGTCAAGCCAAGGGGCTCTTGTTATGGACACCGTGGGTCGGCTAATAATTTTATCGCACATATATGGTTGGACAGGTTGCACAAAATATTCTTGCCTCTCTCTGGTAGGCAAACAAGACAACTCCCATTGTTCTCTTGCCCCAGGGACCAGACAACCAATCTGCCTGGCCTGACCTGTCATTTCTACAGCTAATGGAACTGGAGAGGAGGTAGCAAACACAGGGATTTTCCACTAGAATCCAGCATATCTGGAGACTTAACACAAGCTTCCAGCACAAGTAGCAGCAGAAAGGGAAAGTGAATTTAGTTTAAAAGGATCAACCGGATCATGATCAGCAGTTAGGGTAATGCAACAGAGTCAGGAGTTAAGTTTCACTACAGCATTTTTGTTGCTAAACAAGACTTTGTAAGAATACAATAATTTTTCCCACGGAACCATCCTGAAATCCTGTGCCTGGTCACCAAAAGGGTTTTTTTGGCACCACAAGAGGTGTGGAAGGCAGATGATGAACAGGATGCACGTGCTCCCCATTTCCCTTGGTTGAAATACCCTAGACAAACTAGTATAACAACCCTCTCCTTCCTGTAAACATGACTTCAGGATACTTCTCTAGCATACAGCTGTGTTCCCAGCACAGACCCTTTAACTCTTCCATCGGGAAATTCTCAGGCAGTCACTCCCAAGCAGCTAGAAGGAATGTTATCAGTGGCAGCCTCGTAATTGCCAGCCCACACTTAGGCCAATAAACACCCAGTTTCCTCCCAACAACAACAGCCCATTTTAACGCGGCGCGGATGCCTTCACCAGTCTTTCAGGATCCACAGGCAGGGGCAAAAATAGGCAGAGATAACCATAAAGCAGCTTTTCAGTGCAAAATGCGCTCCCGTCGGCAGGCGGGGGTTGCGGTAATCCCGTTTTTGAGATGCTAATGTCATTACAACCACAGCAGCAGCAGCAGACAAGCGGCGGGCCGAGGGGCCCGGGTGGCAGAGCCTCGGCTGTGCCCTGACACAGATGATTCAAACGGGGCCTTTTGTAGCTCTCCCCGCAGAGCTGCCCTGCTCCACAGGAGCTGCAGCTGCCACCCGGCCCTGCCGAGGAGCAGGGGTGCAGAGATCAAGCGGATGAATTCATGCTGATGAATTCGGCCCCGGGGCTGGCGGCCGCGGCCTTGTGCTCTCTGCGCGCCGGGACAAACAGGGGCTCGGGGAAGGCCTGAGGAAGGACAGAGCTGCTCTCCTGCTACCGCTAAACAACCGCACAACAGCAAAAATCATCACGGCTGGTCCTTAAACTGGGCACAACAGATACCCCTGTAGGAGAGCATGGCTCAGAGAAACCAAGCAACATAAATACATCTATCCTTACCACCCCAGAAAGCATCTCAGCCTCAGGGAGGAATCCCTCCCATGCAGAAAGCTACTCCAAAGGCACAGACAGTAGTCAACTTCCCTGGCAAAGGCAACTAAAACTAGATGCTGTGAAGAGATCAGAGACCAGACTGGGCACCACAGGTCTCATCCTGCCACCACAAGCTATGTAACAGATGGTTACCAGAGGGCTTTCTAGTTTTGTTTCCAATTCAGGGTTCAGTTTTCATTGCCTCTCACACCAGTTAGGGCATCAACAGGGAAAACCCACTTCAAGTAATGATTCTGTTGTAAATACTACAGGATTTACTGCAACAGTGTTTCCTGCAACTTACTATTTCCTATGATCTCCCAGAGAACCTCCCACGACATGAGAAAAAGGAGACCATCACCACAATGGTTGAAAAGTAAATCAAGCTACGTTTCACACCAGGTGAAATACAGATTAACTTGAAAAGCAACCGACAGTCTTAACATTTCCCACTAAAAACACTGCTGCATTTACAGCAGTTCCCACTTCACCATGAGATTGGGTGAAGCTACTCTAACATCACAGTCAAAGCTGGTCAGATGAGGAGATTGTCCCGCTCTGCTCTACACTGGTGTGGCCTGCCCTTGAGTATTGTGTGCAGTTTTGGATATCACAATATAGACGACATCAAGCTATTAAAGAACGTCCAAAGGAGGGCCACAAGGATGGTGAAGGTTCTGGAAGGAAAGCCATACGAGGAGCAGCTGAGGTCACTTGGTTTGTTCAGCCTGGAGAAGAAGAGACCGAAGGAGATCTCATGAGGTCACCATCCAGAGGGGCAAGTACCAATCTCTTCACACTCAGGAGTGACAGGACTAGAGGAAACGGCATTAAGCTAAGTCAGGGGAGGTGTAGGTTGGATATCAGGAAAAGGTTTTTCATCAGAGGGTGGAAAAGGCTCCCCAGGGAAATGATCTCAGCACTAAGCCTGTCTGAGTTCAAGAAGCATTTGGACAACACTCTCAGGCACATCGTGGGACTCTTGGGTGTCCTGCACAGGGCCAGGGGTTGGATTCGATGATCCTTACAGGTCCCTTCCAGCTCAGGATATTCTATGAAATAATACATAAGAGCCCCAAATTCCTCTTCTGGAAAAGAAACCTTACAAGTTCAGTCACTCCGCTGCTGCTTAAGTGTTTGAACTCCTACCTGTAGAGAAGTATCTGCATGTAATGAGGAGGCCAGGCTCTAGTGTCACAGAACGAAGAAAGATGACAGACCACTCTGGAAAAAGAGATGTATTTGGTTTCATTTGTGCAGGGTGCACAGTGGCAAGCAGCTTTGAAATGCTGGTTTCAGTGGCAGCATTTTTAAAAGAAAACCAAAAAAGCTCTAGTTCTGCAGGTACTCTCCCTTGGTGCTAACTGACCAAAGTCAGGAGAAAAATTTCCTCCATCTGAAGCAACTAATTATGTCAAGAGTTCAGCGGATGGAAACAGACTTAATGATAAGATGCTTCCCTGCTGCCAGAGGATGTAGAACAGACATTAATTTTCATCCTCTCAAATCTCTCCATGGCAGCTGATGCAGCCAAGCATGAAAGACTCCTGACCCACCACACACAAGTGGCAAGCGGCCAGAGGCATACAGTAAAATAGTTACAGATTTGCTCACCTTGACTGCAGTCAGAGAATGAATCTCTTCACAATATCCCTAATCAGCAGCTTACACCAGTCCCTTTGTATTACTAAGAGTAAGAATCAAGGATGCTAAAAGCAGCCCTACCTGCGTACCACATGACACACTGCAATGTCCCCTTTCCCCCACACTGTCATATCACTGCCTGCTCAACTCGTACATAGGATCAGCTCATAACTGGAAAAGAGTGGTTAAAGTGAAACCAAAGTGACTGGTTAAAGTGGAACCAAAGTGACTGGTTAAAGTGGAACCAAAGTGACTGGTTAAAGTGGAACCAAACACGACCAAGGCAATACTGACAGGAAAAATAAAGAAAAAAAAGGAAAAAACCAAAGCAAAACACAAAAACAGCGCTCTGAAAAGGTGCTCCAACGCCGAGGAGTCTCCACAGCTGAAGGCATATGCCAAGAGGCAGTCAGTTCTCCAGGGTGCTAAGAGGGGGCAGAATTCACAGGAACTAACCTTTCAGAACAGCACCCACGCTGCACTTCAGTGTGTTCGCCCACCAGAGGCATGGCCTTATGCCAGCAGACAGTGATCTGGCCCCCACTGCACACACCTCCTCTCCCACGGAGCAGAAGTGTGCCAACAGTGCCTGACTGCCAGTCTTGTGATCTGCCTCTATTTGCTTCACTACTGCTCCAGTAAGAAAACTGAACAAGGATTCTGTAACAATAGAGAGCTCAGCTCTCCCAGCCTTGTACATCTCCCTCAAGTATTCCAAAAGCGAAGTCTAGCTTACTAAATGCTGTGGAAGAAACAGTCACCATTCAAAGCACAAACTGTCAACTTAAAGGTAACATTTTGAGAAGTAAATGCAAATAAAGAGATGCAAAGTGGGAAAGCTTACAGATCAACCCTGCTTTGGGCTAACATTTGCAGCAATGCTAGCTTGGGAATGGCAACAAAGCAGAGGACTAAAACAATAAAATTGGAAAAACAAACTTGCCACCCTCATGGGTTTCAGTGATACTTGCACTCAAAGGCAAACTCATCATGGTTTTGTGACTATGTTCAGATTGTTCAGCTTACGTATCAAAAATAAATAATTTCCTCATTTGAGGAAATCATATGGTAAAGCCTTTATCTTTTCTTAGTATCTTATAAACTAAGTCAATTACAACCAAGAGAGTGTTTACAATAAAACCTGAATGTTGTTCTCCAGGAGCATTCAATTGTTACTTTTGCTAGGGAAAGCAAAACAAGTGACAGAATGGAAGTACTAGATTTAGGATAATACAGAGCATTACAGTAACTTTACACACTTTGCCTGTGCAAAAGAGAAGTAAAGACGTGATGCAGCATAATGCGTGGCTCAGCACAACTCTCACAGTACTGGTCCTTTTCAAGAAGCACATCAGCAGACCTAAAACTTGAACTACTGGAGACAGGTTACACAGCAGGGGCATCCCCAGGGTGCCAAGTTTCAAAGATGGCTCCTCTGAAGTTGCAGGTGCAATGGGCCCATGGAAACTGCTACAAATCCACATTTCTCCCCTCCCAGCCAGAGATAAATCAATAGCTGTGAGTTTTGTATGACACACCAGAAGCACATTCCTAAAGGCCACTGCAGTATGAGCTAAGTTTCCTGGAGATAAATCTCCAGGATGTTGGTGGTCCAGAATAAAGGCAGCACCAGAAGTCCCTAACCCACTGTAATGTAATCTCATTCCACACATACAGTGACACACAGACCCCACCATCAGCAAGGAGTGTCAACCAGGGTCAGGCAGCTTTAATAGGCTTATCTTCTTTACAAAAAGGGCCCTGTAAGGTGGGTGAAACAGCCAAATACATTCAGGATGGGGAGAAGAGCAAAGCAGCTTTTAACTATAAAACTGAATATAAACTAAGAAAAACAAAACTTTGAGAAAGTCAGATACTACTCTACAAATGGCAGCAATTTCCACTTGAAATTCCTCCCTGTATCTTCTTTCAGACACAACTGCTATATGGTCTTTCAAAGTTTCTCAGCCCTCAGATCACTAACCATGATATTAGAGCACTTATAGACAGACACAGTCTGTAGTAACTGGCGTCTTCCCCCTGTTCTGCTTCTGCCTTCAGATTTCTGCATTGAAGCTTCAGGCCCTGGAGGGAACACACACTTTGTAACCCTTAAGTTCCCAGACTGTCAGTGTCTCACTAGTCAGTCCTGTTGCATATAGAAAAGCCTCAAAACCTTGATGTTGTAAAGGCATCCTCCTTACCTAACCCTTAAAAAATAAACACACATGTATATATTTCTCCTGGAGTCCTCCCTCCCAAGGCCATACTATTCTAAACCATTTTAATCTACTTGCATAACAAAAACACTATGTTCTTTTAGGATTTGCACTTAACCACCAAGCCACTAACTGGCTTTTTTAAATGGCCAGGATATTTTTCACAACTCCACCTCTGGAAACACTCCCCTTCCTGTTTAACTGCACTCTTGTCCCCCTGCTCTCCTTCCTAGAATATTATTCTCTACTGAGATACCCTAATTCACCTTCAATCTATTCCACCATCTTCTTACAAATTTCCATTTACTTCTAGTCCTATCTCCAGATAGATCCATTTCCTTCAAAACATTCTAGTTCTACCTAAAACAGAAACTTCACCTGTTGTCTCATCAGCTGACATGTCTGCTGGAAAAGAAGCAGAAGAAAAAAAATTTGCCTAAACAACAAAATTGGTTAAGACCACAAAACAGTTTTATTCTCCTTCTGATGGACAGTTTTATGAGTGCCTATGGGTATGTCTGACACAAAATTCTTTATACACCTCATACTCAGAAAATATAAAATATTCTTTCTAGCCAGAAAAGTGGTAGTAGCCTCTGACTTTGTAGCTATGACTCTGTGTATGTCATGGCTTACCATGTTCCTTCCCTGTCTGTGGGCTGAGAACTCAACATCCACGGGAGGTGCTTATCTCACTACAGCAAGGTAATACTTTTCAAATAAGACACACTTCTCCCTTTACTGACAAATAAAATACGTATCTCTATAGCAGCAGCAATGTTTCTTTCTGCCCTCAAACAATAATGACTTTTCCCAGTTGAATTAAGAAGACTAGCTAGACCTAAAATGCTGAGCCCACAGGATTTCAAGATGCTCTTTTGTTACCCTGCTGTTCAGTTCTTTGGCTTCTGCTGCCATTGAAATACTTCTTACTACAGAGAAGAAACATAGGAGGCATTTCCATCCAGCACCAGCCATGCCAAGGTACACAAGCAAGGAGGGAACATCCTCACAACCTCTTGAGATTAGGCAATCTTCTCAGCACAGAAGTTCCCCTCCCCCTTACATAATAAAAACATCATTGTACTAATCTGGGCCAAAAGCTCATTTTATTCAACAGTTTAGCCCCCTCTAGCTCAATCCACCTAGCACATCCTATAACTCATCTAAGCAGCCCCATACCTAAGGGTTTACTTCAAATCCCTTCAACACCTGGAAGCAAGAAATTGACAGTCCTCCAACTCCAATGCAACACTATGCAGAAGGAGAGCCTCAGGGGAATTCCTGTTTGCAGAGGAAGATGAATATTCCCCAGAGGTTTCAGTTCACTAAAAGCAAAATGTGTTTTTAGATGCAGATCAGCACACACAGATAAGCAAGTACAACCTCTTGAGACAATGCCATAATCCTGTCACTGGGTTCCAATTACTCTCACAAAGGTACAAACATTTTTGAGCTTGTTGTTCAAGACCCTTTTGTATTCTATTTTCACTCCTGACTATCAGCAGTTTGTTACCAGCAGTGTTTTAGCAATCCTCATCTAGACAGATTGCTGGGTTTAACACAGAGCCTTGACAGATTCAGCCACAAAAGCTGAAGACTCAACAGCCTACAGCTTCCCACCTTGCCTACCACTTGTTTCTTCCTTATCACCCATGTCAGCTTGAGGACATATCCACAGCTTTACAGACCACACACTAGCTACTCCAGCAGTGTTCACCACAGAATGAAGTTTGCCAGGGTTCCAGAGCAGATTTACTTCTTGATCTGCTATCCCTGCTACAGACTCACTAACAGCTGGCAGTATAAACAAGAGGTTGTCACTGCTTGTGGTGCTACAGCTAAACATAAGTGCTGGAGAAGCAATAGCAGACATGGGTTAGACAGACAAAAAACACTGCACATGTGCTAAAAACATAATGCCTCAGTTCCAGTGGTAATTAATGGAAGAATCAAAAGGGACAGAAGTAGGAAAGGAATTGTCAAATGGCACAAAGTGATAGCTAGCAAACTTTCTTCTACCCCGCTACCAGGACTTTTCCCATGACACTAGGAACAAAAACTCTTCCCAAATGATTGGCTCAAACAGATAAGGAGGAAGGGCTCAGTGACAAAAGGAAGCTGCATAAGACAGAAATGTCTGTATCTTCAATCTTGCAGGCAGCAGCCAAAAAACACCAGGATGGTAATGAGTCAGAACCTGGACTGTAGTTCACAAGTAATTTCTCTTGAAAAACAAATGATGGTTCAGCACTCCTCCTGCTTCCTTCTACAACACAGCTCCTACCAGTTTCCATCATTCTCATTCTAAACCAAGAGGCTAAGGTGAATTGGACTAGACAGCTCTTAAGGTTTGTCCCAAAACAGCTTATTTTCCTGCTAGCAATCATGGCCAAAAATTGAAAGCCCCTTAATACTACATGTGTGCAATACCACTCTTCTCATGAGTAAAATTCAGGCATTGGATAACAATCAACAATTCAGAGGATTCCATCAGCACTTAACTCCCACTTTCTAAAGACCAAAATTTGGTAGGTGGTAAAATTTCCCTATTTCCCTCCTACACCTTTAAATTCCTCATTATGAATCCACTTACTCACACTGTGTTCCTGTATTCCTTTTTTTTTTTTTTTTGAGGAGGAGGGAAAGTTCAGACTGAATAGAACAAATTTCAGAGTTTAACAGATTTACATAAAATTTTATATATTTAGAACAGATAAGGAAGCCAAAGAAGCTTCCCAACTCCTTCCAAAGTTCCATACAACCATAACATACACACTGGAAAGATTTTAGACTCTTTCTGAGCACATGAAATAACAAGTTAGCAGGAGTAACCAATGGAGTAGATCAAGAATCATGGTCTCTGATGAGATATTCACTTCTCTTCATTAAAGGAAACAAAATATTTTTTTTTGCCTCAGCTTCTCCTGCCTGTCCTCTTAATACTCTACTGGTGTCAAAACTCTCAAAAGCAGCATATCTCTCTCCATTTTAATTAAATATTTATTCTTATTTATTTTCTGGAGTAATTTGAAGTAAAACACTACAGAAGGCACAGTGCAATGTATGATCTCCTTCTCAAACTGAGGGTGGCCATGTTGACCCCATGCAAGGGTCAAAAATGGAAACAGGGCATAGAGATGAATCTCAGCCTACTCAGCACAACAGAAAGTATAATGAAAATCCTAGCTCACAGTCACTTATAATAACCAGTGAAGTACCACACTCATTTCTCACAGTACAGCAGTGAATGTAAGTTTACTCACATGCAGGTCCTTTGGATTTTCTGAGCCAATCTAGGACAGACAAAAGGAAAATTCAGGATTATTATTAAGCTATCATGGTTTAAACCAGCAGTTAGCTAGACATCACAAAGCTTTAACTAGTTGCGGTGGTTGAAGGATGAATTAAAATTAAAGAAGTTATGTGGCTTCTCGAGATTCCCATTACTCCCTTCAAGGCAGTTTAATAACACTGCCTGGATCTGTGTGGTAGCAGTGTGAATATTATTATTTGAATAGTCTAATTCTAGGCTGGCTATCACTCTGCAGCTCCTCAACATGCTCTTCCATACCACTCTGCTCTTATGAAGCTCTGCAAAGGTATTGGAAAGAGGAATTGCACCTGAAAATGCTCCTCCTTTTCTCCATGAAGAACACCACACTGCTTTGGGCTGACCCTGTAATTTCTCCAAACCCACACATATGTGAAGCACACAGGTTAGAAACATGATCATCTGTTCACACATGACACTTTCTCACTTTCCTGTCTGGCCATCCAATGCTATTAGTGTCCTTGTTTTCATGACCATTGAATTCATCCCTAGCTGTATTAATGCCTTCCTTTCAGCTGCATAATCAGAGACAAAGAAAACCTCTGCTTTTCAGAGATTCCCAGAGAATAGGAACAAGTCTGAATCTGCTCAAAGACTGGAGTGCGCCCTAACAAGCTGTTCTATGCAATGCAAACAAATACCAGCAGCATCCAAGAGCTTCTGTGCAGAATAACCTTGGCACTGAAAAGACCTTAGAACAGCAAGCAGCAGATTGGCTGCATTTGCGTCAGAGACAACACACAGGAACGAAGTAATTTCAGTTGATTCAAGCTCAGTTTATGACTTCCATGGCAATCCTAAAATTTAAAAAACTAACTTCACAGCATTTCACATTCACAGTTAATGAAAATCAGGCTGTGTCTAAATTCAAAATGGACTTAGATTCACCAAGCATCCATTACTGTTAATTTTTAAAGGTTAATATTTAAACTCTTTCCTTTATGGGTATTGATATTTGCTTAATTCAGGATGTTTAATACTTTTACCAGCACATTTACTTGCACTTTCCAGGACCAGGTGATGCTATTATCAATAATGAAAGGCCCAGCCTATGTCTTGATAGATTTCTGACAGAGCTGGTTATGCACCCAAGAGAGATTACACCATTTGGAACATAAATCATAGGAGGCTTTCAGAGTATTTTAGAGACTATATGTTAAAATTTAATGAACAACTTAATCTGATCCACAGTCATTCTTCCAAAAATAGCCTGGCCAGACATATATCTCATTGTGAATGAGATATAAACACAAGGCGTGTGAGAGCTTGAGAGTAACCTTAAGGGACAGAGACAGGAGGGAGGCAGAGGGGGAATTTTTTTTTTTAAATCACAGCAACAAAGAAAGAATGGAGAAGCATTACCTGTAGAAATGCAGGCAGAAATGTTGTTATTGCTCCTCTTTAACACTTAAAAATTCCCCATACCTATCTACTAAGCATCCTGACTATTAGCCGCATTCCAGATGAACCCTCAAAGAAAACAGAAGAGGCAGATGAATAACTAAGCCTCAGTATTACTGAGTTTTCCAAGCCTTCTTGCCTGCTCATTCCTTCAAACTTTTTCCCCAAATAATTTTGGAGAACTTGCCAGACAGAGGAAAAAGGTACAACAGTGATAAAGCTCAAAAAAAATTCTGAACAGCACTCAAGTTTCCATAAATCCTCCTCTTCTGACATAGTGTCACTACTTGCCCATCACCAAATGCTGCATTTGTGTTGTGCTAAAATATGTGCAGCAGTTATTTTTATATTTGTGGATATCTTCCTGTGAAAAGGGAGCAGGTTGTCCAAATTCTGCAGTGTGCTTAGTGACTAAGCAACTTATCATATTCGTTTCATGGCACTCAAGGATATTAGGATAAATTGCTAGAGACAAAGTGCTGAGGATTTTTCTTAAAAATCCATGCATAAATAAAATCAATTAATTATCAGAGGACAGAGCAGATGCTTGCTGACTGAAAATGAGTCTGCCCTCTGCATTAACTGCACAGCAAAGAGAACACGTTCCTGCCCAGATCATGAACATATCTCTAAGCTTCCTGGAACTCAAGCAATAGAATCTCTAATGAGCAAAATTATTGCAATACAATATACCTCATACAGTTTTATACATAACAATCACAAGCTCTGCTTTCTCACTCAGAGCTGAGCCAGCCATTGTCTCCACGCTTGTGTGTCTTTTTATGAGAACATTCTTCAGCTTTTGTAGCAATTGTGAGCACGTCACATTGGCCTCACATTCAAGATAAGCATTACCACCAAGAGGTTTAATACAATCTCTTGCTTCATGTTAACATCGCTTTGCTCTGCTTGCTCTGAACGACTCTGCTATGTAAAGTAATAAAGCGAGGATGGCGATGTGATTGGGGGACAAAGATGAGGGGAAGATGATTTTCCAAGTGCCTCAACAGTACTCTTTGTTTCTCCATTTGGCTCTCGGCTCCTCAGCTGACTTGCTCATTAGTGTTACTCATGGCTGGCGTGCTGCTGCAGGTGCAGCTCTCCGGGCCTATGATACATCACTGAGCACCCCTATCCCTCCCAGCAATTGGTGGTTGCAATAGGTTGGGTTGCTACCTCCCAGTCTCAGAGAACCCATAAATGGAAGTGTTCCACAGCAAGCCTATACCCGGGATTTTTCCCCTGCATGTCCTGCTCTCTTTTATGATCCTGGCCCCCCTCCATTTTCTCACTTCCCCTGCAGGAAGTGGTTCATGCCTAGCCACTATAATCCTATTTAGCTGATGATCTGTCTTGATCAGTTCACCACAGCTGGTTTCAGAAGCAAAAAGAACACAGAAAGGGAAACACAATGAAGAATGACTCTCAAGTCTTCTGACATGCTTAACTAGTGCTTTTGTAATATGACTGGATGCCTCAAAAACTATATTAAAAAGGCTTGCCAGTATTGTGGCAGCTTCTCCCCATTCAGCAGCCATGTGCAGCACAAGGTATTTGCATACTGATTACAGACTCGATCGAAGGTTTGCATTGGGAGTTTCAGATGTGAAGGGTGCACTCCAGCCCCAGACTGGGAGGTGTATCTGATAGGCCTACATCTGAAATGAGGCAGTGACACTATCGCCAACAACAGCAAGGCTAGGAAAAAGAACAAAGATAAACCAGATCAAAAAAGACCTTGTGCCTTTGCTACTCTCACTAACTCTTCATGCCAATTTGTCACTCTCAGGTGTGTCTCTCCCAACCCTCATTACCTACAAAGCCAAAATCAGACCAGTAAGACATACAAGTCTGGGATATCTGACTTCAGCAGCCTCTGTCTTCCAACTCAAAGAGCCAGAAATACTTAAAGGAAATCAACAACTCCTCCAGCAGTTTTCAGCACCAGCAGACTTTTTCATACAGGATCACCTCAACTGTGAGTGCATCTGGCAGCTGACATTTATTCTGCTCTACCGCACAGAGGCCAGATCAACCTTCACTGATGCTGAGGAGTGTTGGTCATGCAACCTTTTCAGGTGCCATGATATGTCAAATAAATAGGACCTTTCAGAGTTACGCCAAGAACTGAGGTTTTCTTTCCAAAGGCAAGCTATTGTTCCGCATTGCAACAGCTGCAGAAGTCAAATCTATGTGCCTTTTTGGGACTAACCTCCTTCAAAGTTCTGTGCAAGAGCACACAAGAGTATTCCTTCCATCTCATGCCACCTATGACCAGGCATCTCTCTACCAAGAATAAATCATGGCTGTTTGAGAAAAAAAAGACATACTTCAGGGTATACTGGGTGAACCAGCACATACTTCGTATCATGTACTACCTTTCGAGTATTCAGTGTATTTGCTTCTTTCACTCATTTCTAAAACTCATCCCTGATGACATTTTACATATCATCCCATTCCAGTGCTACTTACACTACGCACAACACTTAACCATCAGAGAAACATCAAGAATTTAGAAAGGGGAGATGAGAAACTTAAGGTGAAAAGAGGATCCAATAGAAAGGTGTAGGTAGCAGGTATTGAAGTGTCAGAATACAGCACACAAGGAAACATGGAACAGATTGATCAGCTGTGCAAAGAGCTGAAGTCAGCCTCTGTTTCTACTACTTCACCTGAGCAGTTGCTACAGGGCACACAGATAACACTGTCTACATGAGAATGTCACTCAACCCAAACATGGTCCATGCTCTTGAGATGGCCTAAGTGTCCTCAGCTACAGCGAAGGGAGGAGAATAGAAGGGGAAAAAAGCCATGGGAATCAAAACTACAGGATAAAGGACAAACACTTCTTTACTAATACGCAAGACTTGCTCAGTTCAGACATAACACTCTGGTTAACAAGTAGTGATGGAATTTTTTCCTGTGACTACTGAAAGATATGTACAAATACATCAACCATCACCAGCTTTCCCATAAATAAGGCCACCTCCATACTTATACATCTCCCCATCCCTGCAGCATATATAAAGGTTTCACTTACCTGTGGCCTGTGCTTCCAAGATAAAGGTACCAAAGATAACTAGCAGACGAAATAACCCATGGCTAGTCAAGGTAAGAGACGATCCTGTGTTGCTCTTTGGTGCTACCATTCCATGGCACATCTTTTACCCACCAAAGTTTCTTTTTAAAAAAATTCTGAAAGATCTGGTTGATCAGGAGCACCTTGGTCTAAAAAACAAAGAAAGCAGGAAACGATAAATGTTGATCCAAACACCTACAACATCTGGAGAGGGAAAGGGGAAATTTAGAAACAAAAAGCAACTTTTTACATGTCCTAGCACTTAGGAATCTTATCAGGTATTCACAGTTCATAAGGTAACAGGAGCAGGAAAAACAATCTTCTACACAGGAAATACTAAAAGGAACTGCATTATAGACTACAACTTTTCACTTACCCGCTAATGTTTCAGATGTGAAGACTGCCTACCTAACAATTAATTTTAGCTTTTCCTTTCAAGACAGACCCAGAAGATATAGCATCTGGAGGATTTGTCTCCAAATACCTTCAAGAGAGCCAATCTTCCTCCATCCCTACCACTTTTCAGAAGGTCTCCAAGACGCAGAAGACTGTACTAGACAGCTAGGATAAATACATCAAATGCTTCTTCAGCCACGTGGAGAGGCACAGCAAACCTGACAGCCAACCAGCAGTCAAATACATGCTTATGAGGAGGAATGTAAAACAACTGGCAAATCACAGGTGTAATGTTCTGACAGTACGGAGCATAGCAATTAAAATTGCAGGATGTGACACTGCTCATACCTGAGGACTGAGGGATTCACCAAAAGCCTAGCAGACACTGTCACAGGAAAAAACAGACACAAACACACATAGCACAGTCTGGAAACAGAGAAAGCACAAAGTTGAACTCTTATTTTTAATGAAGACCCAGCTGAACACAGATTCCATCAAGCCACTATGGTTCTAACCTGCATGACTTCCAGTGATAACTTTGGACCTGGATGAATAACAATGCCATGCATAAATTCAAAACTCATGAAGAAAGTTGGGACTAAAAATCTGTGTGTTCTGAGGGGGAACGCTAGTATAAAGACGACTGTGTGAATGATGGAGTAAAAAACCAACTAAACAAAAACTGCAACCAAACAAAAAAAGTCCTAGAAAAAAAACAATCAACCAACAAATTAAAGCCAACCAATAAAACCTCACATGGAGACACATTTCAACACTTCTGTTGTGCTATTCCTTACACACCTAGAGCTCTCAGGTGAAAATAGATTTGCAGAAATTAATGTTTCTTTACACTTGACAACAGGAGTAATTTAATTTTGAAGGAAACTCCATTCAGCTACAGCTTCTACACTTAAATGAGTATTTCTACTGAAGGGGGATTAGGTTTTTTATTTGAAGTTTCCCAGAGAAATTCAAAACTTCTGGATAACTTCAAACAGATTGAAGAAGTGCAAAGGTGGGTATTGTACTCTTCTGCACCCTATGAGAACAGATGGGACTCCTGGGTTAGAATTCCTACTACTGGGGAAGGCAGTATGACCTTCAGATCCTTAAGTACTTCTGAGATGAAAGCAACACAACAGCATTGACTAGAGAAACACACGCTCAAACTGCCATAACTCACATTTCCAATTACTCAGGCAAAACAGTAGCTGCATTATGGGAGGAAACATGTAGACTTGTTATTAAAGCTGGTAGTCATCGTAGTGAAAGGAGGGCTTTTCCTTTGTTACATGCCACTGCTGTGCTCGTATTTACTTCACAAAAGGGCTATCTTTAAAATCTGGATCCTTCAAGTCAATTAGTCTCTATCAAAGAAGAATTCTTTGTCTACTTACATCCCGCCCTGAAATGTCATTTCAAGATGACATTTACATGTGGCAAGTCTGGAGCTACTGCTACAATAAACTCTGTTCTACCCCTTTTGTTTCTTGCTTCATTTGGAGGGGAAAGAAGAGGAGTGAATCTATCCCACTACGCTTGTAGCACACACTATAGATTTCTCACGCCTTCCGCCAATGCTTTGTTCACCAAACTCCCACTATACAGAACAGAATAAGGATGTTTTCACTTACCTGCTAGAATTCCTTTAGCAACAATTAAGAGCATGGAATGAAAAAAAAACTCCATGCGAAGAAAGCCAAGACAGTTAATCTGTATATCTGCCCCCTCCTCTCAAGTCAGATCTCCCGCATGGAATTAAGTTCATATTCAACTGGAAGAAGCCAACATCTGGCCTATACACCAGGCCAACAAATGCCTGCTTTCTTCCAAGAGTCACTGCTCAACACAGAATTAAAGCTCTGACAAAGCAATGCACCATCTTCAACAAATGCTCTTCTGATTAGATCAAGACAGGTCTGTCCTACCCATTCCAATTTAATGAAGCCTCATTAGTATAACAAACTCTGAAAGTCTTGCCAAGGTATCTTTTAAAGGTGGCCCTCCCTGGCCTTGGAACAGTGCATGCCAGGTGACATAGCATCAGCCAGGAGAGGTAGGAAAGAGGGCATGCAATTATCACAGAATTGGATGAGCTGCCTGAGGTGTCCTACCTTGCCCCAGAGGTGTTTTCCTATTCCAAACACTGCACCTGGAACTCAGCAGTCCAGTTCTGATCTCTGAACAGCAAACAAGTTAGAGATAACTAAAATAATATCTTCAGAGGGAATCAATTACTGCTTATTCTCAATTCAATAACAGATTGCTCCAAAGCACAACCCTGTTTCTCTCCTGTCTTCTAAAACTGGGAATTGTTTCCCCCTTTTTGCAGCTACCAAGTCACTTAAATCCCAGTTATCAGGGATCCTGTCTGTCAGAAGCCCAAGGCTGCCTCACCAGGAATGCTGTAAATTGCTGCTGCTATGCCTACAGCAACATCCCACTAAGCTGATTTAGTTCAGTGTGGGATCTGAAGGAAACACAAGGGTAGCTGGCCCATTCAGTGGACAAGAGCATTGGATAAACTCAGAATTGTTACGGGGACAACGGGCACAAGTACTGCTTTTGAGGATCCTCCTTTGGGCTTCGGCCAAGTTACAAAACTTGTTCCCAGCCTTGCCTGTTCCTTGGCAAAATTAGAAGACAAAAGAAATTCTGACTAGATAAGAAAGGATACTTTCCTACCAGAGGAGAGATGGTGGTTTGGAACCTATTTAGACAGAGATTCAATTCTCTGAAAACTGACTGCTGTTTTCACACATTCCTTATACCTACAGCTCAGGGGGAAGCAGCTTTCGTAACAACTCTCCAGGCCTGTGCTGCCAGAAGTTAACTGAGTGCACAGTAGAGCACACACATTTGTCAGAGACATACTCTCAGGGACACAGCTTAACAATTCATGGGTTCATGTGAATCAAAGTGACTCTCTGTGTACACACAGCATTAAGGAATGGGCTGGTTTCTCTAATGGATGTGAGAAACAAGGCAGAAGCTGACAGTAGCACAAGTATGTAAGGGAGAACATTTCAGACTCAGCTCACATGCTGAAGGGTTATGTGAGGATTAAGTTTAAACACAGATGTTTTCAAAGATAATATTTAGTACAGCCAGCATTTCCCATAAATAGAGTAAGGAGGGGAGAAGATATTCTTCTCTGTTAAAAGTACGCTAGTCAATAAAGGTGGGGGTTTTTTGCTTTCTTTTTAATGTGAACCTTGAAAAATACCTACTAAATATGGATAAGACAATAAGCCATTCTCCAAATCCACAAAGGCAATAGCCACACCCCCTCTCAGGGGATGCTATGAAGCAAAAAAGTACTCATTGCTCCCAGCTAACAGCCACCCCCAGCTCCTTCAAGTCTTAACATTAAGCTAACCTCCCAGTGATGCTTCAGCATGAGTCCCTCTCGCTGCATGGCCAGCTCTTCTCGCACTACAAGCAGTAGTTTGCCTCTGCATGAAGTCCCTGAAGCAGGCATCAGCTTCCACTGAAACCATGCAGGCCAGAGTTCCTGCTTGCTCTTAAACCACAATCAGCCCTTTCCAAAGATGATGCACTCTCATATAGCAGGAGCTTCCTCTAAGCTAAGCTGTTTGGAGATCTTTGCCATTTACCTTCCAGACCTTCAGAAGCTGCCAACTCACACCCCTTGATTCAAGATCCCTTCATTAGCATGAGTAAGTTTTCACAGGATTATGACTTAATTTTCTTATTTTGTCACAGCAGAACTCCTAGGCCCCCATGAAAAAGTCCTCTTTGGAAGTCATATGCTCAGGACATGAAAGAGAACCAGAGACTGGACAATCTGAGGCTCTCTAGTCTCAAGATTCCTGTCACAGCTATGTCCTGTGTCACTGTTGCTGAAAAACAGGTCTTCAACCTGAATTCTTCAATGTTTATTTAGGGAAGTGTTCAGTATGTTTGGAATGCCACTGGCTTGCTTCTAAATACCATACTTGAAATTTACCAGAAGAAAATTAGCTATCCTCCTGCACAGCAGAAATCTCTATTTTATCCACATAGTTTCTCCCTCACAGAATAATACTCAAATTTGTTTGCTAACTCTTGAATGTGCACAGCAAAGATCTTAGCGGTGGCATGAGTGATGGGTGTGCACAGCACACCTTTAAAAGCTAAGCATAAGCGTTGATCCTGCCTCATGGCCACACTGAAAACGGTATCTAATGCAAGCAGGGTGGTTCACAGGATTTAACCTTCACCCTTAATTGCTGGTTTTGTTGTATCCTTATTTGGTATGCTTTAAAAGAGAAGTCAAGTTTTAAAAGAAAAAAGTCATCTTCTTGGATGCTAAATTAAAAAAAATTACAGAACTATCAAGTCCAAGTGTCAGCAGAGGAAAGAGATACCTAATTCTACTTACTTTCTGTAGTGAATCCAGTTTAACTGAAAGCTCTTAAAAACAGAATTGTATTTTTAATATTTTTGCTTAGTGTCACAGTTCAAGTACACTATTCAGTTAAACCAGGCACAAAGAAAAAAACCAAAACCTTCGAAGTTACCTGCAAGCAGTTCAGAAAAATCTTAGTAATATGACTCTTGAGCAAGACCGACTCTCAATTATTCAGGATAATTGGAAAAGAGGAAATAAGAAAAGCCAAACAACATGTGACACTCCCCACACCCTGCCCAGTAACCAGATGATGTGCTTAGTAGCTTCATTTTACACCTCCATATTTGAATTACAAAAAGGCAGATTTCTGCATAGCACAGTCACAGCATAAAGCAGAGGGCTGAATCGCACATATTCCCTGCTACAGAGAAGAATCACTAAGAAAGACTGAGCTGCTTATTCTGGGCATTGGAGTCAGCAAATACTCTCGTGCAAACGACCTCACTGCAACACAAAGTGGAATTGGAATAGTTAGGTTTCTTTCCTCATTCCCCAACTGTGCCAAGAGTTTAGCCTATGACCTGCAAATTCAGCTGTTTCTTTCACATAAATGTCTTTTACCTCCTCTCTCTCATGAAGGTTTCTATAACGCTTCTTCGGAAAAAAGAAATAAAAATTGAACCTCCCCTAATTACACAATTGTTGGTGATGCAGAACTCCCATTTTCAGGAAGGAACATTATAGGGTTTGCTCAGAAAGAAGCTTGGTGGACAGGCTAAAATCTGAAATTCCATTTTAATCTCTGATAAATGGCATGTACCTAACACTCCACAACCTCACTAAGTAACACTCAAGCTTTAAGCCAGGAAATTGGATATTTTACTACTAGATAACTAGTCCCTTACAACTGGGGCAGTCACACCAACGTTCCTACCTCAAGTGAATGAACCTGCACGATTCACCAATATGCATAGCTTATTCCCCAGCTTCCTCTCTATCCTTTCTCTCACAGTCTAAAGTCCTGTTTGCATCCAGATCATGCTTTTGCACCCCTCCCTTGCTTGCCTCCTTATCTCATTTGATGCTCCTCAAAAAGTCATCCTGAGGTTAGCCAAGCAAATTTTTCTGTGGTTTAAAGGCAGGGAGCGCTTCCTTCCTCCATTTATTCCCCTTGCATGCTAGCAGTTGGGTGCAAGCCTTTGCATACATATAGGAACTTCTTCCCTCCTGCAGCCCAAAGAGAAATGCCCAGCAGGCTCAAAGGTATTTCTGAGCAGACCAAACAACCTTAAATTCCAACAGTCCCCTCAGACATAAGAGAGAGGGAAGGAACAGACTTCTCAAGGTGTGCAAAGAAGTGGTGCAACGTTACCAAGCAGAAAAGGAGTGGTATTCAGTACCTTTCACTGTCCACTGCATGATGAAAACCCTCAAATTAGTTGTGGATTAACAACTGACAAGCAGGGCTTGGTTTTCATTCTTGCAAATGTCACTCATACTTTTAGAAAGAGAATCAAAGACAAGTCTCAATCTCGTAACAATCCTTTCCTCACTTCCACATACTGTGGTTGTCATGCCAGGTTTCACACAGTCACAGAAGATTTGAATTTTATGACTTTAAAAATAAAAAAAATCCAATTTTCCTTGCCTTGGTAAGCCCAAGATAAAGCCCTAAATATCATTAGCTCTCCAGATTTTAAGAAGTTTCCTTTAAAGTCACAAGATTTCACTGGAAACTTTTATTTTAGTTGGGAAGAGGAGGATAAGAGATCAAAATCCAACTGTCCTTCCAAATAAGGAAGGAGAGGCTAGTTATGGGCAGGCTGTGAACTTCCAGGAACCAGTAAGAAGAAAAACAGAGCTGCGGAGGAGCAGTGGGGAGACTTAGACAGGTTAACACACACAACTCCAATGCATGGCAGATTTCTGTACTATTACAAAAATGCCTATAGCAGCAGGGTCATGTCACCAGTGAATGAAGAGAACACAGTTATTAAAAAAACAAAACCTGCCGGATCTGCTTTAAAGGATCTTTTCTTTTAAACATACTATCATCTACGCAATCTATGGAAGAAAGTAGAGACAGGGGGATTATGGAGAATACATCTCTCACAATCTTCCCCAGTTTTGTTGTCGGGCAAGTTTTTGTTGTTTGGGATTTTTTAAAAACATCTTTATTTGGAAAGTATTCCCTTTGGAAACTATTGTTTCAGCATTTTCCCCCTGCCACACTGCGTCAGAAAAGCTAGGTTTCATACTTTCAGCTTTAGTGAGTACAACAGCACATTTACAGAGGACCATATGCACAAAATGTTCCAGAATGCTTTCCAAAAATAATAAGTCCTAAAAAAGAAAACTCACAGGAAAGTGAAGCTGCTTCAGAGAAGAAGAATAAAGAAAAGCCGTGGAAAGGCATAACCTCGTGAAGCCACATCCAAGCTTGAAATGTTACTTTCAGTAACATGGTTCACAAAGCAGCACTGGATTGGTAAGGTCGCTTGTATATACAGGGTGCTATTCTCATTTATGCAGCTGTGTTAATCTGCTTCAGAGTACGCTCCACAAGGTCCACATATAGTAAAGGCTTATTTTATAATCCCTTACTACTAGAACATGCTTCTCCCCATCCTTAACATTTGTTGTGCTTTCATTTCAACTAATGTGGCTAAAAGCATCAGTTTGCTATACATGCAGCTGCAATACCACCACGTATTCTTTCAAATGGCACAGCCATTTGAAGAGGACATCCATTTGGCAGTCTTCTTCCCTTTAAAGCCCTCTAAATATAAACTTCAATGAACCAGTCTGACATTTAAATAAGGAACAATACGAGAAGATGGAGGAACTCTTACATTTATTCCTAAAAGCACAGATGTGAGATACAACTCAAGTTTAAAATTATCACATTTCCCAGATACTAAAACACCAACTCACCCACTTCCAAGAAATTACAACAAATGTAGTACAGTGCTTGTTACTTGTATCACAGTTTATGTAGAAAGTTCTCTGCAAGAGATCTGTTGTAATATCAGAGCATTCCAGGCTAACAAATCCTTGATGTCTGAATGCCTGTCGGCATATAGGTATTTTCAAAGATAAACCCATACCACAAAAAAACTCTGAAAAATAAGATTTTGTCCCTTAAGTCCTCCGAAAACTTCATCTTCCAACAACATAGATCATTGACCAAACTGAGAATGTTAAAATCCACAATTTCAAACACTGGTTCTGACTTGAAGATTGCATCTGGGATTCTAACACAGCAGTGAATGACTTCAATAGATCTCAATTAGAGGGGAACAAAAAGGCAAGCCTTCAAAAGGTCTCAGCACCACAGCTCAGTTTTGTATCAGTTAACTCATTATTTTCCTTTACCTTGTTTTTTAGTAGCGGCAAAGTTATTAGATTGTTTTTTGGGTTTTTTGCTTTTTCTATTTAGGATGCTCTGTGCTAATGGCATAGATGCACATGTATTGCCATAAACACTCATTGTGGCAGAGACCCATCACAGTGGCGTTGGGCACGTTTCACTCCACAGAATCATATCACTCTTGCTAATGTACAATGCAAAAGGAAAATTTTTGTATCCCCATTCAACCCCCTTGCAATTAAATCTGCAGCAGATTAGCACACTGCCTGCATACAGACCTGCTCCTGTGGGGCTGTGATCCAGCATGGCTGTAGGAGATGTCCCAGGCAGGTTCCCCAGCTGGGCACCCCCATCAGCAGCAGGCACACTAGCCTCCATCCCAACACTCAACCAGGGGATTTCAGACTCCAGGCAAGGTGACATAAATTAATCTCAAAAGTCAATACTCCAGGGCCAAGAGAAAAGGGAATGAGAAACAGAAGTCGGAACAGTTTCCTTTCTTTTAAATCACTCTCACAATTACCAGCTCACAGAGAGCACATATCACAATGCAGAAGACCCTTGCAGCTTTTTTACCTCCAACTGGCTTCCCTCAACAGGCTATGACTAATTTGATTTTCTAACAAGGGATCAGTTACAATTATATTCTGATTTGAGAAGCACAAGCTAGAAGCATCAAGCCAGAGAGACACTCCAAGAAGATGGTGGCTCATTATCAGTCATAAGGGGATATACACAGGCACCATGAGGAGGCAAACACTCCAAGAAGAATCCCCAGGATGGGTCCCTTTCTAGCAGAGTGGCAAACCACCTTCCCAAGACCTACAACCGCCAGTATGAAAGATTTAGATTGCGTGCTTAACATTTCCATCATTAAATTGGGGTGGGAGAGAAGGATACCAGAAAGAAGCACAGAGAAGTAAGATTTCACAGAATAAAATCCATCATAAATGAAACCTCTAAGTTGTATGTCAATAGAAAGTCAATTTGAAACTTCCAACTTATCCCTCACCTGACTCAGTGACACTCGGACTTTACAAAGCATGGCTATTAGTGGAAAAACATTAAGAAAAGGAAAAATTACTGTTAGCTGGAACTAGGGTAACCCAGAGGTGGGAACCAGGATGCTTTGACCTGCAGCAGGAGGGGGAGCACAACCAATCTTCTGCACCCACCCTGCAAGTGTTAGAGGGACTGCCATTGCTCTATTTCCCAAGGAGCGACCTCTGCCTAGCTGTTACCAAACTCACTCAATGTTAAGCAAGGGGTCCTGAGGCAGACAGGGAGCACCGTCTGATAGTAACTGCTCATCCAGCAGCTGTAAGCACCTTGTTTATATAGCAGCAATGGTTCCTCAGCCTTTACTGACCTGCAGTCTAGTCTGCCTCTTGCACGTCAACATCTCCACTTTGCAGAGCCAGCTGGGGTTAAGGCCTGTCCCTCCACCATCCAAGGACTTACAGGCTGTGCTGCTACCTTGGCTGAAGGATGACTCCTTGCTCCTGGGTGTCTAGACACTGCCATGCTGCTGCTCCCACACTTCATAGCTAACCCTCCCCTCCACAATGCTAATGAATCTTTCAGGAACTTCTTGGGGAAACTGTGTCCTTGCACCAGGACAGTGCTGGGGCACTGGAAGGAGCAGCTGGGGAGAGGTAACTAACTCCCACCTCAGCTTTGCTGCCAAAGCCCTAAATGTGTGAAGCCCCTCTCTGACTTAAGTGAGCAGCCTAACATGCTGGGCCAAGAAGTTGCAGAGGCTTCTTGCACCTAAAACCAGCTCCATTTTCAATCCACGTTCAAATGTGGGAGAAATAATGTACTATGCATAAAAATGCTCTAGAGCTAAACCCTTCCCCTAAATCATGGTTCCAGTACCCTGGCTTCCAGGCAGATTAAAAGCCAGAAAGCTGGGTGAGAATGCTCCATGATAGCCAAAGGTAATACAGTCTTGCTTAGAGGAAGTCAGATGAAATCAAAGCCGAAAGAGGGGAAAAAGTTACACTAAGCAGAACAGCAAGAGTCAGCAAATTGCTCTGGCAGTAAGTCTTAGTTTTGTGTAACAGTGAGAAAGACTACAAAGTGGTGCTGCACACAGGCAAGAATCACACACATGCCAATGCTAGGTTAGAAGGAGATATACCCAGAAGTCAGAGCATACAGGTGACTTAACCTTCCATCTCACACTTTGGCTGTTTTGCTAGATCACCCAGGACTGCAGAAGCACAGGTAGGCTTTGCGTACTCTGCCTCAAAACTCTAAGGAAGACCCTTCCAAAGATGAAATTCCCTCATAATACTTATATATGCAAAGAGAAACCCTGGATAAAGCCACAGACAAGACCTCTTTACCACTGGGTCCAGAACCTAGAGATAAGGCATCCTGCTACGACCTGGGCAGTTGCCTCTATGCCTGTTGCCCCCCTCAGCCAAGCCCCCACTCCCAGGTGCTGCCTCTCTCCTGGCTCTCCTAGTCATAGTCCTCCACCCCTAAATGGGTCAGTTACCAGGCAACCATCCATGAACCACAAGCAAGAAGAGGAATAGAGTGTCTTCACTGGATTTCTGCATTTTTTAAAACTTGTCCATACTTGTATGGACACACTTGTATTCAAATGTCAACAGGCTGGGCACATGACCATGAAGGATACTCCACGTGCTGCCCCAGACACCTCTTCTCCATGTTCCTCTTGTACACACAACAGAGCTGAAAGGTGGAATATACTTCCCCTTTCCCTCTAAAAAGCACGTTTTAGAGCAGGCATATATAATTCTACTATCTGCATATATAATTCTACTATCTGAGGGTATGAAAATGTCAAGCCATTAGCAGCTAAGTGAACAGTATAGCCACTTGGGAAACAGGTCACTCTGCTTTTCTTGGGGTTTTGATGCGTCTCCAAGTACCCTGCATGAGTACACTCAAGCCATAAAACTATTTGTCAAGAAAAAACATTCTAACACAGAATTCCCAGTGACCTCTACTCAGCCTCATGGGAAAAACACAGCAACTCCAGTCTCAAAGGCCTTTAAAGGAAGACTGATTCTATTATTATTTTTTTCCAGACATTCTGCAAATAAATATGAAAGTCCTGCGACAGCCAGTAAGCCTCAAGCAATTTCCTGTCTCTGGAAACAAGGTTTCCTCAGACTGAATTGATTAAATAAAAGTTATTAGAATTAGTAAAAAGCAAGCTAGTTTAATAATCATCTTCTTCATGTTTTCACCTGTAAGACAGTACTCCAAGCAGTAGCACAAAGAGATCAGCTACAAGGGGATAAGGAAATTAACATGCAAGACCCACCAAACGGCAAGAAGATCATTTAAAACTACTTCCAAGAGCAGAGGATTTTCATGTTCATTTAATCTATTTTCAAGTGAGTTTCTCAAAGGGGATGCACCCTTTTTTACTGTATTCTTAAGATTAGATTTATTTTCCCCATTTTGTCAATCTGACATGCAATTTAGTCTTGCAAGAGTCAGCAGTTGTCCTCACCAAAGCTGTTTTTCTTTTGCCTCTGCAAAACTTTGCTGCAAAACAACTGGGTAAATCCATTTATACCATCCTTCAGAGTTCCTAATTTCCCTTTCCTCTAAAGCCAAACATTTTAAATAAAAAACAGACATTAGTTCCTACAAATGTTAAATGTATGTGCAGGAACACAGCCTGACCTCAGGAATAGAAACTTGCTCAACAATTCTCTGTCATCTCTTGAACAGACAAGAGGAAGTAACAGGAAAGTAATGATACTGGTGCAACTGTTTAAAAGAGACAGAGCAACCATTTAAATTAAGGCATGCTTTACAAATAAAAAACCCTGTATCCTGCAGAAAGGTCTAAACATAAACATCAGACTAGCAACTGCCTCATATGCACATGTTAACTGAGCGTCTCATTCTTAAGAAAAAAACCCTCTATTATGCAGAGTTTTCAGAGAGGGTGCTTGCATAGGAACTGACAAAAAACGTTTTTTAATAACCTCACTTCACTAAATGCAGGGAAGCAACTGTTAAAAAAAAAAACAAACACACTAAAACATCCAATATCCTCTGTACCTCCACCTATAAAGTTGAGGGAAAGATTGTATTGTGAATGTCACATAGACCAGCTGTATCCAGAGGAGTTGCTGGTCTGTCACTTGCAACAATCCAGACTTCCATTGGCATCTTTTAAAAAGCCACTTACAAGCTTCATTTTGTGAAAGGATACCCTCTACCTGCTTTTATACACATTCCAATGCACCTAAAATTGCTTTTCTGGGTGAGGCAAACAGGACACTTAACAGATATAAGTAACAGTTGCCTCTGGACAACAAACTATCTCCACTGTCTCCCTTTGCAAGTCAGGATGTGTATTCCTCATGAAGGAAGAGTCACTCTTTCACGTACAGAAAATGGGGGGAGGACAAAGAGCCTGCATCGTGGAAAATAAACAGCTCCACTAAGGCTCCACAGGATGCTACAAGGCACATTTTGAGGAAACCACCCTCCTTACAGCACACTACAGATCACAATAGCTATCAGAAGCCCTCTCCAACAGGCACATTCACTTCTCTTGTCTCTAGAAACAGTGTCACAGCCTCCACCTCCAAGTTCTACTCCTCGGAAGCACTTGAGTATAGATGTTGGAAATCACTGCAAAGGCTGCTTCACGCCACCCCTGCAAATGGAAAGAAATTCCAGTGAAATGCTACTACGATCCCTTTTGAAAGGTAGGACCATCTGCTGGTGAGAACTGAGACCAACAATGTACTTCTAAGAGACCAAGGTTAAGTTTCATCATCTCTGTCAAGCACAGCCATGCTTTATTTACATCAAAGGCATCAACAGCCTTCACAAGTTTCTTGAAGGCAAATCAAATCTGAAAAAGCTAATTATATTTAGGCTATTATTTATATTTGCTATGAAATAGCTAATAGGTGTAATAGGGCGGGATTTTCAGTTCTTTGAAGAAGCACTCCCACTGATATTTTTATTTCTAACCGAAGAAAACTGTTGGATTTTGTCACTAGTCCAACAGCAAGTTTCAAACTCAGAAATTATGACAGAAGAAGTTGCTCTTCCCAAATGGCAAAGGTTCTCAAGAAAGTGTACAGGTACACCCTCAACATCACCATCATTAGGGGAACACTGTTCCTTGCAAACACCGCAGGTACTTCCACCTGCAAGTAGAAACACAGAGCAGGTGATGATCTGCAGCATCAACAGTTTCATGATGGCTAACCCAAAATTTTTGCTTGCTTTCTTTTCTGGGGAAATAACTGTGACTTCCTAACTGCAAGAAGGACTCCTGAGCTGATCAGCATGAAGTAATGCAGAAAGAGGAAAGAACAAGCTCTGTAAGTGTCACGTCACTTCAGAGCACAGCAACACTCAACACCCATTGCACATTCCTAAGAGCAGCTATAGAGCTCACCTACAAACCAATCATCAAGAAATGACAACAGGGAGAGGGATCTCAGTTCATTTCTACCAGTGCTCACCCAGGCCTACACACAAAATGCAAAAGGTTCAAGACTGGTGAATTAAGACCAATGACAGTAACATGAAAGACACTGCAACAAAAGATGCACAATCTACAATGAGACGCAAACTTTGCAGAAGCCTAAAAAAAAGGCTGAGGAGAAGACTGGAACAGGGGATATGCTACATTGCTGCCTTAATGTCATCAATACTAGGAGGGTCTGGTTCATGGAATTGGCTGAAGTTAAGGACTGAAACTATTTTTTAGATACTAAGAAGATTAACCCAAGGTATGCAAACACCCCCATTTCAAGATGCAAAAGGAGTCCTTTACTTCTTTAGCCAAGAAATTATTAAATCCCCATTTCCTACATATAATATTTTTCTTCCAGTATTGTAAGTTAAGTATGAGGGGGAAAAGGGTATCAGGGATAAACCAGTCTTGAAGAACTTCAGAGAAGTGATTAACATAACCAACACTTCTTTTTAAAACCACACCTGAACTGTAGGCAGCTTTGTATAGGTGACTTGCATAAGAAATCATTTATCAACAATCAAACCAGAGCTTTGCAAGCCTTCTGGAAGGGTGTCATCTTACCATCATCTGGATAATCCAATTATGCTGGCTTGAGAAATGTCAGGCCTATTTGCAGCAATGTTTGGCTTAGTCTCCTCACCTACAAGTAGCCAGCAGACTTTAGGCAAGTCAAGCCTGCTATTTCACTAGAATCAAGCTGGAAAAGACTAGTCTTTAAATAGCATAAACGTGGGCAATAAAGGCTGAAGCTACCACAGGTCTATTTGGTCTGTTTTCCTACAGCTGAATGCTGACATATTTTCTGAAATAAATGACAGCCACATGCTCCCTTACTGCAGGCTCTCATTGCCTTACATGGAAAACATTTCTTGTCAGACACACAGGAAACAAAGGTTAGATTAGATTTTAGTTGTGGGATCTTTTCATACTGTGAAATAAAAAGTCCACTGATCTCATGCTGCTTCCTCCTCCACTGCATGCTCCTTCCTCATCCCCCTCACTCAATGAAAGCCTCTTGGCTGAAACATCATTTCTTATCCCTTCTCTTTAGGACATGCTTTTTACATCCTTTTTTATACATAACAGCTAGCTTTGTGACTCACTACAGAAGTCGTGCAAGGGAAGAGATGCAGACAGGAAACCTGGGGCACACGCCAAAGGATAAACTATTGCTTCAGACAGGTATGTGACTGGGGTGGGGGTGGGGGGAGCAAAAAAAAAAAAGCCCTTCACAAGCACTCATTGCCTCATTAGCACTATCAAGGCAAAGAGGCAGAAATTGGAACCTTCAAATCAGACCACGCTGTGCTATGTGCTGTACAAACACTGAGCAAAACAGGACCACTGCTACAGGGATATATCACGAGCTACTACCACGTGGAGAGAAAGCACCTCTTTAATCTGAACCACCACTGGTTCTCAGTGATCTTACTCTCACAGCAGGTTCTTGCTACATCACACCCAGAGAAATCCAGAGCTCTTTAGCCTACTGTAAACACGCAATAAAATCTGTACCACGCCTGTTCTTAATGCTTTCTTTGCTCATTACAGTAGATTCAGAAGATTGAAAAAGAAATTAAAAGGTCACTCAGATATATGAGCTGTCCCAAACATGCCAATGATTTAGCTCGGTAGCAAGAATCAAAGGGCAAAACAGCTTGGAAACATGCTTCCTTCAAATTCTTATCAGTAAATATTTAACCCAATTCATTTTTGTAGCTACACTCACTGACATGAGCTTGATACTTACTGATTTATAAAACTAGATTTATGAAAGGAGTAAAGACTAAGACATTCTTTGCCAGTAGGTACACTCTCCAGTATTCAGCTCTTTCCCTGTTTTCAAGTCTTAACATTGCCTCACCTCTGTTTTCATTTCTCTTTCATTCCTTCTTAAGATTACTACCACACCTTCCTTACCCTCTGCACATTCTAGTTCATGCTTTGCACGCAAGAGCGAGCCTTCCCTCTCCCACAGTTCCTTGTGCTATTTCCTCAGCTGAACTCATTAACAATGTCTCCAGGACTTCTCATGACTGAAAAAATCGCCCCTGGGCAGACAGGAATGAGTTTGCAAGGTTTTGAGGGCAGTTACTTTGTGCATTTTGTAAAGGTCCTGCATGGCTGCAGTAGCAGCCGCAGCAATCTAGTGAGACTTGTGCGGGCACACCACCCCCTCAGCAAGGGCTGAGCAGTACTCTTACTTTCCAGAGCTCAGTGCAGAGAGGAGCTGCGTTCTGGTAGTGGAGTTTATGTTCCTTTGTGCAAGGGGTTATCACCACCCTAGAGATACATGCAAAAGTCTTCTCTAAACAACCACAAGTGGGAACACAGGAATCTCCTGCTCCAGGAAAAACAGCAAACTGTCTCCTCTCCCATGCCAGGTATATTTTCAGAATGTGTGCAGGTTTTGTGGTAGTGAGACTGGTTTTGGGAGGGAAGTGATGGGAGTGGGGTGTGGAGTTTTTTTGATTTTGTCATTTTTTTTTAATTCTTCCCAGTTTAGTCATGTCTCCTTAAGAGACAGAACCTATACACAAGCATATACCCCCTCCTTGGCTGAGATCATGAGCTGCTGCTGAACATATCTTTCAGAGCTTAATACTAAGCCAAAGCATTCCAGCAGCATGGAATGCTGCAATGGCAGTGTGGGGTAAACTACTGGGAACAGTGGGACAGAGAACACAGGTTTGCTACGTAACATCTCCAGTCATCCTGAACACTGATCTTGTCCATTGGAGCTTAAGATTCTTGTTTTTGCTGTTGCTGAAAGGATGCACATTCTGGCAGCACCTCAAAGACTGCAGTAACTTTCACAAATACAAATGTGTCTATAATGAAGAAATCTGTCTCTTCTTGATGTTTTAGCATTTATCTGGCCTTTCCTTGCATTTTATCACCCCTAGTACAGCTGTTCCTCTTCTGATTCCAGATAAAGATGAAAACACTGCCTACTTGCATCCTTGTAAGTGGGCCTAGTGGGATTCTCAGGGAACCTGAGTCTGCTCCCAAACAGAGCTATCAGCAGGTTTCACTCTTGTGCTTTTGTCTTCTACTAAGAGCAGCATTAAAATTTTAGAGCCATCTATCATAACTGAGTAACTCTACAGTTAATCCCACCATCCCCAAACATATCCTCCCCCACCATCGCTTAGAAAGAGTACTCTAAGTTTCAGTCTACTTCACAAGTAGATGCTTAAAACAGTGAGTTGTTGACTTGACTCTGCCAAGGGAGGACATTAAGTTTTTGCAGTTACAGCTGCCTATGAGACCACCTTGTCTCACTGAATGTAGCAACTACAAGCCTTCACATGCTAAGTAGAGTGTGCAAATACACCATCATAGGTGACTTACAGCATCAAAAAGAAAACAACAGGCCCAAAAGCACAAAGAGACAAGTCTTCCAGAAAGGACCTAGTGGCTTCTGAACAAAGACAGGAAGGGCAGTTCTGTACCATACGTTTGTTCAGTGCATGGTCTGAGGTAAACCCCCCCAGTCCTGAGACAAGCATTTCCCCACCTCGGTTTGCTTCACCATAAGGATAGAATCCCTCCTCTAGAGGTTCATGCTTTCCCCAAAGGGCAATTGACCCACATCACTGCCATAAGCTTTCCAAAGTAAAGCAAGAGACAATATATCAATGGACTGGTCACACAACCTGTGCTAGTGCCCCTTCTCAGTACCACATTAACCAGGAAGCAAAACCAACTATACACACACTTGGAACTGTCCCACAGTTCCTATCTGCATTCTCTCAAAAAGGAAAGACAAAGCTGACAATTGCTTCATCTTAAGCAATTTGTTCAACATACAGCTCTCTGAACCATGGACAATTTTCTTTTTTTTGCTAAATCATGGCAGCTTCCTTGATATTAACAGCAAATCTCACTCTAGAAATCTTAAAAAAAAAAAATTACCACCACATCCTACTTTGTTTGACATCCTTGTTACTAAATATGTCCACACTGTCGTGCTTATCTTTACACAGAAAACCAGCAGGCAGGGTCCCTGAAAAGGAAAAAGAAAGAAATTTTGACCACGAGCATTTACAGGGGAAGGGGAAGGAGCTGCTTTCAACCATGTCCAGACAAGTAGCCTACAGAAGAACTCAGCTCATAACTATGCCTGTTCCAGCTGCATAGAGTACACACACTGGTCAGCATGGTAGTACAGGCTCAGCCAACCTTGGACACTGCCTTAGGGCAACAGATCTCCAGTGGCAAAACAATGTGCCTCTTTCCACATGAGGATTCCTAAGAATACATGAAATGAGAGTTAGTAACATCTGAATCACTGTCACCAGCAAAGACTGAAGTTTGAGTATTTTGTCATGTCCTTCATATTCCATGCAAAGACACAGCAGAGGACAACTGTTTATGGGTGCAAACCCTGGCACTCAGACATTTGTCTGCTGCAGTCCACCTCCATATGCCTACTCTTCCTTAGTAAACTGGAACAGCAGCTCATGAAGGACATAAGAAAACAACAACTTATGCGCAAAAATATCCCCATTCTCTCATTAGAACAACACTTCGCTGGGATACAGAGTGATCATATTTGCAAAGAAACTGTATTCACTAGCAAAACCAAACCAAATTACCACAAAGAAGGTGGGGTGGAACATTCTGTTTTATGTTGAAGAACAAAGTGCAGAGGCCATAAATAACAGTGAAACAGAAGGAGAAACTATTCAGCTGAGCATACTGAACCAGAACACAGGGTTACCACCTATACACAGAGACACATCAGATCCACCACCCAAGCAACATTTCAAGCCACTCGACTTATTTGTAAATGCACATTTAGAAATTCAGGGCAATAACCCAATACACTGAGGATAAACAATATTATAGCCCACTGCAGACAGGATAGAAAGAAAACAAAGAGAATTTGTGTAACAAAGCAAAACACAGCAGGAAAGGAACATCTGCTACTTTTACCAGGAATAACATATGGTCAGTATCTGAGGCAAGGAGAATGAGTTCATTCATATTTAAAAGCAAAAGTAATAGGTCATTCTTTCCAAGAGGGAAAATGCGTGTTCCCTTTTCCCTGTTACAGCCCCATCATTCCCGTCTAGACCTGGCTTTCCAAGGAACTGGTGCTGTCAGTATCCTGGCCCAGACAGTCAAGCTCAGGGCACTTTTCATGCCATAAAGAGGAAGATGAGAACACTCATGTAGGAGTTTTGCTTAGTCCTAACATAAGCCTGGTTTATCCACAGCCCAGTCAGACCTGCAACGCTGAAAGACCAGTTTTGTCACCAGCAGATTACAGTTACACTCTGGAGCTGCGAGGCATTTGGCAGCAGTAAGCACAGTTAGCACAGTAAAACTCCACTGCTATCGTGAAGCCATCTTCAATCCCTGGAAGCACTGCTCAGAACTACAACCATCACAGTTGGCTCCAATCAGAACACCCAGAAACACATCCTTCTTCAACAAATGTGAGGCCAGACACATGGCAGCAATGTTTTCTAACATCCCGCAGAACCCATACACAATAGCTGAGAAAGCTTTACTCCTGCAGTGCTACCCCACGCATGGCTCTGCCATGCAGCGAAGTTAAAAGGCAAGAGTGAGAATCTTAACACATCCTCATTTTCTCTTTAAAAAAAACCCAAAAGAACCAACAGATCAATAAGGTCTTTTTCTCTTTGAACACCTGTTGGTGGGTACCATTTAGTTGTGAAAGCAGATGAGACCCCTGGTACTAGCAAAAACCCTCATCAGCTGTCAAGATATAGCACACAAGTTAATTCACCTCTTTAAGAGTCCCTCTTTCCCAACAAGAACTTGCCATATTTGCTGGTTCTTCATTTTTCCCAAGCCTGAATCCACACTTGCTCTCTGGAATTCAAGTACTCACTCTGTCAATAGAGTTTTTGTTGCAAGAGACAGATAGCAAAAAGGATTAGAAGGATTTTGCAGCAGTGCTGAGCAGTCTAAGCCACAAAGAGAACACAGTATAAAAGCCTTCTCTGACAGTCAAGTGCCAGGAGTAAATAAAATGAAAAATGACAGGCCAGATTAACTACTGCCAACATTACTTCCCAGATCCACTCGGGTCACAATATGTTCCAGCCTCCCTTCTCCATCCCTTTAAAACACTCCAGTCTGAGTCCAGGAATATTATTATCCTGATCCATGTATCTCATTTTGTATTTACTCTCTGCCTGAGGAAGGGAATTCAGGCAAGCAAGCCACAGATGAACATTCCTACACAGAGTAATCCAAAAGTGTCTCCAGGAAAGCCAAGCATCTGCTCACAGGAAGACAAAGAGGCAGTCTCACAAGTACCTGGCATATAGCTGTCATGTGGAGTTCAGGTCCGATGCTCAGACAGCTAGGCTTCTTCAGCCTGTGCCTAAGCAGTAAGTGGAAAAACCAATGCAGCACAGAAGAGATGCGGACAGCCACTATCTGATCAGCAGCCCTATAGCCAGAAAATGCCAGAGGCAAAAAGAGATGCACTATCAGAATTTTAGATATTGCCAGATTAAGTACATACCAAGAAGGGTGGCTAGCAGTCTATCTTAGGACCACGAGCTTCAGCTTTAATGTAAGTTTGTAGGACAAAGTGTCATTTTCTTATGTGTTTTGCCTTCCACCATTCACTGATGATCCTACTATAAAAGGGTACGTTTCACACCAAACTGCAGCAGAAACTGCAGAAACGAGTGCACTCGTGTGGTGTAGCAACCTCCTACAGAAGCTGGATGCAGGCTGCTGACTCTAAAGCTTTCTGCAATTTGGGCTTCTGCACAGGGCTTACATTATGCTTATTTAAGATTTTTCCATGTCAGAAGTTCCTCACAATCAATTTGTAGCAAGATCTATAGTCTCCATTTCTTCCATCTGAAAAGGAAGACCAAGTGCCTATAAAAGCATCACAGAATTAAATGCATTTTCAGACACAGGGCAATCAATAGTCTTGGAGATCTGAAAGGCCGTAGCACAGATTTAAGCAAGCCAAAGGCCACTGGAAGAGATTAAATATGGACTTGCATAACAAATACTTCGAGCTTTTTTTTTTCTAGTATCATTAACTCTGCTTGTGGCTAATGGCGATCAAACCATAGCACCCTTGCTACAGTTTCCGGAAAGGTGGATTTTGTCTCCACAAAATCCACTGCTTTCCTGTGCAAAACTTGGAACAGCCCATCTATTTTAGGATCACCTGAATCCAGAGCTGGACACAGTGATCCCTCTGCATGGGGAAGCCTGAAAAGAAAAGGTCAGAGCAGGCCAGCAGCTGTCTATGTGACACCAGTGCAAGCACAGGACTGCAGAAAGGAGCAGTGGCCAAAATGCCTCTGCATGGGGCACCTGCCCTCTGCCAAGGATAAGGAGGCCAAGGGAGAAGGCTAGTACATCACAGGACAGATGAAAATCTTTTACACTGTCTTTTCCCAAGTCTGTCCTCAGTTCTGTAGTCCCAACATTAAACTTCATTATCAAGGAAAGCCATAATTACTTCTACCTTGTAAACTGTTAAACTTTGCCTCAAAAGTCTCACTTTGATCCACATATTTGTCCTTTATCCAGTAACTGAAGGACTTTTTTTTCCTCTGTAAACTAAAAGAAGCTTCAGGTAACACCTAAACTCTTTTCCTCCCTGTGGCCATCCATCTCCCACATACCTACAAGGTCACCACCTCCCTTTGTGCCATGTGTGGCTGGCACAACCCTACACCAGCAGCTGAAAGCTTGGCAACCTTACAGCCACACACTGGGAAAACCACAACATAATGAAGTCGCACACCACAGCACAAGACGTGCAGCAGCCACATGCTGCATTACATTCCATTACACTGGAAACAGTCATTAATTGTGGAAGCAAACCCACATACAATTTTTACTCAATGAGCTTTTGCTTCTCTACTTTAGCTATTTTAGCTCTTCCTGTTCCAGAAGACATCAAAGAAGCTTATCTTTTGTTACAGAGAGTTACCTATAGAACATAGAGAAGTTATCCAAGTGCAAGTCTCACCATCCCAGCAATGTCTTTTTCACAGAAAGACCCAGGAGAAAGAATGGGGCTTAAGCTTTTAATACTAATACAAAGCACACTGGATTGAATTTACCTAAAACATTTTTTGACAAACACAGCCTAAAGGCAAAAACCTATGGCCAAATAATTTTTCCTCACAGAAACGAAGTGACATCTCATTCAAAAAACAAATTCCTGGACACCAGGAGACTGGTAGATTGCAGCAAAATTTGTCTTCCCAAAGGTACTCAGATCAACAACTTCTTAAGAATAACTTCACATAAAAGAAACAGACTAGTTCGATTTTAATTAAGTTTTTATGTGCTTTTTTCCCCTACCACATCCTCCTTCATCGCATGTCACTGGCTTCTGACTGCAATTTCTGTCCTCACCTGGGAGTACTGCCTAGCAGGCTGTAAATTACATGTCGATCACAATCACATGCTGAGAAAACTGATCTACCCAAAAACTGCACACGTTTTGGTGTGCAAAAATTCACAGGTGACTACAACAGGCTCATCTAGTGTACTGTGCTGTGTCCCACAGATGTTTTGATAGGCAGAAAGCACACAGAGAAACCCAAGCAACAACTGCACAACAATCATGGCACTATACAAAGCTTACATTAATGCTGCCTACACTAATTACCTTTCTTAACCTCCTGTTTTTTTCCTGAGAGGCTAAGAGGGCCACAGCCTCCAGAGCTATCAGCCTCTGTTCTCACAGGCATTGCAAGCCAAATATCTTTCTCAGTATCCAATTTCTGGGTATCGGGCACAGTGTCACACCCTTCAAGGGATTCCACACACTCTGGGTGCAATACTGTTTATTTCCCCCCCCTTTGCCAAAAAGGGAAGAGGATCTCTGCAGTAGTCTTTCAAACATCAGGGACAGAGGGGAGCAGCAATCACCCTTGCAGTGGAAGTCTGAAATAACTCTACTGAATTCACAGGATCATCGCTGCATGCTGTTGTATTAAGCCAGCTTCAAAAAGCCTGCTTAAAATATCGTGTTGGCTTCTCCTGAACCTCACTTAGATCCAAACACTTTTTTCAATTTAAAAAACAAGCTGCCTTCTACACTTAGAGAAAATTCTACCATTATCATGTACATTTTTGGCTCCATAGCCAAGAGGGAGACAGAGAAGAACTCAAAGACAAGGAAGACTAGGATAATTTTGAGTCCTAGAGGAAAAAATATCTCAATAAAATTTACTGATTCTACATTTAATATTGATCTTTATGGCATGGAAGACAAAGAAACCCCACTGCTACTGTATTCATCCCAAAAAATTCACCACTCAAGGGGACCTAACAAATTGAACAGTCAGTGTGAGGTGCCAAAAGGGAAGAAAGTTACCTTAAACTTCTCTGAGCAGCTAAACAGTGTCCAGCTGTATCTTCACAGAGTTTAGGATATGCACATGCCCTTGGTAAGACAGAGTACTATGTTGTCTAAGGTGAATAATACCTCTCAACCACTCCAAGTACTACTTTAAGTAGAAAGAGGGTGTAAAATCCCCCTATGTACTGGGAGACCGTTAAACAACTGGCATGAAAAAGCAAAATCAATGTAGGCATGAAAAAGCAAAATCAATATATGCTTGATGCAGCAGGGATCAGTTATGCAGAAACTAAATGCACAGTGCAGGAGGACTATAAAATACCAGCTTGCTTAACCAAGTATGGTTGCTTGTCACCAAGCATGTCAGAGAAAAAAAATAAATCTTAACACATCTCAAATTCAGCAAGGCTTGTCTGGAACAATGCTTGGAGAGGCTGCAGCCCATTCATCACTCTGTGAAGAAGCAGCATTTCTGACTCAGGTCCTCACTTTGTCAGCATCAACCAACGCACCAGTACATGGCTGGAGACGGTGGGAAAAAACCACTGGGCACAGGTACACATGTCAACCAAGGCAATGGAGATCCTTTTTACATGGGGTAACTGGGACTATTTTCTCAGCCATATTGACAGAGGTCAGAAATACACTGGTGCCAACTCTTAACATTCAGTCACTTAAATGCTTCAATTTCTTCCAACTACAGTGTTTGGGCTCTTTCAAAAATCTTGAAAGTCCAATACACATCTCCTTTCCCAACTTCCTGTGCTGCTTCACTTCATGAAGGCCAGTCTGTTTCTAGCTTTAAAAAAAAAACCCACACAAATAGCTCTGAAAAATTTAGATTATTTCTGTGAGTAATTTAAAACTTAGAAGCAATGACAGATTCCAACCTATACTGCAACAAGGCTATCTTCAGGTGACATACCTGTGAATTCTTTTTCAGATGAATATTTCATGTTGATGAGTTCACCCCAGGTTGTTGCTGCCAGAAAACTGCCACTCCACCAACACCGACAAGTCCCTGCCCCAGAACTAAGTTACATATTAACAGTTCTAATGCCCACAAATAAGTCTTTTTTTATGCCTCTTGAAACAGAGCTGTTTAACTGGAAAAGACTGCTTTCTGTCACAAACTGCAGAGTCTTTCCTATTGGAAAGGCAAAGAGAAGAAAGGACTTCAGCAAGTGTTACAGTAGACTAATTATGCTGCCAGTTTCCTCAAACAGCCACACGAAGGACACTGGCAAACCCATTCCCTAAAGCATGCCTTTATTTTCATCTGCAGGATCCATCCAAAGAAGGAATACCTCAATCTATGCATCCCAGTTTGATCAAGCTTGCCTCACTGGAACTCTTTTAGGAGCATATGGTCAGAGCTTGATCCTCTACTCCAGTCAGAGGGAAAACAGTACACACAGAGAGTGCTGGATTCCAACCTGCCACTCCAAGGTTAGGTAAAATATCTGATCAGCAGCTACTTTGACGCAAGCACTCCCCAAGATGCTCAGGTCTATCTGTCAACACAGCTGGTTGTTAAGGTAACTGAGTCAGAGGGGAATCAGCCACAGAGCACAAGGCTATGGGGCAGGAGGGAATCTTCTTCCCAGTCTCACATACAGCAACTCACTTGTCATATTAAAAGTCAAAGAGCTTTTTTTGCAATGTAGTAGCTGATGACTAAGCTACGCTAATTAAAACTGTCTTCAAATAAGGGATAAATACAAATGAAAAATTAAAATCAACAAGTGCCTGTTTCACAAAATGTTGGGGGGAGATGGAAAGAAGTGACTGTCATCACTTAAATGGAACAATATACTGTCTCCAGGATATGGTGGCTGATGAAAACCCAAATTCCTTCCCCTCTACTAGAGATTAAATCAAAGACTCACATGGGCTAAACTGGTTTGCAAATTACTTTAAAACAAACACCAAAAATCCCCACTAAAAACCCAAACTACTGTCACTTAGACACCACAACACCTCAGCTCACACATAAAGAAACAGGCAAGGGAAGTTCCCTCTGGCCTCCTATCAGTGGATCAGAAACAAAGTATTTGTGGAGAAAAGCATCAATTTTGAATATTCTGTACCATTTCCTTAATTTTTAATACCAAAAATGCCATATCCATCTGGAGTTTCATGCTACAGCATGAAACCACTTGAAGAGGATATACTGACCTGGACCAAAAAAAAGCCAAACCCCCAAAACTGCCCGACAAAACTAAGAGTAGAATTATTCACAAAGGAGAAACCCTGATACATATGAAGGGATGCAGGTAAATGCTGGCTGACCCCAGAGCAGATGCTTGGGTTTTAGGCTTTCCACATTGCAAATGGTTCAATCAGACAAGGGAAGAGCAGACAAAAAGTGCTGAAAGCACTGAGTACTTCCCCATAAGTACTAAGAGTACTGAAAGCTTTATGGGGAAGCTTTGCACAGGTGCCATTTAAAAATGCTTTTGCCATCTTCCTTCTATTTTCACTTCATAGGATTAAAAAAATAGGGGAGAGGAATCCCATGTTCTGTACTGCGACTTGTTGCAGTCTCTCTCTCACACACACACATATTTCAGTATAATAGTTGCAAATCACAGAAGATAAGCAGGACCTTGCAAAGTGATAGAATATGAATAACTAAGTACAGTGCATCCATTTGCAGGAAATGCCTTACATAAGCAAATCAAGGGTAGAGAAAAGATAAAACCAACACCACCTACGTCTTCCCGTTTATATTTTCAGGTTATAAAAGCAATCACCACTCTGAAAATGAGCATTTCTGGGACTTAACATTTGTTGGGTTAATAGTACAAGGCAAAGGCAGTTATGCTTAGCCCATAAATTTACCCACATAAAATGTATCACACTGCATCTGGTAGTAATGTCTCTTCAGGATATTGTCAACAGAATCAACCTTAAAAAACAACACTGGAAGTGTTTGGAAGTGCTGGCAAATCCCTTCCACAGCTAATGTTTCCATACAGGTTCACATCAAGGAGCTATGCTGGATTAACTCTGAAATGCACACTCCCCATCTGTACACAGTCACTAGCAAAAAGCACTTCAAGTCAGTCTCCTCAGATGAGCATCTTCTGATAGAGCCTTTCTCCCTCCACACAATTACCTTTGTGCATATATTTTTCAGCTCAGCTTATCTAGACATTATATATGTCTATATAGGCAAAAATCGTGCAGTTTGCAAAGAGATCAGACTTTTATATCATCACTGTAGGACTTATCCAATTGTGCATTAGGAAAAAACACTCTCCATCAAAATGAAACATGAGAGTATTGTGCCATTATGCATACACTAGCTGTGCAGACACACTCAATCTCTGTCTTCCAGAGATCTTTAACTTGTATAAATCCCTCCTATCCCTCTATTCTGTATGAATACTAAAAAAGGTCTCAAACCACCCTGCAGAGAACAGCCCTTAGTGAAAAACAGCAAACTCCCTTACAAATTCACCAGAAGGCCAGCTCAGTCAGATCCAGGACAGATTATCCACAGAGGATTGCCAGCATCTATTCTCAGAGAGCCCACTATCACAAACCACACTGCTATACCAGCAAACCTGCTTCTAGAAACACAAGGATGAGCTTTTCATCAGCTTCTTACTACTAAGGAAAGGCTAAAGAGGCTAACTCAGAACAATTCTTCCCTTCTCTTCTTGATCTGCATGACATTTTTTAACAGCTTTGTCTGATGCAAGCATTTCACATCAGACCTAGTTGTATTTTCACCACCATTCCTTCCCCATAGCCACAAATAAGATTTAGTGAAGAGGACCTATTTTTGTGTTATATCACATGCAGAGGCATATTTCACTATATACCTAGGCTTCCAGCTCATCTCTCTGCTGCTGTGCAGACTGTCTTTAGACTGAGAGCAGATCATTGGCATAAACCAAAACAATATGCAGGTTGCAGCACGCACATTCACCCTAGAAAACTTACAGAGCTCTTTGGACTAGGGATCAGAAGCTAGTCTCTTCAGAAGTACTCAAAAGCATCTGAGAAACAATATTTGCTTGCTTTGGCCAAGAAGTGACAGAATGAAAAATGCTTTCTAATTTTCAGTGACATGTCCCAACATGTAACAAAAGATGTCACTATATTCAAGTCCAATGTGTCTTGCATCAACAGATATTTGGGGGGTTTTATCTAATGATACAAAAAATAAACACACACAGAGCCACTAAGAGATCTATGAAACTGAAATGTACAAGTACTACCCAGGTGCACCCACAAAAATCTCAAAATATTTAAATTATTATTCCTAATGAGACACTCTTAAAACTAGAGTCTTTGTGCTCAAGGTAGTAGTTACAGAAAATAAGGACAACAGGCAGGCACAGCAAAAAGAGAGGCAGCAAAGGAGCTTAATGCCTTATCACTGCTAGAGGGATCTGAGGAGAAGAGGGCGTAGTCAGAAGAATAATCCTTATCTTGATTAGCATCAGTACAAAGGCTCACATTAGTTTGTCAGCATTAGGACTCCCCCCAGAGCAGTGGATAATAACCTTGTTGAAAGCATTAAAGGGATTTCCTCCCCACTTCACCCCCCTCCAACCTACATCCCTTCTCTAAAGGAGGATAAAAGGATGAGGTCCAAAAATTCTTCTATTTAATTCTCTGAAAGACATATCTGGGTATTTTTTTACAACTAAGACATAAAACACACAGGTAAGATCCCTCTGTGATAGGTTCCCAAGGGTCACATTTGGGAGCAGGTATGGAAAAAAACCCAAATCAAAACAAAAAACATTTTCTATTTGAGAGAAAAGGTCAGATAATACAGGTGACTTATGCATGTTTAACTCTGGAAGGATTTCAACAGTTTCTACATCAAAACCACAGAAGAGGTAAGAGAGTGAAAAATACAAGGAGGAAAAAAAACACAGCTTGTGGTACCTGAACAGCAGAAAACCCAGGTTAATAGAGGTGTCAGGGAAAATGCTAAGGCATGGCTACAAAGGAGTCAGACCCCAAGAACACTTGAGATGTTTCTTCTGTTTCAAAAGCTAATGATACTAACACAAGTGGCTGTCTCGCTGCAAGAGGAGAACACAGAAGGCAGAACATTCTGACTTCAGTTTACAGAGTCATGCCATTTGGACAAAATACAGGTTTAAAAAGCAAAGACTCAGGAAAAACAAAGTAAGAGCATCAGCTTTCATCTTACCTGTGTTGACACAGGCTGGCACACAATGGTTGTCAAGTTAGCGAGATTAAACTGATGATTCAATGAAGATAGGTTGATTCACACACCTAGGACTGCACAAAAAAAGTAAGTATTAGCTGTGAATATATAAGGGTGAGAATGGCACTCTGTCACATAAAAGAGCAGGAGGCTTGAGGGATAGAAGTAGCTCTATTAGGTTTTTAGGACACAGGCACATAACTGTGCTTCAGATACAGAAATTACCCACAAAATTCAGATCTGGGCCTGAGACATACTGCACAACTTACTCAAAATCAAAGAACATGCAAACTACCCTCACATATTCAATTTTAAAATCTCAAGTATAAGAAGAGAACAGTTTCAAGCACAGCAGAGTGTTAGTGAAATCATTTTTCAGCAGCACTCAAGCTTTGTTGTTGGCTTTTTTCAATGGGACAGAAACTTCACAAAAGTTACCTGAAATACACACATTAAAACCGCATCAGGTCCAGCCATCAGATACAGGCATACACTTTTGGAGACTGCAAATACTGTAAACTTCCCAAATGAGCATAAGAGTAAGGAAATTTATTTCTACAGTGCCAAAACTCAAGGGTATGTTTTATTGTCTTATCACCCCATACACCCTCTTTATTCAGTATTAGTACTAAAAAGTCCAATGCTTAAAAAGATGGTTATTAATAAGGTAGCCTTCTTCATTTTGGAAAGTACAACAACAAACTGAGAACTGGGCAAACTGGTCATCCAAGTGAAAGTAAAAGCCATGCAGCTGAAAGGAATTTTTGTCTAGCCTGCTTAAAGATATCCTTTGTTGCTAAAAAGCTGACATTTAAATGTGACAATGAAATGTTTAAGTCTCAGACATGCACAAGCTCTGCGAGACAGGAAACCAGAAACAGACTTGAGATGGAGGTTCTCACAGCTAATGAAATGAAAAGTAAACCTAACAAACTCCTCTTCCCACCTCTCATATGCTTACCCAAAGACACAATCCCTCATCTTACAACCTCGCTCCCCATGCCCATGAAATATTTTTTAACAGATCTCTGTTAGCAAGCCTGTATGGTTTTGTAGTCTACTCACACACCAAGGCAAAGCCTGCAATGAGTCTCCAGCACACTTTTGTTGCACATCACAGAACCAGTTTGCAGCATTTCAGGATCACACAGCTTATTGTAATAATGCTTTAGCTTTATAAAGACATACTACTCGATTTTCCTAAGGGGAAAACAGGAGCTTCCTTCTCCTAAAGCAACCAGCATGCCCTTTTTGGACTTCCAAAAAGAGTGAGGGGCCCTCAGAGAGAAGCTAGCTTTAAAGCTTTCAGGATGATCACACATATGGCCACTGCCTCACCAGTAGCATATGCAGCAGCAGATGGAGAAGTGAAGGTTTCATACCCTCTGAGCAATGCTCTGCAATTTTGACATTTCTCTTCAAAAGCAGAGATGTCAATCACCCTTCCAGGCTGGTATTTTGGCACAGAAGGGATTCTTCTCTGTCTGCGTACCAACACCAAAGAATAACCTATAGAGGCTATTTTAGAGGCAATTTCTGTCTAAGCCTTCAAATATAATGAATCCACACAGCAGAGAATGATCAATTACTGTTTTCTTCACTGCACATCATCTGGCATTTGGCTCATTAGAGAGCAACACATACCCAGTATGCATCCTTTCCTTTAAAGGGGGCAGTGAGGAAGGTGTTTTAATTAACATGAGAGCACCTTACTAGGTCTAACAAATAAAATGCCTTTTGAGAGCGATCAGCACAAATGGGCTCTAATACCCAAAGGAGATTCTGGCACATCCCTCAATATAACTGTATTAGTGTGGGCTGCTCTAATATAATCATCCTTGAAGACTTTTAAGAAGTTATATACAGGGAAGAGAAAACCCAAAGAACTTAAATAGGTCAGAGACATTCAAACATTTCACTAATCTATATGTTTAACACTACACATACAAACTACAGCTCTCTTCAAAGCAAGAAGCCCCTTAACACCTACTGTTAGAAATCAATTTGCAAGGTTAGCTATTTAAAGATCTGTATTTTTATATAGAGCAAGAACGTAATTCTCAAGCTCACTTACAGAAATTGGGAGTTTGAGAAGCGTGTTGTTTGGTTTTGGTTTGTTTGGTAATTTTTTTAAGACATATGTATCAACAGGCTTGCTCTCTTAAAATTTATGCTCCCCTAAAAGTCCTGCAGAAAGAAATCCAATATGCCAACATAATTTCTTTTCTATCTTCATTCCCAAACAAACTGCAAACTCGGTTTTGATTAGATAGTCTTTCAATTCCCGCTCATTTTATTACACAATCCCATTAAATCAAGGCAGGGAAAAAACAGGAACAGCAGCAAATCACGGTAACATTTAATTATGAACTGGAAGGAAAATTAGTTGAAGAAAAATGTAAACAGCTTCAAAGTTTTCACAAGGGTTCTGGCGCTTTTAAAGTATAAGCTAAGAAAATTGTGGACAGAGATATGGAATACTGAAACTGGTTCACTTCTGAGCATGAGGTTAAAATGGTGCGCCTTTCAGCCCTGTAAAGTTCCATCATCTACAAGGAAGTCATTTCTATGGCAAGTGTACACTGCAAGAACGAAAGCCATTCTAGTCTAAAGCACAAATATGATGCAGTGTTCCATTTGCCACATAAAAGTGATTCCAGAAGCCAGTTTCCCTTTACCCTGCTCTACGAGCTCCAAAAGCTGTACTTTACCTCGCCCACAAGGTTACTGCAGCAGTGGTGATGACCAACCCATTCCACTCAACACTCACTTAGACCAGGAAGCAAATTTACTGCTGGTGGGCTGGTTGCCAGGATAGCAGTTCCCCTCAGGGAATCACCAGAGTGACATGAGACACATCAATCCTTTGCACTGCAGAGGTTCTCAATGTACACTCCACTTTCAGAGCTTGCCCACTGTTCAACACACAGGAAGAGAAGGGCAGAAGCTGAGGGAAAGGGACAACTCAGGCAGTGGGAAAGAGGTAGGGGTTTTATACCTCTAACTTCTGGTCCAGCAGCACTTCACCGTGAGTTTCCTCAAAAAACAATCTTGAATTTTGACACACAAATATCAGCCATTTAAAATAAATAAATCAGCAGGCAAACAAAAGGCCAGGTTTTCACTGGTTCCTTATTAGCATCACCAGGCTTAGTTTGAAAATACATTTTGCAGAGCGTATCATGTAGCAAGCCATGCAAGAACACTAAGTTTCCTGTGAGAGAGCAGTAGTTGCCACTACTCAGTAAAAAACAGCCAGCATACGAATGGCAAGTGAAAACAGTTTCTGCTACATACAAAAGCACACTTCCTGACATTTACAGGAAGCATTTCTACTGGTTAAACTTAAAATCAATTTTTGCAGCTGCTTAAATAAGACTTCTAGTAGAGTCAAGGAAAATATCATCGGTACAAACATAGAACAGCAAAACCAGATGATTTGCACAGATAGGCTTATAAAGACAGTGCTTCACTGAAATCATCTACCTGCCCCCAACTAGTATACACTGTGCTGCAGGCTAAATTGTTACATCTGGACTAATTCTATTTGTACCCGGAATAGCTGCATGAACAGAGATTGAGTATGTATGATGGCATTTCTAAGGACATGACACTTGTGGTAACAACTAGACAAACATTAGTTACAGACCACTGTATTTTTGGCAAAAGAAATTTACTGTAACCAGTATCACAACATGAGCACCTTTGCTATGTATGGGTTGATTTTTCCCTTTTCCTGTACTAGGAAACACCTTCATGTTTCTATTTACATACTCCTAAAGCAGGATTCAACCTCTGCTGTCTCTCCTCCCTTCCTCCCAGTCTTTCAGGCAAGCCAGTTGTGGAACCAACCCTGCCGGTGAAAGATGCCTCTCTCCCAGCTAAGCCTGATCAGCTGGGATCAGCTGGTTATAGCAGCCCACAAGTGGCTCAGAGGGCAGGGGAGCTGCAGGGAGTCCCTGTGCCAAGAGGAGTGCACAACAGGACACAGCTTGGGAACCTGTGGAGCAAGGCTTCCAAGCTACTGACCTTTCATGCAGTTATTGGAAGATAATGAGCTTCTCCAGGAGTATCTAACTTTAGCAACATGAGATGCAACTTTCAAAGGGCCAAAAGGAAAAAAAAAAAAAAAAAAAAAAAAAGAGAGAAGAACGCAGTGGCCTGACACAGACTCTGAGTATAGTGTCAAACCTTCCTGGACTGACAGAGGCCAGCAACTTACATCTGTTTGGTCATGAAATCAGAACAAGCAAAAGGTGTATGTGGGCAGTAGAGCAGTAGATGGCTGTGGTGTGAGCAAGTACACTGATAAAAAGCAGAAGTGATGCAACAGGAAAAGCCACAGACACCCAAATCTGCAGCTATGAGGTTTCACAGCTAAGGTTAAGACCATTGCAGGCTGTTTTGCTGAGAGCTGAAACAATTTTCCAAGAGGGGTAAAGTAGCTGAAAATAACCATGATCACAGGACAGAACTAATTCCATCAAAACCACTACACTACTGGCAGGACACACATTTAGTGACTTCAGTAATCACTGCCTGCTGACTCCCCAGGCAGCCCGTGAGCTCAAGCGGCCGTTTCAGTCCACCTTCATATGCTGCACTAAATATAAACTGCTGATAACTGTGTGGAAACTGTTTCAGCAGAGACATGGTGCACTGCACAACTCAAGGACGTTGGATCCTCCTCAAATACTACAGGTGGTCAATTTGCATGACAAGCAGAGAGACAAGGGACAGAACCAAAGTCTCTGCTACACTTGTGGTTGGGAAATTTCTGCCTCAACACCCACACTTTCCCAGACCATACTTCACTGAATCATCCACATATTAAAAAAAACCAAAAACTTTCAAGGGGAACATGAAGGCACCTGGGTTTTCACAATGATGCTCCCTTATCATGTGCTATTCTGCTCTACAATGATATTCAATTTTACAGTCTAGTTAGATTAGGCTGTACATCTTTCAGGCACATTTCCTTTACCCAGCACCCCTTAAAGAAACATACATCCCTACTTTTAGATGGTACTCTTTTCTCTAGTGGTCCATAAAACACTCATTTAAATAACAGGACAAGCCAATGTAAGAGGGCAGATGAAACTCCAAACCAGAAAAAAAAGTTGTTTTCATCTTAGAAACGTCTTCTAAGTTTTGCTTACAGAACTACTACCAGAAACAACATGAAAATTACAAAGACAAAAGTGTGATCTGTAAAGCTGCCAGTGCCACAACTGGCCACCAGATTACAATACTAGACAGAATTATTCTCTCTACATTGAAAAGTACCCCAAAAAATGGCACGGTGCAATAAAAAAGGAGACAGACTTGCAGAGAGACCTATGGCAGAAACTTGAAGAGAAGGTGGATGAAATCAACGATAAACTGCAGACAGGAAAGTACTGATCCTTAAGAGTACTGGCATTTAATATGTAAATTCCCTCTGCTTAGGCGTTTCGCCTCCCTTTGATGTATACTGACAAGTTGGAACTAGAGATGAGAACTGGGAGAGTCCCCATTCCCCATTATCTCAAATATTTTTCTCTTCTAAGCAACAGTTAAGTGCTCTAACTATATCACGTTTGTTTCTGTTCAGAGGGGAAAATGGAAAAAAAACAAAACCCAAGTATAACAAATATTATTAAAGGAGAGAGTCAATGTTTTCCCAGCTCTGATGCAGGATGTAAGCAGCAAACTGGTGCCCAACAGCTACAGCACAGCCTAGGAGAAGAGAAAGACGAGCTGAACAACAAACAGAGGACAGCAAAGATAATCTGGAAGAGATCCAGATGTGCTGAGCTTAGTCCTACTGCATGAAAAATTAAAGAGGTTAAAACCTCCTCTTAAGAACTTTTCCTCCCATTGTTCTGACCACGACCCTCCTGAACAAGCTGCATTGCTCCAGAAACCTCAGGAATTATAGTGACAATAGATTCCTGCCAAGAGAAGCACCATTACATAATAGCCTTTATGGGAACACACACAAAAAGCCACTAGGAAGCGCAAAGAGACAAGTGCAAAATCCTCTCTGCCCATCAGCTCATGACCATTCCAAAGCCTACTTCAGGATATTTTTAATTTATACATTTACTTCCTCTCACCACCCTCCACCCAACAAAATCTGTGTTACCGTAACTACTACACTGAGATCAAGTCCATTCCCCACAACAACATAACCCCCTTGAGAACTCATCCATTTGAAACTACTGCATTTGCCTTTATCTGTTTAAAAGAACACTGCAAGGAGGAAAAATTGTATGACTATTTCTGTTAGTATACCAGAAATAAGAACTATTTATTATGGGGGGTTTTTTTTCATCCTTTACCCAGTTTTAGGAATCCTTAGAACAATTCCTGCTCTTCAGTTCCGAGAAGCCTGGCGTGCCTAGTCTGGAGCTCCCCGTTCTCCGCAGGGGCTGTACCGTGGCTGTGGTACACGCACAGGCACACGTGTAAAGGCAGCCGCCCTGGGAGCGCTGACCTCCGGGCACTGCCAAAGCGCCACGAGGAAGAAAGTAAGGATGAACCCTTAGCAAAGTTTCTCACGCTGAATGGCCGGCAGCAGCGCCTCCACGCACCCCTTCATCCCCCACACCACTGTCCCCGCGCACGCCCAAGCGCTGCCGAAGGAAGCGGAGGAGGCGGCAGCGAACACTCGCTCCTCCGCTGTTCCCCCCGGTGTTTTCGAGCCGCGGAGGCTCGCCCCGGCCGAGCGAACGCAGCGTTCGGAGGGCCGGCCCGGGGCGGGGGGGAGGCTCGGCCGGGCCGGGCTGGGCCCCGCGGGTGCCGCAGGTGACATTATGTAAGGCGCGGGCCGCGCGGGGCCGCCCGCCCGGGCAGGCGCTGCCGACACCTTCCGCCGCGCACGGACACGGACACGGACACGGACCCGGCCCTGCACCCGCTCCGCGCCCCGCCGCGGACAGACAGACAGGCACACAGACAGACAGACAGACAGGCACACAGACAGCCCGCCGCCCCCGCCCCGCCGGCCCCTCCGCCCCCGGCAA
>JAWWEE010000158.1:28794924-28807130 GCA_035221455.1 Xenops minutus
GGCCGGCGGCGCGCGGGGCGGGGCGGGGCGGGGCGGGCCTTAAAGGGACCGCGCAGGGCGGCGCTGCCCGCGGGGGGCGCTGCGGGGCGGGATCGTGTGCCGCCACCGGGACCGCTCCGCACCGCTCCGTGCCTGTGCCGGGGCACCGCTCTGTACCTGTACCTGTACCTGTACCTGTACCTGTACCTGTACCTGTACCTGTACCTGTACCTGTACCTGTGCCTGTACCTGTACCTGTGCCTGTGCCTGTGCCTGGGCACCGCTCTGTACCTGTGCCTGTGTCTGTGCCTGTGCCTGTGCCCCGCTCTGTGCCTGTACCTGTGCCCCGCTCTGTACCTGTGCCTGTACCTGTGCCCCGCTCTGTGCCTGTGCCTGTGCCGCTGCCGGTGGCTGAGGAGCGGCCGCAGCGGAGCTGAGGAGCCGCCGCAGCCACGGACGGCGGGCGCTGGATGGCGGCGGGAGCCCTGCGAGCCCTGGCCGCGGGGCCATGCGGACACAGGGCGATCGCTGCCGGCCGGGCTCCGGAGCGGCGGCTGTGAGCGCAGCCGAGCCCTCTCCGTCGCCCTGTGCCGGGGCAGGAGCGGCGCTGCACAGCCCGGGCCGCCTCCCTGCGCTCTCAGCTCTTTGCCCGGGCCGCGGTGCCCGGCGCGGTGCCCGGTGTCTCTGCCGTGCCCTCCGCTGCAGGGCACGGCCGTGGGCGGCAGCATCGCCAGCGCTCCTGCAGCAGGCACCCACCTGCCAGCCCGGTCCTGGCACTGTCCCCCGGCGTACCTGCTGGCAAAGTGTCCGTGCCCCCTTCCTGCTGGCCCCTGCTGGTGGCAGGCCCGTGGGAGCACAAGCCCCAGCTGGCTCCATCCTGCTGTGCAGCGCCAGCAGAGCCGGGGTGTTGGCTGGACGGTCGAAGGCTGGGCTGTTGCAGGAGGTCACAGGCTCACAGGGGTTTAGTGCGTGCAGGTGTAGAGGGGTGTTCCACACCTTCTTGCCACCTCCTCTCTTCATCCGCTATTTACAGCCTCTCCCAAGACAGTGCACTCAGGCAATAGAGAAGCCTTCCTTTCTTTGCTTTCCTTTCTGTTCTTTGAACTAACGTCTTCTATAGATCTGCTATATTATTCATATTTTGCTGTGGAGAATGAGCTGTTCTCCCTCTTATATGGGGAAGAAAGCACATGTAGCTCTACTGGAGAGGTGGAGGGAAGTTTACTTTTCATATTTTTCTGCAATAGCACAGTGATCATTCAAAGTAAAATCCCATAATAATTTATGACTTACCAATGGCTTACTATCACTTGATTGGATGTAGGAGATTAATATGGTACATCACAAAACATTCCCCATAAATGCTCCCCTTGTAAGCGCTTCAAAACCAAAAAGCAGGAAAAAACTACATCATCATCCGGAAAACATGCCTGAAGGCAGGAAGGAAGAGAGTGGGAGCCAGAGCTGCACACAAACCTGCTGATTCACACAGCTGCTCTTTTTGTGAAATCTTGGATGCAGGCCAGTATTTTCACTCTCTTCCTTCCACCTTTGCATTTTGCTGTGGTTTGACCAGTTAGTGCAGTTGTTCTGGACCTGGAGGAAAAGTTCAGAAACCTTCATACTTCTCAAAGAAAAGAGCTGTGAGAAGGCTGCCACGCTGCTCCCTCTGCTCATGGCATTAAATGCACACAGAAAGGTGCAACTCCTAGCAAACTCTCATAAAAATGGCCTCTCACTGGGGCTGGGGCATCGTATTTTTGGGTTCAGACAGCTAATGTTTCTAAACATTTAGCCGTTTAATTTCTCTACTATACTTTGTTTCTTTAGTCCTCATTCATACATACTTCTCTTTGTAACTCTATCAAGGCATAATTAAAAACACTATGCTCTCCTTTGAGGCCTCAGATACACTAATGTGATGGCACTTTTTTTTGTTTATTGTGGAATCACAGAAATCAGCATTTACAGACTATCTTATATGTCCAAAGTATCAAACAGACATTAACTAATGCCTTTTACATTGGATTCGCCATATATTGCATCAGACCACCAACCTGTCTAATCCAACGTCCTGTTTCCAGCAATAGCCAACCACCAATGCTTCAGAGGAAGTAAATACCACCAACTGCCCTCAAAACAGTTACATCCCTTTTCCAGCCCAGTGCCTGTGACCTACTGATTCCATTCCTGTCAGGCTTCAGGTTCTGGACAGGGAGGTGAAACATTTTCCCTTTAATATACATTTCAAGAAAGGAAGATCGGGAGCTGCCACCATCAGAACACTTCTCCCCAAAGTAGAAAGTTTCAGGTCTCAGCTCAGGTATTTTGGTAAAATTTTCCTGATGTTCATTTTCAGGTTGCTTGAATAGAAATTAAAAGAAATAATTCGTTGAAACATTTCATTTTGGGTAGTAGAAATTTTAAAGCATGAAATCTGCCAGAATTCACCGGAAGGTCAAAGCATGCTTATTTTGTGCAACCTCATCTGATTAAACAATTAATTTCTCATCTGATAGTTATGGATGTTGCTTTTACTCCACAGAAGTATTACTATCACATAAATCTTAGCCCATCAATACACTTCCTGGTGGAGACACTGATTTGGTCAGACTCACTGGCATGGGGTGGGGGAAAAGGGCAGCCCATACATGTGGGCACTGAGACACCTCACACCATGTCTTTTCCTCATTCCTTTGTCAAACCTGCAGCAATGGGATGGCAGTGGAGGCTTGGCTGGAGAAAATGTGTTTTACAGCAATATAAAGCATCTTTCATAGTCTTGCAAATTCACACTGGTCTGCACGTCTTGATAGACCCCACAGGGAGAGTTGCTGCTTTCCAGATCCAGACCTGCCACTGGATTATTCAGATAAAAGAAACATATTTTAATCCTAGACATTAAATTCTTATCATGTCCTTCAAGCCTGTCACATCCTGTGAAAACAAATGGTACCTTTCACCCTCCTGCATGTACCTGACCATCCCTTCCATCCCATGATGGACTTCAGAGGTTATCAATCTCTATTCAGGTGCCACATATTTAACATGGCACCACTTTAAAGGTAATTTCACCTCTGAGAGAAGCCACAGTTAAAATACCATTCCTGATGGTAGTGCTCAGCTGGAAAAGGTCTCATGACAGTCTAAGCACTATCAGAGGAGAAAAACCATAGCCTAAGAGATAATGTTACCTCAGGCTGTCATACAATCCACCCTTGGCCATGAGCCCTGTCAGTGTTACCATCCTGTGTGACGTCCTCCTGCCCAGCACTATGTGCTCCTGAAGACAAGGAGGGAATGCTGTACCTGCTCCATGCCATTTGGTCCCTCCTCCACAATGCTGCCCAGCCAACAAACCAAAAGACTGAGACAGCCTCACTCAAAGGACAAGCTACTACAGAGACCCTTCAGCTCCCAGCTCTGTCACCAAAGACTTTTTGGCTTCAGAGGACTCTCTCACAATCCTTTTCTTCTCAGAGAGTTTCTTACTGTTCAGATGCAGGAGAACTACTCACATTTGACTGCTTCCATCAATGTCACCCCACCCCACCCCTGCCCCAGCCCACTCCTTCTGAGGCCCCGTGCAGATTCCAGTGGGAAAGCAGGTAGCTTAACACCAGAGGTGTGAATCACACCAGAGCAGGTGGCATCACACCAGAGATAGCTTTTGTTCCTCGGAGCTGGCAGCATGCCAGGCGTGATTCTAGCAAACAACATCTCCCACCCGGGCATAGGTAACAGCCAAGCACACCCTTGTTCCTTTACCTTCTTGCTGATAACACCTCTGTGATGCAGAGGCAACTTCATTGGCAACTTGTTAGAAATGGGATTTGAGCAAGAGTAAATCAGTTTTCAAGTGCTTCTGAAATCTCCATAGCCCATTAGCCTGCTGCAGAATTTACCTCTCCTGTTTTGCTTTGTTTTTTCCCATTTCCCTCCACACACATCTCTTGTTCTGCTAGCCCTTGGTTACACTTCCAGGCTCATACACTAGAACCCATGTACATTTTTTGTGTGTAGCAGGGCATTACTCATTTATTCATATTCAGATTACATGTAAATAGAGCAGCTGATCTCCAAAAGACTACTGAAGCAACATGGGAAAAACAACAAAAGAGAAAACTTGGCACACCATCCACCCTCATACCTTGCTGGGGCACTGGAGTTCATAGCCTGCTGAGGAAGGACAGGTAAGGCTAAACCAGGCTATGAGCATCAATCTTGTCATGACATTTCCCTTCTCAGCGTACTGCAAATAATACCGTACTAAGAGATTTTTCCTTTCTGTGACTTGAAATGCAACATGCAGTTGTGGAGCAGCTGCCAGGGCTGTCATGCCATGATGGGAGCCAAAAGACTCAGCTGACAACCTGGAGTTTATAGGGATCTGGGGCTTGAAGCTGTACAACATTTGTTCTGTGCATATAGGCCTGTATCAGAAAAGCTCAAAAAAATCATCTCCTGGAAACTACCCAGAGCTTTTCTCTCTGAGGGAAAGAAACGAGGCCTTAATTAATTTTCTTTCAAATACAGCAAATTGACTTCTGCTCCAGTTGTGCTAGTTTCAAGCCACACAGCACAATAGTATTAATTCCACTTCACTTAAGGGCTAAATGTTCAGAGCAAGGAAAAGGGAGTTTTCGGTAGGTCTTGCTCATGTTGAAGTCAACAACCAAACCACCGTGGTTTTCACATGAGTGGTTTCTTCAGCGTCTGCATTTCTGAGGTTGACTGTGACACGCACCTGGGTTAGCACAACAAAAACGCAGGATAAGTGAAAGGCACTGGTTGGGCAAGTTGCCTGGTCCTTTGCATATTTTTAAAGGTCTGCCATATTCTGCTTCAAATTTCATTTTACAAGCTCAAAGATAGAAGCACTGTTAGTGTACTGTCCTAAGGCTAGCTACTGGTTCACTGATCATCCTAACTAGTCCTGCTGTCTCAAACTTAATTTAATTTTTCGTAACACCAGAATCTTGCCTGTAGGATTTCCCAACATTGGAATAACACACAATGTTCTGGACAGGGTCTCCTCAGTACCTTGCAAACCAGTGGTGTACTTCCTCACCTCTTCCAGAGACACTTTGCTCAACAAACCAGAAGTTCACATTTGCCTTCTTAGCATTTGCTTCATTTGGGTAGCTCAGAGCTGCCATACAATCAGCGCCTACCCCATATCCAAGAGAACTGCACCCAAATCCCAGCAGAACAATTTGCCTGGGCACAGTGAGACTGTATAGCAGACATCCTGCATGGATATCTCACCATGGTGTTCTTCACTGCCATGGACCTGTACTAGCACCATCTCATGAATCTCATCCCTATGCTGTGCTAAAACCCATGAGAGTTGGAAGGAAAAAGTTGCACAACAAAACCTAAATCACTGAGTCCAGTGAGACTGTTAGTTCAAACAGAGAAACAGTAGGGTCTGACCTATATACACATATATAGGAAATACAAATTCTACAAAACTGTTATGGGAAGCTATCCATTCTGCCCCCTTCAGTAAATTCAATGATACAGTAGCTGCACATTGCCTATGTGCTACAGAAAAGAGGTACAGGGTACAGTAAAGAGGTCCCTCTTGCTTGTCTGTAGGATTCTGTTTCAAAGAGGATGAAGAACAAGATCTCTTTCACCATAAAATCCTGTGATTAATTTAAATTACCTTCCAGCCATCTTGAGATCCTCCTGCTGCCAAGTTTATCTAATATATTTAATATACAGCCTCCCTATCACATTGGCTATGCATTGCTTAGGGAGGGTGCTATTATTCCTCTCTTCACAGATGGAAGAGGGAGGCACAGATCCCATAGATATACATTCGTACCATCTACTTAGTAAAAAAGTGACACAGCAAAGAACCGAAACTGTTCCTGTCTAACACTGATTGTACTCAACCCTTCTTTCTCTCCAACAAAACATAATTTTCCAGGATTCCCTGAAAAGCAGCTCAATTTACTCTCAGCTTCTTCTTTGTCAATTCTGAAAATTAAGTTAAGGATCCGAAAATTAAATTAAGAAAGTCAGGCATCTCTTAACTTACCCTTCAAAATGAAGGTATCTTTAGAAGTCTTTCTATTACACAGCAGGTTTTTGTTACAGGGCATTTATTAACTTCTTGGATTCCCCTCTGTTCTTTCCAAATGATTTTACATTGGCTACATACAGTGGCTCTATACACCTGAAGGAAGTAGCAAAACTTCATTTTCTTTCCTTTATATAAAACTCAGCCCTTTCAAGTTGCAAAGCTGCATATTAAAACTACTGTCTGCTGACACTCATATTTTCTGAGGCAACATCTGGCATAAAAACTGATTGCAAATATGATCAGAGTTAGGAATTTTCTTCCAGCTGGCTTTATTCCCAGATATCAGCCCAATGGAAAAGAAAAATCTATTTGGCAGTGTTTCCAATTGCAGTCTCTCATTCTTCAGGTAGAACAGTTTCCACTCCTGGGAAGGTTTTGTTGGCATGGAATTCAGGTGATGGGATCTGAACCGCCCTGGAACTGATATGGCCTCTGGGGTTCTGGAGAGATGCTCCCTGATGCCCAAGGAATTCAGAATCCCATCTTATGCTGTAGAAGAGTAATAGGGTTTATCCCCTCCAAAGTCTAGGTATAATTTGAGGAATATAAATGTAATCCTATCATTATGGGTAGTAGGCTTTAGCTTCAGACTTTCACCTGTAATTAGGCAGAATTATTCATAAGGAGCTTTGGCTGCAGTTAAGGCAGAGTCAGTAGCTCAGGTTGTTGTTAAACAGTGTTAAAACAGCCAGGGCAACTCAGTTCTGGTCAATCACCTCGCTAGACCTAATGTGGGTGAGGGATATGACACTGCCTGTGTGTGTTTGTTCTGCCTCCAGTTCTCCTGAATTCGGGAAGCAGGCAGGTTTAACATCTCTATGCCTTTCTCCTCAGGCCATAATAGATACCAATGCAGGCTGAGTGCAAAGCCTTTATGTACCTCCTTTACAGTCCGTAAGCATGAGTGTATGGATATAACAAAACAAGGGTCCAACTTCTAGCTCCTGACCCCTTTCTCATGCTCCCTGCTGCGCATCGCTCCCAGAGGAGAGCGGAACCAAACAACAAATCTCTTCCGTCTGCCAACTCCTTGGCACAGCACCATCAGGCAAGACCAAGTACAATCTAGGAATAGAAAAGTAGTTCATATTTAGACCAGAACATAAAACACTATATCCTAGAATACTATGTTCTGATGTGGCTTCTGGCCGGGGAGGGAGGAGTGATGTGAGATTTTTGCAGTTCTAAAAAAACCTAACTGATAAAATCCAAGCAATGGTGAAGGTAGAAATCATACAAAAAGAGAAAGAATCTTATTATTCAGCTAACAAACACCCCAGATTAGTTAAAACTACAGTAATTTAAAATCTCCAGTCTTAATCTGACAGTTTGTTCTGTTTGATTACACTTTGCATTTTACTTCCCCTGAAAAGCATCACCAGCAATGTCATATTTCCCACTGTTCTTCAATAGCTTCATGTTGTGAGTTCCAGGCTGTGCTAGAATAAATAGCACAGCTTGGAAACTGAAGCAGCAAGCAAGACTGATCATTTGCTCAAAACCAATAGTTTTCAAGTAAATGAATGGAACGTAATTGCATTTCAGCTTCAGCTTGAAAAAGTAACCAGCATTAAGATGCAAACTTCCTCTTGAGTTTACACTCAATGGCACTTGCTTATTAGAGGCTATTCTGGGTCACTGCACTATTCGTATATGGATAGTAGCTCATGGATATGTAATTTGTAGTCCTGCATGGATCACTCTAGTGACCTTTCACATAATAAAGAGATCCACATACTAATTTCAGGTATTTCTTAAGTTTGCTGTGTGATCTGGGGAACAAATCTATCCTCCATGATTCACCATGTGCAAGGCTCCATAACTCCCTCATGACCCATGAACTCTCTATTAAAAGCCAACCTGACCAGAAGAACTGAGTGCATCAGGTTCAACAGCCACATCTGGGGTTTGGTTTGGGCCAAAATAATCCAGTATTCTAATTTCTCCAGAAATAACCACTGGCAACAGAATATCCCCAGAAGCAAATAAAATCCTCTCTCACATCTATACTTGTTTCCATGGAAATATGCAGTGGCAATGTTTTTTCTCTCATTTTCTCTGCCAGCCCACCATATTTCTTTTCAAACAGCCCTGGTAACTGAATATATTTCCCCAAATACAAAGACAACTGCAGAGGTGCCGAACTTGCACAAAGCCAAGCAGAAAGCTGTTCAGCCTGGCCCCAAGAGAACATCCATGCAGCAACGCTGCTGTCAGTCCTTGATACAGAAAGAGACAACTCTCTGCAAATCTTTTCAACCAGGGACCAACAAAACCTTTTCCTTACTGAGGACTAACTGGTTTTGGTGAGACAGCAAACAGCATGCACTATGGTGTTACCCAGCAAGATGAACAGTAATAACAACTCACTGTCAGCACACTGGCCTTAGACTCTGGCTTTATATTAGAGTGAAGGATATAGTATTTGTAGTGCAAATCTGTTCCCAGTGGCTGCCAAACATTTTGCTTCTGGCAGTAATTCTCTGCACTGCCCCTCACCATGTGTCACCATCCCCAGCTACCCACTCACATCCCATTTCTTCTGTGCTTCCCTCCTCTGTGCATCTGCTCCAGCCAGAAGCTCCATTTCCCTAGAGACTCACATGAAGTGGCTGAGGCCCAGCCACAGATGACAACATTAAACAGAGCCTTGGGGCTGTGAGCCATAGGGATGGTGCCTCAGATTTGGGCAGTTCCTTTGAAGTTGCTCAGGGTGCTGTTCATTCACCGCACAGGAATAGCCTGGAAGGGGGCTCCAGGACAGCGACTATGACCCAGGGGAGGAGGGAAGTCTTGCTGCCATCTCTCTTGTAGGCAGTCTCTGGCAGCAGGAGGAAAGCTAACTCCCATCCTGCTGCCCAGGGAGGAAGGGAAAGCCAGGCCATGCTAGGACTGCAGACACAGAAGCAGCACAGAGTGACAAAAACCAAAGTCAAAGCATGGGAAATGTAAAAGGAGCCAACACTGAAATTTCACAGAGACCTTTGGCTTTTGTCAGGCTGTTACACTGCCACTGTGTCATGCTGGGTTTTGGACCTTGGCTATCGGGCAAGCCCAGTGTGTAAAGTCTCCTGGAACTTCATGTTCAGCATTGCCACATAGCAGGCTGCAGAGTCACTCAGGTGGATGGGCTGCAGGACTGTAAACAAAGGACTACAACATGTGACAAGTGGCAGTTCAGAGGGAAGGGACTAAGGGTATAATGGTGATGGGGATCACTAAGACCTTAGACTGAGCGCATTATTAAAGTTTTAAACTAGAGCTTAAATCATCCAGCTGACAGAAGAAGGTTGTGCTGAAGGGGCTCTGGTGTGTCGTCAGAAGGGTACAGGAGCTGCATCTGAGGGAAGGGATATGTTTGGGATGATACTTGGTGTCTGTACCCCAGCAGCAGGTAGGAAAAGAAGGACATTGTGCCTGGGAGACACCAGAAAAAACTGTCAGAGGACTCCTTACTCTCCTCTCCCCAAGGCTGTCACTTTCCCCCGTTCTCAGGGCTCAGAACAGTGCAGAAATATTATGGAGCAAAACCAGGAAGAGTCCAAACAAGGCTGAGAGCTGGAGTAGCTACACAATAGCTAGGTCAGGATCCTCCCAACAACAGTGTAAACACAGCCTGACACAGACTAGAAATTGCAAATTAGATGAAGGCAGGATTCAACCTGGAAAACAAAAGCTATTTAGCAACGAGGAAATAATTCACCAACTAACTTTCCTTTTGGCAGAGGGGAGAAGAGTTCTGGAAAGTGACCTAAACTTAGGAGAGGTAGAAAATTAGAGAAGGGGACAGGAAAAGATTAGTTAGAGAGGAGAAAGGCAACACATGGGCACGAGGACTGTGCACACAGCTACCCTGTCAAGGCAGCACAGAGGTAAGTGCTGGGCAGGAGCCCACTGCTCTGTTCAGGCCTGTGGCTACCATGAGAGCCTGACACACTGGGAGGAGACAAGAAGGTGATAGCTACTTGTGCAACTGCAAGGAATTGATTTGTGATGACAGTATGGGTTCCTTGTCTCTGAGGAGATATGGAAACAGTTTACAAACATTAGTGAGGCATATGCCCAAGCAGGAGGGAGTGCAAACTACTTACTAGAGAAGGTAAAACAAAAAGTGGGAAAATCAAAGCTGAAAGTAACTTACAGGATTTTACTCATGAGCTGTAGTGGGTTGTGAAATAGCTCTTACAAGGAGAGCAGGGAAGAATGCAGGTATGGGCAGTTTTGAAGCTGGGTGAGAAGAAAGTAATTAATACATGAGCAATGAAAGGCATACAGAAGAATTTGTTGAAGTGATAAAAATATTTCCACCTGCACTATCTGTAGCCCCAATGTTCCGCTGCCCTGCATTTCTTGCTATAATGAGCAGTGATGCAAAAGTTCATCAAAGTAGGAGTGTAACCTTAAAGTACTGTTCCACCCAAGCACATAGATTTCTAGACATTTCTAGTCAACAGAGAATTAGATTTTATAATTGTGTGTAGGAAAATCACTCAGTAGCAGTGATCCTCTTCAACTCATCCACTCATATCCTCCTGCCCCATCCCAAATCTCCTTTAGTCTTGAGGAAACGATATGATTCCATGTTTGGATAGTGTGTGTTAATGTCTCCTAAAGTCACATCCAGCTGCTTTTAAAAAATCTCCTGATTAATCTTTTTTTAATTGCATTTGGGAGAGCACTTATGAGGCTTCAAAAGATTCACAAGGAAACCTGAAAAGATCAAAACCCAGGGAAGGTTAAAATAGCAACCTGCCAAAAACTCAGAGAAACCCACACCTTACCTGGCATATACACTGACCATCATATTTTCCATGAGAAGGGAATACAGCCATGGTTTGACAGCTACAGTGCTACAGCAAGCATGAACAGTTAGCCCCATGAGCCAGCAAGCTGGACTCTCAGACAGCAGAGAGCTGTTCCTGGACTGATGATTTTTCACGTAACTAATTACCACACTTTATAACCGTCCCCTGCAGACTATCATGATGATGAATGAATGAGATCAGACTAGTCAATATGGTTTATTGGTGGAATTTGCCCACTCACTGTGGATGCATTATTTGTCTGTGTATTCATCAGCATGGGGATGAGCACAATACAAAGTCTTTGCCCATACAATATGAAACCACAACCAACCTGCACATCCTCAGCTTTATCCCAAGAACTCCCCAGGCCTTTTTTGTGTCCATCTGTTCCTCTGTATCCTTGTCCTGGGCCATTCTCGAAGTCCTTTGGTAATGCCATGTCCTTCTTTATTAAAGTAAAGCATAGTAAGCTGCACCTGTAAAAGTTGAACAAGAAATTACTTAAAAACTTTGAATTCGTAACACAGTGGCTAATGGTGTGTTGACTACTCCTGTCCTCTGACAAAATCAGAGTTACTCCACTATGTGGCACAGGTGCTCTGCAGCTCCACAAGCAGCAATGAACCTCTTTTTCCTGAATGGTATTTCCAGAGCAGAGCATTTTTCAACTCCACTGAGGTTGCTGAGCCCAGGATCCCTGTAGAAACAGGGGATATGTCAAAGTAACTGTGAGCATCATGGTCAAAATGGGTGCCCAAAAAGGTGCACTGTATTGCCTGACACATCCCTGCATCAAGCAATATCTTGCATTAGCACTATAGGGTATAGGGTTTCATGGCTGGAAACTGCTTTGAACTGAAACCTGAGAGCTGTACCATTCCTTTCCAGCTCTGGCGTGAATTCCCTAGGCGACCCAAGGCAGGCACCTTCATCTCCCTGTGGCTCAGTTTGCCATCTGTAAAACTGGGTTAGCATCCCTTCCTCCTTCTTACGCCACTTTTATCCTTATCTATACTAATGGTGACTACAGATGGGCTTGTTTGTGTGCAGGCACAGTGCAAAACAGAGGGCACGACCGCGAAAGTGCCGCTCCTATGGGAAGGTCTGCAGGGGAAGACGCGCGCTCGGAGGGGCCGGTGCAGGGCAGGGCGCACGGATGGAGGGATGCGCACACGGGGAGGGGGGATGCCTGCGGGCAGTGACATACGCGAGGCGCTCGCCCGCCACCCGAGCCAGCCCCGCGCCGCGCCCGCCGCAGGAGCGCGGGCTCGGAACCCCAGCGGCTCGGGGACGGGGACGGGAGCGGGGCTCGGGGCGGGGACGGGGAG
>JAWWEE010000158.1:28807331-28923356 GCA_035221455.1 Xenops minutus
CTGACCGCCGGGGCCGCCGGCAGCGAGACAAAGCGCGGGGCCGCGGCCGCGCCCGCCCGGTGAGTGCCGCGGGGGGCCGGGGCGGGCGGGGGGCTCTGCCGTGCGCCGCGGGCACCGGCCGGGGGAAGGTCCCGGCCCCGCAGCCAGCCCTGCTCGACAGCCCGAGCCCCCCCTTCCCCATTCACGCCCAGGCACCCCCGGCCGCCGCTCCGCCAAGCCCAGCGCACCGCAAGCATCCTCGTTCACAGCCCAGACACACGCCGTGCGCCCCCGGCACCCGAAGGAGCCCGCGCCCCCTGCCCTGCCCTGCCCAAGCGTGCCGCCGGGACCCCGACCGCCTCCCGCACCACCCCGCACGCCCCCGTCACCCCGCACGGCCCCGCGCTCCGCCCGCTGCCTCTCCCGCCCCCGCCGGCACTCCCACCGCCCCAGACCGCCCCCCGCACGAACACAGCCCGGCCGGGCACCCCCTCCCCTCCCCGGCCCGGCCCGGGACGCCCGCCCGCTCACCCGCCGTGCTCTCTGCCCCGCAGGCCGAGCCATGGTGGAGCCGCCGGCCGAGCCCCCTCCGCAGCCCTGCCCGGCGCCCGGGGGCGCGGCGGGCGGAGAGCCGGCCCGTCCCGGAGAGCAGTCGCCGCTGCTGCACCTGGACCTGTACAACTTCGACTGCGCGGCGGCGGAGGGCAGCCGCTACGTGCTGACCAGCCCGCGGTCGCTGGAGGCCTGCGCCCGCTGCGCCGTGCGGCCCGTGGAGCTGCTGCCGCGGGCGCTCGGGGACCTGCTGCGGGACGCGCCGGGCCGCTCCATGCGGGTGGCCGCCGGCCTCTACGAGGCCTACGAGCGGGAGCGGCGCCGCAAGCTGCAGCAGTGCCGGGAGGAGCGGGAGAGGATTATCCGGGAGGAGAAGAGGCGGATCCTCGCGCCCCTCGGCAGCCGGCCGCCCTCGCCCGCCGCCCGCGTCGCCTCCCGCGCTGCCCCCGCCGCCACCGCCGGCGGGCCCCGCACCCATGGCCGCGGGAAGGCCAGGGCGTCGAGGGGCGCCAAGGCCAAGAGCCACTCGCTGGACTCGCTGCAGAAGCGCCGTGAGGGCAGCTGGGGCAAGACCTCCTCGGAGTCGGGGGCCTCGTCCTCGTACAGCGGGGAGAGCCTGCGGGAGCGCGGCGGCAAGGCGGGCGGGCGCGGCCGGGGCGCGGCCGCCGCCAACGGGGCCCTGCTGGGGCGCAGCTTCAGCCTGGGCGACCTCAGCCACTCGCCACAGACCGCCCAGAGGGTCGAGAGGATCGTCAGGGAGGTGAAGAGGAAGAAGGGCCTCTCGGAGGTGCCCGAGAGGGACAAGAAGATCGCGGCACTGATGATCGCTAAGCACCAGGAGGCCAACATCCTGCGGGAGCAGCGGCAGGCGGCCCATCTCCAGTGGGACAGCCAGCGGCGCCTGGCAGAGCAGCGCAAGGAGCAGGAGGAGAAGGAGAAGCAGAGGGCCCTCCTGCAGGGTCAGCGGATGTGGGAGAGCCAGGTCGAGAAGCGTCGTGGGAGGCTGATCCAGGAGCAGGAGGAAGCTGCCCTGCTGAAGCAGAGGCAGCGCCTCATGTGTGAGGAGAGGTGGCGGGAGCAAGCGGAGAAGCAGGAGCGGCTGCGGAGGGAGAGGCTGGAGAAGGCCATCCAGGAGGACAAGCAGAAGAAGCTCCATCAAGAGCTCAACCTGAAGGCAAAGGAGGAGGTCAAGAAGGAGCACCAGGAGCGAGAGGAGCAGCTCCTGCAAGAGAAGCTGTTCACAGCTGCACAGAAGAGGCTGAAGAAGGAAGTGCAGCTGCAGAAAGAGAAGAGACTGCTCAATCAAGCAGAGAAGCTGAAGCACGAGGCCTTGCTCAAGGAACTGGCCAAGCAAGAGGCAGAAGAGAAGGAAATGCTGAAGGCCTCCCTGAAGATGAGTTTGACAAAGGCTCAGGAGAACTATGAACAGCTAGTGGAGAAGAGGAACCAGGAGCTGAGGGAGAAGGCCAGGCGTGAGGACATGCAGATTCAGAGAGCTAAGCTGGCAGCAGAGAAGAAGGAAAGAGAACAGAAGGAACACTTGGAGGCACTGGCTAGAGAGACAGAGAGAAAGCTCCAGCATGCTGCCCAGGTGGCTGAAGAGGCTGTTCAGGAAAAAGCCCGCAAGGTGGTCTTGAGCCGTCTGGAGAAGGAAAAAGTGCAGAAGATGAACAAGCAAAAGGTGGAACAGTATGAAGACTTACGTCGCAGGGAAATCCTCCTCTCTATAGAGAGAAAGCTGGAGAGAAGTGAGCAGATCTCCAAGGAGAAGAAGACTGTCTTAGAAAACGCCAGATCTGTTGCGCGGGCATCCTTCCATGTTCGGGAGAAGGTACGGGAGGAAACAAACACGCGCACCTTTGACAAGATGGCCTTCGAAGCAGAACTGCATGCTCACCTTAACAAGAAATGAAGGATCTTGTCATGGATGAGTGGAGATACATCACTGGTTGTCTGTCATAATGCATCAGAAAGCTCCTCCACATGAACAATTGAAAAACAACCAACATCCACCCTAACTTCTATTTTGGGGGAGCAGGGTACCGCACAAAAATGTGGCAGCTATTTCACATACTGTTTTAAATACGTTTTTTGTTCTGGGTGTGTTTTAAGGACTGACCTCAGTCATCTTTCCAGAGGGGAAGCAAGTTTTTGTGTCCTCCACCCCACAAGCACACACATTTTCTCAGAGAGGGCTGCAGAAGAAGTCTGCTTGAAGCCTGTGAGTACTGATGGGTTTACACCAGAGATGACTACAGCTGCACTCTTTCCAGTTTGCAATGCAGACAACAGAGGCAAGTGGGTACTAGAGCCTATAGAGCAGGAACCAAAACCATCCAAGCTGATTCTGCCTTGAGTGACAGACAGTTTGGTTTACGTTAGGGGACTGCATTTTCAAAGCTGCTGCACTCCCATGCTGAAGATGAGGAAGTCTGAAGTACAGAATTCCATATGCCCTGGGTGCCCCTCACTCACTGATGGTACCAAGTTAGAGAAAGCACAGATCGAGGCCATGTAAGTAGACATTATGATCAGAGCTGGGCAGAAACTTAGAAAGTGCTCACAAACACAGTTTTGGTTTTGCTGTTTGTGACTGTTGCCCCTCCCAAGTATCCTCATCTCTCCTTCTGTTCAAGTTTCTCTTAGAAACATCTGTAGAATTCCTTCTTTCCTTTTGGATAATAGAGAGAAGGAGAGAAATTTGTGGGCAATGCACAAACTGATGGGCACCCATGTAGCCCACTTGTTCATTAAGATGTAAAAATCTGCAAACAGATTGCGTAGAGAAATCACCCTCAGGAATTCTTAAAATTCAAGGAGACCCTCAACCCCATATCCAGTTTAGCCTGCCTTGAGCAGGAGATTGGACCAGATGTCCTCCACAGTTCCCTTCCAACTTAATGGTTCTATGAGCTGCATGCAGTGAGATGTTCACCCAGCTCTCATCGTCTACTGAGCAGAGAAGCATTTCTCTGTCCACTGGTGCTAACAGTTGTCTTCTCATGTAGGGCACAAGAAAGAGTAGATGCAGAAAATAAGGTACATTACAGATTCTCTTAGATGAGGATCATGTCTTTTTTATAACAATACTGTTTAGAGGGAACGAAGTCCTTCTGCCATCAAATGCACTGGCAATGTGAAAAGCCTACCTATTCCTGCTGCACCGCATTCAAACAAGACGGTGTTCTGCTTCAGGTTTTCCCATTCACTCTCTGCTGGGTTGGAGTTACAAGCAAAAATCCAATGCAAGCACTTTCTGCTGTTTTTTTTCTGGCTCTGAGCAGCGTCAGCTCTCTGTTCCACCATCCATGATGCCGTGCTAGGTTGCTCTGGTGATGGCAGGCAGACCTGGAGCATGGAGGAGAAGCAGCAAGAACAGGCAGAATCTTTCTGTGGATGTCTCCTACATACCACACAGAAGAGAAAACCAGGAGAAGGTTGACATGATGAACAGATATGCAGTCCTGCATACATAGATTGCTTACCAGAATTTCCTAGGAGGTGACAGCAGGTGAAAACCCTCTTAGGGGGCTTTAAGGAAAGTGTTAAATGAACAGCAACAACAACAATAGACCAAGCACACTCTGGTGCCCTGCAAGGCTGGAGACGTTATGCAAACAGTGTTGAAAATGAAGCAAGTAGGAGTTTTGTTTTTATTTTAATGGAACTTGCTCTTCTTTGAAACATGGTATCATTGGAGATGTTAAGGGCGAGCATCATGAGTTAGGGCGCCTGAGCAATGTTTGCTTTGCCAGTCGTTGGCTCACTATGTAACAGGAGAGAAGTCCTCAGGGGCCAGGCTTGCTCCTGTTGATTTAAATGGAAGCAGAGGTGGGCCCTTGGGGTTGCTGGGGCTGACTCGCGGTAAATAGTAACACGTGACTTGACTTGACTTGGCAAAGCACTTCAAAGACTTTGGACAAATGATGCTAACAAAGCACAAAGATCTGTTTGTTTATTTATTTATTTATTTATTTATTTATTTATTTATTTGAGTGGTTATTAAAGTAAAACATCCCTTGGTGAAAAACAGTGATTAACATCAAACTCTGGTAGGTCTGGAAAGGACAGCTGCATTACTGTTTCTGTCAAGGAGTCTGTCCCCTCACCCTTGTCCTCAAAGCAGCTGTTTGAACAATGAAACAAATCCTGCTGTAACACTGGACAATGTCCTTAAAAAACAGTCTTCTCCACATGTTGTCCATACTGATCTATGTGTGCCCTTGTAGCTGCAAAGACCTAGAAAAGAGATGGACAGTGGCCCAAATATAGACAGCACAAAACTTCCCTTTCTCCCTGGCAGCACTAGAGTTGGGATAAAACCTGCAGTGACTCCACCATAGCCAATGTTTCATCTGCTTAGTAGCCTTTAGGGATGCAGAAAAAGCCTGTCAGCATGGATGTGAGGGCTCTTGCTTCCTGTGTCATCGCACTGTGATTGAAACTCACTGCTTGGTCCATTTAGAAGGAAAATGAGGAAAGCTGGGAAACTGTGTGAAGAAGGCAAAATGTGATGGGCGAATGAGCAAACAGCCTCTAATTGCAACAGCATTTTTTCCCTAAAGGTCTACTGCAACCTACATGATGATTTTGTGCAAACCTCCCTCTGACGGGACATTTCCAGTGCAGACTGCGAACATTCTGTAGCCTAGGAGACATGTCTTGGTCACTGACTGTAATTACACCTGGGGTCCATCTCCTGCTGCTGACTGAGTTTGACACCTTGGGGCTACAGCCGAACTCATCAAAACAAACCTACATGATGGTAATTGGATTGGCAAACTACTGTTCCTATACTGTGCAGTGTACAGCTCGAGTTTTGAATGTGCAATCTAAGAAAAAATATTTTTTTTTTCAAAATACATTAATCTGTGTGTGGATATTTTTCATTTTTCTGCTGGTTTCAATCCAAAGTCTGTGCAGTTCATGAGTTTGAAATTGCAGCATGGAAAATTTAAGTCAGCAAGTTGGGTGGAGGCATGAGAGATATTTCTTGGTTCTGCTTATGCTTCCATTTATTTGAGAAGGAGTTTTACTGCTGGATTTCTGTAGGAACAGAAATTAAACCCTTGGACACATGTAAGAAGTATGGCCCTTTTAGACAAGGCTTATTTGGTGTTTTTATAATTGAGCTGCAGATTAGGGAGAACTAAAAATCAAAGCAAGCAACATGTTGTCTGACAGCTCAGAAGTAGATTGTTGCTTATTTAGAGCAGAGGAGCAGCTGATGCAATTTCACTAAGTCCTGCAGAAAGCTAACTTATTTGGATCCTCTTCTGGGATTAGAAAACACATTTAGCTATCACTGTATTATAATCATAAGGTTATAACTAAGACTTTGTTTCTAGGGCGTTTGCCTGCTTGCTGCATAATGACCACTAGGCCTTGAAATACCTGCACTTTAAAAGTAACAACAACAAAAGAACAATTACCAGGAAACTTCTGTGGCTGGTAACACATCTTAGATCCAGGCAGCATCAAATTCCTAGGTTTCAGTTCTTAAATTCTCAGTTTTCACTTCCTAAACAGTTGGAGTCCAGTGCCAGTTTCATGTTGGATCCCATAGATTTAATGGGACCATCCCAAATCTGAAGCCAGTGCCACTGAACATTCAGTTCTAATGCCAAACACTAACATGTAGATGCAGCTCTAATGACTCTTGAAAGCCACTGCACTGCTTACTGCTGCCCATTGACTAGGACTACTGCTCGAAGCTGATCTTCTAGAAGCCACTTAGAATGCTTACAGGGTTTCTGAAGTTGAGCTGTTAAAGCATAGGGGAGAAAGACTCCAATATCATTTAAATGTTCTAAAAAGAATAACAGGACCAAGTCCTTGGATACTTTTTCAGGCAAAACTGCCATTATTCTATACTAATGTTTTACACAGTGAGACAACTCGATCAAGTACACAGTGTCAGAATAGTCTGTCACGCTGATGACCACAGCAAAATAGGCATGTAATTTCAGAGGCCGCAGAACAGTGCAACCTGGTTTCCTTGGGCAGCTGCCCTGTGAGTCTCACTTCAGTGAAACAGAGGCTGCAGGATGAATTTATCTTGTATTACACATCAGAGAACTCATACAGAGGGGAGAAGCATTGACTAAACAGCAGTTTCTTTTGCCTGAGCTCTGAATGAGTTTTGGAACACAATGGAGCACATTTTGCATGTTCACAAACTATATGTGGATTGTCTAGTTTTTAACTGCATCTGGGCTAAAAGTGGAGCCCTTCAGTGCCAGAGAGAGTGCCAACAATCTCATCTGCATGCTTCCTCTTCACACAAAATTCATCACTAAAACATGACCTCTCTGTCAAGGTTGAATTTTGCACCTATGTTCAAAAGCTATTAGGAGAAGCAGCTGCACCACCACTAGTTAATATGTTACAATGTAATTTTAAAGCCAATTTATAGTAAATTCTTTCACCGCATGCATAAGAGGGATGTAAGGATTAGATTTCTCTCCTTGGTTACCTACTATGTTTCTCTTATGATGCTTATGGAGCTCCAGGCTCATTCTGTGCTGAAATTTCTCCTGATGCCTGGGGAATTCACTAAACAAATGCTGAATATGCAGTGCACACAGGTTTGGAAGGGGACTTTGTTTGGTGTGTATGTCTTTATTAACCCAAGCCTGAACAGGGGGATGTGGGAAACACAAGAATTTGCAATACAAAGTCCATCAATCACTAATTTTCCAAAAGTTCTGGTAAGAACAGCCCCAGAGTCACCTCTGCTCCTTGTCATCGGGGAAGTAACATCCTCTGATCTCTTACTGGCCTCAGAGTGAGCCAGGCTGATCCTATCCTACTTGAGGACAGCTTCTCATTGCTTCAGTTGCTACATTAAAGATTTGCCTTCAGCTGTGGGTGTTCTTATTCTGCTGGTACAGACAAAAATGTAGTAGTTGAAATGCCATTTTGAAAGGGGTTTGGGTTTTTTTTTGTTTTGTTGGAATTAAAGTAGATGCAGGGGGACATAAGGACGAGACACAAAGGTGGTTAGATGCAGCACATTACAAGTGATGACTGTGATTGTTTTCACACAAAGTTCTTCTTTGGGGACCTGGAACTGTGCTGTTGTTTAGTAGAGCAGTCACTACATCCAGGAGAGCAGAGGTGCTCTGGGATTTATTGTCAGATCACACAGGCTCCCTTCAAAGCATACAAATGTAAGGTCTAATGCTTTGCTGAGTCAAAGTTCTAGGGAATTAGGTTTGTTAGGATTTGGCTTAGCTTTCATGGTTGTATAAAAAGGCTGTCATGGGCAAAGAGAACTTAGCCCAGTCCCTCTGAAAATCAACCCCATGACACTTTACAGTGCGGTACAGGCATGTTCTAGTGTGAGCCAATGGCACCCTATTACAACTACCTTTGGGTGTGCAGCCCCACAAGTCCTTGGCAAGCAAATGGCACCCCTGAAAGGGTCAGTACTGAGGCACAGTAAGAAAATGATAATGCTTCTGCTTCTAGGCAGGCAGCAGCTTTGCCCTTCTTTGTGTTGAGATATTACTAGGTGATGTTTTGAAGAGAAAACACTGGGAAGAATCAAAAATATAAAACTTTTCCACACAAGATAGCTGGAAACACATTCTCTACTTACAGAGAGCAACCAGCACTCTGGGAATGCCAGTCTTCAGAACCTTCATAATGGAATAGACCCCACATCCCACATGCTTCTTAAAGATAGGGCATGAAAAAATTCAGTTTTAGGTCTGACTTCTTTATCCTTAGACTGTTCTTTGACCATGGCTCTTTGCTGGAGGCTCATGAGCTGTTACTGTCAGATTCTAGTCTGAAAAGATCCAAATCATTCTGTGGCAAGTTTGCACTCATCTCCTAAGTCCCTGCCATTCAGCGAGAAATCCTCTGCATTACAGAACCACTCTTGCAGTAAGAATTATCCTGTATTACAAAACCAAACTGCCAGTGCTGTTTTGTTCTTATGTGATTTACACAGCTCCCTGCATCTAATCTCAGGACCTGGCTGTGAGGTAAACTAGTTATTGCCCCCAGCCTAAGTACAAGCAAACTGAAGCAGAAAGAACTGATGCGACTTGCCTCAGGCCACGCTGGCCTCCCTCTTCTAGCTGGAGCTCTCTTTCAAGTCCTCTCTAATCCCCATGCAGCACTCTTAATTAACCTCTCCTGGTTGCAATGGAGGGATATCCTTGTGCCCCTGCTGTGACAGCTCCTCCGGCTCCTGCTTTGCAGCAGGTACTTCATGGAGGATGAAAGGTTTAAGCCACCAGCTGCCTTTCCTGGGCATTGCCCCCAAACCTTGCAACAGTCTTAAAAGGGGGGCCTGAATGTGAGATAAGGCTGTGCTGGGAGCCTGGGACAGAGGCAGGGTGAGAAGAAGTTACATTAGCAGAAATGGGCAGGAGCTACAGATGGAAATGTTAAATGAAAGAGTAGTCATGGACTGAGTATCCTTATACCATCCTGGATAGCTACAATCATCTCTAAATATGAAACATACAATAACACTTTCAGCACATTAAACTTACAGGGTCCAGTTCATACCATTAGTTGCCTCTGTAGGGCCAGCAGAGTTGTTCCAGGAATGAATACAACCTTTTATTATTTATGCAAATCACAGTGGCTTGGGATTGCTTATGCTTCCAAGAGCTTGATGGAAATTTCCCCCTGCCTGAGCAGTTCCCAGGCAATGGAATGAGAGAGTCACATATCATTTGGTAGTTTTAGACTGGGTGACAAATTTGTCAATACCCTGGTGCTAGACTCTGTGTTCCTGAGTGTTCACAAAGCAATGTCTGCTTTAGCAGCTCAGTGCAGCTGAGGGGAAGAGCAGCTGGCACTGAAGTACCTTGTCAGATAGCAAACTAAACAGTGGGGAGTAAGAGATTTGTCTCTGTGCCTGTTGGGTGTTACTGGGAATGTTTTGGTTTGTAAGAAGGTGGTGGGATAATTTCTTTTTTAATCACCTCCAAAATAGGTTGTGCTATTTTTGACAATTAGTTAATGATTAATAAGAGGTGTGAAAATAAATGAATAAGGGAGCTCAAAACAAAAATGTATAGGTAAAGCAGAAAGATGTTTCCCTTGCCCTCCTGAAAAAACCTGCGAGCATTATGCCAGCAGGTAAGAGTTTTGTTAAGTGTCAAGTTGCATGCAATTTCTTAGACCCTAGGAGGGGCACTCTGTTAGCAAACTTTTCTACCTGTACCCCTGTCTTCTGTACATGCTGACAAGACAGGCTTTATGTTTACCTCCCAGTAACAGCTATTTCTTCAGATTTCAATGAACAGGTGAGACCCATGAACAGAAAGGAACTAGTTTCACTGTAGAGGAACCACTGCACAGCCATCCTGGGTGGAATCGGTCCACATCTGCCATGAACCCTGATGAAGGAGTGATACTTTCATCAAATTTCAGTAGCCCTCAGTGAGACACTGTCTAGAAGCCTTTGCATCTGATTCAAGCTGTCCTTGTTTCCTAGCCAGTTTCATTCTGAAGCTCCTGCTCCCATTTCTTGCAGCTAGGCACCTGGGGAGCTGACCACAGCGTGCAGCCAAGTCTCCACTTATCTGTAGAGGCTTCAAGCAAACTAATTTGCCCTGCTCTTCCTTAAACTGGGGCATGTCTGTGCATTAGCAACTGCAGGAACTATCTGTATCTGGGCCTTGGGTGGTGCACATCGAACATCACTGTAAGGACTTGGGTGTTGCAGCATTTCAAAGGGATGCTACTGTTTTATTTTTAATTATCGACACTACTGTTAATTTGCTTCCCCTGCATTGCTTTCTCAGACAGTGTACCATGAACAAGGTGAGCATTAGCACACCCAGAAGAAGTGGTTAGGTTTCCTCCATGCTTAGACCAGTGCTAAGCAGTGTCCCTTCTTGCATGAGAGGGAAGCTGTCCTTTCTGCAATCATCATCGTATCATACACAGGTGCTCTGGGGACAGGCTGGCATCCTAAGATACATCCATCCTTTCATCATCATCACCAGCTTCTTCTTATGACCTGAACTCTACCAGTAAATTCATAATTACTTTATATAGGCCTGCATGACCTGTCATGGCAGGAATTTTAGATATAATGTAACATCTGAGTCATGACTTTGCTTTTTCTGGTATCAGTTTCACCTGCTGCTGCTGCTGCTCAGCAGGAAGCAAAGCGAGGGAGGATTGTTTCAGTAAACCAGAGATGACCTGCCTGCTTTCAGAAAATGCTAGGCAGGTAGGCAATCTGAGAGCTTCAGGGCTTTATGTAACACTAGAGCACCTGACATCTTAGGTTAGCTGTAGGTACACTCCATATCACTTTGCACGGTAGCTGTCACTCCAACTTATGTCTCTTGGGTTCTGTGAGTCCTCATATTTTCCAGGCAGAAGGCACTCTGTCTTGTAACAGAAGTTTTCTGTGATTCCTACAGTATTTCAAAGAATCTGCACATACCTGTGTGCAGAATCAGATATTTTAATGCATTTTATTTATGGTTCCATCAAAAAATTGTAGTAGAGATTCCTGAAGGCAGTGATGTTCATATCCAGAGCTACTGTCCTCTCTGAGTGTCTCTGATCAGACTACACTGTGCTGCTCTAGAGATTTCTTGCAGCTCCTGCAATCTCAGGCATCCTGCAGATCCCTCTCTTCAAAGACACTGTACTATAATGCAGATGCCACGTGATTCAGTCATAGCCTGTGAGTCCCCAGATGCACAGAAAATTTATTGTAAGCTACCAGGGGAACTTCTGCAGAGTTTCCTGGAATCCGCAGGGGCTGTTTCTGTCTGTCCTGATGCCAGTGCTATATAAACTCACATGCTGTACAGTACCCGCTGACCTAATAATACTGTCTGAATCCTCTCCATGACAACGCTCTGCAATGTCCTCAGGTACAGGGAGGCATCCTGCAAACAGGCAAGGCCAGCCAGGGAGTCCATGTATCAGATGTATAGAGTATAAATTTAGCATAAGCCCTTTCAATGGGGAGGTTGAAGGCACAGATGCAAAGGGACAAAATAACTCCCCAGAGGAAACGAAATAATTGCTGAGTGTGAAAGAAGAAGAAATGACAAAAATAGACATTTAAGTAACCTTACAATCATAGGAGACCTGCTTTATGGGTCTCATGTAACGGATGTACATGATCAAACAACTTCACACATTTTGGATATCCTTGGGGAATGAAAAATGGTGGGAAGTACTGAGGACCTCAGGTAAGAAAGGAACAGTGTTTTCCAACAAGGGTTAGGGTTGGCTGGAGTGGAGAATTGTAGAAAAGCTGTTCTAGACGTCTACAACTATGATGGCTCTTGTAGCACGACAGCAAAGAAACATAGTCCAGTTCTCTTTAGAAAACTGGATTGCTGGCTGGCAGTGTTACACAAAGACCAGATCCATACAGGGCTTTATTTGCAAGCAACCATTTCGATTCAGTCACCAGACCACAGGATTGGGTTTGTGCCTGTTAAGGTCAATTGCCCAAAGGCAAGCACATGGTGACAACTAGCACATTCCTGTGTCCAACAGAGGTGACATCACAGCCAGAGGAAAATTGAGGCTGGAGCTGTTTCCAAAGAGGGCAGAGATTTTCTGAAAGGAAAAAGCCAGATGAAAGGGGAATCATAATCCTTAACTATGCAACAACAGCCTGGAAAGAAAGGATTGCTCAAAAAAACAAGGGTCCTCCCTCAAGAAAGATAGTGTTTCCACTGCTGGAAAGCTGGAGTGGGCTCATGTCCCCATCTTCTCCTTCTCTAGCAGGGACAAGAGACATAATCTCAGCAAAAAGAGGGGGACAATTTTGGCTGGGAGAATGAAAACTCTTAGGTCAGATCTTGTCAGTCAAAGCTCTCACTCTGATTTCACTTGCAGACAGGACCCTAAATATCACTGGGGGACTGGGCTTTAACCCTCAACTTGTGCAACCTGAAATCTAATCATGCATCCATGCACTGATGCATTTGCTTGGACATTAAGGCAGGCTTTAGAAGAGAAGTGACCTCAGAGGAAATATATTTATCTAGAAATAGGGCTTTCCAGCATGCCAGCTACATGCTTCACAGCCATATCCCAGCCACAGCTTCGAAACAGCAGGAAAGGTTGTATCTTGTCCTTCCCCAGTTCAAATCAGGATTAGTTGCTTATTGAGGAGTCCCTTCCCCCATCAATAGAGTAGAGGAAAAATAATTATAAACCACCTTTTTATATATGCCATCTAGGAGACAGGATCAATACGCAAGGGACTCCCTGATTTCTGACATGCCTAAGCCCTCAGACAACTGGGGTTTTTGCACCATATGGCTCTATCACTTGATAAAACAGTGCCCTAAATATGCTGGTTGTTTTCCAGTCTGTCACCAAATGAACTTAGGAGGATGGGCACATACAGCCACAGTTTCTGCAGTGTTACCACCGCTTCCAAGCTCTCCAGACCTATCACAAACCGCTGTATTTTTGCAGTCCCTCCTGCCCCCCCTCCCTGGGACCAGCTACCAAAGGGATTAAACGTGGCATGTTATCTACTGCAGTGGCTTAATCACTAAGCAAAGCACTCATCCCCTGACCACAAGGTCAAGGAATTATCTTCCTGACAGATAACACTGCCAAGGCTTGGATCAAAATGAGGAGCTGAACTGCCATTGCAAGCCCACAGGCCACAGCTTTATTGCTGTTTCTGGGGGAGTAATGCTGCTAAGACGCTATGAAAGTGCACGGTGACTTTTCCCACATGCCCTGAGATGCCTCTTGGTGGCAGGGGAAGATAAAGATAGGAAAAATGCTATTCAGTTTTGTGTACATACATCCCCTTCCCATAAACACCTCCTATGCCAAACCTGTCCCTCTGAGAGCAAAAGGTTTTGATGGTTGGATGTATTTGGCACCACATACTAAAGAGACTGTGAAGAACTAACTGAGCACTCAGACTAGGCCAAAAGAGAAGTGACCTCAGAGGAAACATATTTATCTAGAAATATTGCTTGAAAGGCATAGATCCTATGCATTAGTTTCAGCAGAAGGTGGGAAATCCCGTTCCCACATAAGCCAGCCTGCTGGGGCAGAGCTGCAGTGCCTGCCAGCCCCACAGCTCACCACATAGCCGTGGGCTGCCAGAGGGCAACTCAAGCCAATGGGGGGAAAATGCTTCATTTGAGATGTAAATATAAAGAGTCCGGGTATGCTGCCACCATAAAAGAGTGAGGAAAACTCCTGATACAAAGAACTATGAAACCAGGTTCTTACTAGGGACTGGTACAGGGCATCAGCTCCTGCAGCTTTGCTGTGAGTGCCTCAGGACCCTCTACACACAGCCAGGCAGGATAAGCCATGGTCTCCTGTGTCGTGGCTGCCAGAAACCAGCTCCTTTTGATAGAGGGGGAAGGCGTAAGCTGAGGTTCCAGCAAAAGGCTGAGAAGATCAGGCTCTCTACCCAAAGCTAGGTGATACAAATAGCTTGCAGGTCCCCAAGTGATTCCTTCACAGTCACATATATAGTGGTAACTTCAGTGGAGGAATCCTCATCTCTCCACTTTAGTCAAGAGGCCAGGTCCCTAAAACTCTGGTTGAAATTACACATGTGCTAAATCTTCCTTGTTGTGCCTTTCAAAAGCAGCTAAGCAATCAAATGACATTTTCTCACCTCCCTCAGCACGTCTCCTTCTGCAGTCCAGCTGCTCCCTAAAGGCCATAGCTGTTATGACTTATCTGTGAAACATTCACACCCTGCCAAGTCTCTGTGCCTTACCTGGGAATGGCAAGGGCCACACTGCAGCCTGAGGCACTGCTCTCCTCTGTTTTCCCAGCAAGAGATGCTTCCTGCAGCACTGGTGTGGGATGTGAGAGAAGCAGCTCCCACCTCAAAGCACAAGATTAACCCAGAGCCTGCTTAGCAAATTCCAATGTTCTTCAGCTATAAATAAAAAATAGAAATGTTTTTATTACTTTCAGCTTGAAACATGAAGGGTCTGGTCTGTCTCTATTAAGCTTGGTGGACAGAGGTCATGACTGTGGGGAGATGGGAGAGAGAGAACAACTGCCAACACCTCATTTTCGTTGGAAAGCAAGCTAGATGGACAGGTTGTAACTGAAGCTGTTTGAGCTGAATGCATTGCATCTGAAGAGTGTGTTTCCCCCAAAGAAAGGGCTTGCTGAGGTTATGTGTGTGCTGTTCATCCTCCTGGGGCAGGGCACAGACATCAGTGCCTTTTCCATACACCCATCTCCATCCTGACAGCTAAGGTACAGCAGAGACACAGGCAGGACGAGTAAGTAACCTGCCTGCTCTTCTACGGGGCCTCGACGAGCCAGCTACAAATAAAGGTCCTTTTTCCCTATCTCTTATCTCAGGCAAAAGAAACAAAACCCCACAGTGCTTCATGTGGAAAACAGAGCACTAATAAAGTTTTAGATTTTCCACTCGACTGCTGTTCTTCAGCTCCCCTCCGTTTCCCACCTGCATTTCTCTTGCCTTTGGGGAAACCTGACATTACGTATCTTTCTATATTGTTCTTAATTATGAAAAAAATCCCTCCCTCCATTAAGTGACTCTCAAGAATAGAGATGGAATATTCATGGAGAACTGTAAGCCTTCCAGTCTGCCAGGGGTCCCATCCTCAGTGTCCCTCCCATGGCTATTGTCCCTTCAACCCCAGGACCTGCAGCCACCACAACCCATGTCTCAGTGTCACTTTGTCCATAGAAGAAAGCTGGACAACCCCTTCACAAGAACCACATCTCTGCTCTAGAGCACATATAGGAAAGGACCCCTTTTAACCACGTGGAAGTTAAGCACTGCTCTACCTGTCCTGTATGTGCTTCTCTCCGTGGGGATGTGGCTGTGGGATGCAGGCAGGTACGCACCCCAGAGTTTGTTCTGGCCAAGCTAAAGGCTGCTCCCCAAGAAGAGCAATGGCTACACAAGTTCACCAGGACAACTGGGGGATGAGTTCCCTTCTCTTCCCACAGAACTCCAGCATGGCACCTCTACTTATTAGTTTTCCCATTTCATTGAGCTTCAACTCCTCCCTACAAGTAGACTTTACTTACAACTGCTCTACATTTCCACTATGCTCCAGATAACAGCATGGCCACCAAGAACAGGATCATTTCTTATGCAGGATTCACTAGCCCTCAGTAACCAGAGGCTACAGCGACTAGCCTGGATAAGAATTCATCTTCCAAAAAAATTGTTCTGCATGTATTGAGATAAAAATAGTTCCTGAAAAATGTATGTAATTAAATATAGTCCCTCCAACAGTGAGTCTAAGGGCTTGGGCCAGCCACTCCTTTCCTTCTTTTCCCTATTAGTAGTGCCAGCTCCATGAAAAATAGTATGGCCTGAAGATCCTTCCTGCGGTGTGAGATGGGATCTCACCCATCAAGCACCCTGATTCCTCTCCTTCCCCTTGCTCTGGCGCTGCTAGCTGTGTTTGCCAGGTTTTCCCTTGGGAACTCCTTTGCCTTCTAGCTCTCACTACACAGCCAAGCCATGGAGGTCAGCCAGCCCATGTGCTCCCCAGCCAGCTGCTGCTCCTGAATACCTTCTGGAGGGTCTGTGGTGGGGTATGTGCAGGTGTATGTCAGTCCAGGCAGCATTTAATGCAGGTAGAGAACTCCCTAGTAAGTGCCAGAGATGCTGCAGATCCTATTCCCAAGGCTTATTCACCATAGACTAAAAACAACACTAAAATTCACTCAGTTGTAAGTAGGTGAAATGTACTTGTCTGCAGCAGGCAGCAGCAGAGATTAGAGGCTGTAGTGATCTCTTCAATAAATCTCTGAAGATTAAGGAAAAAGGAGATTCCATAAAGTAAAATCTGATTTGTCTTTGGCACAGCTGTCCATCCAAAGATGAGTACCCACATCTCACTCCTATATAATTCACATTTCTACACACACAGTTTACAGAAAGTGAGCTGAAGTCATGGCTTTACTGTGGTAATTAGCATCCATAACATGGCAGGCTGTGGGGATGGTAAATAGTGACCCGTTTCTCCTTAGAAAGGAGACAGGATTGATTTCATACTACTTTGGGAACTCACACCTTACCATGGCAAACAACACATGGACAGACAAGAAAAAGTAGAATATAGTCCTGTCTGTCCTACTGTCTCCTGACCTTACACAACACAGCCTCCTTCTTCTATAATTGATGTCTCTTGCTGAAGAAGCAGCTACAGCTTCTGATTCTCTGGCTATCTCATTACAGCAGTAGTAAATGCAAGCCAATTATTCTACAAAACAATTCAAATTAATTCAGTGCCTTAAACCAGGAAATCTTTCTTTATAACACCACCTCTTCCTTGCTGCACTGCAGCTACAAGAACTCAACAGTTCTATCCCTCCGTCTTCCCCATGAATCCATTGTCTTGGACACACACCCCACTGCCTCCAAGAAAACAGTTTCTTGTGTTCTTCTCAGTGACATTCAGAGATACTTAAAACATCCCCAATGCATGTAAGAGGGATGCTTTTCCAGGGCTCTTAGGAGATAGTTGCAGGTTGTTAAATCATGCGGATAGGAAAATGTTGAGGAAATTTCTGGCACACCAGCTGTCTGACCTGACTTATTTACATGTTGCTAGAGATAGGGAATGCACTAGTTTAATAACCCTTGTGATTTGAGACTTTACCCAGAGAAAGGCAGCAGCAAGGAAAAGGGCACATCAGGCTCCCTATGCACTGCTTCAAAACCCATGTTAGCCCTGAGCCTCGTGCCCCAGCCCCTGCCCTGGGACAGGGCACTTGCCCCTTTCCCCAGCACCACTCTGCACATTGGAGCTGTGTGCCTGGCTGTGATGGCAGGGAGCTGTCAGCACCAGACCCTCATCCAGGGCAGTTGGAAAGATGCTCAGCTGCCTGTCTTGAGCAGATTGATGAAAGTCTCAGAAAAGCTGAGGCCACAGTTGACCTGGCTGCTGCAGAGTAGAGGCACAGATGTGTCCCTAATGCAGGATTAACAGGCTGCTGTCCTTGCCAGGACTGTTTGCCCACGCATGCCTTTCTCTGTAGGTCTAGCAATGGCAGGTACAGTAGAGAGACAGCCTTGTGTGTCACCTCTAGTTACAAAGCACATCAAGCTTCATCTGAAGGTATTTTTAGAGAAAATAATAATTAAACCCCCCCCCCATTATGAAATACTTATTTGGATAGATGACATAAATTTGAGATTTGCATTTCATATGTATCTTTATGTATGTATGTGTGCACATATATGTGTGTATGTGTGAGAATACATAGTGGGCAGAGGTGAGTCGGATTCACTGCTCATTAGCAGCTTGCAAGGGACATGTGATGCCCGCTGACTCATTAAGGACAGGCCTTCCATAGTGAAAGCTCAGACTGGTTCGGTGGAGGCACTGGTTTGGTGGAGGCACTGGTTCCTCAGCCTGCCTCTCGCCCCTGTGGAACACACTGGGACAGGACCTGATGTACAGACCCCAAAAGGGTCCATGCTGTGGGTCCAAGGCAAGGGGGCACCAGGCACTACCTTGCCCAACTCCACACCCACAGGGCTTGGCCCAGAGTCATGTGTGAGGTGGGCTGTGAAGCAGGGAGGGAAAGTGCCTGGTTAAGAGCCCAGGGTGTTCACTGCCTATCACTGTGCATTTTCTGCATGAAACACTCAAGTCTGAAAGACTTTGGAGTAACATGAATAATATTTCTAGACAGGAAGACAGTGTTATGAAAAAAGCATGAGCAGCTTTGAGGCCATGTCTCACCTCCTTTGCTCTCTTCAAGGAAAGCAGCCCTGCCAGCTCCACCATGGCAGGGTGGGCTTCCCCTCTGCCTGGAGCAGAACTGTCCTCCTATGGCTCCTGGGTGCCACAAAGCCCAGCAGCATGATGCTGATTTCCACCTTGGGGACATAGCCACAGCTAGCCAAAGAACAAACAGAAAGCTGAGAAAGCAGGCTGCAGGGGAAGGCAAGGAAAAGCCAGCTTGCTCCTTGCAATCCTGCTCAAAGCTGCAGGAAGTTGGATAAGCAGGCAGAAGAGTACATTTGCTATGTACAGCAGTATTTGTTTGCTAATTTTGTGTCCCTTTTCAAGTAAAGACAGGATTCATATGGGGAATGCACCAGAACCAAGGCCTAGAAACATATTTCAGGTCTGTGACTTCCTGTCCGGACAAGAAAAAGATTATCAGGACACTTCATTCCTTTACAGGGAAATCCACACCATCTGCTCTTTGCTTCCCTGCTAGGTCTGCCCTTTCTTTCCCATTCACCTGGAAAACAACGGTTCTCTGCTGTCCTTCTCTCCTGCACCAAGAATTAAGCAGAGTCCATGTGCAGCTCCCTTGAGAACCAGCCTCTGGATCCTCCCTGTACTGCAACCTAGGTATTATAGCAGAGCATTATAGAAGCAGGGATCAGGAGATGCTCTTCTCCCTTCAGGAAGGGGATGGGATAGCTCCCACACCTGATCCCAGTGGCCTTTCCTAAGGCTGCCTCATTAAATACCCTCCTTCCATTCTATTGCTAAAAGCTCAGTGGTGGGGTCTGCCCTGCTGTGCTGGAATCCAACAGGTCAGAGGCAGTAGGAGGCTGGGATGAAGGAGCAGCTCAATCAGTGGGCACTGAGCTCTTTGCCCCTGGGTTGCAGCACAGAGCTTCAAGCTGAGCTCATGCCTCCTTGCAAGGGGAAGCCAAAGGCTCCCATGATGTTGAACCGCTGTTAGTTTAGTTGGGAGGGGTGTCATGCATGTCCTTTTGGACATACAGGTCTGAGGGTGCTCCCTGGAGCCACAACCACTGCCATTGCTTTTGAACAGGGCTGTAACTCAGCAGCAGTTGGTCACAGCTGGAGGGATTTTCTGCTGAGTGTGCAGCTATCAAGCCTAATTCTATACCAGCACCAGGAGCCAGCCACACACTAGAAGTGGATTTAGTGTGCACATTCTCTTCTAGCTCCTTCAGCATCAGCCAAAGCAAGGAGCTAAGACATCTTCTCCAAACTAATTTTCCCTTACTGCAGGCTGGTTTTGAGCTTCAAATATAGTGGGTCCCACTACTCCTCCTCACCCAAGCTTGATATATGTGATAAGTACACTTATTTTACCCATCTATGGTACTTCTGAATGGATAAGAATTTTCTGTCCTAATTTTGGAGCCCACATTCCCCCTACACAGGGAAGAAAAGACAGCTCTGCCTGAACATGCTTTCTCTTAATCTAAAATGAGTTCCACATTAAACCACACCTGATCTGTATTTTTGTAAGGGAGGAAACTAAGACAAGAGAATTTTAGGAGAAGGAGGAGAAGCAGAAAGAGAAGAGTGTCTGCCTTTACTGCTATTCCCTGCAACCCTTCATGGGTTGCAGCATCTGTCTGAAATATCACACACTTGATCAGAGAGGGATCCAGAGGGCTACTGCTCCAGGCTAGAGGAGATTCTAAACATCTAAATCCATTGAGAATTACAGCAATATCCAAGCTCTTCCAGTCAATGCTGAGATACCCAAAAGCTTTCCAGAACCAAAAGACTGACTTCTACCCCCCTTAGCCACCTCTCCATACACACAGCTACCAACATAAAAGAACAACAAGCGACATCCCTGCACCACCCAGCTGGGCCATGGGCCATGTAAGTTGGAGAGAGAAAAAAAGGGCCTTAGCTGCAGACCCCTCTTCTCTGAGCACCTAGGGCTACACTCCTTGGTTGGCACCCAAAGTGGTTTTTGCTTACTGAGAAATAGAACAGCTATATTTTGGTTATTGAAATGCACAAACTTTGTTTATTTTTTAGACCCACCAACTCATCATCAGAAGTGCTCTAGTTTTCAATAACATCTGCTGCACTCCTACCTTTCAATATCATTCCTCTTGAAGTCTCCTCACCTTCCTCTTGCTCTCAGCAAACACTTGTGTTGTACCTCTGGCAGAGTCAGGAAAAAAGGTAGAAATTAAAACAGTGGCTACTCCCAGGCAAGTTGCAATCCAATCAATCTTTGGCAATCTTTGTATTAAGCCTGCTCCTCTACCTTGCTACAATACCAGCAGCGTTCCCACCTTCTTGCTGTTTCATTTTGATTGCTGCTCAGATGAATGCACTTAAGAGCACAGCTTACCTCTGTCACCTAAGGTCCTAAAGTGCTTGTGAACTGGTTGAAGGACACAGCTCTGCCGAATGTACTATTGCCCTGTTCATGGCTGTGCTTTCAGCAGTGACTAACAAAAGTCTGCAACCATGCACCCACCATAAATAGCTTGTTTTCAAGCCTCCTTATTAAAATGGAGATGCTAAAAATATTTATTCCTGTTTTCCAGAACTTAGGAAAAAAACAAACTAAAAACCAGAACCTGTTTTTCCTTACATCAGAGGAGCAGGGGTTGCATCTCTGCAAGCAGGCACTGATGTATGGAGGAACAGGAAAACAGGAGCTCTTTCCTGCCCCCAGAATTAATGATTAATAAACAGATGGGAGCAGCAGCTCTAGGAGAGAACATGTTCCTCTCTTCTTGGGTGGTTTCCACAGGGAGGCTTAAGGCAGGGGTGCAGTCAAGAAGCACTCAAGGGTAAGCAGAGTTCACTTATTATTTTAAGCAAAGCGAAGTTTGCACTTTTCAGGATACAGCAAAAGAAGAACATGTGACCCTGCAGAGCTATTTATTGCAACACCTCTCAGGTAGCAAAAGGTGCCTTTGCTATCCCCACAAAATGGCCTTTATAATTTTTCTTCCTCTGAAGTGCCAGATTTGCCAACACTGAAAATAATCCCAAAACGCCTATGTTGGTTCAAGCCCTACAGCATATCCTGCAAGGAGCAGAAAGGGATTACAGACCTGACTGAGTACTCAGTTGGATCTTTCTGCATTTTGGCCACAGAGTAAGCCTGCAGTAAGAAATAAATATTACTTATGTAGAAAAAGGGATGTTATCTCAGTGCACAGAAAGACACTGCAGATTGTTCAACAAACCACATGTGGTAGCCAAGCTCATGGTGACCTGTTACCCCAACAGGCCACCTCAGACCCAGCTCTCAGGTGACTGATTACAGCAATTCCTCAGGCTTGGTCATTGCTCCCATTTAAGGTCATGCTCAGACTAGGTGGGTAAAAAATTGTGCATGGACTAGGTGAAAAACTACAGAATTGTCCTTGTGCCAAGTGCACCAGGAAGAAGATACTAGAAATATAATACACCCTTCGCAGGCACACCAGCACCAAGGAGCATCAACTGTCCAGGCAAACCCCAGGCTTGGCCAAAACTTTTAGAGCACGGCCACTTCCCTGGGAGCAAATTTCTCCTTACTAGACACAATATGAGCCATCTTCTGTCCTTCTAGTAGCCACAAAAAGTGACTGCACTTAAAAGCATCCAAAACAGACTGTTTCTATGGAAAACTGTCATCTTATTTCCATAGAGATATGTCAATATTACACTAAGTCCTAAGCAGAAAGCCTGTCTACTATCTGGAGCTAAAAAAAAAAGAATAAAAGGCATACTCTGTAGCTGAAAACTGCTACCAGCCTGTATCACTTATATGCCATGCACAGCAACGCATAACACGCACCAGCAACGATTTATCCCTTTATTATTGACTTCTCACCCTGAGGGCAATTTCCATTTCTTATTCACTTCCTCTGCTTTAGAAGCAGCACAGATGGAGAGCAGCAGGGCTGTGGTTGCCTTCCCTTCTCTGCCTTTTACTTCTGTGCAAGGGCAAAGCCTCGGGGCAGTGGGCACCAGGGGAGCTGCCAAAGCACTGGCCTTCAGCAGGAACCTCTCTTCCTCACTAGGGACTGAAAAAGTCTGTGTGTCTTACAAGGAGGATGAAATTAACCCTTCAATCAGTTAATTAAACCTTAATGGGAGCCACTTTTCACACTGTGAATAGTAGGCAAGGCAATGCAGAGAAGAATCAGCAGGTTTCACATTTGGCAGTGTCCACAAAATTTTGAAGTGTCTCTGACAGGGACAATGGGAAAGAGAGCAGAGAAGTTCCCAGATGTTAACCAGAAAGTGGAGGTGGTGGAAGAATGGCCACAGTCTACATGTTCTGCAACTTCTGAAGTGAAATCTTAGAGGTGCAAACCATCCTGTATTTCCTCCTGTCCTCAGACACAAGAAAACTACTCTCCCAGTGGAGGGAGTTCTCACCTCACTCACAGGTTTCCCAGGAGGAGAAAGCAATCTAACCCAGAATTACTAATGGGAGTTGTTTGGACAGAGGTGGGTTGTTCCCTAAGCTATCTTCATGTTACTGCATTGCATTAAAAATACACAGGTAACATTGAAATCAGTAACTTCTGTGTCCTTTTAAACACAATAAGGAGAATTACTTAATGAAGATGCTATGGTGCATAGACCCACCTCCATGCTGATTCTGTCAGGGAACTACTACAGGGTAGTAGATTCCTCTGCAGCAAAGAATGACAGATGACAAGCACTAGTCACAGGTGGCTTAGGGCATGTCTTGCTAAATACACAGAGAATTGCTCACTGGCTTCATGTAAGCAAGAGGGAGCTTTCTTCTTTAGATTTGAACATCCTGCTTTAACTTTTTACACATTCAAAAGTGGAAGTGGGTAGCAAGGGTGAAAGCTTTTTACATATGTCATGTAATTCAGCAACTCAGTGAAGCAGAGGAATTGCACTGGCAGTAAACAAGAGGGTCACAATTTGTCTGAACTCCTCCAGAGACAATTTAACATCCTTTTGGGGACAGCATATCAAGAACACACAGGAATTCATTCTAGTGTCAAGATAACTTTTATTTATTTATTGCTGTCAATATGCACAGTAAAAGACCTGATGTGGCTACCTCCTGCATACAATAGTTCTGTAAAGTCTGATATTGTGGCTTTGATGGTAATAGAACAAAGGTGCTGCATTCCATCCCACAGGGATTTTCCTAACTGCCTGAATTACAGATACATTCCCTGGTTGGCCTTTATTCTGTCCCTTCCAGCATCATATAATATAGATCTTGTAACTGGAAAATAGCTAGAGATTACGTGAGAACAGCATAAAGGGGAAAACCAGCACTGTACTGTTTTCTCACAGCCCTTCTGCCTTGTAGAAGCCAGAAATAATTTGTGGCTTTCTAGCATGCAAGCACAAGTGGAAAAATCACCGAAGGATCAGATGTTCTAAGAAAGGATGGAAATTCTCTTCTCCTACCACATCACCTATCCTCACAAAAATATCAGCCTTCAGTGCTGGATCCTTTGGTTGTATAAAACCTCCCAGTGCCTTGCAGAAGGATACTGATCACTGACTGACTGATATGGAAAGTACAGGCTGTGCCTTCAATGCTTTTCCTCTGGTCACACCAGAGTGACTCCATTCAGGAACATCACATTCTCACAGTATGCTACTTCATCCAGCCTCAACCTTTCTCCTCTGGCTGGGAAGCCAGGGCTCACTTCCCAGTCTCATCCTTGACTTCTCCCTAGAAACAGCACTAATTTGGTAGGGAATGACCTAGTTGATCAGAAAACAAAGGCTGTGAGTGGACACTGTCGCAGTCTGGTTGGGACAGGCAAGTAACTGTGTCACCAGACATACATAATACCTAGGAGTACTGATGCCCTGAAAGCCCAGTAAATCTGCACTTAAGACACCATGAGCCCTAACTATAGGTCCGCTGTTAACTTTGTTCACCTTTGTATTGTTTGTTTCCCAATAAATATCCTGAAGAAAACAGAGCATCACTCTGAGTATGCTTGTCCTGTGCTCTGTAAGCACCAAGTAGTGGTGTTTCTGCAGCAAGAGTAATTATTAGCCAGCAGTTTGCTTAAAATAGGTGGGAGAGGCTGCAAGAGTTCCACAACAAAGTGGTTCCTGTCTGTAACATAGAAGATGACCACATGCAAGGCAAACTGTCCCCTTTGATAACCTCATGGCAAGCACTTGGGAGGGCAGAGAGGCTAACAAGAAACCCATCTCTGAACTGGCTGTTCACAGCACTGTTCCCAATCCAGCTTTGACTTGCCAGAGGTCCCAGTTGGACTGAGACAGTCTGGATTGCAATTAAGGGGACTGGTAGAGAGCAGCACAAAGCCTTGGCCACGGGCTATTCACTGTAGCACATACAGAGGTGACTTTCCCCACTTCCATAGACCTGACAGCTTGTTGCTGACAATGTTTAATTATTGAAGTGGTAATGGGTTTTGTTGCTGGACACTCCTTGCCCTTGTGCCCTTCAACATGTTTTACAGAGGTGTTGAGGAAGCCATCAGAACAGAGTCAAGGGCTTCTCCACACTGACACTGCCTATACATAACACCTTCTGCAGCACATATCTCTGTTCCAAAACAGCTAGATATCCCAGTGCAAAAAATATGCAAAGGTGGCCCCAGAATGTTCTGCCCAGTCAACACAACACAACCCTCCCTCCAGCTTGCATCCATGCCACTGAGTTACCTATAAGCTCTTCTCTGTACATGATCCTCCTTGGAGCCAAATCCACAGCATCTTCATGTTGTCTTCACCTTGTGTTTCTGCTGTTTGCTTGAAAGGATGTAGCATCAAGACAAGAAGTTGCCCTGTGTTTGATATTTTTGCCTGTGCTTGGCATGCTGGGACTGCTGCAGTTTTCAGCCCATGCCCCACAGAAGTGCTGACTGACTGGGGGTACAGAGCAAGCCATTTCCTAGAGGGGATCAGGCAGAAAGGGGTAAGCTGTGTCCAGCCGGGGAGGTTACACTAGCTGGAACGTAGGCTGATAAAGGCCTTTCTCAGAAGCACTTGTGCTTGGCAGACAGACTAGACAGGGGAGGAAAGAAGAGGCACTTCCTAAGCTACGGTCTGTGGTTCACTTTAACACTGTGACTGTGGCATCTTGGCAGAACATGTCTTAACCTAAGCAGCTGAAGCGAACAGATCTGGAGTGATCAGCAGAGAAGGTCTGCCAGGCTACTAGGAGGATTCAAACTAAAGCAAAGCCACTAACTGAGGGGATTGCCTACACACAACTTTCCCCCACTTTCCCCACCAAAGGGCAAATCTCCCCTCTGACCCTAGTGCCCAAGAGCATAACTTTTGCAGAGCTGAATGGCAAGTTGAGCTCAGAAGCCCCCTCCTAAGAAGAGTCACTTTTTGTCCCCTGAAGCAGAATCCTTTTGTGACCTCATGATCTGATAGATAGTTTTCCTGAAGCGCTGGTCCCGGCTCAGTCTTTTGGCTGCTTCTTTCAGCTCCTCAATGTTTTCAGCTTCTGCATGTGAGAAGATGAAGGACTGGGACTGCTTCACTGAAACAAGAACAGCACAGAAAGGTCAGCATTCTCCATCAGGGACACAAACTGAAGATAGATCTTCACTAGAGCACATGAGTCATGTGATCAACAGGACAGAGCCTGGCAGGGGATGAGCTAACTATTTTACTCTAACAGCTTTACTTTATTGTGTTCAGAGGAAGAAAATGCTGACAGAGTAGAAACACACTTTTTTTTAGAGTTGCCAGTGATTTAAGGTGCTAGATACAACCTAATCTAACCTTGCAAGTAGCCACTATGAGCATCAGATTGGATTGGACAATGTCCACGTGTTCCTTCCAACTTAACTCAGTCTGTGATTAAGCATTCCAATTAAGTGATATCTGAGCATGTTTTTTAGGAGTCCAGGACCATCACAGCAGCTAACTTTCAACATATGTAAAGAAACAGGCAACAAGTACTCAGGTTCAGTGCCTGCTCTTTGGGAAAGGAAGCTCCAAGTAGCACTGTTAGCTCCATTCTACTACTAAAGAATATGAAATACGAATGCCCTTCACAGACTTTAGTGCTCTGTCAGCCCTATCCACGTGTATCTTCTCTTGCAGAATACAGAGTAAACAGCTGCCTGATACCTACTCTCATTCCATGAAGCACTGCTTCTCCGGCAGCGGAAGCGGCAGCTCTTTATGCGGCGAGTGGCAGCCTTGTGGATGTACACTGAGTTCTTCATGATCACAGGCATCTTGGCCTCCAGCTCAGCATTGCGGATGCACTCTTCAAAGAACTCTGGGAAGAAGGCACTACTGTAAGAGTAATGGGACAGACACTCCAAGCAATGAACCAGTCACAAGGGACTGCACTTGCTGATGGGCTGAGGCAGATAATGATTATCTTAACAAACAACAATCGTGAAGCTCCAGAACCTCATCAGAATGAACATTTTCAAACACATTCAAATTTTAGAGGGAACTGCAGAACATTCCACATCAATCATTCCCATAACTTCTCATGATTCAACAGCCAAAAGCCTCTGATATGAAGATAAGGCTTCTCAACTCTCTTGCAACAGAGTGGTATGAAGCCTTGCTCATTATTCTTTCTTTGAAAGACTTCTAAAGCCAGTTAAGTCTAAATGGGAAAGGGAGGTGTTGGCAACACTGGCATGGGCACACACCGCCAGGCCAGGGATTTTTTAAAAGCGTAGCACAAATACATACATTACACACTCCAAGCAAAGCCCCGTGTCCAAACTCTGACAATATTGTTCTGCCCTGATCTGCCACACAAGCTGCTTCTCCTCACCTATTTCCCTTCTTATGGGCTAACCAGCATCACTTCTGCCATTCCAGTCTTGCTGTCCTCCTGCCTGTAGTTGGTCCTTTGCTGTTCAAAGGCATCATGTGCTAATGTGCCCAAACTCTTATATGAAAGGGGAGGGCAGAGCAGCAGGAACCACTCAGAAGGACTGATGCAATCTGTGCCTGGACCAACATTAAGAAAAACATTGCGGGTCCCTCATTTTCTCTACTGCTCTGCTCATCAATAAATTTTTACTCTTTTGAAGAAAACTAAGGTTTCTTCAATCCCCCCCAAAATCTAAGGTTGGAAATGTCAGGAAGCATTCAGTACCGGAGGCTACTCACTTATGTCCTGGGCAGGTAGCTCAGCTCTACTTGAACGCTGAGCTCAACACATCCACTTTAGTTCTGTTTTCTTACCATGGCTCTGAGACAGTGGGATGAAGTTCAGAATCATGTTGGTTTTTTCAGTTTAGAAGTCTTATGTGGAAACTACTGAATAATACTTATTTTATTTAAAAACATAAAAATTTTAAGTATGTGAATAGATATAAAAATTATTAATACATGTATTTATTCTTATTTATGTAATAGTGCTCAGAATGCCACAGGACTTTCTGACTTTTCTGTATTGGCCCAGTATATCTACCATTCACTGCAATGAAGCCTCAACTGTACAAATACAGCATCTTCATAACCTCTTGCCCCTGCATTATACCTGAGGATGGAAAACAAGCAAGACTTCACACAACTGAGGCTGCTAATGTCAGTTCCCAAACCTGACTCAAACCAAATGCTAGGGTAATGCCCACCAAAAATCCCTAAAAATACCAAAAAAAACCCCAAAAAACTACAAAAAAAACCCACAAAAAAGGCAAGGAGATAAACTTAACCTGTGAGGAACACGAGTCTTAGCCCTGACCTGTGGACTGCAGCTGTCTCAGCACAGCAGTGCTGATGCTGTTATTAAGGATCCAAACTTCACCTGCTGGGTCACCTACCAGCATGTTGCTACAGCAACCACAGTCCTCCTTAAACTGATGATGTTGTTGTAACCAAGGCTGAGAAAATAATATCTTGAGCGGAATCAAAATACTCATTATAACTCAGACCTAGTCCATCTTTATAGCTCTGCCACAGCTTCCCTTTGGAAGCATTTTGGAAAGCGTTTGATCATCTCTACCTTTAGGTTTGTCTTGCACTAAACAGAGAAGGCTGGGATAATTTGACCCTCCTTTGAGGACAAAATACCACGTGCTTGCATAGCATATCATGGCTCCTCAAATGGGAGGTTTAGTGGAGGTACAAGAAGGTGGGAGAGCATATTATGTGAGTTGAGGATCTTCTTTTTGTGTCTGGGAAGGTGGGTAAAAATATTTCCTCTCTCAGAGTCTGCTCATCAGTAGAGAGGATGGATGACTTACTTCTCAAGTTACTGACATCTGCTTTCATCTTTTCCTCTTTCTCCTTGTTGCAATGCAGAGAATTTAAGCCTTGCTCCAAGCTCTGCAATGCTTCCTCAGCTTCTCTCAGTCTCTTCTCCAGGTCCATGCGTACCTTCACCTCAGCCTGAACAAGAGAACAAGAATTGCTGAAAACCGGCTTGTGTCTCAATAATCACCCTGGTAACTCACAAGGGACTGACCATGGATGAGAACAAAAAGACAACAATGATTAAAATCCTTAGGAATATTGTAAGACAACTTAAAAGTTGTTCCTCATGTCTTCAGACAGAATCTGAAGTCCAGATTATTCTAGTAATTCTCCTTTACTCTTTCATTTTTCACAGTTTTGCTCCCATTGTATAAACCATATGGAACCAGAGATGGTATTTTGACACATGAATTTATGCTAATACAAGTACTTGCAGATGAGCAGGAACAGGAGGACATTCTAGCTGAGATGGACTGGAGATAAAGGCAGTCAATTCCCACAAAGGGGTGTACAGGACTTTATTTCAGGAACAAAACACAAAAGAAGTTAGAACTAAAGTAGTAGCTTAGCAAATCAGAATGACTAATACAGCTTAGGTCAACTTAGCTTCAGTTTGGCCAAGTGGAAGGTTACAAGATAAAAAAAATATTGGAGGTGCAGGAAAAAGAAGAATTGTTTTTGTTTTTTTTTTTTAATAAAATATTTGTATAAGGAGGTTGAATGTCAAATATAGTATAGTAGCAAACTAAAAGGCTTGCACTAAATGGGTTAATTAGGCTTCAGAATGAGAAAATAAATGCCAGTGCTACACAGATACAACATGGCAACTTCATGTGTTACCATGAAATCAGAGTGTTTTGGGTTGGAAGGGACCTTAAAGGTCATCTAATTCTAACTCCTCTGCTGTGGCCAGGGATACCTTTCACTAGAGCACATTGCTCAAAGCCCCATATAATCTGGTCCTGAACATTTCCAGGAATGGGGCATCCACAGCTTCTCTGGATAACCTGTTCCAATGCCTCACCCCTCTCACAGTAAAGAATTTCTTCCTGATATCTAATCTACACCTCTCCTCTTTCATTTTTAAGCTGAACCCCCTTGTCCTATCACTACATACCCTTGTAAAAAATCCCTGTTCAGCTCTCTTGTAGCCCCCTTTAGGTACCTGAAGGTGCCATAAGGTTTCCTTTTCAGAGGCTTCTCTTCTCCAGGCTGAACAACCCAAGTTCTCTCAGCCTGTCTTCACAGGAGAGGTGCTCCAGTCCTCTGAACATCTTTTTGGCCCTCCCCTGGACTCATTGCAGCAGGTCCATATCCTTCCTGTGCTGGGACCCCAGAACTGGGTGGAGTATTCCAGATGGGGTCTCACAAGGGCAGAGTAGAGGGGCAGAATCACCTCTGTCAACCTGCTGGTCACGCTGCTTTTGATGCAGCCCAGGATACAGTTTGGCAATATGAAGCACAGCAAATGAAGACTTGTGACCATAATTTGAAAACTAAATAAAACCAAGAGTTTGGTTTGACAGGGGATGAACTGAGAAGGAAAATGAGAGCACTTTGGCCCCAGGGACAGCAACATGCAACATTTGCAGGGGATACCTTCAGGTCTCTCTCTGCCTGCTGTTTCTCTGCAGTCAGCTCCAAGAGTGAGTTCTGCAGCGCTTGCGACTGGGAAGAGTAAAACTCACGCTCCTCCTCCAGTGCTCGGGATCGCTCCTCATTCTCCTTCATCCTGGTGCATGGCACAGCAAAGAAAGATGACCATTCTCACCCCAGCACAACTGATAGGAAGGAAAGGGCTCAGTATCATGATGGAGTATGCTTAACTACCTGGCTGCCCCAAGAAGAGAGGCACTAACGGGAGCACTGTCTGTGCTTCACTTCAATACCAGCATTGCTGAAGAAAACCAGGTGGGCAGTTCTTGAACAGAACATTCTCAACCCCCACATGAGGTGCAGGAGCACCAAACACTCCATAGGGACAAGCCAGGAACACCTGTCCTGGTCCTGGTTTAAAAGGAGAAGGCCCAACCAGCAGCAAGAAGTTCAGCAACCCTGCTTCACCCTGCCTGCTTTGGAACCTGAACTCCTGCCATAGCAACCAGACGAGCCTCTGGACTCGTCTTGGCAACCAAAAAGCAAGTCAGCCGACCATCACGTCATTTGGTACCACTAAGCCCGAGCAGGGTAGAAGTGTCCTCTTCCCTGTACTGCACCCAGGAATGGAAATTATAAAGGATCTTGCCTCTCAGCAAGTCTCAGGATAAAGAGGGGAACTGTTTTGAAGGGATCCTAATTTTAAGCCTGCAGATATTTAGCCACACACCACTGCCTCCCACCTGCAAAGGGGAAAACTACCTATTTTTCCACCAACCTCTTCACATGGGATCATATCTTGTTCCTGACACCACACAAAAACCCCTGCCCCCACTTCACCTCTTCTCTGCCAGGAGTTTCTCCTGCAGAAGTTTCTGCATCTTCTCTTCAATCTGTCGCAGGCTGCAGTGCAGTCCCCAGATCGGGCTTTGCTCTTTGCTGGGGCTGGTTGCAGATGGGCCCTGGCTCTCGTTTTCTTCCAGCATCTCCAGCATTTGCTGCTTTTCCAGGGAGAGCTCCTTGAAAAAGGACAGAGATTGTGAGTAATCAGCCAAGTCTAATGTTTCTGCTCCTGTTCCCATCTGGCTCTTCCCTATTGAGTCTCTCCACCCTTACATGCCTCATTCACGTTAAGAACATGAAAATTTGGTTTTAATTTCGTACCTGCCTCATGAGGAGCAAACCTCCACCATAGCCTGTGCTATGAAGGGGGAGAGAACCTGCAGGCTCCTTTGATGTGATATGCTAGTAAGGACACAGCTCAGAGACTGGAGCCTTGTGCTTCCCTAGTCCATCACAGATGCAGGCAGCTTCCCTGCCTTCCCTGCTCGGCTTGCTCATCAATGGGAACTGGAGGCACCTCCTCTGTGGTACTTCCAACTGCAGGGCAATAGGACATATCCTGCTGTTCACCTGTGCACTGTTTGGGTCAGTGAACAAGTAGAGCATGAACAGTCCTTCCCTAGCTTTCCAGTTCTTTTTTCATACTTATAACTTCAGGCAAGGAGAAGAGCTCAAAGAAACAGATTTCTGGACAAACTTGCAGGATCAGACAAAAACATTAAGAATGAACTGGCAGCTTCCAAAGGCCAGCTCTGTCAAAATCTCACAAACAATATAAATTTAGAAAAGACACTTTCCACAAATCCACTAGAGTGATACCAAGTAAGGAAAGATTTTAATACATCAGCATTCTGTTTCCTATATGCCCATGTGGTATATGATTCCTTGGGAATATCATGCCCTCTTCTGTGAACAAAGAATGCCTCTTTCTCATTCCAATTTCCAACAAAACTTAGGGAGTTGCAGGGGAAAGAAAGAAAGAAAAAAGTGCTCAGAAATCTCTGATAAAGTTACAGCCATGTTGGCTGGAAGGGACCCTCCAGTAGGCTCAAGTCCAGCCTCCTGTTCAGAGCTGGTCTGCCAGCACAGTAGGATATGGTCAGCTGTGTCTTTCTACAATCCAGTTGTGAAAACCTCCCACAATGAAGGTTCCTCAGGCTCTCCCACTGCCTGCCTATCCATCTGGTGAAAATTCTCTCTCTAGGGTTCAACCTGAGCTTCCCAAACTGCAACTTTTGGTTATTTTCCTATCATCATATCACCTGGTACTGCTGAGAAAATTTTGGTTCAGCTGGGCTCTGTGTTACTTCCCATCATTTTCTGCAGGAGATATCAGCTACTGAATGAACCTGTTCATCTGTACAGGACTTGACTCTGGTACTAGCAGATGTTAGATTCATTCCATAGGACACCACTGCTTTCAGCCCGAAATGCTGTCATTCAGAGGGGAGAAGTGGTCACTCACCTCTAGGGTGTTCTGTAAGGACTGTGTCAGGCTTCGCAACTCTTTCTTTTCTTCCTCCACTCCTTTAAGGGAGCAGGCTGTGAGCTCTAGCTCCCTAAAGAAGCAAAAAGGATGACAGCTATTGCAGGGGAGCACTAGCCCCACAGACTGCACTGAGGCTGTGCAGGCTGTGGCTATCTTGGTGAAGGCAGTCCTAGGGAGGCCGGAGCTTGCCAGAAAGCATCACGTCATGCCTTGAACACCCTACAGGCATTCAGGAACTTTACTGTGCCTCCTGATCATCAACCCAAACCCAGTTGTTCATGTGCTTCTCTAGCAAGGACAGGGCCACGGTTCAAACTGGAAGAGTTCAGAGAGGGCAGTTACATCTAAGCAGAGATAGGTCATCTATTGAAACAAAAATAGTTTGCAAAAAATCACACTGGCATTTCTGAAATGTTATTTAGTGAGAGAAAAAAAAAAAAAGAAAAGAGGTCAACAGCTAAATCTCTTTTACCACTCAGGGCAATGCCTTTTGATCCTTCTCTTTATAGATGCATTTGCTGCTTACATTTTGCATAGTGTATTTCCTAAAATGACAAAACTATTCTTCATGAGGCAACTTCCATCTACCCAGTGTCATTTATCTGATGGTGGAAAACCAGATCCCTATGTCTGGATGCCACAGGGCTGGTCAGCCAATCAAAGTAGTTCCTTCTCTGAAATCCTCTCTAGCACCTTCATTGCCATGCTACCCCAGCTAATCTGGGGTTTACTCATGTTCCAGCCCTTTGAAAATAAATTGCTGGATCCCTGAATGCAAAATGCAGCTAAGCTGTATTGGTCACACAAGCAAGAGCAAATGCAGGTAAACAGTCCACAACCATTCCTGTTTTGGTCAGTGTAGTATCTATCTCCTTCCTACATGAACAACTGGTTTGATTCACCACCACAGTGGCCCTTTCACCCACTGTGGGAGCTCGTGTCCTTTTCCTGCCCTGCACAGTCTGCTGCCTTACCGTCTGATCTCTTCCTGCTCCAGCCGCAGCTCCCGCACCACCTCTTCAAACTGCTGCTTCTCTGCTTCCAGGATCTGGTTCAGACGCTCCAGTTCCTGGACCAAAAGAGAAGACAGGACTGTACTCTGCCAGCAGTTAGGAAAGGCTTCCCTATTAACAATGCCTGGGACTTTAAACCTGGCATTTAACCCAACCTTTACAGGGCTACAGGGCATCTGATCAGACCACATTTTCATCCAGGGCCAATTAGAAGAGATTTGAGGTTAGCTGAGGCTTTTCAGAGATCCACAAGTCCCAGCAAGGTTACCAAACACACAGAATTCCCAGACATGGTCTCTGCACCAGTCAGTTCTGCTGCACATATATGGAGGGTCCAAAGCTCCCTGGGAATGCTGGACTCCATGTGTATGTACCATTTTCAGGCACCCACATGTGCAGGTACAGATAGCCTTGACAGGAGTGTGACAGCCCCAGAATTGCTGTGCCTGAAGGGTGATTTTTCTAATAGCTCAGCCTCACTTTCCACCCCCACTGGGGCAGGAAAACACAAACCATTCAGCTACAACTTTGCACAATTTATTGCACAGTTTAATCAGCCTGTCACTGTCTTTGTGCTGATAAAACCATGCTTAAAGAGCACCAAATGCTACAAGCTGTCCTCAAGCAGTGAAACAGCCTCTTCCCCTATCTCAGAGGAAGCAGTTGTACTGAGACCTACTGAAGATGAAGAGGGGACAAAATACAGCAAGGGTCTGGCTCCTGGACAAGTCCCCTTGCAGCTGTAGCTGCCAGGCAGAACTCCTGCTGCAGGTCCAGGCCAGTCACAAACCAGCACTGACACTGGATAAATGAAGAGTCTCGCTCCATGGTGCAGATACATGGTTCAAGCTTCTTTCTGAACATACTTCTCTGGAGCCTTCGGGCTCCCAGCAAGGTCAGACTGCCACAGCTCAGCGAGCTCTACGTTCAGTCCTTCACAGTCCTTCAAACTAACCTGGCCCCATCAGCTGTTTGTGGGCAATGGAGTTACTGTGCATGGCTTTGTAAGAGCAGAGATTTGTTCCAGGATCTTCAGACAAGGGCATTGCCCTCCCTATGGCTGTGGGCTATGCAGCAGGCTACCTCACCAGAACAGGATGTCTCCCTGCAAAGGCAGAAGTAGCTTAGCCTTAATAAAGTGTGCAAGCAATCTTTGGATTTTAGCTCCCCAGAAATGTGTGCAAGAAAAATAAAGGCCTGAGAAGCCAAGGTCAACATTGTTGTCTTCTTCTAAAGAGGGGAAATGTTCATTTTGGATTAACTGGAAAAGAACATGAGGCATTTTGCAAGGTTATAACATGATGTTCTACATCCATGCACACTTTCATATCGTGTAGTAGGACAATCCATTTCCACAGCTATCTTGCAATGACTTTATGATGGAGCTATAAAAATCGGTATAGTTTTGGTGTAAACATAAGAATGAGCTGCTCTTATTATATTAAGCAAATATAAGTTCGGAATAGTTTGGAAAACCATTATAAATTTGATAAAGCAACCTGATTTAGTGAAAGAGGCTGTAACTAGATGATCTTTCAGGTTCCTTCCAACCCAAGCCATTCTAAGATAAATTAAGATATAATAGTGACATCTTAGGGAGTGCTCACTTGATTTTTCTAAAGTGCAACATTTATTATTTTCCCCATCTCTGGTGTGTCCAAAGGATAATCCATGCTGCTTTTTCTGTTCCTTGTTTCTCACAATGGTATCTCTATAATAGAGCAACATCAGGTCTGTTTATTTGCTTTCTAACTGTGGAGACAGGTCTTGATTGCCACAATCTTCTCTGCCAACTAACAATTGTGTAACTCAATCCAGTGAATATGAATTTCATTTTATTTCCCTCCCTGGTTCTCCTGGAGACATAATCACAAGCACACTCTATAGAAAGTAACAGGGAAAGGAAGCAGGGATATACCTCCAAGATCCATCTCATGGCAGAGGTCTTATTTCTCTCTTTACCCACAGGATCCAGAGGTTGGCTGGAGACTCTTGTGGCTCCACAAGCCTCTCTCCCTGAACCCTGACATGCCTTCAAACCAACAACTCCTAGCCTTCCAGTCCTGCTGGCTTGTGATGAACACTCACCTCTTTTTGCTCCCTTTGCAGACATAACTCTTCTGTTTCTTCCATTAGCTTATCTGCAAGCACACAAACAAAGGCTAAGCACAGAGAAAAGCAGTTGATAACCTGGGGATATTTACAAATATGAAACACTGACTTTTTGAAGCTTGAAAATGCAGCATTCCCTATTCTTTTGAGTGTATCTATCTGGGAGGCTCTACAGTCTAAGATAACACTAATGGGATGTTCTCTAACTTCCCTCCTGCCAAATAATTTAATAAACTGAACAACCATATTGCTATGTACTCCTTCTAAGGTTTCCTCTCAGTGTTCTTAAAGAGCATTAATGAACTAACCTCCACTATCCTCTAGCTGAGTCAGGAAAATATTCTTATCTCTGTTTCACCCATGAGGAAACAAAGGCACAGGAAGGTTAAGTGGGTGCACAGGGTCACACATCATGTAGCAGCAGTCAGTTCTCCTGCAGCTCAATGCCCCATCTCCACCTGCCTAGCACATCATCCTCTCCTTAGCCCTCTTGGCATCACTGCAAGCTCCCTATTGTCACCTTGGGATGTCCCAACCAAGCCCAGAAATCAATCCATTAACTTAGCCACAAAACTTTTGCCGTACAGAGCAGTTCCCCTCAACATCAGTTGCTCTTGACTACTGAAGATACAGACCCAGCAGAGACCCTGCTCTCCTCCTTACACTGCAGCCTGATGTACCTACATTGTGCTATGCCTTACCTCAGAGGCTCTGCCTCAGGCAGCTCTTAGTCACACTGACAGGAAGCTAGACAGAAACACACTCATAGTTAAGCCTAGAGTTTAACTCAGCTCTGCCACTCAGCTGCCAGGTGAGCAGGGGCAGATTCACTGTAGCACTTCAGTGTGGATTCAGGGAATTCCTCTGAGCAGTGTTTGTTTTCTCCAGAGAACCTTGACCTGCTGCCAGAAGAAGTGTCTGACCTCAAAGTTTAACTGCAGGATGGACACAGATCACTGAAGGTAAGGCTAATGAGGCAGAAGCCTCAGCAGTTATATAGAAATAGACAATTGCTCTCAAAAGAAAGTAACCAGCTGTGACAATTGACCAGGTCTGAATGTTCCTGTCATGGACGAAAGAACCCAGTCAAATATGTATTTTATATTCCAAATATCTCCTGTTTGCCACAGAATGTATTTTCCTCTATTCCTCCTTCACCTTGAATTTTATCATACTAAAGACCTCGTCAGTCTTTTAGGCTCTTTAATCTGCTCTGGTGCTTGCAAAAAATTGTTTTGACAAAATTTTCCTGTTTCTAATCTTCCCTCTGTTCCTGTCCCTCCAGGTCCTCCTCTCAGCACTCCCTATTGTCCCTTTTCCAGTGGAGCCACTTCTCCCTCCCTGCCACACGTAAGAACCCACCTCACATGTGTGAATGGCACTTATATGGTCAGAATGAACATGCCTTGATACTTGAATTATGATCACTGTTGCATGTGAGACCATATACTGAGATCACCCCAAACAGCATGGATGCAAAAGTGCAAAAAGTTCTTCAAGATTCCATCAGCACCTTGATGAGGAGGAGTAGATATTATGAGCCCCTGCTCAAAGCATCACCAACCTGGAGCACCCAAATTGCTGCCAGCTTGTTTAAAGCAGATGACTGTCCAGACAAGTCACTAGGCCACACATGTGACCAGCAGCCCCCAGATCAGAAGGGCTCTTAGAATGCTCAAACTTAGAGAGCATCTGGATTAAAATGGCTACTCTCCCTTGGCTCTTGCTATAGGCAATGAAGGGAAGAGACAATTGGACCTCCCAAGGCAGTCAGAGCATCCAAGGCACAGCCATCCAGCAACTGGTAGGGGAGTGAACTAGATAACCTGCAGAAGTCACTTCCCACCTAAATCATTCTGTGTTCATCTAGAGCAACTGTTCTCTCTCCATTGTCCACAGAGAGAGTGCTGACAAATTAGCCAATGCCATCAGACACATCAAATAAGCCCATGTAAATGCTCCCATTTCCAATATGAACAATGTGAGCAAACAAAAGGTCAAGTAGAATAAGACCAAAAAAACCCCAGCTAGCTGAAGAAAACTTGTTCATGAAAAGCCGTGATCAGCCTCAGGCGTGTCAGTCCTGTGTGATTCAGGGAGACAAAGGTATTGGTTGTTTGTGCAGTGAGCAGCTGAAACCAGCACATGCAAACATCTCAGGGGCAGCAAATGTTTGTGCAGACCAGCCATGAGGAGTGCAGAATTGCAACAGGCTGGCCAAAGCATGTTCTTCCTTTCATGCTCCAAACAAATGTCCAGATCCTACCTTAACCTTTGCATGTTTTGACTCCCTTCAAACCTGAGTTTCAGCTGCTGACTACTCAAAAGCTTCATCCAGTAATAGTCAGCTGGAAAAGCCTGTAGCTGCTTGGCTTGACCACACCAACAACTCCAGGAAAAGCAAAATGGCTGTTTAGAGGTTTATGGCTTTTAGAAGTAAGAGTTTCCTACCTAAATACTCCTGTTTCTCCTTGGCCAGCTGCAGTCCTTGAGCTTCCAGGCTCTCGATCATGGCTTCTCCCAGCTGGGCATTCTTCCATGTCCTAGGGAGAGCAGACACAAAGCAGACAGTGTAAAAGAGCTAAGGGTCCTACAGAATAAGATAGAGGACTCAGCCTAGCAAACTACCAAGCAATTCAAACATGCAGACTTTCAGCAGTTGGGACAGTTATTATCTAAATTTTTCTCCACAAATGAATTGGAGAAATCTCCCTGACACTGAGTAATTTTTATTTTTCCTTTTAAATACATGAGCTATATGCCAACACCTCACAGTTATTCAAATGCTATTTTCCAGTGTTTTGGAGAGTTCTACACTGATCTTAAGCTTAAGCGCTCTCCAGACCAATCCAGCACATCCACAGCCTCCAACAGCAACAGGATGTACCTGGAACCCTTTAAATGGATCCTGACAGACTTTAGGACCAGATGTTAGCTTTTAACTCAAATAACTTTCCATTGCTAGTGACATTGTTTTCTGCAACCTTTCCGGTATTTTGCTGTTATAATCTGTCTTTCTCTTCAAACATTTACTATTTATTGAATTCTTCTGTTAACCTTCTATCTTCAGTCTTTCTGGTACCACCATCTATCCTGGAACTGATCAATCCCTCCTCTGCTAAATTGTAAGCCACTAGGACTTGGTGTCTGGCAGTACACTGTGAATTAAATGCTTCTTCTGTGAAAACAAGGAAGAACCAGAGATAAAAGCCAGACAAAATGCTGGCAAGTAGGGAATGTTAAAGGAAGCAGGCATATTCAGAGAGCATCTTGTGCTATTGTAGGACCATTGGCCAGAGGATCTCAAGGTCTCTTAAACCCTTTGTGAAGCTAAGCTACAAAAAAGACCTGTGGAGCAGATGCCCGTTACTGATCGAGCTGATGGACAGGATGGGCTTTAACACACATATGAAGGACAAGGACACACAAATCAAAAACAGAACCAGAAATGGAGTTTGCTTCTCACTTCTATTCATGTTTCATTAGGAAAAAAATTATCAGCACACATAAAATGTATAACACTAAAACACACATAAAATTGATCTAATCTATTTATATAGATGCACATACAGGAACAGTAATTGCTGCCCAGAAATTCTGCCATCTTTGTTAAATCCTAAGGGAGCTTATTAATATTTAATATATGTATGCTTTCCTGTACCAAGCCTCTTTGTGAACCATTTGAGATGATAGCTTTTTGGAAACTGTTAAGTTGGCAATCTCTTATAAAACAATTTCAAGGCAACCTGTACTTTGTCTCTTACAAAAGCCAGACAAATAAATTAAACACACACTGCCCCAGGGATTAGGTGGCTCACAGCTCCAGCAGCCCAAGCACTGCCTTGTGCTTCTTGCAGACAGCTATGTTTCTTTTCAACTAGTTGAGGGTACTTCTAAAGTGCAGAGGAAATTGGAACACTAATTAAAAAGGTTCTGTTTTGCTCACTGGTAGAGGTCATCTTCAGTGAGAATATGTGGGTGCAAATGTTTTTTTCACTAACCTTCCTCATACAGGATTAATCTGATCCCAGAAAAGCAAACTGCTCAAGGAGGGACTGGGGGAGACAGCAGTTTATCATATGATTACATATTGATACATGGAGGGTATCAAAACAGTTGTAGCCTTTAAGGTATCTGCTTATTAGATTCACGTTTTCAGGGCTCCCTCCCTTCCCCAGCCTGACAAGATGTTTCCCTGTCTGTAACTCAAAGGTTACTACACCCACAGCAGGGTAACTTAGAAGATGCACTTGTATAACTGTAGCATTTAAGCTTTTATTCCTTTTATCTGCTGGAACCAGTGGGGTGTGTAACCACAGCAGCAGGGAGGTACAGGCTACGACTTCAGCTGAGGGGCAGGCAGCAGCTTTTTGGATTTTGTATTTCTTGCCAAGTGAGTTTTCATCAGAAAAAGCTACATTGCTTAAAGTGCTGGACAGCACAGGGCCAGAAAGGCTCATGGTACAAGTAGAAAGCACCCCTATAATGGACTTCTAAAAATACCCCAAAGCTCTATAGTATCTCCATTTGCTATACATCTTAACCATTGTCTGTTCCAGGCCTTTTGCAGCACTGGGAACATCTCTCTAGTTTTGCTTGCATTTTACCTTTCTCAGGAGCAGACACAACCAGCTTTTGGAGATGCTTAGCACTTCATGGTCCACAATACATGTGTTCTATGTTACTTTTTCCCCCTCCAGTGCTCACAAAGTCTACTTTTAACTAGTTCAGGGAAATGCTGCTGTGGACAGGGAGAGTGTTACACGTACCCCTCTCCCTGACTAACAGAAGAAAAAGCCTCTTTGAATAGGAAGAGAGCCTGATGGTCTGGGACTCAGGGCTTTATGTGTTTCCAAAAAGCTTTCATGATCTAGTAAGTGTGGTTAAGTCCAAGTCACAAAACATTAGAAGGGTGGAGAGACCACCAGTTTCCCTCTGCACTGAATATGCCGTTTCCCTATCCAACCAGAAGGCTTGAAAAGAAGTGAAGAGCTGAAGATATCACTGAGCAGACTGTGATGGTGAAGGCACTAACTAGATGTGCAGGCACAACCCCCCCTCCAGCCACCCCAGATGTAAAGAGACAGCTGATAAAATTGACAGGAGAGAGGATAGAGGACATTTCCAGATTGCATTAATTATTTCCTCTTTCCCCTATTTCTGTCTCACTCTTTGAAATTTGGTTTAGGGGTTTTTTTTAGGATGTTTGTGTTTTGGAGGGTTTTTTTCCCCCTTTTTGTTTGTTTTAAATAATGAGGGAGACTGCAGGATGATTATAACTAATTAAGTGCTGCAGTGCCACCGGCAGTGCAATCTCCATCTAGGAACAACAGGACACTACAAGAGGTTGTCTAGAATATTTCGTCTGTATCCTTTTAGCTTTTCTATTCACTGCAGATCGATTTACTGGCCTTTCTGGCTGCTGCTTAGCTCCCAACCTGACCCTGCTAACATAAATCACATAATCTGTGCTTTTTGTGACATGCAGGCTATTCTCAGCACTGGTGAGGCTGGCACTGGAGCCGCATCGCTCTCCTCTTACGCAAGAACAGGAGCAGAGAGGGGAGGGAAGGGGTGTCTCAGACAGCTTTTCAGCTGCGTGCAGGTAGACTGCTGTATGATAGCAGCCACTATCTACCTCCTGTTTTAATCACTACTGCTGGAATAGTGAAGCAAAGACTAGAGAAAAGGCTGGCTCTGTGATATACACAGCTGTGCAGGGTTTGTTTGTGAGAATGCCTCCTGAGCTGTGCTGCCATGCTCCTTCCCTCCTATACATACCTGAAAGATGAATTTGGTCCCAAATTATTGCCCTTGGCAATAGTTTAGCTTAACACTGGCGAAGGGAAGTGCAGGTCTGTGCTACTGAATAAAAAACTCCAAATTGCTCAAGGGCTAAATTTGTGTCCCTTCTTCCCTGCAGTGGCCAAATCTGCTTGTGCTGAGTGGGTGACAGACTTCTGCCTTGGGTCTTATGTCCCATGGGACTCCTACTCCCATGAAACTTTAATGGACAGCCTTATGTTGCAGTTCATACACTACTATGGAGGTAGCAGCTTGCCCCAGCACCAAAACCAGGCACACTGCAGCAGCACAGAGCTTGGCTTGGGCTGATCAACCATAACTCTGGGTTCCCCATTAATTACAAATTAACATTTTGAGCCTCACATCATTGAAATTCATTGAGATATTGCCTTTACCATGTACACATTGGTATTACAATTTAAACATCTTTTGTCTCTATAGTGACAAGAGACCACATACACACATAGTAATGCAGCCAGGAAGGGCAGAACAAAGAGCTCATTGCTTTAAGTCTCATAGCTGAGTAGTAGATGCTGCTCTACAGACTCGAGAAGTTTTTATATCTGGTTTGGGAAAGTCAAGTCCTTGTTTAAGTGTTATGTCTTCTGCACCTGCTGAGATTTCGAAAGAGCCTACTCTGGTTTTGCAGGACAACTGCTCATTGCACTGTCAAGCTCCTGGCTTCTGAGGGATTGTAGAGCTGGATGCCAACAAACTGAAAATCTCTCTCCAGCACTCTCAGCAGACTGTGAACTCAGTACTGTACACATACAGTGGTCAAACCCTCACACCCCTGTAGGTGGGCTGGAAATGCTTTGCTAACACCTCCTCTCCTGGGATTTAACCTGCCTCCACATTTTAGAATTAAATTATCTTGAGAGGACAAATCCTGCTGCTGTGTGGCCTGAGTGCCCCCAGATCTGAGCAGAAGGGATGCACATGCTAAGGACACACAATTCCTTCCGGGCTGTTACTGACTCTTGGCATAATCAGTACTGTGCTGGTGAGGTCCCTGCTCCCAGCAGGAGGTAGAACCACATGGACAGCTGCTCACAAGCTTTGGGACTTGCCTGTTCTGCTCTTATTTAACTCCAAATTCATACAGGGAGGTTTTCTGACTCCCACCTTTGTCAAGCCTGCTGACCTTTTTCCCCCATAAAATGGACCAGGAGGGCTCCCGTTCAGGCCCAGGTCCCACCTTTCTAAGGCAAGAGAGGGACAGCAGAGGGCACTCAATACATCAGCATATGGCAGATGACAGCCTGGAGTTGTGAACAAAGAGCCATACTGTACAGCACACTGCATACCAAGGTGGGAAGCTTTGTGTGAGTTTTAGAGCATTCCTGTTTAGGGAAAGGATAGGTCAGTGAAGCTCTCCTTAGTTTTGAGGAGTTCCTGCAGTCCTTCTAGTCTGGCTTCTTCCTCTTTATCCTTTACACATCTACAGAGCGGATCAAAGTGAATAAGGAATAGAAAGAAGCTTACACTTTTCCAGACTCCTGTAGCATCTCCAGCCACTGAGCCTGCTCAAACTCTGATTCAGCTGCTAGAACAATGTTACCCTGGAAGAGGGGAGGGGAGGGGAAAAAAAAGCCTGGATTAGAGAGGCTGGTGCCTTATGCACCTCTGTGCACTCAGGGCATGAAATGGACACACCTAGCAGAGCTGTGGAGGAAGGAGAGCCCACCACAGCCTTCCACCTCCACAGAAAGCACCACATGGTAGCAAATATGACCCAGGCCAACCACACATTGGAAAGTGTGCATACAGCAAGTGGTCACGGTAGGGATAAAATGATAGGGCATCATGAGCTCTAGGGCTCCTGAGTATCTGTCTACTGGTTCACTAATATCATAAAACCTGGTGTCAGAAAGTGCAAGTTTTCCTGTTCATTGTCAAAGCAGCAGCAAAGCCTTGAGTGGACTTGGGATGCTAAGCCACCCTCTCTCAGGACAGTCTGCCCAGAAAGCATAGGCATACCTTGGTGGGGAGGGAAAAGACTGCCAATCCAGCTCTGCTCATAAGCACTAACATGTTTTGTGGTGTTTGGGGTTTTTTAGAAGAAAGAAATCTACTTACATGGAAGTCTTCATGAGAGATTTTTATGGCATAAGGCATGTTGGCCTCTTCTTTTGGCTCCACAATGCAACCTCCCAGGGGTATGACACCCTAGGGATAAACCAGAGCACTCCAATCAGTCAGCACAATCAAGTATAACTATTGGCTAACCTGGAGCTGAACTTTCCTCCTTGGTCACCTGTGGGCCTCTGCTCTGCCTTGGCCACCTCAGGTGGGGAAATACACACAGTTCCTGAAAAGCAGAGGGACTCCCACCACCACTAGGAAACCCCCCAACTGGTATCTGAAAGGGGGTAAAGATGGCAATCCTGCATTCCTCACAGAGGGAAGGCTGCTAGCTAGAACATGGAAGCAGGAACTCAGTTATCAAGGAGAAGGTGATCTCCCAATAGGGGTGAATGTTGCAGATTCACAGCGTGGTATCATGAGAGAGGCTGTGCATCCCTTACAGCCACCACCAGTAAGTCAACTCCCCAAAAGTGCTGTGTCGGGCAGAGATGGGCAGCTGGCTGCCGCTAATCAGGATGGGTGAAATCAGCAACTTTGGAAGCCTTTGTGCTTCATCAGCCTCCAGTGACTACAGAGGACAAAAGCAGACTCAGAGCACAAGGTTTCCCATTGAGAGCACCAGGCAGCAGAGCTGTAAAGGCCACTCCTCAGAACTGAAGGCATGTGGGTTATCAGATGCTAATGACTGTAGGTACACATTAGGAACAAGAGGCAAACAAAGCTGTCAGCTTTTGTCAGTGTTTTTACAGCCAGAAGATTAGTTATTTGGGAGATTATGAAAATTAGGGAATACATCTACTATCAGGTAAAAAAATAGAAGTCATGTACCTGCTGAATCATTTAGTATCTCAAAAAGGTACTGACGTGATTCTTTTTTTGAGGCTTCCCTGGATCTGTGAGAAGTCTGTGACTTACCTCTTCTTTACTTGCTGGATCTGTGGAGGGAGGGGGAGATAGAAACAGAATAACCCCCTCCCTATGCAAATGCTGCTCACCTTGGGGTGAATATTGAAGTATTTATTGCTTTCAAAACTCTTCTTCTCACTCTCAGCATAGTAAAGCAGAAAACTTTCCTTAATGATGAAGAACCTTTAAGACAGAAAAAAAAAATAAATTCTTCTAGAAGAGAGGTTGTGGTTCACAGCACAAGAAAATCTCCACCTAACTAAAGCTGCTTCCTCAGCAGAAGAGCTTACTACTCCCACCTAAGTCTAAGATGAGGTGCCTCACTTGTGCTCATAGCCAAGAGCTAGTGCTTAACACCAAGTGTCAAGTTCAAGTAATTTGCACACACCAGAGTGGAAGGCAAACCACAGCACCACTTACAGCGCTCTGGGTCCAAGACAGGACCAAAGATTTTTGGCACCTCTATCTGTTTTTCCTCTGTCTAACTCATGTATGTTGGATTCAACGTATTGGAAGAGAGCTGCTCGTTTTTTTAAGGGTCTCTCACATGGGCTAAGAACAACTAAATGCTTATTTTTGCAATCTGCTTCATGCCACCCTCTTTCCTCTCATCTCGTAATAAGCCAGAAGGGAAGCATTTCTACTCTAACTTGGAGTCATATGGCAGGGAGAGTCACAGGCTAGCATCTGCAAGCAACTCTTGAGGCAAACTCTTGAGTGCTCAGGAGCAGAAATAAATTTTAGAGATATTTTTAAACAGAGTTTCTGGCAAAGTCTTCTGTCATTGACCTTCATAACTACAAAGGAAATTGAATATTTTTTTTCTTGTATGTGTAATGTTAAAATATGCCTTGTTCTGCTCAGTTAGCCTTAGGTATGCTCTGATGATCACTGTATAGCAGCCACAAAATATCACAACTTCTGTAAACTAAGCCTCTAATTTACTGGAGCGTGTCCTCAAAATTATGATTAAAGGAGTGCCACTTCTAACTTATTTGGATTTTCAAAATGCCCCAGGGAGAGTCCCTCCTCTCTTCAAAAATTGAGGTTGCATTTACTCTGCAGGCAGTGATACAGGGGAGAGATATCTGACTTAGTTTCTATTTGATCTAAATCTCTGCAGCACTCAAAAATTATGAAGAGCAGCTGAAAAAAAATGGGGACAAGTTTAGTAGGGAGGTTCCAAAAAAGTAAATGACAAAAAGAAAAAAAAAGATGTATTACACTGTTCTGTACGTATTTTCGGACAGTGAGACAGAGGGAACCAGATACTGTGAGCACAAATATGAATCTAAGAAATAGAAGTCAACACATCACATGAAATGGAGAAAGATTATTCATCACTTTCAACACTCTTTCCAGTTTGAATAACCTCAGTTGCAAGACAGGTAAAGATACTGATCCTTAACTTCATGATTTGTAATCTAAATGTTAATCCCCAGTTAAAGGCAGGCTTTAGTTTGTTACATACTTTTTGTTTCTCTGTGCTGATAACCCTCATATTATAGATTATGCTGCAGTGGAAGCCAAAATCAAAACAAAACCAAGAACAAAACACAGCACGAATCTCTGAGAATTGATGTGTCTCTCAGAGATTAATGAACTTTTAGATCTCTGACCTCACAGATGTGGAGAGAAAATGTGAGGATTTGGAATAAACAACCATACAAAATGAGAGTTTAAAAAGTAATAAGAACAAAATCCCAGTGTAAGCAATGAAGGAAGAACATTGAAAATCTGGTTAGCTTGTGGACATAATGTATTTATGCTCAGATCATATTCCCTCATCTATCCTTTCCTGGAAGGCAGCATCTAAGCTACAAAGACTGTTATTTTAACTGACCTTCAGGACAAAGTCTCCATACAACAACACAGGGATTATTGAGGCAGCACAGTGAAAAGAGGGATGAAGTAAAGGAGTAGAAGAGAGTTGAAAGACTCAAGAGCAAGTTGAAGACTAAAAGTAGCAGCTTCTTGAGCAAGAGCAGAAAGGGGAAAGGTGGCCAAGGGACAATGGGGAGAGACACCCAGTTAGGACTGTGACTGGGGGACTACAGACACTGAACACACACCTAAATTTGGCACAGATGTGGCAGCATAAGAAAAGGGAGTGCTGGAAAGACGGGGGAAGATTTTAAATACAAACAAGAAACCAAAAAAAGAAGTGATTCATAAACAGACCAGAGTTCAAAAAGACTGGAGAGCAGCAGCAAAGGTGAGAGTGGCGAGATAGCCTGGGACAGCCACCCACGTGCCACATGCACCACAAGTAATGCAAGAGCCATTCACGTGTGGTCGGCTGCTTTGGGGCACCCATCCCTGCCCCTGGGTCCTGCACCAAGAAACCACCGACACCACCGTGTAATTAAAATGGAATAGCAGAGGAACAGTAACAATATGAGTGGCTTGGATGTAAAGCCAGAGCTATGATCTCGCCAGGATTGGAAACAACAGTTCTACTGGACAAGTAGAGATACCTGATCTCTGAGAATAAAGTGCTTTCTTTGTGCCACAGAGGGCTAATGAGATTAATTCACTAATCTTTGTAAAAGTTTTTGATGTGACAATGGCCCACATGAAGTATTTACACTATAAAACTGCAGCAGTCTCCTTGGTCCTTCATTCCAATGGGTTTTTTCTGGGCACCGGTCCAGGGGCACAGGCAGTGAATCCCAGTTGCTGGATCAGCTCATTTTTCTATCCCTGGGGACAGCTCAGGAAACCGATGGGCAAACGTTCTTTACTAGCATGTCAGCTCAGAGTCTGCAGTACCTGCCCTCACTCTTCCTCTCCTGACAGCTTTAGGCTTTCTTGCCTGCCTGCTGCCCTGGTGCCCAGCAGCAGCTGGAGCCACGCGAGCCAGGCAGGGAGCAGGAAGAGGTGTATGGTTCCTGACAGCGAGCAGCCAAGTGGGAAGTTTACAAGGATGAGAGGGAAGCTTGACTTGCAGCCGTGCTGTGTTGGCAGCTCCTGTTGCCCCTGTGCTGCACACACACACACTTCTCAGTAGCTGTGTGATTTCCAGGGTTTTGGGGGTTTTTTGAGCTGAAAGCGGTCCTGAACAATCATCCTTTCCATCTGTCCCATGACCACATGCAGTGGCTGTTGGTAGCCACTGTGGAAAACAAGGTTACGTGCATGCTTTGCAATGCCTCAGCCAGGACTGGTTCAAGAGAAGATAAAATCTCTCTCTTAACTGTGCTGTTACCCTCCCTTTCAGCAGCAAGCTATCATCCCTGATAGACTTACTCAGAAATATAAGAATATATTGCGTTTTGTTCTCTCCTGTTTTCAATTTCTCATGTTCCACCTTGCTTTTCTGATTGTTCACCAAGCAGATGCCCCCTCCTGGAACAGTCCCACAGAGCCCCAAAGTCTCACACCGGCATGGTGACAGACAGTTTAGAGCCTGACGTTTCTATATGGGACTGGGATTATTCATAGGAGAGAAGGATGTGCCACTTCCTCTCTGGAAAGCTACAGCACCATCTTCATGCCACATCCAGGGCAGGTATGCACATTGTGCATTTCACTCCAGCTTCCACACCAGGCTGATGCCATTACCAGTACAACTTTTGTAATAGTAAATTGCTTGCTATTCATTGGAAAGAAGAATGGGGTGCAGTTTGGTGGGAAAAAAAGGACCATACATCAAGGGCTGAAAATATGATTTTTCAAAGCCACTCCAGCAATGAGCTAAACTTAACTGGTCAAAAATACCAGTAAACTCAGAAGATAGTTGCTTTTCTGTTGGAAGGATATTACAAGGAAGGAAAATTCACATTAGGAATAGAACTTCTTACCTTGGAGAGATAGACACTAGGATGGTGCTAATGGCATCTCAAAAATCAAGCTCTGAAAGGCAGCATGCTCAGATGTCAGCCCTGGCAGATAAACACAGCCATGCTTATCCAGTGCCAGAAGCACCCAGCCCACTCTTAGACAGTACATAAGGCAGCATACAAATACCTAGGCTTCAGAACAGACCATTGTGTGGGCAAAGGAAAGGATTGAAAGGGCTCCAGAAAGTTGCCTCATGTCAAATTCTGCTGTCCTCATAAGTGCCATCAGATCCAGGTCTGATTAAAAGAAGGCTCTGCTATATGTCCCTGTTTCCAGCATAATTTCTACTGCTGCAAAATTTTCAGTCCTGGGATTTCAATCACCAAAGCACTAGACACTATGCCTGGACCTTTATACCTTGATCTCTTACCTAGTCAGACTCCATCTTTTCCTTAAACACATGACTTTCTTCTCAGTGTCTCCTTACGCATTGGTGCTCCAGCTAAATGAATGGGATCAAGCCAGTAAATATCAAGCATCTCCTAACAGCCACACAAAGCCATCTTCATGGCCTGATGAGATCAACACTCCCCTTACACGCTGATTTATCTCCCATGTCTTGGAAAGACTTTCCTTGAGACCAGGAGTAGTACTGTTGTCCAGTCTGAGATTTCAGAAACAAACTTACATGGTTCAGAGATCAGATCCAAAACTACATTGAACAACAGTCAATTTTTCCCCCTCAATTTAGCTGGAGTGGGAAACATTTCTTCTCCTCTTTATAAAAAAAAAGAAAAAAAAAAGGCACTTGACCAGCTATGTGTTGCTGAGCATGGGGGGAATGGACGAATTGTTCCTTATCCCCACATAATGACTGACTAATAATAACATCCAAGGTTATTTTACTTTAAAGCAAGTCTCTCCCACGATAAAAAAATTCCCCAATATATTGTTCCTCCTGTTCCAGTCTTTTTACTCCAGAACCCGCTTCCTTCCCAACCCTACAGATTCCCTATGTTCCCCTCTCACTGACCTGTGCCTGGTCCCCCAGGACCCTCTGCTGCCATGCTTGCAACTAACCTTCCATGGCATCCCTGCCCCATGGTCACCTCCCCATCTCTTCCCACTTGCTAGCACTAAAATATTTACCACTTGCCAAAGATGGGGGTGACTTCTAGGAATAGAGTGGCACTAAATAAATAATGACAGAGAGAGAATAGATGAGCCATTTGTCTGCAAGAAAGTTTTATTAGGAAGAAGAAAGCCTTTTAAGAATGTCTCCTCCCTGGCAAATTACCTTCCTTGCCCTTATTCTGTCCACTTCTTTTCCGTAACACACTCACTTCAGTTTCCAGACATAATTCATTTAAATATCGATATTTGGGAGCTGAGTAGGGAGCATCAGCACAAATTCTTTCCCGAGTGAAAATAGGCCATTTTGGGGGGAGGGAATAAAACCTGTACACAGGTAAAAGATCGCTACAAACATAAAACTGCTTCCCAGGGAACATTTAACTATTTTTCAGGCTGTGTCACCTTCACAGGTATAGATTGGACAGCACTGTGGTTACTACACTGAGCAAAACTGGGAAAGCTGTCTCTAGAAGTGGATTGCTTGTATCTAGACTGAAAATTGCAACAAAAAGTACTTACCCACAAAAGGTAAGTACCAGAGACTCAGTGATTTGCATAAAGAAACTACACCAAATCTAAACTGAAAACTGACCCGTCACTTCCAGTATGATAGAACGTAATTCTGTCCTTGGCAAAAGGTTATAGCAAATGCTTTCCAGCACCAAACTTCTAGGCTGCTGACAGACAACACACGGCAGCTTACAACTCCCTAACACCACATGGGAGAGACTTCAGAGCCACTTCCTCCCCAGGGAAGAGTCTGCATGTGCTGTTCCGAGCATGCCATCACTGTCAGGCAGCACGGCAGTACCGATGCTGGTCCACAAAGCCCTGCAGAGCATACACACGCTCATACAGACCCACACGCACAGTCAGTTCAGCCTAGCCATCTCACACCCAAAGGACTCAGAGCTTTAACATCTGCTAAAGAACAAAGGCAAGCAGTTTAGGGGCAAAATATATGAGCTGACTCTTCCTCTCTTGTGAAACTATCATAAGATAATTATCCAGAGGAGGCAGCTAGTCCCTATTCCCACCCTGAAGTGCACATAGCACAAGGTCTGGACAGACAAAGAAGAAAGCACAATGGGGTGCCACGTGTGTATGGCTGACTCAGATCAGCAGGGAAGTTATGCCCACAGTTTTACCCCTAGCCTCTGCCTGGACAGCTGCAGTTGAAGAGCCAAGCACTCAGGCTCTAACTCATTCCAGAACCCTTAGGCTTTGTATTTCACCCAAGCATCCCCCAGCAACTGTGGCTTACCTCCTGGACCATTTGGCCGACTGCCTCCCAAAGGGTCTCTTCCAAAGCACGCCGTACAGCTGCACTTTGGTGCTGATGTCCAGAGCATCTGAATCTGCCTGTTCCATGGACGGAGACGGGGATACAGAACTGGATTTTGAAGAAAACATTATGGATGGATCTGGTTCTAACTCTCCCCTTCTGTGTGGCAGCTCAGGGAATCCGATTAAATGCAATCAACCAGAAGGACGTAACCAGCCCAGCAGACAGAGAGACTGGGCTTTGGTTTGAATCAATAACTTGACTGCTCAGCATCCAGTCAGTAATTCTCTCCCCGAAGCACAGATGATGAGTTTCCTCATTGCGTATTACTTCCTGATGCATTACAAACAGCACACATCCCAACCCAAGGGAAAAAAAAAGAGTGAAGAGTCAGACATCAGAAACAGAGAGAGGCAGAAAGAGCTCATCAGAGAGAGAGCTCTCAGCAATAACATAAGCCAAAATACCTCTGCACCAGAGCCAGCTTGGAAGGTTATTTCACTCGACATTGCAGCACTCCATGCAGAAATTAGGGCAAGACAGATATTTTACTGTCAGGCATCTCTGACACATATTCCCAAAATCTTGCACTTGGAGACAGGTTCTTCTCATTTGTCCTGGGGAAAATGAGGGCAGAGTGAGTGGGAGCCAGCAAGTTCAATCAGACTCCCTCTGCCATGAGGGGGGCAGCAGGGTGGGGAACTTTGCTGTGCCAGCCTGGCACTGCCCACCTGGGGAGAGTTCACGTGGCTGCTGGGTTTGGACTGGGCAGTGTCCATGCTGCATGCCTTGCTCAGCCTTAAAGGGCCATTGCTGATCAAAGTTAGAACATAAAATTCTGCCTGCCTCCATGCCTTACTGCATCTTGGAGATGTGGCAAGCACAGCCTCTGCCCTGCCTCTCAGGTACCACCACAGATACACAGGAATACATCACACAGCTTGGGTCAGTCTACGTTCACCTCCTGTTTAGTACTCCCACAAGATTTTTAATCTGGTTCCCCAAGTCCTTTTTTCTCTCTTGAAACCCTTCCTCTCTGCATAGATACAAAGTCCTCCAAAAGAACCCGTCTTTTGTAACGCCCACAAGAAAGCACATTAGCATTATATTGTTCCTTCCTGTGTTCTGCCTCTTATCCAGACTTAGAATTTGCGGAAGAATCATGCCTGCTAAAGCATCTGGGTTTTTGGGGTATCATATAACCAATACAGACACATACATGCTGTATGGCATGTATGCCACAGATGCTGAGGAATCTGATCCTGTTTTAACCTGTGCCATTCTCTGTGTACCAGCTTTGATACTGTAATTGCTGGATTGCACTGCCTTTCCCAGTGCAGTTACTCAGAAGTGACACAGTGCAGTCCCATGGTCCTTTCACATCCCCGGGGATCAGAGACTTGGGACATGCAATAGGCTCCATCGCATCACTGGACACAGCCTCATTTAAATTTATATGGTCAGAGGCACTTGCAAAGCATTTTAAATAGAGAAAATGCCGATGGCCCACCTCAAGCTCACAGACTGCATTCGGTATCAGAGGAATTAGAGATGCAGGTCCCTGATAAAAGTCACTATTGATTGCTACATGACAGAGTCAGCAAACTTCGTGCTTTGTTATTTTCTCTCACCCTGGCTTTGACTGACCTTTTGGTCCTGAGCAGCAGCAAAGCCCATCTCTGAGTGACATTAAGGCAGAGAGTGGAGAAGTGGGGAGAGCAGCAGATACTGCCCCTATCTTACCTGAGCTCCAACTCTTGAATACAACACTGCATTGCAGAAGAGAAGTATTAATGCTGTAGACACCATTCCATACTCTGCACTGAGCAGGAACATTACTCATAACCAGGAGATGGAAACGTTCCCTGGAATTATGCTGCAAAAAGGGTAAAAAGGATTCTGGGCCCAATGGCATCACTTTACCCTATAAATGTGCAGTGAAAAGCCAGACTTCCCATGTAAGGATGAATCAGTGCTCTTGCCATTGTATAGATCTTTGACAGCAGCGACCCGTGGTGAGGAAAAGCAGATTTTCATCCTTTGCTTCTTTATTTATTTTTACCTTACACAGATCAAGAGAGTAAAGAGGTTTCTAGCTTTGAACATCAAAAAACTAAGATATTTTTTCCTCTGGAGGCCTCTAGGACAAGCAAGGGACTGAGTAGGTACAGCAAGTTCTTTACAGTCAGCAGTCTGAGGGAGGGAAAGAGCAACTTGCATTTGTCAAGTGACCAAGAGTTAAACACAGGCAGGAGCCAGCAATGCTAGGGCAGTATCTAGCAGTGAGGTGAATTCTGTAGCTTCTGGTGCCTGCACACAGTGATTTGTAGTAACAGTCATTCCATTAACATTTCCTTTATGTGTGTACTAAATCTAATTAAGCTGGGGGCCTGTCTGAAGGAAAGAGTAGAAAGCAACAGAACAGGTCTAAGCAGCTTGCCTCTCACAAACAGGAGTAATGTCCTAAAGGCCAGCTTAAAGGTTCTTCAGTGTCACTTCAGTCAGATGCAAAACCTACTTCAACTGGCCAGAAACTTTGGGATGAAGAAAACAGTGTCACAAAACTCGGATGATCACAGGTATAGCTAACAGGATATAGTATGACAGGAGACTAAAAGGACTTCAATTCTTTAAATGAGAGCAAAGGGGGAAATTTGACTGCTGTCTAGTTTTAGGCATTATTTCACCTCTTAATGTATTGGTAAAGGTGGATGCTTGCAATAGAACAAATTGGCCTGAATTGGCCATGAAAAAACGAGAAAGTATGTAACAGTTGCTGTAACAGGATCGTGGAATTGCCTTGCAATAAGAGCAGCAGAGGCAGAAAGCCATTACTTGGTGGGATCCATTACAAGCCTAGCGACCGGGGATGGCTGTACCTTCCTGGAGTACAGATTAGGCTCACATACTTTCTCTGAAATATTTTTGTTCCAGAATAGTAATTTAGAGATTTTATATGGATGTTTCACTCTTGATGGCTCAGAGGGAAAGAAACACAGCTGTACATCTTGGTGAGAAAGCACTGGAGCTTTAATTAGAAAGCCTTTCTATGGAATGACAGGTTGCACTGGTATGGGAGTTATTTTGCTAATATGTTGTCTCTATTTTTCCTATACATCAAGCCAATAAAATTTTCCTAAAAAGAAAACATTTGAAGTAGACACCAGTGCAAGCTATGTAGAACTAATACTTCTTCACAGAATCACTAAGTATTCTGAGCTGGAAGGAACCTCCAAGGATCACTGAGTCCAAATCCTAGCTCTGCAGAGGACATCTCCAAGAGTCACATCATGTGTCTTAATCACAGGCCACCCTCCAGCTGGAAGATGTTCCCTTTCAATTTAAAGATACAGATACTGGCTAACTCCAGCTGCTAAGGAGGCTTGGGGGAGGTTTTTGTGTGTGTTTTGTTTTTGTTTTTTTTTTTAAATGAAAAGTTATACCTTCATGTTCTGGGCAGCCTTACAATAGCACATTGTGCAGAAAAGAACAAACTATTTTTTGGGCTGGGGCCAGCAAGCTGAGATTGGGATCAGAGCAGCTGTGGAGTTGGAAATACTCAGATCTTGCTTTCCAATATGGATTCCTTTTTCTCTTACAGCTTCTGATAGGTTCCATAGCCATTTTGAAGCCAAAGAACCATCAGGAATTATGGGAGGTATTACCAGGTACCTGGAACAATGTGGAAAAATTATGTCCATCTCCGGTTTCATTCATAATATGTCATTCTTGCAAAGACAAAATGCCACATGTACTCCTCAAAGGGATGTTCCAGTTTTCAAGATGCACAGCTGTATGCATTTTTACTAAAAAAAAAGCAACCACCATCAATCCATCTCCAGTGTGATACACTGACAGCATGTTTCTTTTGCACTATTGAATTTTCAGCGTCAGCTAGGAAGCCAGAGCTGTCCTGCAGAGCTCAAAGAAGAGTTACTCAGCAAACAGGCACTACAGTCAAATGCCTTTGTAGATTTGCAATCCCATCTGACATCACCCTTACAGATGTATAACCCCATTTGACATCATCCCTTGGTGAGAATTACACGGTCTTAGTGACCTGTTCCAGCCAAAGCCCTCTCATGTGCAGGGCCAGGAGCCAGACTTGATGATACTTGTCGCTCCCTTCCAACTCAAGATATTCTATCATTCTAAGCATGTAACTTGATTGCTCTGCCACTGTTCCTCATGTATGACACTGGTACTAAGTTCAGAACATCGTAAGAATACATATACCAGTGCAGTAGGTTGAGTACCACAGCCAGCCAAAAAAGTCCTGCAAAAGAGCATTTGTTAGCATTTCCTTAGCAGAATAATGGAGAGGAAATGTAATACCTCTGCATATTAACACAGGCAAACAACTGGAGAACCATCAGCAATTTTCAGATCTGACAAAACAATGCAGTAAGAAGTAAATGAGATCCAGGGCTGCCCACTCTAGAGATTCACATTCCTTACCTATTTCAACACCAGCCAGTGTATCTGAATTCTCACAGTTTCTAACACCAGGGTAGGTGCTGGACTTTCATTCATGACCTGTTTCTGAACTGCGAAGGTTTCAATATTGATTGCAGTCCACCAATTTGTACTCACTTTGTTCCCTCTGATCAAAGGAGGGGAAGAAGTCACAGGCCTAACTTTTAAACAATAAATACATATCCAGGAAAACAGAATTGGCTAAACCATGTTTTTATTTAATCTTAAATTCATAAAATGCCTAGCACACTCACACACACAGATCACAATTGCTCTTGCATACACATTCAATGCTCCCTTTACCCCTGCCATTATTGTGGTCACTGAAAGAAAGGCCTTAAAAAGCTAAGCATGCTACAATTAGGACTTCATTCAGGAGAGAAAACTGCAGGGACCACAATACCAATGTTTTTCATACCCTTCACCTATACATTCTGCTGTACCCATCAGCCCTAGTTGCAGCAGCCTCCACTCCAAGTTTCTCTCTCTCTTTCCTGGTCCTGCTCACAGCAGTCACTGTTTCTGCTGCGCACATACACAGGACAAGACATACGTCTTGCCTCCTTCCTGTCCACATTCTCAAGTGGTTACCTAAATACAGAAGCACAATGATCTACAGGTGCCATCTATCACAGCAGCAGACCATGAGAGCTCTACTGCAAACCCTGCTATGTTAAGCAGAACCATCAGCCAGATGAAAGATACACTGTCTGGCAAGGAATGACATCAAAAACATTGCTCTCTGCAAAATGCAGCTGGCAAAGAAAGCCATCTTCTCCCTCCCCCATATCCTTTTACTCTCCTGTGAGCCATGCTGCCAAAAGCTTTTGTAAATGAGGCTTCTTTCATACTGCTGAAGTTCAGGTTGCAGGAATAAGCACAGAAAAGCTTCCAGGCAGGTCCACTGCCTAGTCCTCCATGTGCACCCAATCACCTTCACATGAAGCATCTGCACAAGGAATATCAGGAGTACAAAGGTCTGTTCAAGGCCAGTCATCCTGTAGTTTCTCTGTCAGAGAGAGAAAACAGAACATGGGAAATGCACCACAGTCCTAAACCAACGCATTCTACTGATAGCATCACTTTCTGGAGGACAGAAAGTTTGAGTAAGAGGTGTTGCAGGAAGAGTCATTCAGAGTAATCATAAGGCTTTAAGAGGGGTTTTTTAGCAGCCCTCTTCAACCCAGTATAGCCATAAGTGTCTCATTTAAAATGTTTTCTCAGACAGCAGAAGCCCATTAACCCCCCAGACTCTAACATGGCTATAATCATATATCATACAGTAATCACCACTTCAGACAGTGGATGGGCATACAGATACAGAAGCATTTTTTCCTGTAAAGATTTCACTCTGCTTTTAAATTTTCTAAATACTATATAGCTTTGGTGTCAGACAGTAGAATACAGTTTAATTTTAATTAGCTCTACATGTTTTTATGAATGAGGCATTTTTCTTTACTCCCCATCCACCATAAGGGTTTGTTAATCTCTAGACATCTCAGACAAGAGGGAGAAGTGCTGTGATAAGGAGGGTGGAACACTGTGCAATTCTGCCTGCAGGGATATTTGGATAAGGCTTGCACATATCAGTAGAAAAGTGACTTAATTTGTAAACTGGAACAATAAATGACAGCTCATCTTCTTGCTGCTGTGCTCATCCCTAATGAGTCTCATAAAAATGCTGATGTATGTTTTTTTTCTTTAACAAATGAAGGAACACTACAGTAATCATCAGGAAGTCTGAAACCCCACAGCTCCTCAATATTTAAGTTTGTAGTGGTAACACCTGTAACATTAATGGACCAAAAAGCACTGCCTCCTATCTCCAAAAGGATTTACCACAGACTGCAGTGGCTAAATTTCCAGTTACCAAGATGACATATTTACTAATACACTAAAAGAATGCTATTATACTGTATAATTCCTCACCATTAATTTTACTTGCCAAAAACCCAAGAGCCTATCTGAGAAAAATAATGGCTTTCCACCCTCACTGCCTTACCTCTGCCTGTACTGGCTGTAACAGCACTGTGATTTGCTTCAGTTCTCCTAGTGACTTTACATTAATCATATTCTCTTGTGCTTAAGCCAGTACAAAGAGATTACACTATTTTTTAATGACACAAGTCCTGTGAGCTACCAGAAAAATCAAAAGTAAGCAATTGTCTGAGAGGAATGCTTATGGCTGGAGTGAAAGAGCTAAAACACTGTGTGGCAGGATCTTAGATAAACCTGTAGATAGCAAGTGCAGGGGAAAAACATAAATAGTTTTTTAATTAATTGCTTATTAATCATCTCAACCAAGGGTATTTTTTAAATGAATGCTTGAAGTGTGCAAATGCATGTCAGTCATCCTATAACCTTCCCCTTTTTTTTCTGAAAATGCAGGTCTAAAACCTGATCCTGCTTACAAGGCAGCTGGAAATTATACAGAACAGTATCTATAAACCATGTCAATGTATACAAATACTTGAGGGAAGGGTGGAAAGAGGATGGAGTCAGGCTGTTTTCCGTGATGCCCAGTTACAGGAAAAGAGGCAATGGGCACACACTGGGCAGATTCCTTCTGAAAGATTTTTTACTGCAACCATTACTGAGCACTGGCACAGGCCCCCCAGGGAGGTTGTGGAGTCTCCCTCCTTGAGGATATTCAAAAGGCATCTGGACATGGTCCTGGCTAACTGGCTCCAGGTGGCCCTGCTTGAGCAGAGGCATTACTGGACCAGTGACCTCTGGGGGTCCCTCCCAGCCTCCACCACTCTGCAATCAGTGCTCCAGACCGCTTTCAATTAGTGCCCTCCCACAATATGCTAAAGAACCTGGCACAATGTCAAATACCATCCCCACAGCAGGGAAGTGAAGGCCAATCTATTTCTAAGCTGCTCAAGCGGTTGTCTCACTCTACAGCTGCTTTAAACCATTATCCCTTCCTGCATTGCTCCAGCTGCTAGTTTTATCATGCATTGTCAAGTGACAAAGTCACACAAGGTCAAGTGACAAAATTTCAGATCACTCAGTTGCAAAACCCAAGCCCCACAGATCTACCTACAGATCTGAAAAGCCTATGCAGCTGTTTCCTTAGGGACTGCTTTGTGACAGGGAGTCCACTTCCTAGCTATTCCAAGTATCCCAACTCTAATCCTCATCCTTGCCTTAAATCCCACCAGTAGCAATAGGATGCTGCAGCGATAAGAACTTTCTTCTACAAACTCTTAATATAATACAAACAATGGGATATGCTTCAGCAAGAGAGAAGCACCTTTCCCTTTGCTTTTCCAATTAATTTATTGATTTGAACCCTACATGTGTTTTTAAATGTTAAATCTAGTCCCAACCAAGTTTGGTAAAGTAACATTTTCAGTCAAAGTTGCCTAACTGTGGCTATTCTTTAAAGTTGCATCTTGTTACATAAACTATTTTTCTAAAAGTTTGTCCCTTCTGTAATGACAACACAGAATGTGCAACTCGCTGGATTTTTTGAAAATCTTTTAATAAAACCTGCAAACCCTATAAATGTGACATTAAGTGTCTTACAGGTTAAAAATAACAGACTACCCTGCAAGCTTTAGCTCTGATAAAACACAATTTTCCAGGCACTCCTCCTAACCCCTGCCTGAGCACCTCTCAAAAACCCCTACTAAAATTTAATGTCCTACTATACTTTGCCACTTATGTTAGTGCTAAATAAAACCCCGAGAAAACTCGGGAGCCTGAGAAGGCAGTTTTTCTTCACAGCAAGAGCACAATCTCCTCTCAGTTATGACCACCACGACTGGCATTAGAGAGAACACTTAGGTAGCTGTGGCTTAAAAGGCTTCCATGAGATTGCCAGCTACAGGAGGAAGGTGAGCTGCCTACCAGAAAAAACTGCAACACTGAAGAGCTGCTAACAGGCAAGCAGGAGGATCAGAGGGCTGTCACAAGGAAAGCTGAGCTGGGACACAGTGCCTGGAAACAGCAAGAAGATAGGAGGGAAAAAACCGAACAACAAACCACATAACAGGGGCAAGAAAGATTTCACCAGCAGTTTTTCTCCATAAGACAAGAACAAAAAGCAGGCTAGGGTTTAAAGTTGACTTTTAAACCAAATCCCACAGAGGCATGTATATGTATGGGATTTAGTGTCTGCATTTCAGGTTTAGGACTCACACAATTTAGAGCATATGTTGGAGTAAAGAATTTTCTTTAGCCCCAAAGGGTCCTCCAGCCTATTAACAATGAGTTAACCTTGCACCAATCATGTGTTGTGGCCCTCCAAAGAGGTCTCTGTCTTGTAAGCTTGAGAGATTTCCCTGGAGGTGGGGGAAGAGAGCTTTGGGGCAATGCCAACTCCTAAACACTCTGTGAGAGACAAGAGTTGCCAAATGCCCCTCTCAAGCAGAGCTGTCAAATTATGTCTGCATTAATACCTCTAAACCCATTCATATCCATATCCAAATCAACCTGCTAGACTGCCTCCCAACATGCAGTTTCACATTCCAGGTTTCCAGGAGGTGCTCAGACATCATAAAGAAAAGCAGCAAACACACATAGAAATGAAATGGACTATCTGCACTGCTTGCATCCCATTTAAGACTAATTTCTCTGTGTCAGAGCTGTCACAAAACCCCATGCAGTAAATGACAAGCCAACTCCAAAGCACTGCACCTAGTAAAAATTTAATATAATAAAACAAATTGAAAACGGCAACATTATTTTAACCATTCACAATTAAAGTGGAAAAATTATAAGGCAGCCATTCATGGAATGATTTTGTGTACAAATGGTTTGGAAAAAAAGACATTAAAATTACAGTTCCATACATGGAGTCAGGTAAACAGCAATGATCACGCAATGGTTTTTCCCTGGAAAGCCAAAGCTGCTAGGAGATATAAGAACAGTAAGAAAAAAAATATTTTTAGAAGAAGTTTGATGCGAACAGGAATCTGAAATTCATCATAAAGAATCTGAAAGTCATCATAAACTTTCCCACCATACTGCAATCACTCCTTCTCACCCAAAAGAATACAAGTACGCTTCCTTTTCTTCCCAAGTCCTAGCACAGAATGGGAAGGAAGCAGTAGGAACATTTATTCCACAGCATCTCTCTTGTTCTGCATTCAGTTGATACTACACAGACACATCTGCTACTGTCAAAGGCTCCTTGAAAGCTCTGAACTAGTTCCTGAATAAACACAGTAGTTTTCCCGGGCCTCTTGGATAATATTAACCTTTTACACAATCTACCTGGAAATGGTTCTTTTGAAGTCAACAGTGGGTTTCTGTGTTTAACACCCAGCCATCTGACAAGACACAGCAGTCAAAAAATCCTGTCTTGATGTGACAGCTCTGCCTTCCTTACTTAAGTTAATGTCAGTGCAGCTTCTGCATCTGTCATCAAGTGCTGGAAAAAAAGTATTTCCCCTTTATATAAAAAACAATAAAAGTATTAGAACAGTAGGGTAAGTACTTGAACACACCAGGATCAACAGAAACAGCTTTAGTCCAATTCCTATTGGCCATTAAAAAATCATTAACTGAAAAAAATCAGGTAATGAGAAGATTATGGATTTCCTAGAGGGATTTACAGAAGAAAAGGGGGACATGGCTGGCACTTGGTTTAAGCATTACCTGCTTGACCTGCTGCCACCTACCTCACAGAAGAAAAAACAGAGATGGCTATTACAGAGAGAGTAAGAGGAATTTGTTTGCACCAAGGTCCCCTGAGGAGTAGAAAATGATACCAGATGGCCCTGACTACACTCAATGCTTAGATTTACTGTGACAGATGGGGAGATAGGTAAAAAAAAGGTTATAATAGAATGGACCATTTCATTTAACTCATTGAAATACTCTGCTTCAAGGAAGTAATCCTTTATGTGGTACTAACAATTTGGAAAGGTTTGATAATTTAAAATTTTATATTCTCCTTAGCACGTAACCACAAGCTTTTAGTCACTGCAGTTTCAGTTACAAAAGTGAAAATAATAATTCTACACAGAGATAACTGAGGCAGCCAAAACAAAGTGCTGTTGCTACTTCTAAATGAGTAGAAGAAAACAATAAAAATCACTTAAGTGCCAAAATGGAAAGTAAGTTATCAGAATTTTTGTGCCAATTTTAAGTTGCCAGTGCTTCATTCAAAATCCTTCATCTGCTTCTTTAACTTGGCCTCTATACTTCATGAATCATTAAACTGAGTATTACTATTTCTGATGGTTGCCCCAGAAACTGGAAATGTGATCTGAAGGACAGGAAAATAGAAAGATGACAAGACCTCTCAGCAGTGGCACCTATGATTAATAAGCCAGAGGTTATGTCAGCAGTGAAAAGGTTGGCTGCCACACCCTCATTAATACACACTGATCCTTAAAAGAAAGTACTATCCACATGCTCCAACACTGGAACAAAAGGCATAAAATGGGACCTTACTTATGGACCTCCCTAAACCATTGCTATTGTTATACACAAAATGAGGCTGAAGTGGAATGCAATCAGGATACCCCCTTAACTCCCAGGGTGGGGTGCACATGCAAGTGACATGTAAGAATTTAAAGAATAAAAACTTACTGCTTTACTACCTGTCAGCACCTAGGGCTGCACTAAGCTATCTCCTGCTTCTGCTACTGCTCTTGCAAACCCTCCAGCATTTGGAAACAGTTATGTGGAAAGATTAACCAAGGTAAAATAATGAGATTATCAAGGAGAAATGAACTAGGAAGAAATCAGGAAGGACCCTGGGACCTCCAGTGTAAACATCCCTGTGTGTCACTTGCATGTGTTAGGAGCCTGTTTCGCTGAACTTTTTTAACCAGTAACTTACTAGTTGCATATATATGCTGTAAAAATACAAAAACCATTTAAGAATGTGCAAGAGAGGATCTCATGCACATCACTACTTTTGCAGTGGTTTTTCAGAACACAGTATTAAAGGTCTAATGTAAAAAATGCTTGTTTAGGCCTGAACCACTAGTTCTATCTGAAAATACTGTCTCATGGAAAAAGATGATTTTAATAATTTTGCATTGATTTTATGTAGTAAAACACACATGAACAAGCAGTCCTGGGAATCAAGACTAGGTTCAATCCTGGGATACACCTATACTGTTAGAAAGCCAACAGACAAAGCAATCAGTAGACCAAGAGCCAGGCCATATCCATTACTGAAATAACAAATAGGACAATGACAAAAACGTGAAGAAGTTACGAGGCACAATGGGCTATGTAGTATAAGTAAAAAATGGCATGAAAAACAAACACACTCACTCAAATGGAAAGAAGAAGCACTTCAGTTAAGAAGACATTTCAAGCCTTGAAAATTCATTTCAAACAAAAAAGCAATCAAAAAGAAAAATATATTTGGCAATGTTATCTTTAAAAAGTGCAGACAAAGTATAGCTTAAAATAGGTACGGCATTAAAAAGTTTTCCCTTAAAGAAAGAATTTTATGCTGATTCTGTGCACGTCAAGCATTCCTGACTTTTCAAAGCACTACTCCAATAACTATAGTTATTAGAGTAAAATATATTCTGCATAAGAGAAATGGTGCCTGACAAGACAAAGGTGTGCCTTGGAAACGGAGGGCTCTTTAACCATTCCTCTGCAGTGAAAGACATCAGCAATTGGCAATAAGTCCTCCAGTAGATCTGCCAAAACTAATGCTTATTAGTAAGAGGCAAATGAACAACTCCCAAAGGAAGAACAAAACATCTAATAGGTCCACTGGGAGCCCACCAGTTGTTTTTTTTTTTGTTTGTTGGGATTTCTTTGTTCAGAACTGCTTTAGAAATGCTTTGTACTCTATCTGCAGCATAAATATTTAACTAAACATCTTGTTTTGTTAGCCTTAATACCTTTTATTTAGTGAAAAACCCACAGCCCTACACTGATTTCAGCAGTTCAGACTTTTGAAAACGTGCTAGTAGTTTTCTGGTCCCTCAACAGCTCTCTCCATCAGATTTCTACTCCTCAGCACCCAGAACAGCTCTATTTCAAAGGGCACTATGAGTATTTCTCTCAACAGAAGCAGTAGTGTAATTGTAGTATCTAAAATGCAATTCTTGCTGACATTTTTGGTGCTTAACACGTGACTGACTTGGCAGAAGACCATTTCCCAAGAAACACTGCCTTTTTACAATTTATTAACAATTGCATAAACAATCAAAACGCTATTCTCCTTGCTTCTATCCTTTGTCTGAAATAATGGAATACACTGCAAAATTCATTTGCACTTTCTTAACCAGCTGATTCTTACTCTAATCCTACATTTTGTCTATGTAATTTCTTTCCTATCAAGTGACACTTCTGTGACAATAGCAGTGTGATCCAGAGTTCCAAGTGCAGCCCATTTTTGCAATACAATTAGTGACAAACATCGCAAGGATCAGTCGTGTTGCCAGGACAACGTAGAACCGATGGGGGAGAGCCCCCTTCTTCACTAACAAGACTTCAACCTCTCACAATGCAGCCATCCTTGGTTTTCACTCTCAGCTGTGAAAGCTGAACTGCAGGATACTTTGGTGATTGCAAATTCGTGATGAGTCGCTATGTTCTTCCCTGCTTACCTTCCTTAAACTTCAAATTCCATCTTCCCTGAGAATAGGGCCAGAAGTAACAATTAAAATAGCAAATGTCTTCAGAAAATAAAGTTACATAGAATTTATGTCCGGCTGCCAAAGTACATTTTGCTACACTAAAAACTTTCCCAGTATTCCTCATTTTGCAATCAAGATTCCATCTGAACTCCATAAAGTGGATGGGATGAATGATGCATAAGAGACAATGGTAAAGGGAGCAGCCAACATTTTACTGCTCATTTCAGATCGAGGAGGAGAACGGTGAAATTTGAGCGTTTAGTGATGGTGTCCAATGGACAAAACTAGAGGAATAAGGCATCCTAATACTAGGGCTGCCACCTCCAGACGACTGAGTCCTTTTCCTCCAGTTGATTCAGGTTTGTGGCTGTGAGCAATTCCTCCTACTTCTGGGAGGACATGAACTGTGGCAACATAAAGAAAAGTCCCAGCAGAAAACAGCATAGCAACTCCAGTGGCATTGACTTCTGAAAGGGCTTCTTTGCTGCTCTGAAACATAAAGAGCAAAAAAGTGAGGATAGGCAGAAGTTCTTCAGTCAGTAATAAAAAAAAATCTGTAAGTGTCCAGACACAATAGTATTTCCATCAACTCTCATTCTCTCACAATGACAATGGTTTAAGTGTGTTCTTTTGTGTCTTGCACCTTACGTGTAGTAACTGGCACTCTAAAGTCATGGGGGGCAGAAGGACAGCCCTTATCCGAGCCCCTATCCTACTTCACTTTGGACTTCTAGAAATCTTTCAAAAGAAAAATGTCAGTCTGTTCAGAAGCATCTTGTTTGACCATCTCACAGCAACATACAAAACATGTTTCAAAAAAAAAGTTAATATTGAAAAGTCAAAAATTTTAGTAAGAACACTCAAGACTGACTTTCCCCTCCCTCTTTTTCTAAACAAAGGGTTCAAATAACATGTTAGCCTTTAAATACCTGTTCCCCTGCTGTTCAGAGCCAAGTCCCAAATCATCACTCATTCAATATTTCATTTGTACATAGAAGAAAACCTCCAACACTTATCCAGAATTTCCATGCAAACTTCATGAAGAAATGCATCTTCTGGATCAAAACTGTGCACCTCTTTACATTCATACTAGGATTAAGATCACACTACACATCAGTAAATATAATGAAATGCAAACCCAATCAGATTCAAATGCTTCTTGAACACTTTCCAACTGAAGTGTGATCTTAATTCTCTGGTATACTCTTGGGTCATTTTTCCAAAGAGCAAAGATACCTCTGCTTCTGGAACTATAAAACCACTGTGACAGATCTGATGCCTTATCAATTCTCTGCTCTTTCTGAAGTGCAAAATGCATCTCTTGATGAGCATGCTTCAAAAGAATGCTCAAACAGAATTCTTATTTGTATTTACAAACCCAACCTTTTTTAATGTTGCCTCTTGTACTCTAACATCAAATATAGCTCTCTGGCAAGTAAAGGGATTAGCCCAGATGACTTATTTAATCTTTCCTCTCATGCCTTGGGTTTTGTGAGATCACATTATATTCTTTACAACACACCACCACAGCGTGTCACCAACACGACCCACAGCAGTTTGGAAATACAGGAGTGTCACAGGATATGCTGCGAGAAGCAGAAACATTTCATTTGGACAGAGATGACAAACGTGTGTTCAGTGGCCCATTAGACAGGTCACTTGTTATATAGACCCAAGACAAGACTACCCTTTTTAGGAGTAAGAGGCAAAAAAGGTTGTTTTAGCTGAGGATTCAACTTCTGATACAGATGAACATAGAGGATCACTTCTGGGATGGTTGAGGAAACCAGCAAAGATTATTTTCTACCTGCATATTAAAAGAAGAATGCACGTGACAATGCTGAAAATTACTTAGTTAAGTAGGCATCTGATAAAGCCTGGTATATGAGTAAGTTCTTCTCAGTGGGGAGCAGCAGAAAGTAGAAAAGATGGAAATCAGACTTTTCAAAAAAGCTATACAAAACACTGTAAAGGTGTTATGTCACTGATTCTGATGGGAAGCAGGGGTTATGATTTGTTTCATGCATTCATATTGCTACCTTTTCATCATCTTTTTTTAAAATCTCCATTCTGCTGAATTTTTCAAGCAGTTTGGAGTTATGTTATATGAAACTCATGATAATCCTTTTCCCAAACTCCACCACTGAGTCAGATTTTGGACAGAACAATATCACAGACCTACCTTGCTTAGCCCTAAGTATGTCACCATCGACATAACAGGTGCTGCCAATGCAAAGACCAGCAAGTGTTTTCTAATTCGATTCCGTTCTAGCCCAGCATGCATCAGGAAGGAAACCAGGCCAAAAGCAGCTGGTGCCTGCAAAAAACCCATAATCACTGGTAATACAATGCCTTGTAAAATCCCCTGAAATACGAGAAAAAGTTGAAATATGACTTATGACATTGAAATGTACTGAATTGGAAGAAATTCAGAGTGAGTACTAGCATGTTGCAGCTAACCCAAATCAACACTCAATTTTGAAGACTGCTCCACCATAATAACGGTACCTAATGGAAACTCACATTCTGGCTATCAGAAAACACATACTTGTGTCATCAGTATAAATATTAAAATGTTCATTCTGCCTTGAGTCATTGATGTAATCCCCAAGTTTTGGTTAACTTCGGTAATTTCTTTTTTCATCCTGTTACTACTGCATACACGTAGATAGACAGTTTCTTTATCTACAGCAGAAAAATTCTACAATTAATATGGGAAACTGTCAGCCTCCATGTTAACACAGACTTAAGAGGTCTTTTGACTAGTTCATCATTCAGTTTCATTCCCATTCCCACAAGGAAGTAAACAAATACTTCCTTCTTCTCCCTCCACTGGCATCCAATTTCTTATCCAAAAAGGCATAGCTGTCTACTACTCATGGAATTTACTATATCTTTGCCTTTATAAAGACAATAGCAATCCACCCTGACATTTCTGATGTAAGACAAACTAAAATGCATTGAACATTTTTATACATCTGTGTTTTTTTTAAACCTAGAAGATGGAAACCATGAATGAAAGAAAATAAGAGAAAGACAAAAGCATCGATCAGGATCAGAAGACTAGAAAAAAAGATACCACAGAAGAAGTACATTTCTCTTCCAATGCCAAATATTTCAGAGGAGTAATTTTCTTCTTCTAAATTTGTACAGTTTTAGAAGTCAGTTAACTTGAACATTAAGAATAACAAAAGTTTCAATTAGCAATAGCCATAAATTAAGCTTCAAACACGATGCATCATTGGTTATCAGCGTTATGTAAGCCACAATTTCTTGTATGAACAATGAAGAAAAAACATAGTAGATCTGGATTCCCTAACATTTTGAACTTGTAATTACGTAAGCAAGTTTTTCAATGAGTGTATGACTAACTACCATAATCCACAGATGTGTTACCATAAGGCAAATACTCGTCTGCACACGCGTGTTTAGAGCCTACATAGCCAATAGATACATTTGCATAAATATTAAGGAAAGATTTTCCCATCTTCAAGAACTATTGTTTGCTTGTTACCAGCAGAGAAACATTTAATTTTTTTATTCCTGCAGAATTGGCAAATGACTGATGTTGAAATTACTATAGTAACAGAGATAACCAGAAGTTGTAATTTAGTACACTGATATTAAGCAGTTTCAAGACTAACCCTTTAAACACTAAAAGCCTTCAAAACAAATATCGTTTACATTTTCTTAAGATCACAGAACCAAAAGACTGTTGTAATCAGCATAAAACTGCTTTTCCTCCTTGAATGCACTAGCATATACTTCTTTGCTTCACTCCCTATAACTTCTCTGAATCCATCTCTTACAGCAGTAAGAATCTATAGTTCTTTTGCTTGCTAAAACAAACACACACTACCACACGAGCTTCAGAAGAAGTCAGTGTGAAGCTGACATTTCTTCATGAGCTATTATTCTCTCCCTACTTTTGAGAGACTTGTCCCAAGCACTGCAACCAAAGTAGGCAGTAGGCAGATTTCTCCCACATTTGTGCCCCATTCAGACTCAGCATCAATCATTTCCTATTCTGTCACACATCATACCAGTGTTTTCTGGTCCTTGAAACTGTAACTACTAGCACTGTTTATTTCAAAGGCATTAAACATTTCTATATTACATCACCTAGGAAACTCTAGATCTTTTGCAATTCCTGTATGCTTTAACAGTCCTTTGAAGAGCAAGTAAGATTTTTTGGATGGAGACTCACCTTGTGCAACATAATTGCAACAAACACTATCAACTGGACACTAGTCTGAGAAGTAGAAGCTGCTGCACCCAATGCAACACCATCAGCTGAAAAAGAAATGCAGAATCATAGAATATTCCTCTGCATGGGCTTCCCCACCCCCTCAAAGGCTGACAGTAAAAAACATGTTGATTTAAGAAGTTCTGTTACTGAAAATGCCATTAACAATAGCAATCCAACACATGATTCACTTGCCTTTGTTTGTTAAGCCACAACATTTCAGAATATCAGACAACCCTCCACTGGAACTGTGTCATATTTCCCAAGACTATAAAAACCATACTGAGAATCTACTCAGTTTTGACACATTGCTTCAAATTAGAACCAGGTAACAAGTTCAGTTGTTTTGTCTTCTGTTTGTAGAAGAGGCTTCCTGTCTACATTAAAAAATCTGTTTTATTATAATTGAAAAATCATTTAAAGGGCAATAATGATTGTAAGTAATATATTTTATCATTTAACAAATATACTGTCTAAATGAAATAGAAAATGGATACTATTTTATTCCTTTATATATAGACACTTTTTGATCAGCATTTCCTGACTTATCTAGACAGCAACCTTCATAAAAAGCATCATATTTATGCTACATACATACAGTCAAGAATTACAGTGTGGATATGGGTCGACTGCAACACATGCACAACAGTCAGTCCTTGCAAGTTGGCCTAAATGTGTTTCAGTCAAATCTCTCTGCTCACCTTATAACGTCTTTTATTTTCTACAAGATACTACTTTTTATATTAGTATTTTAAAACACAGGTCAACCAACAAGCAAAACCAAAGGTGTTTCATACTACTTATCAAATGCATTAGCATATATTCCAATTTAGCAGCTAAAGGAGCCAGCAAAAGAATTGAAGAGGCAGAGAACAAGCATCACAAAAGCTTTCAAATAGGAAAATAAAAGAGTGAAAATACTGTACCCAAATAAAATGGAATATCTAAGCATTGGTGTTTTCTCAGTTACTTCTGGGGAACATCCTTAGTTGTTCCTGCACTGCCTTTTTTTTTTTTTAATAAAAAGCCACCTTCAAAAGCAAAACCCAAGTATTTCCATCACATCTAAAGATGACCCACACAGCAACGGATGTTCCACATTACCTGCAGCATGGACTACTAGTCCCAGTGTTGTGGTGATTTTAGAGTTGCCTGATCTTGCAGCTTCTGGATCTGAAACAATCATGAGAAAAGCCAGGATAAACAGATCAAATACATAAATTATACTGGAAGAAAAATAAGTATCACTGCATATGTCTCTACCAGCTGCTTAGGCAGTTACATTCAAAACTACCACCTTCAGTATTTCTGCATGAGATTTACTGTAAAATAGTTTGATACTTAACAGCTCCAAATCACCTGAAGTTCTGTTAACAAAGAAGTGACAGAGTCATAAACAATTCTTTGCAATTTACAGAATCAATGACACAGGCAGAAGCAGATGCTTCCTTAGTCTCCTGAAACGAAATGCTAAAGGTCTGGTGCTACCAAGGGAAAGCAAAGCTAGTCTTGCATCCCAAGAATTCAGAGCTGCTCCAAGAGTGAGGATGATTTTTCCCCACATGGCTCAATGTTGGCAGTTTCCTTCAGGTGACAGTTTGGGGCAGTTTTTGTTGGATTGATTCTCTGGCAGTTCCTAGTAAGCAATAAATTCTACTTGTCATGGCAGCAGTTGCAAAGATTTGCCTCCAATATTATACACCACAGAGCAGAAATGCAGCCAGTGCAGTTTGAGATCCAGTGTTTTGCCCAGAATTGTCTGAGGACATTTGCAAGCAAGCTCATAACACAGCACAACATGACAATATCCACCACTATGCAATCGTGGTGAAACCGTTACAGGAATCACTGCAATGAGCAGGGCAGTAAGTCCTACATACGTATAGAAACATCTTACTATTCAACTGTTTAATTCCAGATGGTTGAACAGCCATTATTAAATTATATTTTTGGTAAGATGAAAGCACACTTACACACATGCTTTACTGAGCCTGCACTGCCATCAAAACTGAAACTCTGGTCCCATTCCTTTCCTCTGCCTGTCCACTCACCCTCCAGTCTCTCTTCATGCCCAGGCACCCATGCAGTTGCCCAGTGAGTCAGATCAGGGAAGTGAGCTGGCTAAAAACTAATGCATTCTCTTGGGTCAGCTTGATCTTCTGAACCAAGGGGAGCCACGTAAGAAATTAACTGCATAAGCTGCACTTGGCTGGCAGCAATGGCATACTCATGTCAAACAGGAGGAGATGCTCCCAAAGAACATTTCCTTTAAACTTGTCTTTGATTGACCGATACCAAACACAAAGAGAGTAATATTTGACTTCACACATCCATTCTGGCCTACAGGTTTTTTCTAGTTTAGACTAAGTAATATCTAGTCCCCTGGGAGATAACAAAACTGCAAGACAATCCTTCAAGAGAAAAGTGTTCTTCTGCAGTAGTGACAAAGGTACAGGCTAAATAAAACTTGACTCAATATCCTATTTTATAGTGTGTATATCTAACACAGATCACAGTTCTGTTCTGGCATTTTCTATTACCAGAGGCATAGAAAAGGGACATAAACCTGTACAAACCAAGCATTCTTCTGGCATTTGCTCACCTGCATCTTCCTGACATCCTTACTGCCCCTGTTTCTTTTGAAAAGCTCTGAAAATCAGATAACCAAGGCTGTGGCTCCACTGACACTTCTTCAGGAGCACAAAGGTGACACAGCCCCTGCAGTGGCCTTGCATCTGTCCCACCACACTAACCCCATACAAGCATTTGCACAGCTGCATTGTGAACTGCCAAGGATCCCACCAAAACATATCCTCCCCCTCCTTTCTGTGTGTGTTTTGATTTAAGATCAATTCCTTAATTTTTGAGGGCCAAATTCCACTATCAGAGGAGATTATGTGGGAGAAAATGAGCAGCCAAAGGCAATAAAATACTTTCTCAAATGACAGAACACCTTTGGTGCATTTCTAGTGAGTCTGAGCATGAAGGCATGGGCAGGAAACAAAGGAAACTGCAGGCATTTTTAGTCTTGCAAGAAGTTGACAAATCTTTAGACAAAGCAGGAAATATTTTCAAGTAAGTGAGGCTCTAGACTAGTGTGGGAGGCCCAGCTGTGCAGTTACAGTAAAGGACCAGAGCTTACACCTAATCATTTCTGCAATCTTAAGATAACTTGTTCTTTGCATGTATGACAATGATGTAAAAAAAAATAAATAATATAAGACTAACCTGAAATGTTTTGGAAAGCCAAAGAAATCCCCTATGGGTGATACTGTAAAACAGACAATAACTCAAGTGTCAAGTCACCCTTCACCCCCACACCATACATGCTCATACTGTTATTTCATGTTAGTGAAGCAAGTTCTCAAACTATGCTGAATTTCAGGATATATTTCCAGCATAGACATTTCACACAGACCTTGATTTATGTTTGTAAAGCCCTACTGAAACTCTGGACATGACTGGACACACTAAATCCTGGTAGCGTTTAAAAAAAAATTGCAACTTGCTAATTAAAAATAATTAGCAAGTCTAATTCAATCTTATTGAAACTTTACTTACCATCTGTAGAGTGCACATGAGAGCTGCCTATCTGATCCACCAACAGCATGAAGACAAAGCCGAGGACAAGGGATACCCCAATGTAGGCATGCAACCTGGAATGGTCGTGGCCATACTCAGGAACAACTGGGATTTTTGCTACCTTGTCAGACTCCATCACTCGCTGCATCTCGCTTGCTGGGTGATGCTTCCCTGTGATAGGCAAACAAACAGATTAGGAGACAAGGGACTAAACATGACATGGTCACTTTTTTTCCTCCTTTGCTCAAAGGCTTCCTCACACTTTCTAGGACAATACATTAAAGTCCTTGTTTAAGGTCTTTCTTAGACGATCTTCTTAGGGAAGATTGGTTGGTCTCTCCTCATACATCTTCAGCATGGAAAAGCAAGGAAAGCATTAATACATGATAAGCCAGGCTACTTTATTTAAGTGCTGCGTTTTAAATAAAAAAATATTTTATGAAAATTGCTGTATAATTCCTGTTTTAATTGAAGTTGCCAATTTTGTCAATATTCAGAGATACTGTCAAGCAGTTACCTCAATCTTCATTTAATTGAGAAAATACAGGATGAAGAGATAAAACAGGTTCCATCCACTAAAAGATCTAATACAACTTTTAAGAATATTAACTGATGCTTGAGACATAAACAAGAAAGTATGGATACACTCCACTGATATGAACTAGAACAATAGCTAAGTTAAGCAGACCGACCTACAAATGTCATTACCATCCTAGAAACCTAAAGTCCAAGCCCTGGGGCTGAATGTTGTATCATTGTTTCCTTTCCCTACACAAGCTATTAAAGCTTGTCCATGTCCTCCTCAAGACATGTACTTTGTCTCACTGAGCTACCCTGAAATTAGACAAGCTCCAAATTACTCTAAAATCTAAGAATGGCAAAGATGATGTCTCAACAGGTTTTTAATTAAGCTTCCATGGTAGAAAATACTTTATTTGGTGCACAGTTCATAATTAAAAAATATTTTCAAGTATTTCATAGATTAGCAACAGTGACAAATGTCTCCACCTACAATGACTTTTAAAAAGCAGAGATGTAGTATTACAACTTTAACAACTTTTACAGGTTGCCATTTACCCAGCATGTGTGATTTTTGTCATGAGCCAATACCACACAAAGTTCTCATCAATTTCAACATAAATTGCATCACTCACTCTGAATTTACACAGGCTTTAAGAGAAAGTTTTTCTGGCACACGCACTTAACATTTCTAGTCTGGCCTAGCAGCTCCCAAGATAGATCCATGAGATCCTCCAACCTTGCTTATAACCACAGGAAATGCCTGCTTCTGCAATCCCATCTGACATAGTGGGTGCTGTCCAGAAGTATGTAGCTTCTTCAGTATTGGCCAACAAAGATTGGCAAGAGTTGCCTTTGTACGTTTATGTGAAAGAGATTTAATAAAGCTATTTTTAGCAAAATTCTAGGTATTGTTTCCAGATGATACAAGTGAATGATCGTGTCAAAGTCTTCTTCTCCCAACTGCATGCAGAAATACACTATTAGAAAGGTATAAGCAAAGTTCAGAAACAGAAAATTTTTAATTAAGTTCCCAACTACCATACAGAGCACAGTTAACATTTCACCTCTTGTATTCAGAAGCAGCTCACTTGAATCATATATTCTTTCTTTTTCTTTCTTTCTTTACATTTCCCCTTACGGTTGTTAACAGAGACAAGATACCAGGCTAGAAAGCCCTTTGAGTGATGCAGAAGAGGCATTTAACGCTCCATAGCATTCTTGTTATTATACACAGCTGCACTTCCACAGCAGGCAAGGTGCTTTGTGAAGAGTGTTACTCAAGTGTTTTTTCCAATGGGAGAAAAGGTAGTAAATCTACTTCCCCAACTGATAGCTCACGCTCACCAGATGTTTGAGTTGCATGCTATACTCCAAAGCCCTAAACTACCTACCATCCAAACACAAGTTGCCTCCATTCCAGACCAGAGACAATGCTTAATAGTCACATTTGGCAGGCTCGATTAGTATTTGCAAACCTTTTTAATGTGCTACTAAGAAAATATTTCTTTTCTTATGCTTCTCTGATAGACCCCATGATGCTATCACAATCTCTAATGATAATTGTTTTCATAAAGTCTCCTGTCCTTTCCCTACACTTAAAAAACAATTACTCATACAAGCAACATCCCTGTACTTAGACGTGAACTCAAGAGAAATTTATTCTTCGCATAAGAAGTAAAAAAACAGACAACACATTTGCAAAGCTCATCAGTGCATCACAGTCCAATATAAGGATGCAGGTAACAGATTAATTCCTCTTCTTTCACAAAGCAACAGTTAGCACTGCAACATGAAGAGGACTCTTGTCACATTCAGACGCTTGACCAGAACTGTATTTTCTCTTAAGATCTGAACATGGGGAAGAATAATCCCAGGCACTAGTACATGCTGGGGACAACAATCAGAAAAGAAGCTTTGCAGAAAAGAACCTCAAGATCCAGTGACAGGACCTGAGGGAATGGCATGAATTTGTGTCAAGGGAGGTTTAGGTTAGATCCTAGAATTTGTGTCAGGGAAGGTCTTTTTGCCAGCAACTACTCTTCAGACATTTTAGACATTAACACCAAAAACTTGACTTACTCTAGCAAGTCATCTTGCTGGAGTATTCATACATCTTTCTGGATGACACACAAGTGTACATTCATCCCACTGTATAAAATGTTGTCACAATGCCTTTACTACAGTCAAAGCATATCAGCATAGGCTTGGTAGCCCTTGCAAGATTTCAGACATATCTTTATGAACAAGATAAAATTACTTCAGACCACATAAGATTGTTGCCATCTACATTAAGAAGTTAACTTTGCTTTAGATCATTTCAAGCCATAAAACATAGCGTGTAACTCAGGGCAATCTGTCTGACAGTGGTTATACAGTTTCATGAGTTAAAGGACTGAAGTCAGCAAAAGAATTTTATTTGCTGGTAGTACTCAAACCAAGGTTTCACTACACATATACACAGGTTTACGATCAAAGAATAATCCAAGTATGATATAATGTTTGCTCTCAGTCTACAAGGTAAAAAATTAGACGTTATTAATTCTGTGGCCTGTGGGTAAATACAGAAGTAACAGTAAGTTACTTTTGTGTCAGTGAAAAACACTCAAATGCTTGATAGCAAACAACAAGTCTCAGAGATAAGTTACACTTGAAACTGGGAAAACACAGACCTTTCTCCTTTTGTTTTTCCAGATCTATGAATATACCTCAATGTTTACCTTAGGTACAGCTCTCTATGTTTAATTACATAAATATATGAATTTGAAAAAAAAAAACAAAAACAAAACTCCCAAAAAACCCCCCAAAAAAGCTGTTCTCAGAATCTTGAATATCCTACTTTTCTAAGAAACATTAGAAATAAATTTTGTAGTGAAAATCTGTAATACCCCTTTAACTTTGCCCCCTGCAGTATTAAAAAAAATATCTTTACAGAGACTGGCTTTAGACATGATACTGTGAGTTAGACAGAGTCTGAAGCCACAAACAAGCTCTTTTTTCCCCTAGGTAAATACTTCTGATATTACAACTACACTAATGGGAATGTTTCTGCAGTAATAGTCTTTTTTCTCCACACACTGAACAAAGTTATAGACCATATCACTCTACACTGCAAGCTGTAGATGTCATACATGAACAGTATGCCACATTTAGTGAAGAAAAATCTTAAAAAAATGCAAACATTCACAGTAATTGTATACACCACTAGCCATGGATTTACAGGCTAAAATTAGTCTACTCAGAATTAAAACTAAATGGAAATCAAACCCACAGCTCATCAGAAACACCCTAGAGTGCACAAATTACAGTACACTATAAAAGCATAATCAGAGCCTCTTCCACTTCTTGATAAAAGATGATTTTATATATTATCTTCTATTTATTTTAAATCTAAGCAGAACAACATAAATTTAGTGAAAGTTAAAACAGGACAAGCATATTACTAAAATGACATTTAAGAGTAGAAACACAAAAAAACAGTAGTACAAGAAAAGCAGAGTATTATCTCTCAATCCCAGATTAGCAACAACAGTATATGAGATCCTTGCAAAGTTCTCTACAGCCTCAACTTTCTAGTCCTTTCTCCTGTGACCAGTAAGCCATTGGCATTTACCTTCAGACAAACTTCTGATTCTGATCATACCAGAAAAATCTCATACATGCAGTGTTAATGTAATAGCACAAGACTCCAAGCTAAAGCAAGACTTAAGTGCACTCCAGACATGATGAGCCCTGACTATTTAAAATAATGTCATAACCTCAAATTGAGGTTTGCCAAGACCTTTGGGTCGTTTAAGACATGCTCTACACTCACATCCCTGCAAGATGCAATCTCTGCTCACTCTGAGCTCTTCATTAGAGGTGATGAGATTTTGAAGACAGTGACATGGAACTAGAACTGGATGGTTAAACTTGGAAGCACAGATTTAGATGTGTAATGGAAACCACCAAGAAAAAAAATGTCACCTACTCCATAAATTAGCCCCATATAAGCACCATTTTCAGCTAAGTATATTAATTTCAAGATGCTCTTCAGCTTCAGAGAAAATTCTTATGAGGGCAAGGACGTAGAACTATAAAAAAGAGCTCCTGCAATTGCTTTAATGAGAAGCAGTCTAAACTACAAAAAGAAACAGCAAATACTCCATAATTTTATTCTCTGCCACAGGCATCCTTACTCTCCTTTGAGGCTCCAGTGAAAGATTAACCCTCCCCAAAATACCAAACAGTACACATGGCCTGTCATAAAAGACTGTTATTCTATGAACAGAACAGTATCTGGACCAGCAAATTACTGGATAACTTATCAAGAGTGATCAATCCACAGTCTGATCACATTCCTACATCAACTCAGAACGTGCAATGCAAAGCCTATGGCAGTTTTGCATTTCTATGCCTGCTTTGTGTCACACTGTGGTGGAACTCTTCCATCAATCTCATGTTAAAAACCCTAAAACAAGCCCCAGCATATCACAACACCATGACCTAAGTTATCTTGAAGGAGGCCATCTGCATTTAGTTCTTACCCTCCAAAATATCTTCGTAAAGTGCATGTACTCCTTCTGGCACAATGACAGCCAAGGCGGTTCCACACAGCAGCCCAGCACCCAGAACAGTCACCAACTTCAATCTCTCCTGCAAGAAAGTACAGAATAGGTATCACCTTTAGCAATGACAATGCTTTCTTTACTCTCCCTTATTAAGAAAGGTTGGGACAGGGAGTTACTTGTTACATTAGTATTAATAATTTGTAATTAAACCTTAATAATACATAAACTTAATGTTTTTTATAGCATAGCAAAGAATAATAGTTTAATTTGTAATTTAGAAAGAATTTCTACAACAAGATTAAAAAACAGGTATAGTTTATCAGTACTTGCTACTATTGCTTAGGGTTAGTTATCTTCCTAATTATGTTCCAATTTGGGGCAAAAAGCTTAGAATGGTATCCTCCGCCCAAACTCACTATATTCTGTTTTACCAATAAATTCACCAATTTGTGTCCTTGTGACTACAACATTAACAGGCTAAAGTCAAAGCAATGTACTAAAATCCAATTACATAAATATCTAATAGGCTAAGATATGACAGTTTACAGAGGCCATTTCTCATAATTTCTGTAAGAGCCCACCGTATATCACATGTAGTAAGCATGGGAATCTAGGTCCTCATAAGAACTGTGTAAAATACATTTTGTGGCAGAGCCATCATCATCTCCCATGCTCAGTGAGAAATCTGAGCCCTACCAAAATATAAACTTTAACTACTGAGGACCTGGAGACACAGAGCGGTGTTTAATTAACAGGAAACCACTTGTTGCATATCCTTATTGAGCCATCCATTCTCCTTCATGCAGCGTAATGACACAAATTGTTTAGTCTCACCAAAATATGCAACACTTGCATAGAAGTAGGAGGCTCTAGGGAAAGGCACAACTAGCTTCCCGAAAGCAGGCCAAATGTGACCATAAGGGAACAACTGCAGCATTACTGGGAAAAATTCAAATAGTAACATGCAAGAGATGAAAACAACTGTAAAGTGTTCACAAACACGCACTATATACAGGCATATATAACTGCACACGGTAAATTATTACACTGTGGCAATCTATGTTAAAAGATAACCTTCAACATCCATCGCTCATAAAGTCATTTTGCAAAAACATTATCTTAGAAGGGAAAGGAAGACTATTTTTACTTACAACACTGTAGTACATTTTGCATAAATACATAAACACAGGGAAAAGTGTCAGAAGTAATACGAATTTATTATAACTGCAAATACAGACTACTGCTTGCATTCACTTGGGCATCTGTGAATTTTAAAGATCCATGAAAATAATACACCCTAACAAGTTATCATTTGAAGATAAGTCTCCATCTCCTTTTCAGTACAAAATATTTAGATGTGGCAAATACAGAAATTTAATAATAACAGCCTACAGAGACCGGCAAAAGTAATATAGTTTTACCCAAGAAATCAAATCATTTCAGTTAAACACACTCCTGTGTCTCTTGTTAAAAAACAAGAACACCACAGTAAACAGTGCTAAAATTCCATGGGGAAGATTTTAAATTCCTCAAATTAGCAAGCAAGATGAAGATGAAAGGATAAATCTGCACACAAAAATAATGAGAAGCTCTGTTCAGTCTGCACCTTCTTACCACCGATGTTTAGTTGTACCTGGCTTTGCCAGAGTTTTATACTTTCAAGAATATCCTAAACTGATTACAGTAATAGAAATCAGCATGAAATCAGAACACAAGTAATAGGTTCCATGGCAAAAAATTCAACCAAATGAATGCAATAACACTAATTAATAATTTCATTGTTCTCCAGCATCTGGGGTTTATTATGTACAGCATTCACTTTTGGTTTTGACTCAGACATTATAAATAGCCAATAGGAAGAGACATTTTTACTCACTTGGGCTATCTGCAAAACTTTATGCAAACTATAGAATGCACAGTCCAAACAGTCGTTTCAGTTTGAAATTGTCTTTGTTGCAGAATCCTAAGCAATCACTTCAAACAAAACAATTCTAACTTTTAATCAGACACTTCCAGGATTAGCTAGGATTTGTACATAATTTGCAGGGATATCCTGCTCCTCTTTTAAGCCAGCATTGCATGCAAGCCCTTAAGATACCTAATTTAAATCAAGTGTAAAACTGAGTCAAGAATTTCTGAGAGTTGAAGATACCACAATAAACATGACTGCACATATACATATTGGTGGTAAAATACCACATACACAAAAGGCTAGTAAGTACATGATTACTGCTTATGCAGAGTTTTGGATCCACAATAGATCTGTATTCCTACAGCTGCTGAAGGCCTTGAGAGGTTTAGGAAACCACTGATTCAACTATATATAAATAAACCACATAAAGAGAGATCACAAACCCTGCCTTCAAACAACACTGAATATAAAGTCAGAGACAACAGGTGACTGTCGAACACACACATGACAAAATGCAAAATCAAATTAAAAAAAGGCATTAGCTGCAAGGCAGTGTTCTTGGCAAATTCGCAAGAAAATTCCTCATGGGCTTCAGGGCAGAAGTGAGTTTTGAAGAGTGAGACACTGGAAGCAACAACACTGAAGGCACCTAAGGGAAGGTTCACCAAAGCATCAGAGGAAGCACTGACAAAACAGAACTCTGCTAATGTTTACATGAAGGCTTCAAAATACATTGTTAGGTTTCAGTTGATTTAGCTGAACTGTACTGTTCCTGAAACAAACAGCCTTTCCTTCCATGCTGCTCAGGGTCTACTGCTCCCTAAGCCTCCTAGTAATAATGGGACCAAGGAGAGGTGTAACCCACCCTATGACTTGATGGAAGAAAAAGTAACATCTCTTCCAGCACTCTGCTTCCCAAAAACAGCACTGCTCTCAGGAGAAACGGTAAACCTCTCATAAGACCACTCTTACTACCTTAGAACAACTAAACTCCCACTACACCATGCCTCTGTATAACAACCATCACTTAGAAAAACTCCTCAGGCATCAAGAGGATATTAGACTTCCAGAGACTGTAACAATCCTCATCACCTCAGTAACCACTTCTTCGAAGTCACCCAAAGCTTAACAATAAACTCCTGTACTCCTTGGAAGCTCACCCAATCTATGAAAGTATCCCTCTCCTTTAACAAGTTCTTATTTACCCAAGATTTTTTTTCCAAAAGAATGCTTTGAGTTACACGGGGGAGTAACTTGAATTTGTATTGTAATTAAAAAAAAATCTAAGATTTAATTTTCAGAAGTGCAAGCTGTGAATAAAATTAGCAAAATTTTCTGATAACGTTCTTGGAATTGTTTTTAGAAGCCTTAATTTGAGTAGCCCACAGAAACATAAGAAGAGATAATCTCTGACTGCAGTAGTTTCTTATACAAGCTTCTAAAAATAGCCATGCACAGCTCCTGTTCGTGACCTTCCACGCTAAGACTTTATTTCACGAGTAACACAGATGCTCAACTCAAGTCTGGCATGTTTAAATGGCTTTTACACATACCGTGAAACCAGCATGATTTCACAGAGCAACTTTGAATGACAACTAATACGGCGCTCAGAACTTCCTCAGAAACCATTTAAAGCGACAGCATTGCCCCCAGCAGCGTGGCTGCACTTGTCAGGGGACAGCGCTAACTCCTACTGGGACACCTTCCCATCTGGTTTCTCCCTCAGCAGCCAGCGAGCAGTCTGGCGGAGCTGTCTTACCTCGGAGAAATTAACTGCCAGGGGGATAATTCCTGCCACATAGCAGGCGATCAGCATGGCCAGGGACAGCAGGCAGATGGAGGGGAAGTCATCCATTTCGCCGCTTTCTGTCCGCTCCCTTCCACTGAAATTCAACAGCAACTTTTCCGCCTCGCCTCGCCTCTCCTCGCCCCTCCACACGCCTCAGCCCGTGCACACACCGAGCTCCCAGGAGAGGCCCTCAGCCATGTCTCTGTGCCCCGGCCCGGGGGGCGCGGGCGGCTCGGCCTCCCCTGGGCCGGTGGGACCCTCCCCGCGCCGCGCTGCTCCCGGGGGAGCCGGCGGAGGGACGGCGAGCCCCCACGCGGCTGCTCCCGGCGGCGGAGAGACGGCGAGCCCCGCGGCGGCTGCTCCCGGCGGGGCGGCCCCACACGCGGCCGAGGGGACGGAGGGTGCGGCGAGGACCGGAGGGTGCCGCGGGTCCCGCGCCCGGCGCCGCCGCCCCGCACGCTCGGCCAAGTGGCACCGCCGCGCTTCCCCTTCCGGGACGGGTCGCGCCCCGCCCCGCCCGGCGCTTCCCGGCTCCAACATGGCGCCCGAAGCCGCGGCGCTGCGCTGGGAGAGCGCAGGTGGGCTCCCTCACCAAAGATGGCCGCGCGCCCCGCCCCGCCCCCGCCGGCCCGCGTGCGCGTGCGCGCGCGGCTGTGTGGCGGCGGCCGCAGGCACTTCCGGCGAGCGCGGGGGCGTGTGGGGGATCGGCGCGCGGCAGTCCCGCCCGGCGGTGCTGAGGGAGCGCGGCCGCCATGGTGAGAGCAGCGGCGGGCGCCGCCGGCACGGCCTGCTGCGGCCGCCCTTACCGTCCCATACCCTCCCCTCCCCTCCCCTCCTCTCCTCTCCTTCCATCCCTCCCTCCGGGTGGCCGCGGGCGGGAAGGCCGCGGGCCCGGGCGGCAGCAGGTTTTGGCGGGGCAGGGCCGGGCCGGGCCGGGCGAGGCGGGGGGCACAAAGGTGGCGGTGGTGTTGGTGGTCGTGGGGAGGCGGAATGGGGGCTCCCGCTTCTTGCCCGGCACCTCAAGGCCCTTCTCAGGGCGCTGCTGGAAGCGCCGAGCTTTCCCTTCGAGGCTCGCCCGTCGAGCGAGTCTGCCTTAAATGGCTGATTGGCGCTTTCCACGCTGCTTCGCCTGCTCCTCCCCTCTGCGCGGGGAAGGGAAAGGCGGGAGCTCGCCTTGGTGCGCTGTGGGAACGGCACGCTGGAGCTCAAAGGCCTTCGTGTCACCGCGGGTTGTTGCGTTCACCCAATGAGTTAAGATATTCTGCAGCAAGTTGTTGCCCCACGGTGCGGGGACAGCTGCTTCTGGCTCCGCAGCGAAGCTCCACATGTGCCTGGCGCCTGATCCAGAGCAGTTGGCTTCGGCCACGATGAGGAGCCGCAAGCCCTGTCTGTGTTGTCCAAAGGGAAGGGTGACCCTTAGACCGCTTTTTTTTGCTTAGCAGAGGGAATTGAAAGGTATTTAGGTGTCTGCAGTGTGCTACTGGTAGTTATATCTTACCATTGCAATACGGACTTATGTTCCTTTTTTTATTGTTTTGGGGGTTTTTTGTGTGTGTTTGTTTGGTTTTTTTTACTTTATTGTTTAATAGAGTACAATTGGTGGAAGCCTCTTTGTGCAAATGCTGCCTAGCTTTTAAGTCCTGCTAGTTTGGCTGTCAGCCCTGCTTTAACCATTTTTACAGGGTTCTGCCTCCAGTAACAGAAGCAATTTCTAAAATTCTCTTCAGAAGTTCAAAACTGATGTAATATAAATATGGGGTGTCTCATTCAGTGTCTTCTTGCTTAACAGCCAGTAAAACTGTGCTCTTAAAGAAAAAGCAAGGACTCCAACACATGCGTTGTAATAATAAGGGTCCATATTGGGCTTTTTCAGATAACCTGGTGGTCATGCAGGAAGATTTATGGATCTTCCCTTGTTTTGGTTTTGTGTCACCTAGGCACCTAGGGCATAGTTGGGGGAAACTTCCATCAGCCTTCTGAACTTGTCATTTTTATCTACGTGGTAGGGCAGGACTAGTAATTTTATGAAATCAAATTTTTCCCCCTTAAGGTAAAATAATGTGAAGTTCCCAAATAAATGTTTGAAAAGCATTAATTCTATGATACAAATGGTCCCAATGGCATTAATTTTAGTATTTTCCAGGCCAGTATCTGATACGGATATTGTATAGTATCTGAACTGATAAACAGCTTAAAGTCAGAAGCCCAGATAATTTCTGCTGTGAATTTCTGAAAGAACTGGCTTACATGTCTGGTTCACTGAGTTATCTATTTTTTTTTAATCTGATTATTTGGATAATTTCAGAATATATACGTTAATTTAATGCTTCTCAGTGACTACCTAATTAAAATGATATGCTGGAAAAATAGTTTGCACTGTCTGGTAAGACATGCCTGTTCAAGTACAATGCACTTGGGAACAGCCAGGTACCAGCCCCCCCTTGTGGAATTCCTTTCAAATTTGGCATTCTCTGGCATACATGAAAGTGGACTTACATGATTTAGTCTCCTTTGTGTGAATTTTCCATTCTGAGTGGGGAAAGTCTTGCTGCTTCTTTTTCTCAGTGTAGTTTTTTCCTGGACTTCTTGGACTCTGCTCTTGCTGTGTTATTTGTGACAGAATTTAAAGAACTGAAAACTGTATTTCAAGCATGGGAACGCTGTCAGTCATGAGACAAGAATTTGCTTTGTTTTCTTCTTATATGTTTCTTGTAAATCCTAATATTTGCCATTTCTCTTTTCTGTCACTGAACTGGTGTCTTCACTGATGTCCAAAATATTGGGCAAGATTTTTCTGTCACCAGCTGGTTAATTTAAGCCAAATAATGTGTCTTACTCTGCAGTTGCCTCTTTTGTTGTATGCTCACCTCATATATTAGCACTGAAAATGTTGATCCAATTAGCAGCACTGGAAATGGCCATTTGCAGCATGCTTGCAAACTTTCTGTGCTATGCAACCTGTTAATTAGATCACAGATTGTGTACACTTCAAAAATCTTGCTCATTCTTTGCTCAAATCATTTGCTGCAGCCAAATGAAAAATGTTATGGAAATAATGGAAGCCACAGAGCATACAATCATCTAAGTCTTCCCTGCAGAAAAACCAGCTTAGGGACTTCAACATTTGCAACAGTTTTCTGTGCCATAATTACTGTTTCAGTAAACTCACTGAAGTGTGAAAAACCAGTACATCTGTTTTGCAGGAAATAATCTTGAATAATAAGTGCAGATTTGTTGTATAACTTGTGTTCCCTTGAAGTTAAATGAATAACTCAAAATAGCTACTGCTGTTAAAATCTTTAAGGTGAGACTGCCAATGTGGTTAAGTTGGATCCCCTCCTTGCACTTTAATTGGGGCATTTGAAATCTTACTGACAGCTTGCATTTGGAATAAAGTAAATGCACTAATACCATAGCTTTTATACATTGACTTTATTGCTTTGCTTATGGGTCCAAATAGAAACTACTATTTCTGTGATATTTTTTTCCAACACTATAGCTGCTTTATTTTACACATTTTAACATTCTATAAGGAGTGATAGGACTGATTAAAAGCAAAAATTATCAACACAGCTTATATGAATAATAAGTGCTATTTGGGAAATGTATTTGTCCTTAATTGCTAGTTCACTATTTCAGTAGTGATTTCTTCAGATAAATAACTTAAACAAAAATCATTCGAATTGTGCGAGTAACCTGTTTTCTTGGTGTTTGATTTGTTTTTCAGTCTCACACAATTCTACTTGTCCAGCCGACCAAGAGGCCAGAAGGCAGAACATATGCTGATTACGAATCAGTGAATGAGTGCATGGAAGGTGGGTGCAGACATGGGGTTTTTCACACCTGTTTTTGACTACCATTTTCAACATACTCCCAGATTTACTCAGTAAGAAAATAAGTTGTTCTTCATCTTTTTCAAAGATAATTCACAAAAAAAAAGTGTTTCATGCTTTTCGTTTGCTAATGTTCCAACAAACTGAAAACTAGTTATTTGTTCCTAGAACTTCCTTTTTGTATTAAATATCTGCTTTTGATTTAAATAGATGAAACCACATGGAGTTTGTGAGACTATGCAATATTCTTGGTGGGGCCATACAGGAGACTTGCTTGAATATATTTCATTGCAGGGTCAGCACCTAATCGTCACTAATCTTTGTGCTAGCACTGTAAAGGAAAGATTGCTACTAGATATAATATATTAAATAACAGATTGTGTGCAACTGATAGATAATTTGCAGTCTCATGGCATGTGTGCCAGAGTAGAGATCCTGTGAGACTAGACACCTAATGAGTTTGTAAAGAAGAGTGATATACTAGAGCTGTAGTTCACTTAACATAAATGTTCCAGGAAGTTTTGCAAGGCAAACAAAAGCATAATAAAGACTATGTAAAGTCTCTAGGCTCACTTTAATATTACATTCTTCTCAAGTACATATTAACTATTTGTGGGCTAGCTTAAATAAATAAAACTGATTTATATCCATATACAGGCTTGCGCTCTCCCTCTTACCTCAGTAGCCTCGTTTGACTCTTTGATCAACAGTGATCATTCTTATGTTTCTTGTGTGTTTGTGCAGTAGGACTATATGTTGTAATTGCTGTTTTAAAATTATTAGAGTTTTAGGTGTCTCTTGGAGCTTACTGCATGAGAATATATGTACTTGACAGAACTAAAACTTTTTCCCCTAGATGATGAAAGGTTTTCTTTCCATGCATCTTACATGATTTTACAGTATTATGTTTCAATGCAAATAGCTAGAACAAAAGAATTTCAACTCTGCAAAATCTTGACTATGTCTCTGTTTTTATGGTAGTCTTGCCTAAACTTTCCTTATATGGTGGATCAATAGCTGGAAAAGTTTCAGCAAATATAGTTGGGTTTTTTTAATATTGCTTTGTTAATCTTTTTTCTCTGTAGGAGTCTGTAAAATGTATGAAGAGCATCTGAAGAGAATGAATCCAAACAGTCCATCCATTACATATGATATCAGCCAATTGTTTGACTTCATTGATGACTTGGCAGACCTCAGCTGTCTTGTGTAAGTTCAGTTGTACAGATCCATTTCACTGACTTAGGGAAGTCAAAAGTCTTCCCTCTAAACTCTTACATGTTTTATGTATTTTTTTGCAATAACCATAGTGCAGTAGTATTGTAGCTGCCATAACATATTGCCCACTCCAATTAATTGCATTGAAATAAGGTCTCTCTAAGGAGGGCTTAAAAAATAACAATTCCAGTTGGATTTTAGTCACAGTGGAGCTCACAGCATTTCAGATACTGAAATTCAACAGTTTAACAGAGCTGCTTATTTTATTACTGCTAGAGTTTGTTTCAACTGGGGCTGTATGTGCCTTTGTGCTGTTGATCTGATTTCTAAGGAGGTAGAATGGTTACAGAATTTCTTTCAGCTGAGGGCAGTGCTAGTGGTATGGTAGAAGTCTACAAAAACGCATTGCAGCCAACTGTTTATTTTTAGCTAGATACAGCAAGATGAAAGTTTCTGTAAATCCTAATGAAGTGATTGAGGAACAGATGGATCCTCCACAGAGCCATAGCTAATTGTTTATGTGCTCATGTGAAAACATTATCTCCAGTTCTCATTTGTGCATCAGAGTTGTGGGCAAGCAAAGATGGTCTTGTGTACTTTCCATTCTGACTGCACTGTGAAATCAAATGTTAAATTTCACTGTCCAGAACAAAACTTAGTGTTGAGTACTTTCCATACCATAAATTTCAGTGCAATAGTTTGATATGACAGCGGTATCAATTTTGCAGAAATTCTATAAGAATAAGGATACAAATCTCATATTCAAGTAACAAAATACATACTATTAGGCTTTTGAATCTCAAAATTTCAGAAAATTTTTCAGCCAGCAAGTTTCTGTTATAGACATTCCTGCAGCTGTACTGAAATCCCAGTGTGGCTGAAATCCCAGTGCTAGTACTACTGCAGCTGCACAGTGAACAGACTTTGCCAGTTAATTCCAGTTTAAAATAAAAATGTATTTAAAAAACCTGAGCATCAGATTGTTTTCCTTTGTATTCTGATGTACCGTACAGAATCTGTTACTGATGATGACTTATTACAAATGCCATTTGCTGAAATAGGCTTACAGGTTCTGCAGAGTTAGCTTGTCCCTAGACATTCTGCCATGTTTGATCTTCAGGTGTCATAGTGCTGGGCTGATGCAGTTTGAAAACCACAGTTTATCTAACAGACTGAAGCTAGCTACTGGCCTTAGGAGGTAGCAACTGTTTTCTAATACACTCTTATGCCTTTGTTAATTAGGCTTGTAAACTGTGTCCTGCCAAATTCTATTTCAGCTTTCAGTTTTCCACCAGATGGCACACGTAGCACGAGGTGTATCATACATGTCTTGTATTCATGGAGATTCCTGGAGTACTTGCTGTCTAGTCTTGCAGTGTAGCATTATGAATGGATTTGGGGAGTGGGGGATAGTAACTTTTCCTGAAACTAACATTTCTTAAACTGTACAAGAACTACTGTGGTATGGACATATACTGAAACTCTTTCTTTGGCTCTGAACCAGTCGTGCTGGGGTTTAAATAACAAGGCTTTCTTAGAAGCAGTATGGTTAGGGTGTTTTCCTTAGGTAAGAACTATAAATTGTTCTGGATCGAATTAATTTTGGATTTTTACTCAGCTTCTTGCCAAGAACCGTCTCGCCCTTCTTATCTGGTCAGAAATATGTATACCAAAATTTAAAGACTGACTAGGACTTTAGCAGTTCTCAAAGCATTTCCTGAAAGTACCATCTTCATGAACAAAATATTCAGCTTTAATGACTGAGGGAGAAAGGAGGGAATGAATCTACACAGAGAACTTCTCATTTTTTGGTCTTGTTCTGCTTCAATTCAGCAGTGCCCTGAGTATCTTTATTCTCTGGCCCTTGCTAGGGAACTGCTTTTATCACCTATCCCTGAGCAGCAAAGAAAATGCATCCATGGGTTCTTGTTTTCAATTTGCTTTTTATGAAGTGTCCTTGTTAGATGCAAGCTTTCCCTTGCTGCCAACTGGCGAGAATCCTTTATCATCGATCTCTGAGTCTACATTTGCTCCTGGAAAATTTTCAAAAAATTCCAGACAGAGCTGAAAACTTGGAAAAAAGCTTGAAAACTTAAATAAAGGCTTGATATAGTGCAGAAGTGTTTGGCTCATTAAGACAAATTAGATCATTTCTTGGTGGAACTATTCTTCATTCTGAACTGTAGAATACTAAGATTGTCCATTTGTTGTCTCCCGTAAGTATTCATGAATTAAAACGTGAACACACTGTGATCCCATTATTGGATAGTCCTTGGAGCATCTAGTTTTAGTTCAGGGTCAGACCGATCTGCTGAGTAACTGTTTTTTAGGGAGCAGGATAAATGCATTTGATAAGTGGCAATTCCCATCTACTTCTGATGTTACTTGCGTTCGTTACACAGGTTTCTGCTTCATATGCTTGAGGACACTTAATTGTTTGTGAAGTTCTTCTAGTAAATGTACTACAGGGCAGACTGACATTCATTCTTGTTTTCTTTCTAGTTACCGTGCTGATACTCAGACATACCAACCGTACAATAAAGACTGGATAAAGGAGAAGATCTATGTCCTCCTTCGCAGGCAGGCCCAGCAAGCAAGCAAATAATGAGAGCACCGTCATCACATGGGTTTGGGGGAGGGCTGGACAACAGGTGTGTACAGAGTGTAGTAGTGAACGTTTTGTAATATAGTCATCCTGTTGCCATCTTGATAAATTCTTTAGCCAGGACCGAATGTATTGTTAGAGATACAAGGATTTTGTTGGATTTGTCTTTTTTTAAGTGTAAATGGAGAAGAAAGTACAACATGGAGTTTTAATTTGGTTTTTTTTCCTCCAGTTAGCTAATGGTCCTTCTTTATTTGAACCCCTGGGGCTGTTCACATTGTACTTCACCAGATTTGCTGTATGTGCCCTTCTGTGGGGTTTCCAACATTCAGTTATGTCCTTGAGATGGTCCTAATGGGAAATTAAAAAACTACCCTTTGTTTAAATTTGAGTGCTGAATTTTTTGCCTTTTGCCAAAAAACACAAATCTTTTTTTCCCTGTTATCCAAGGAATAGGGCTGGAAAGGTCATGTGGACTGAACCAACAGTTGTTTGCTGTATTACAGAACATTTCAAATTCTGGCCTAGTCTTGATACTGTCTTCAGTGGAGATCTTTGGAAAACACAGCAACCCTCTTGCACTCTACACTTGGTCTTTATATGAGGCATTTGTATTCAGGTGTGTCTGCTCCGGGGATAGGTGATGGATAAGAGGAGGCTGAATGTATCACATCACAGGTGCCATGAATTAGTCTACTCACAACTTTCCCCTGATAAAGGAACAGGCAAAGCAGATTGTTTTGATGGGAATCTGCCCCAAACTGCATTTTGTCTTTACAAAGGATAAGGACTTAACTGTTTGCACACACTGCAAAATTGTATCTGCCCTTGTCTGTTTTGAATGCTGATGTCTTTGTAGTTTCACAGTACAGAAAAGGTTTGGATTGAAGGACACATTAGACTAAAAAAGAGAGCAGGTAGATAAGCAAAGCTGGATCGGTATTTTGTTCTTTGTGTTAGTTCAGAGTTAGTCTACTGATTTGAGTCACAGACTGTACATGTATACTCAACCAAGAGCAGTTCCAGGTTTGAGACAGGAATGCAATTCTCTCCAATGCACTAAACTTTCTAATACACATCAGTAGTTTCTAATGGACCTTACAGCAAATGCACTGGCTTAAAACAATCTGAGGCCAAACTGACTATCTAAAATAAAGATTTCATAATTACTGAATTCTTAGAAAGATACATGGAAGAGGGTATTAAACTTTTTCTCTCAACACAAATACAGGTTGGAGATTAGCCCTGCTAACTCTAGAATTATAGTGACCAGGAATAAATTCAATCTGCTAACATCAAAACATAGTTAGTCAGAAGTATATTAATCCATTGATGGTTACTTAAATCTGTAAATACTTTGGCACAGAATTTTTATATTCACCTTGACTTAGCAGATTTTTTAAGTATTACTTACTATTGCCCCTATAATAACATTCTGGTTTAATATAAGCAATGTTATTTATAAAGCTTGTATAGCTTATCCTCCCGGGTAGCACATAGTAAAATAACATGTTCTTTCCTAACATGCTTGAGGTTAATTTCAATTTATTTTTTTTCTGGTAAAAGTTCCAGTATTCTCATGGTGGATCATTCAAGGTGCTAAGTAAGATGCAATTTTGAAGTCTTTGAATGAAGCTAAGTAAACATCACTTCTCAATACTGATCACATTTCAAATAATCATTTAATATTTTCCTCATTTTGTGAACTTGTTTTCAGTTCAAGGAAAAGCAGCAATGTGAGCTCTTTCCTTATTGTGAAATGTGCAAGGAGCATGTTGAATCTCTAGTAAGCATAAATTGGAACACAACATAGCTCTTCCTTCAAAAGTGACCTAAATTTGGACTGATTAAAAAATATCTTCCTCTTCCTTGGTTTTGGTTCTAGTATAACAACTGTAAACTGGCCAGTAAACAAGTATAAAATATGAATTTCTTATGTTAGAGCAGAAAATAGGAAGAAGGTATTTAAAGCAGGTGGTAATAAACCTTTTTGCTCTTTGGACTTAGTGAAGGTATGTATTATAGTTTTTTGGAAAGGAAAAGGTAAGCAAGCTTTAACTCCAAGGTTAATTCACTTTAGTTTTTTTTAGCAGACAAACTTATATAGTCATCTGAGTTACAGAAGTTTTCACAGAACTGGAAAATGCAAGTAAATGTTCCTTTTATACCTTGGGAGCCAGACTTGGCCTTCTGCTGATACAAAAATACAGTCTGTATGCCACTTTAAGAGAATGGATTGGGCATCACCTCTTTTCCCCCTTGTCACTTAGCTAAAGGCTTGTTTTTCTGAAATAAGCTACTAGTTAAAATACTCTAGCACATGGTTCTTGAGCTGGTGTTCTCCATAGTCCTATAGAGTTGTATTTTACTTGATAAACTATGCATGAAACAACGGGATTTGTTGCTTAACTGAGCAGCTGATCAAATACACTGAAAGAAAGAAAAAAATACTTCAGCATCTACCTGATGTGCAACTAGCTAGAAAGGAGAATCTGGAAAGTTGTCTCCAAGTAACCACTGCCTTCAGCAAGACAGTGGAGAGGGCTTTGAGCCCTCAGAATCTTACTACATGCTAGTAGGCTGGCACTCTAGTAAAGCAGTTGCTCTAGCAGGCCAGGTGAAAAATGACTCCAGTTTGCTTCTTGGCTTCTACTGAGTAAAGGATGACAGCAGGGCATTTAGTACTTTTTGCAGTTGCACCTGTCCTTAGAGGCATCAAACAGCACTTTGATATGAAGATACTGATCATTTTACCAAGTTCAGCTACCTTAAAAGTGAGGTTCAGCAGCAGCATTTTGCAAGCAATAAAAAACTGCATAATTACAGAAAGTATGTTAGAAAAGAATCTGTCATCCCATGCATGCTTTGCCTGTGGCAGATCATCTCGTGTTTCTTGCTAAGGACAGGTACAAGTAGCAGTGCTGGTCATGCCTGCTACAGTGCAGGAGCAGATGATAAAGAAAATTATATTTGCTGTTTCTGCAGGAGAATGGTACAATACTGTAAACCAGGAATAAAGAATGGAATCTAGAGACCTAGTATTTCCAAGTGTGGAAATATTTAATATTAAAAGCAAGTTCATTAATCAAGCCTAGCCTCAGGCCAAGGAGATGTATGAGCCCTCATTCATTTGCCAGAGTGCAGAGCAACTGACGTGCTTGCCTGACTTCTGCTTGTCTTGTGGAGCCATGAACTGTGGAATCTGCCATGAATCTTTCCTAATCGTGGAATAGGGAAGTCCTCCCAGTCTCTGAACTGCCTGTTAGGGATTTCAAGTTGACACATGACCAGACCAGTACAACTCATCTCTTGGCATGCCTGTACACTAAGTAAATAACAGGGTGAAGTTCTGCGAGATGGCTGAGCTGATCTAGCAGTTCCCTGCTATTGAAAGGCATAATGCCACTTCATGCTATGTACAAAAGAGACAATGGGTGTTGTGGGGAAGGGAAGAACAGGACTGCCAGTCAGCACCAACAAGCAGAGTAGCTGGTCACTTAAACAAAAAAACAACCTGAGGTTTTGAGAACAAGAAAAAGTATGGTAGATAAATTGGTGTATATATATCAGGAACCAGTTTATCTACCACTGCATACTTCTGCCAGTCAGTAATGCACCGGGTCAGGGAGTAACCTCACTAAAATTAGAATTTTAATTGTATTTGACACCACAATAATAAGAGGATCTCTCTTACAGAAATCCTGTTCTGCAGCCTCCTTCAGTATGCTGAAGGGGAATTGTGAAAAGCAAAAGTGAGTTTATATTCCTGCTTTGGTGGTGAAATAAGCTAGGCAAAGTACTTGTCTACTGTTATTTCCATCATCACATTCTTTTAAAATAGACTGAAATCTTGACATCCATCACAATGCATCATAAGCAGAGCAGGAAAGTAGCATCCCCATTGTTAGATCAGTTGGTTCTTGTGCTTAACACTGCTGTCATGTAGAGGAGAGAAAAAGAGCTAAGTAGTAGCCAAAACCACCTTGTTATCTTTGTTAGTAACTAATAAACCTACTTATAGCAAGACACGTGACTACCCACAGTATTTTTTTGGTTGAAAGAAGGACCAGATTTTTCACTTGCATTAGAAAAGGGTAAGAAAGTTGCAAATTTGCTGGTTGTGATACTATTACTATATGCCAAGCAATTTGTGTGAGTTTGTGATGCACTGCTCCAGCTGCTTTCCTTTAGAGTACATAAACAGTTCCATACATTTGCAATCCTCACTGAGTAAGGGCCTGATTGTACTGAAACTCAGCTACACTGAAAACTCAAACAATCCATCGAGAACAGTAATAAACAGTAAAACTGAGGGTAGCTGGGTTACAAGTACAGAGTAATTTCAAACTGCTGGGGTTTTGGCTACTGTGAAGCTGTTAAATGTCTTCGAGATTCTGGTGAGCATTGAAACAAATTGTTTTACCATTATCATAGATTGAGGGAGGTGGGGGGTATTTGGGGGACCAGGGAGCATAATTAATCAATTCTTCAGCATTAGACAGGCTATGGATAAAACTAGAGATTATCAGTATTTTTCTCAGCCTCACAGAGCATCTGAGCCACTCAGATACCCGCTTGCCTCTGAAGTCTGGAAGTGTTGACTTCAGCATTTGTTTCAAGGTAAAATGATAAATAACTTGTATTAGCTATATATAAACTGCAAGAATAAATCTGTTGAAGTAGAAAATTATTTTACACCTCTCTCATATTAGTCAATTCTCTCAGGTTTTCTACACTGAATGTATTGTCTGCTATAACGATACTTAGTGTTGGGCAAATATAATGTACCATTCATGGCAACAGCAAGGGAATGAATCTGCCACTGAAATTCACTGAATGGAGACATTTGGGTTTGCACAGTACAAGGCAGCTCTCTATTCTCACCCATTAATAAATGCTTCTTCCTCACTGTGTCTGAAATGAATTAAAGATAAAGTAAGACCCATCTGGATTTGCTACATGAAAACATTGGATTCTAGCAATTAGTTTTCTCATTACTGTAATCTGAACTATGCCTGTAGGAACAGTTTATATGGATGAGGTTTGGGCCCAACTCCAATTCATAGCTTTTATTCCAATTATTTGTGCTGAGGTTTCAGTGACATGCCAGTAAAACCTGCATGCTGCATATGCCTGCTCACCAATCCTGGTGGACCATTAGCAAGGGTTTGTTATCAATTCTGTACACACCCTAGTCGATCTGCTGAGGCACACCCTCCATAGTGTCTCCATAGTCCTCCCAGCTAAGACTGTTACTCTGGACTGTTGTCTTAGCATCAGCCATCAGTGACATACACAGAGCTTCTGGGACTCTGTAGCTGTTGGATTCCTTGTGTTTGTGCCACATAAGGCAACAAGACCTTGAGAAGTGAAAAATTTGACTGTGTACTTAGAGGCTGCATTTCTGCACTCTACCACTGACTAAGTATGGCAGTTGTATGGCTCAAATCCCTGGTGCACCAGTGCTTCCATCTAGTGTATTTAATTCCTGTTTCTGGATCACTTCATTAACTGTGCAGGAAACAGTCTCCTAGATTTAATTTATTATCTTCTTAATTACCTAAGGGATTAGGTTTCACACACACTCAACAGAAACATTTTGCCCTGAGAGGTTGGGGATATCTATCCTTGAAGAAGTTCAGAGCTGACTGGACACAGCACTGAGCAATCTCATCTGGTTAGACCCACCCTGAGCAGGATCTGACTACATGACTTCTGGAGCTTTCTTCCAACCTCAATTATCCATCATTCTATTAGAGTCACTACTGGAACATCCCATATCCTGAAAAATGGGAAATCTAGGCTTGGAGTCCCTACTCTGACCCATTTCATGCAGGTACTTGAACTCTGTTCCCCAGGCCACCTAGGACAGTGCTGAAAACGGCAGGCCATCAAGTATCCGTGAGTGGATTTGGGTGACACAAGAACAGCATTCACTAGGCTACAGTGAGTGCAGCTGCTCTCCAGTGATAAAGGCAGGGTGCAGAATAGTTAGATTTGATTTTTTTTCTGATAGTCTCTTTCTATGAATGAAGGTTCACAAGGGACACTGAGAATAATGCCTTGTCACAAAGGTTTAGTCCCTAGAGCTCATCAGACTTGCCACACAGGTGCAGCCCTCTGCACTCCCCCCTCTTTCCAGTCTTCAACAAATTAAAAAAGAAAAATCAGTGTAAGACATAAAAGGCCTCAGGAATCTGTGATGTACTGCTAAGGAAAGCTGAAGGACATTGCAAAATGCTAGGAGAAAGTAAGCAGGCCATGTGTGGCAATGGAGGAAAAAAGCAATCACACTTGTGCCTCCACCCAAATCCCCTGCAAATCTCATTGGAGGCAAAGGCATCCTAATGCAGTCTCCAGTAATGTACTTGCAGGGGAAAGAGAAAAATCAGCACTGCTAGGTCTAGACATAAATCTTGTTCCAAATTTCATTTTTAGCTTTGCCTACTCAGGTTCTGAGCAGGAAGGGAATGGGGGGCAGGGAGAATATCTCTCAGCACATTAACTTGGTCTCTGAGGTAATTCTTAGCTTGTATATCTATTCCCCTGGAATGTAGTAGAAGCACTAACCAGAGTGTAGCAAGCAGAATCGGTGTTCAAGTCTCCGCAGAACTGCATTTCTCAAATCCAGAGCTGTTTCTTCTCCATCCTTATCATCTCTAAAAGTTTAGCCAGTGCCAAACCAATGCTCCTTTCCCTGCCTGGCTTTAATGCTCTTCTAGAACACGCTTCTCAGCTCATTAGTATCCTTCTAGGTTCTGGGTCAAGGGAGTTTAATTTCAATTTCTGTCCACTTTCATTTGTTTCCTGCTCATCATAGCAGTTTTCTGCAGGTTTTCCTGTCTAAGTTTGTCTTTGATTGAACATAGTTCAATGAAATAACTGCACCTGCAACTCTAAATGAAGATTACCAGTCTTTCATACTTTGTTAATGGTATCTCCTCGGTCTTAATCAGGAATAAATCCTTTAATGCCACCTAAAATTGCATGTGTTGTTTTTGTATTTACAACACAATTGTTTGTTTGTCATTCTGTTCCTTGTCTCTATCATCTCCAGTAAAAGCACTCATTATTTGTACAAAATGAAATAACTTCAGCTAGAAAACTTGAGAAAGAAATGAGAAAATGAAGTGTTCGATCTTCCTGAGGACACTCACCTTACATATTCCAGAATACTCAAAGTGTATCTGAAATAAACAGAGCAGGAGCTACATTAACCACAAAACTGTGTTGCTCTGCTTCTTGGCAGAAAAGCACCCAAATCAGGTCAGCCATAGCTCCAGGAGCTATAGAGCTACCTCCCTCCATCTTAAAATTAGTGGACTAAACATTTTGTTAGCGTATTATATAACCTAGGCAGCTCCCTGCTCAGCATGCTAGCTCCACTGTCTGTCCCACTTCTCAGATGCCCTTCTTCCTAGGTACAAAACGCATAGGCAGCTCACTTAGAGGCCCAGATTTCTCTTGTGGAGCAATAGCAGGCAGTAGAATTTTTATCAGCCTCCACCTGTCCCCAAAGACACTGCAAATAAAACATTTTAAGCTCCATAAATCCACCTTCTCTGTTTAAACTGTTCCTGTAGAAAATTCATTATTATCTTCAGGCATGCTGTCTTTAGAAGTTAAACATCACTTAAATCTATTTGCAAGGAAAATGGAGATCCAGCCTTAAAGGTATTTGACACATAATTCAGATTGAAAAAAATTCCTTGTGTGACTTGCCTAGACTCCTTCGATAATGTAAGAGTAAAGTGCAGGTCCCAATCCAATACCAGCTGAGCACTTTGGTCCAGTTCCCCTTTTCCCTCTTCACACATTCATTGACCTAACTGGTATTTCCTGCCCTACCTTCCATCAAAAACTGACACTCACCCTAATTAGCAATAAGTAGTGCTAATTAGTCAATGCAGAGGATTCTTAGAGAATTGAAACACCCTTTTCCTATTTACTCAGATAAGCCTCATAAAAAGAAATCCATCACAGCTGTTAAATTCAAGGATGACAGCCCTGGTCAATGCATCAGAAGTTACTGAGGGCCGGAAGAGTGTTTTGGGACAGTAGCTCCATGCAATTACCCTGTTCTCACTTTTTTCTTTAGATACTTGCTGTGTGTCATTGACAGACACAGGCTAATGGGCTGTGTGGTGCTTGTATCTGATCAGATGCACATAAGCACTTTAATACTGGGGGTTTGTGTTGTGTTTTTACTCAATAAATGTCTTCCACAGATGTTTTGTAGGGAAGATGAAAGTGTCTATGCAGACTCAAGGTAGATAAGGAGTTCCGATGTGGAGTGGTTTTCTCCATGTATTTTGTACATATTTTCCTCATTATTTACACGAGGTTAGTGTTTTGGGCATGAGTGTCAGGAGAATAAGAGGGCTGAAGATGGTATAACTCTAGCTGATCCGCTGATACTGTTTGGGAGCTGCTTGTGTGGGCTTCCTGAAGACTCCGAATGCAAGTGGTACTACAAATTAGTTGAAATACTTACTTCATGGCACTGGGTGGTTTTTAAAGTGACTGTTAACATGGCAGATAACTTTTTTTTGCAAACTTAAATGTAATTAGTAATACTGATTTAGCCATATCTGAGTTTCTTTGCAGTCTAATACATCAGCACTCTTGCAATTACTTCTCCAGATGAGTTCTAGGGGCCTTGGCAATTGCTTGCTGCTGCTATTTTGATCCCATGCCCTAGGAGTATAAAAACTTAGTTATAGAAACTCCATCTGAGTCCATTTAATGAACTACATGAATCAGAGACCTGCAATAAAGCCTAATTAGAAATGAGTGCACCGGGAATATTGATCTCCTTAAAACCTGTTACAGCTTTCAGGATCTGCGTGGTCACTCATCGCTGCAGCAGGCACCAAGCCTTCCTGCCAGTTCCCTTTCATTAGCTTCCTGGGATTATGGTGAGATTAAGATATGATTGAACAGATCAGCTGGTGGGGACCCTGAGGTATGAGGGAGAGCCCCCAAATAACCCTTCTCACACATGCTCACAGTCCTCTGGGTCAGGTTTTATTACTATCTACTTCAGAGGAAATTTCTACAGCAGTTCTTGCTTTTCCTCTGAGCAACACCCAAAAACCCTTTTGAGATTTTATGATATTTTTCACTAATGAGCACAGTGTCTGGAGGCACTGGGTTATCAGAGGTCAGAGATGATAGCATTACCATGCACAGCACAACCATTAAAGGGTCCCATGAACTCCATTAACTCAAGACCTTCAGCCTTGTTTGCAGTATATTACAGGGTAAGAACCCTTCTGGTAACAAAGTATGCATTATTCAAATAAGACATTTGAATAACAACTTTAAGATGTGTGGCATCCTAGCCAAAATACAGCACTCAAAGGCAGATGATTTCAGATTCTTTTCCAGCCTGTACCCTAGATGATGTATGGTGTCCAGAAGCCCAGATCCAAAGGTTGTAGGTGGGATATGAATCCTTAGATCTCACACTGGAATCCAAACAGCCTCTGTTCAACTGTTGTCCAAAGCCGTATTCACCTCAAATAGGCACACCTCAGTCTTCACAATTCAGGATCTGCTTCAACACCTATGCAGAAGTGCTTGAGCCTCAGCTATGTTCGTATCACCTCTGAGATAAAGTCTAAGGGAACTCATAAACAAGGTATTCCTCCATTTTCCTTGATTTGGTAAGCCTTCTCCAAACACAGCTATTGCAAATAAATGGAAAAATAATAGGCGCTGCTTTCTCTATTTCACCAAGATGTAAAGGCAGAAGGGATTAAAAGCCAAAACACTGAATGGTGAGGGTATTTTGAAATCCTTGGTATGGAATATCTGAGGATGGTCTGCACCAGTGTGAAAGTAATTATAGTTTTCTCATAGCAGGTGGAGTATTTGCAGGAAGGTCCTGAATTCCAGGTTCTGCTCCAAAGACTGTTTATGAGCTTGAAATTAAATGGTTACTGAATAAAAATGCAAAGTAATTCCCGAGGCAATCTCAGGCTCTGGGCCTTGCTCCAAAGACAGAAAGCCCTTCAACCACTAGGCCAGAATCATACATCCTTTGTTCAAGCCAAGCTTTATTATCATGTGAGGTACAAAGTAGAACAGCTTTAGCAGGCAGAGCTAAGAACAGCTCCACCTTGAGCAGCCCCGATTTCCCGGAGTCTGTTCCTTCATTGATACATTGCATTGGTACAAGGGTGGGAGTGATTCCTGACAGCCGTATCATGTACAGTGAGCAGACGCCTCCCATGGATTTCCCCCAGCAGGATGCTCTGCTTGTGGTGGGAAAGCTGCTCTACCAGCCTTGCAGCAGCCCCGTGAGATTCACAGTTCAGCATGCGCTACAGAGGTTCCTGGGCAAAGGGGCTACAGCTGTGCTGGTCCTGCTAAGGGCTCTTGGATGCTGCAAGCAGCCACCAGTGACCCAGTTGTGTCCTGTTCTGTTCTGGGAAAGAGAAGCTGCAAAGACAGGTTGAAGCCAGCTTTTCTACCACCCTGCCCCTCGGGGCTAAGATCATCTCTGATTTGGGGACCTGGCTTATGCTCCTTCCAGGTTGGTGTAGTTCACTGTCAGTATTTATTTTTAATAAGATCAAAATGAAGCTGGGAGTGGGGAAATGGAAGAATTTTGTAGAAATCCAGACCCCTCTTCTCTCAGGACAAAGGATTTGTGCTACAGAGGATTCCCCAAACTCTTCAGCATCGGCTCAGTACTTGCAGACACCTGACAAACTCGTGCCATAAAAATTCAGAGTAAGCAGAGGTGACATGTGACACCTTAAATGTTGCTAATGCGCATCAGGTGTTTGCAGGGGAAAATGGCTCCTCGTCTTAGATATGATAATTATTTTAAATATCTATTTAGCATTTAGATTGCCTGGGGGGAAAAGAGCTTGGAACAGTTGACTGCCTTGAAAAATGCTAAGGTATTAAGTGTGTCTCTTTGAACATTGCTTTCATCTCCTCAGACAGAAAGCAGAGATGACACTTCAGCTTTGGGTAATTAGAGGGACTTTGAGATCATTTGGTTGTCCTTGTCAATAACGTTGTAACAGCGCAGTCTACAGTTAAAGAATGGTACACAAAAAATCTCGCACAGTGGCGTTTAAGAGAGAGAAAATACAAAAGACTGAACGTGCTGCACTGAAGCCTTGAGAGAAGCTGTGAAAGACCAGCTTGAACACTCACACTGTGTAATTCCACCGCAAGCAGAAGCCCCTTTGGTATGTTTTTAGACAGCTACATCTGTTGCATTTTTAATTCCCCGTTTTCATCAACAGGTATGTTATGGCGTCTGCATCATCAGCTCTCTTAGGCTGAGTGATTTAGACTAAACAAAACTCTCGGAGGTAAAGGCTCCATGAAAATCCTAGATATGGTAGGAGGTAAGAGCGAGAAACCCAACTCCCCTATGGCAGCTGCATATCCCCACCCACAGTGAGGATGCACTGTGCTAGCCTGTCCCTGGTCTAGGGAATGGTTTAAAAATACTAAGGGCTGGCCAAAAGGAAAAAGCAACCTGCAAGCCTAATATACCAGAATCAAGTCTCTGCTACAATTTGCTACTTCTCAAGAATCTGAGAAATTACCTGAAAAAAAATGACTTCAGCAACTGCCTCAAATAGATACCTCCATGCCTGAGTTGCTGAACCACTGACATGCTTCCCATCCTGCAGCATGTGGAGCAGCAGAGACAGCCCAGATGGTAAGCCCACATGGTAAGCCCACATGGTCAAGCATTCATCTACCACTGTCATTAAGACGATTTTAATGGGGAGAATTAGCAGTGCATTAAGCAGTGTATTAACTTGAGATAGGTAGGGTGTTTCAAAGGGGAAGAGAAGTGATGCCGGACACTGAGGGAGGATCTGTACAGAGCATCCCCTGAACACTGCCAGTACAGAAGGCAAACCTGATTCAAGCATTAGCTGTATTTCTGTCCTTCCTAGTAGCCACTTCAAGACTGAAATGCTATATTACCAGTTTCCCTGTGTCTGTTGCTGAAGAAATACCAAGCAGAATAACCACCAAGCTGCCCTCTAGCCCTCAGTCTCACACCTGCCTTTGTCCAGTTCTACTGGTGCTTCTGCCACAAAGTCAGCAACTGGCCAGCAGCATTCTCCCAGCCACTCACACTTCTTAAAGCAAACACTACTAAAGCTCAGAAATTTAGTCCAAGCAGGAACAATTTAGATCGAGTCTGTTTCCCAAATCTGACAAGTGTATGCACAGCCTTGTTCTAGAAACACTCCCAGCCATTACAGGAAGACTCATTTCCTTTCACATCTCTTTCTTCTTATGGCTGAAAGGCACTCATCAGGCATCTTCCTTTGTTTTTTTTTTTTTGTTTTACTCTAGAAACTATGGCCACATTTGAGTGTCCTCATACCTATCTCAGAACTTCCCCTTCTAGTGCTTTTCTGTTTGTCACAGCACTGGGAACAACAATGCTTCTCTTCAGCAAGGGTGAAATGCAAGTCACCCACTTCAAAATATACCAGCATTGACAGGATTTCTGGTTTGTCCTCATTATATGTTGGGAGGACTGGGAAACATGATGTTTTGGTGGGTAAAGAAATACACACAAACTCTGGTGAGCTATAAAAAGATGTCACCTCTTCAAATAAGCTGTTCTCTGTACTTTGTATGCAGCTGTCCCACTTCTTTGAAACCTTTGTGGGAACTTCCAAAATACAAGTATACTACAGGGTCAGTTCTGGCCACCCTGATGCTGAAGGGAAGACAACAGGAGACAGCAGCAGGTCTACAGGTTAAAACTAAACAACCAACAGGAGATCCCATGGCAGCCTCATGGGGCAGTGATGTGACATGCCAGGGCATGAATTGAAAAGGGATCTCAAGAGTCGGGATGAAGCTGTGAAAGCTCAAACCCACCCCAGGAGGCCACAGCCATCATGCTTACAAGAAGCCCAGGCTGCTACAGAGAGGGGATACAGAGATCCCTCCATCAGTTGAAACTGAAATGGGGAGAAGGCAAAGCAGCCCTGGGCTCTGAACACAAAATTCAGGGAGAAGAGCCCTTGGAAAAACAAAGTAGAGACAGATCTGGAGGTGCAAAGGGATCCATGGGTGGCCTTTTGGGTCAGTGAACCCATTTTGTTCCCTTCATGCTCATCAATCTGTGCTTCCCCCAGGCACTGGCCAGCTCATCACCCAGCACACCATTGCTGTTGTTATGCCAAGCTCAGCTCTGCTGCAGGCACTGCTAAGCACTGTTGCTGTACTAGTTTCCATGGAAATCAAAACCAGAGAAGCTGGTTCCCACCAAAATCACATTAAAACACAATTTTGTCCCAAGTGGATCATTTTGTTATCTTTTCTCCTTTTGTTTGCTAGGGGTTTTGTCTGTTTGTTTTTGCACCATGCAGTACAGATAAAGCTGGATTTATTTTAATTACTTCAATTTGTAAAGCACAAGTTTCATTAATATGTCAAGGAAAAGCTGCTATTTCCATTCGGATGGGATGTCTCAAAAATCTGAAAAAATCTCAAAAGTCTGAACACTTACCCAGTGTCATTCTCAGCACAGAAATGCTACCTTGTTCTCATCTGGTTTTTCATTACTGGTCAGTCACTGGTGAGATTTACGCAGCATTTCTCAAACAGATGCGGATCAGTCAGAAAAGCAAAAGGTGGTTCACTTCTCTCCCACACCCAGCCTCCCATTGCCCATCGGCTCCTTTGCAACATGCTGCAGCACAGAAACATTTTTTAACACAACTCTGGACTGTATCACAGGCATTTGCAAAACATCTTACAGAAACAAAGCCTTAGAAATGTGGATGGCTGGTACCTTGCACCCAAGCTGGGAGAACAATGGAGTGGCAATGCCTCTTGCCTGCACACGGGCAGAGTTCTCCACTGAAAAAGCAGACCCAGAAGCTCAGCATGCTGCAAATATCCTATTTATGTTCATAGTGCAGTGCACTGCTGATTTTTTGCTACTATAGCAGCAAAGCAAACAGGCTGAAAACAAGTTTTGGTTTAGGTAGATCTAAATATTTAATTTCAATATTTGCAGTTCTCCAGGGCTCCTTTGTTTCTAAGTGCTCACAAGTCACACTGAAGGAATGAATTTTAGGCCCCCTAAAAGGGAGGCTACAGCCTTTTCCCAGCTATCCTTACAGTCTGAGAACCTACTGGTTTCTGGGGTACTTTAGTGGTTGTTGCTTAGGATGCACATGGCAGTGCTCCAGGGACACAGTCCAATGATGTCCTGCTACAGGAGCAGCACTAAGAGAGAAAGCCACAACTCTTCTCCTTTCTATTGAGTTTCCATAGCAGTCAAACATCAGATATTACTACCAGGCTGCACTGGTTCCCCCCACACCAGCTGACTTCCAGAATACCTTCATCCTCCTTCCCTAGACAGATGCTCTGGCACAGCCGCTTTCTGTAGTGGCAGACCCAGCTGATCCTAGTTTGAAAAAGCTTTTGCAGGTGAACTAGCAGGCAGTTAAGCCCTGATTTTAAATTCAAAGTCTCCAACTTGACGTTGCTGACTGGGCTTTCCCCCCCTCACCTCCCAATATAATGTGAGGTAGGAAAACTTACTCAGCCTCCTTGGGGAGTCACAGTATTTGAGGCTCAGCAACACATTAGGAAGCATCTGTGGGTGGTGATGCTTCTCTGCCCTCAAGGCAGAGGTAGAAGTAAGGTCTTTGGGAGGCTTATGTAAAAGGTAGGCAGGCTGATAGCCCGAGGAAAAGATCGAGGAAGTAAAAGAAAGCATTAATTCTCTCCACCCCCAACTGTTTATTTCGGCATGTAAGTCAGTCCATTAATTGCCAGAAAGGACATTTATCTGTCTATCCAGCTGAGGATTTCTTCAGTCCTTTTCAACTGATATGCTATTGTATCTTAGAAGTATATCTGCAAGCTCCAGCAGTATCCCTCTAGAAGCACCCCAGGAATCCATGCAAAGAACTGGGGTATGCGTGTCTGGGGAACATAACCAGTGAGAGACAGAAGAGGGGACCAGGCAAGAAAGGATGCTCTTTTCCAGTAGAGGAAGTAGGTGAAATAAGAACTGGCTGAAACACTTGTTTCAAAATGGATTTTATTCCAGGCATTAAACAGATTCTGGCACATGCTTTCTTGAAGAAAAAGGGAAACTAATCTGGGTTCCACATAAATTACATCTGGCAAAGTGCAACTTACAAGTGAGTGGGGAAAATAAACCTTTCGAATTGATTTCTGTACAATGGTAGTTTCAGCTCCTCTTAAATAAACCCCCATTGGGTCACAGCACACAAAATTACATTGGGATGTTCTGATACAAAACTAGCTTTCTTTAAAGGCATTACCAATGCAAATGTTCTGTCTTGACAGTCTAGGGGGCTGCTTAAAATAAACAAGAAAAAGAAAGGGTGAGCAGCTCCTTGTTCTGACTGTTAAAGAAAACACAACACTGGGCCAAATTTGGGGACTCAGTCAGTTTGCTTGGAAAAACCTACCAGAGTCCTGTTTCAAAAAATGGCACTGCATAGACCTTGGAGAAAAAAGCAGAGATAACATTGTTCTTCCTTCCCTTCAGTGAAAGGAAAATGGAAAGTATGCTAATAATGAGTTTGGACAAGACTGTTTATTCAGTTTGCCCACACTTGAAAACAGAGTTTTGTAGTGTACCTCCTTTTCAGCTAAAATACATTGGAAACCAATGGTTTCCAAAAAATTACATATGGGGAGGTCTATGTTGAGATATAGCAATACTTTGGCTGACAAGAGAGTGAGCAGCTGGGAGATCACCTCAGGAGAACATGTCCAAAAACAAGTAAGAGATTTATTTTTTAACTCCTAACTCCAGAAGCAAATTGAGTTATTGACATCTAGCATATGTCCACCTTTTCCCTTTCCTCCCACAGGCCAGCTTGCAACCCCACATGGATGCCAGTTCACACTCTGTTGGGAGGAAAGCAGTAGGAAGAGAGGTACAAACCAACACAGCTAGTCCTGTGTTGGTGCATCTGCTGCAGGGGAAGCCAGCAACCTCTGAAATTGAAGCTAAACACACCATCAAAGGCAGTAACCGTCATGCTGACAAGATCCCTTTGAACTAGGCCTGGCCCAGAGCTTGGAGATTGTATATAAGCAGAGCTGCTGTGGTCTGCAGCAGTCAGGAGAACTGTTTGTAGAGGAGCTGGGTCCTAGTCCCAGAATGGTTATGTAGAAGGAACTGCAAGGAAGCTGCACACACACAGTGGGAGCAAGGAGGAAGGAGGCAGTACCTGGTGGAGGAGTGAACATGCTGTTAGCTGCAATCCTTAAGCTGCTGGAGAGTGAAATGGGGGAAGTTCACATAGTCCACTTAGGATATATTTTGGTGAAAATACGTAATCTTTCTGTATTTCATATACGGAGCTTACGTGCAGTACCTGCTCAATGGCCCTTCATCTGTCTTTGCATCAACACTTTCCAAGTGAGAACTTGACTGTTCCTGTTTTCTACTGACCATTCTGGAAGTAGTATCTCTTGTATATTCTTGGTTAAAAATGCAATAGATAGTAGGATGGCAACTCTCCCCCTGATGGATCTGTCTGTCCTGCCCTCTTTCCATTCCTAGGTTATTTTCCTTCCTTCTCTCTCCTGACCTCGGTGTTTCTGGCCCAAAGCATCTCTATAGAGGGAAAGAGAAATCACTGCAGAGTCAGAGCCCCCATTCCAACAGAGAAGTGCAGCTGCACCATTCTGCAAGGATCAAAAGGAATTCCCTTATGAGTTTTCACAGTGCAGGCAGCTCATTTTTCTGACTAATCAGTGCCAAGATGGTGAGCTAGTGTCAAAGAGAAGGGGGAGACAGGAAAAGAGCTCCTGCCACATGACAGATTTAATTTTTTAAAACTGAGAACAAAAAACATTGTCCAGTTCTCGCAGAAGCACTTCTGAGCACATGCATTATATGAAGAACAGTATCTGTTCTTCTGTCCACTTTTTGGGCGAATACCAAGCTAAGATAAAGAATTAAAAAGAGATACAAACATGATCAAAAGCAGCCAGCTGTTCAGAATCCAGATGAACAACCTGTTTCTTCTACACCAGATCAGAAAGAATCCAGGCAAGCAATTGCCTAATGAAGGTGGTCCTAATAACTGGTTCCCCTGTCAGACTCTCGGAAGGGAGAGTTGGTTTACAAAACCTAGCTCAAGAGGAAATTTTAACAGATTGAATATGAAAAGGTAAGGCTGCAGGGATTTATTTTTTTTTAATTTATTTGAATAGGTAAGCTTCCTCTGGCAGTTCTGTAAACCCACACTCAACTAGAGCTGACTGGTAGCTGGGAGCTGGACTGGGATGTTAGCTAGTGATACCAGTGTCTTCAGTATTTCCAGAACACAAAGGAGAGATCTCTCAGGGCAGGCCTGCACTGCGGCAGCATTTGTGCAGGGGACAGTTTCAGTTTCATCAGCTAACCTATCCCCAAGGTGCTCCCCAGGAAGAGAGAGGGGTCTCAAAGTAGAGCAGCCACAGGCCTTTTTGCCTCCTCTTTCTGAGAGAGAAGGGGAAAAGCAACTAGACAGAGGGACTGGGAGATGTGTCATGCCAGGCTGTGTTCATAAGGGCTATGCACAGCTGGAGAGCCAGCACAAGGACTATGGTTCTGCCCAGCTGGCAGCAGGAAATCTGCTATGACCTAGGGGCTGTCCCCTCTAGCCTCTCACAGTGGGGAACTGGGTGGGCTCCTGCCACAGGCCTGAGTCATAGGCAGTGTCATTGTCTGTCCCTGCTGCCCACAAAGCTCTGTGCATCACTTTGGACGTGGGGTGCAGTGGGCAGTGTCTGGTAACACCAGGAAGAGCAGCCCAAGAACGGTCCCAACTTCCCTGATATCCCAAAGTGTTGGCAACTGTTTCTGACTGGCTCCGCCAGAGCGTGGTATCGGGCTGGGATCACTCTTGGAGGCAGGGCTGGCCTTCCATACATAATAAAGCTGGGAGGAAGAATTCAACAGGGAACAGTCCCCTAAACAATCCCTGGTGATGCTGCTAAAACAGATTGCCCTTTTCCATCTCTCTTGTCAGCACTGTGCCAGCCTCAGCACATTTGGCTGTAGGCCAGATACTGCAGGCAGAGGAAGGCATGGGCCCACCACGAAGAGGTGACAAAGCTGTCCCCAGGGTCTGCTAGTTCTTTCCCAGCCTCTCCATTCATCGTGATGACTCTTCTGGCCAGTCCTCACTGAGACAGTGAGGTAATGAGAAAAAACATAAATGATGCACGGTGTTAGAGCAAGAAGCCAGCGAAGGCAAAGAGCTACCAATGTTTGTACAAGCATAGCCTAAGCTGCCAGACCAAAGGTCATGGACTCTGGATGCAGAGAAAGGAAAGGACGGGGACAGCTGCAAGGTACTTCTGGTCACTCCAAGTATTAGGCTGGGTCCTCCCCCATCTCTGGGTACAGCTGTGCACAGGCATCAGCTACAAAGGAGAACTTAACAGATGGGAAGATTTCAGCTACTCTTCTGATCCCTCTCACTTCTTCTTGGAAAAGCTCAAAAACACCAAGTCCTCAGCTGAAATAGTGGCTTACTGATGTGCACAATGAAAATGTTTAGGGTCCGACATACAAAACCATTCCTTCCTTTCCAATCCTCCTCTGTTCCCAAAGTCTCATGCACAAAGAAATGAAGAGATCTCTGTGCTACCATCATGTTGCTTGTAGCAGCTCCCACTGTTGGCCAGGTACACCTGCTTGGCAAGGGTTGGTCAGCACTCTTCCAGTCTTGTTTTCCAGGCAGAGACCGCTGACAAAGTGTTGAATGAAACTGCCTTTCATCTTCCACTTCTGTGAGAAGACACAGAAAAAACATGCTGTTACTTCCACAGAACTGTGCCTTCAAGCTGAAGGTTGAGCATAAGTCTCAGATAAACCCCAGGAACTGAGAGAGTGAAAATCTGGGTATGGACAGCATCTCCAAATCATTGGTTTCCTGTATTAACAATATCTGGAATTAGGTAGGATTAGGGCTTATCTGAATTATAGGGCTAGATATTCAGAAGCATCTAGAAGGCAAACAACACTAGTAGTCACAGCACCAAGCCTGACAGAGTTCAAGAAGCGTTTGGACAATGCTCTCGAGCACATGGTGTGACTCTTGGGGTGTCCTGTGCAGGGCAAGGAGATGGACTTGATGATCCTGATGGGTCCCTTCCAACTCAGCACATCTGATGATTCTATGAAAATCAGCAAGTAGTAGCATTTTCAAAAGCATATTATATTCACAGTTTCCCTGCCTTTCTGTGTCCTGCATTTCTATGCACCCAGATACCTGTCAAAAGCTGAAACCCTTCTATGGTTTCTTTCCAATACATAGGTAGCAAAGCATTGAAAGGTCTCCCAACACAAAAAGCAATCCATCCACAGAAAACAAAAATCACACTTCCTACTGTTTGACTCTCTCTCTTCCATGTCCCCTCATCTCTTGTCTCATCAAATTCAAGATTTTTGTGACCACTACACTGAAATCTCTTCATAAGATCTGCCCCTCCTCAGCTGGTTCTTCTTCATAATCTTACCTGCCCTGCCAGCGTTTCAGTTTCTGAGTATGCATTTGACAGCTTTTCGGTACATATTGCTCTGCTTTCTGCAGCACTCCCCTCCTCTGGGCCTGCTCCCCTCCAAGCATAGCCACAGGGTGCCATATGCCACCCTTTCCTGAAGGTCCACTTCAGTTGTGCTGCTTACCAGGAAACAAAACATATAATGTAAACCTGAACTGCAAATTCTGCTGTGAAAGGGCTGTACCTTCCTTCCTTGCTGGAAAGAATTGTGAACACTGTGGCTAATAATGAAGAGCAAAAAGAAGAAACAATTCTGTAGATTTGGGATCCCCTGGGTGAGGCAGTGCCATTCACCTCCAGTGGAGCACAACTGAGATCAACAGGTTATAGGATTAACGGGTCTAGGCTTAAGGGATTTTCCCATCATTCTTTTCAGTCACACATATGATCCAGATAGAATTATGGTCTGGGTGTTTAATCAGTGAACACCTTAGGAATCTTATGAAGATGTTTTGGTTAATCCATGACACTGATGAAGAAAAAGAAACAACTTGACAACAGTGATGGACCTCAAGGCTACTGCAGAAATTATATGCAAAGGGAATAAAAAAATTCCTGCAATATCTGGACAATGACAAAACCTACAAACATTTTAATTCTTGGGTAACATGGCAAAAAGACTGCCACGTGCTGTGTGATTTAAGATATCCAGTTATGTTCATATATTGCTGGCAGGTTTCCTCCAGATCTGTGCACTGGTTATGTTTCTTGGAGGGCAGGGCAGTTACAAAGCCCAGAGTAATCTGTTGCTCCTGTATTGTATTTTTTTTCCAGACTAAATACCAGAGGTAGCATCAATTTGCCAGTAGCACTAGCCCTGTTCGACAGGGTACCACTAAAGCAGAGCTGTTTGTGCAGCAGGAAGAATCTGGTTTTAACAGATAAGGGGGCAGAGGAATGCAGTGATGATGGGCAGAAGATACAATGCAGTCTGTGCACTACAATGCCCTCACCAGCTGCTGCAACCCACTGCCTACACCGAGAGCCATCTGGCTCCCATCTGGCAGAAGTCTCCCTCCAAGGAGCAGAGCAAGAGTTAATACCATAAAGCAGCAGCTGTAATGAGGAGTGTAAATCAGGAGGTCTTCTCCCCTAGAAAGCTGCATGCTGTGCTGAGCTGGTGCGATCGCTGCACAACAGCATTTCCCAGTGTCGCAGTCACCCCAGTGAAGAGCCTTTTCAACTTCTCCAAAGCACACCTACTTCCTTGCCCTCCACTCTCCCACTACCTCCCTGTATTTGCGAATTCCCAGTCTCCTCCTTCACCTTCCCCTGTGCAGTTGCTAGGGAATGCCTGCCAGCTGTCTCTCCCACACCCCCCATAGCTCACCAAAAGACCTTGTAAAAGAATATGCTGTTATGAGATTTGAGATGGAGGACAATTACCAAGAGACACCGGTTTTCTTCTTCCCCCTAGCTGTTCAGGAGAAAACTAGCACCACTGGAGGCTTGCTTGTTTTATGCCTCCAGATCAGAGACCTGCTGCAGTGCCATCTTTCCCACTGTGAATTCCCACTGTGAATTCTGCAGGGAGGGTCTTCAGACACAGCAGGACACCTGCAAACACTCACCAGAGCACATCTGCTACTGCTAACAAATTACACTGAATCAATCAGCCTCTCAGTAAATGACACCACCGGAAAGCCCAGCATTTCATGTCACCCCAGATCCCTTTGTTCAAAATAAAATGGGGCAAGGATGGGGAAAGGGGAGGAAGAATATTGAGAAAGTGAGAGCTGAAGATAAGGCTCTTCTGGGCTGCAGGGAGATGCCCAGAGCTGTTATAAAGCAGCCTGAAGCTGGTCTTGAAGATGACAAACGCTAAATTTTAAATATATGATCAGTGTGATAAAAAAGCTCACACTAGCATCCAGCAAGTACTGTCTTCCTTTGAGCACGTATATTTGTAAAACTAAGAATCACAACTGAAACTCTTGTCTCCTGAAAACTGCTTTCAGGCTATGGCATACGGCCAGTATTGGTTTACCTACTTATTATCATGAAAACACTGAGTCAGGTGCTTTCAAAACACACAGGCTTTCTCTCCTCTTTTCTGATACTCTATATAAAGTTGCATTCATCTTCACTTCAGGTAACAAGATATACTGAGAAGCAAAGTGGGAAAAATTTCCCAATTGCGTACAAAGGGACACAGGACTTCAAATTGTCTCACAAGAAACCTTGGTGTCCTCATTTTCAGGCTGAGGTCACATTCCTTCAGCATGTTTTAATGAAATATATCTGTTCAATAGGATTTCTCAGCATGCTTCTTGTTCTGTTGGGAAATACTGTGCCAGTGTTTCTCATTTTCATTCTCTTGTTTTAGTGTCTGACTCTTGCTTTGCTGTCTATTTGTCCTCACTACAATACAAATTAAAATGCCACTCCCTGACTGTCAGTCAGAGCCAAAAATAAAGCTAATGGCAATAATTTATTGTGCATTCAACTAAAAATTCTATTCTCCAAGTAACATTATGGATAACATCCATCTGGTTTGAAGTCTAGTTCTGATTATGCAGAATAGCTTTTGGCTGGTCTTCTGATAGCAGTGCCAGCTGTTGCTGTTGAATGATCAATGCAATCATGGTGCCAAATAGATTTAATTTCTGATTTCTTTCAACCCAAGGGAGAATAGTCTGGCAGAACCAAAAACCATCTAAAGTTTAACTATTGTCCAATATCCTCTGCTTGCAAAATTCCAGACTTATTTTGAGGAAATACCCTAGACACAACTCATAATAGTCTAAAACCTCTGCTAGAGTATTAGCTATATTATAAATGGGACTGTTATTAGCACTCAATATTAACAACAAAATTAGCTGCCCTGTGCACATGCTGACTGCACACCAGCTGTGTAGCATGGGCACAGATTTAGTATGTTTGAAAGCAGAAACCACCTTTAGGGGGTGTATGGTGCTGTCATAAGGATCCAACCAATCTACTTCAGTGACACTAAAAAACAAAGCTATCAAGTAGCCCATCTTTTGTCAGAAATCTTGCTTTTTCATGACTCAGACACAGACATGAAATCTGGATCCAGAAAAGTCTAAACATCTTTCACCATAAATCTCTGATGACGGTGACAGCAAGTATGTTCAAAGCTGGACTTCCACTATGCTGCCATCTCCTAAGATATTGTATGTGTGATGCATGTTGCCCAGGCTCACCCTCTTCCACTGAGACCACCTACTCAGGGCTCATGCTTGTCACATCTAGCTCTCTGCATTAGCTCAACTCCCCTTCCTCCACCCCTACTCAGCTCCTCTGACTTTGTGAGAAGCCCACTTGAACTGAGAAGCAGGTACATCCATGTGCAGTTTGGAAACAATGCTCTCCCTCAGTACTTGCACTTTGGCTGTGAGTATCCCTGGGGAGCCAGGTGAGTTGTAGGGCAACTGAGGGAATTTTTTCCCTCCACATTTGCTCTTTCTTGAAAATCAACCTCTCAAATATCAGGACGAGAGAGAACGGGATAGTTTGCAATATGACTGGCTTCTGGCTAATTAAAATCTAATGTCAGTGTTAGCAACAATTACTGTTGTGTTTATGGAAGGAAAGAACCATAACGACATTCCCCAGGAACACAACAAACTTGAGCAATGCAAGTAGAACTGGCTCTATAAGTAGAAATCTAAAATGGGAATTTGGGACTGCAAACATTCAGAGCATTTCAACACAAATTAAATTAAAAATTCAAATGCATTTCTCCCACCTCATCCCTTCAGCTGCAAGGTGGTTTGGAATGGCAGCTGTAATTCAAATCAGTCTCTAATTATTTGAAATGATTAAACAAAATCCTTGCTTACAGTCAGTTGGTTAAATCATCTGCTAGGTCAAGGTCTTGATTTAAGTGCAGTTTGTTCACATAACGTAGTGGAAAACAACAGCTCACATCCTTAAGTGTGTGTGCATATCTTTATAACAAGCCTGTATATAATCAACACATCAAGACTCAATAAATCTTATTCCAACAACAGAATAAGCCTGCTTGTGTTACTGTGAATTAATCTCTCCTCTGGCTGACAGGGCTTGGACCCCACCCTCCTTGAGGGACCCTTGTCCTTCCATGACAAGGGAAGCAGGGCAAGACAGCTGATTTTGGCAGCTGCTAGCGTCCACTCTGCAGCCAGAGAGGAAAATACTGCAAGGCACATAAGGGGAAGCTAAGTGACCTAATTACACAGCAAGGGGGTGAGTGATTACCAACAACAAAAAGGAGCAGGCAAACACAGCCTACCTGGGATATCTCTGCAGGTTAATCCAAACTCAGAGTTTTCCCTGTGTATTTATGGTGACAACTCTTCAAGACATTTTTGCATTCACCAGCCCTCCAGAGGAAAGTCTACACAGGTTTTCCATAAATGGGCAGGACTGGATTTCAGTGCTTTCTTTCAGGAAGTACTAATTTCAAGGATTCATATTGCATTAAACAGTACTGAAAAAAGAGGATGCTGCTGAGGATTGGTAGCAAGCTGAGCCCTCTCCTAATTCTGGGCTATCAGAACAACAGGCATGTCAGAAAGCACAAAGTCAGCATAGTCTTAGATGACAGAAAATTTGTTCTCTCTTGATGTAGAGGGAAGCACAGGAACTAGGAGTGAAACAAGCCCAATCTGCTGTCTGCCAGTGTTACACTGTCACCTCTTGTGTTCTGCCCAGTTCTGATAAAAAGGCACATCACATCTCTATTGAGGGCACCCTGGCTATTGCAGAGGCCATCTCTTACCTAGTGTTTTAAGGTAAAATGACTGATTTGTCCTGACAGATCAGGGATGCACATCTTGGAAACAGCATAAGTCACAGAGCTGCATTTTGTTGGGAACACTGCTGCTATTTTTCCTCTAGGGAGCAGTCTGGGTGGAACATACAGTGCTTTATGTCAGTCAGCATTTCTCAAATGAGTTGCACACACTCAGTTTTCAAGGTCTGCTCATGTGTCCAAAGACAGCAGAAAGAACACAGTTCTCTCATTTCTAAATAAATACCCAAATGATAGCACACACCATTGTTCTCTTAAGTTTTTTAAAGCATTTGCCTTACCTGTGTCTCTCTCATGCTGTGCTCCATCCATGCACCAATCTGGTTGCACATAAATATATCCAAGAAGAAAGGTTGGAGTGCTCCTGAGCTAGAGTTAACCACACTGCCGAGGGCCCAGGCAGAACATACACACATGTACACATGTACTGCACTTCCTGCTCTGATTGCAAGCAATCTCATACATACAAGCTCATGAAACACATCAGAGAGGGAGATGGAAAGGATTTCTATGTGCTTTTATAGTACTAGGTTTGCCCCTGCTGGCTGCACTGATGTAGGAACACTGGTCAGTGGCGATGAAGGGATTAAAAACAGGCATACCCGTTACCTACCTGTCTGCCATCTTTTTGATTGCAGGCTTCCAGTGTGATTTGAGAGCCAGTAGAGAAGGAGGTAATGGAAAGACACTTGTCCTGCTGTCTAATTAAAGGGTCACTGAATACCCACTCCTTTGGAATAAGAAAAATAAAGGTTCCATTAGGATCACAACAGTATTCAGATGAGGGTGAAAAAGTTTTTTCTATCAGATATTTAAAAACCCTCTATCCTTTGTTCTGTTCTTACCAAAGACTGCCTGGGAAGACTACCAGTCTTCACCTGATCAGAAATTTATGCTCAGGCTTGGTGCATCATGACCATTTCACAGCCTGCAGCTGGCTCCCCTCACCATCTGAGATGTCAGATTAACCTTGGACCCACCCAACTCTTTGCTCTGTAGCTTTACACATTCAGGCCTACAAAGCAATGATAACCCTGAGCCCTGACTTAGAAGACATGCAACTGCTTCTGCATACTTTACATAGCAGGCATGTACTGTAACAGGTATTGTGGACCTACAGATTGTCAAGCGAAGCAAAACACATGCAAGCATATCCATATATCATCAGCACACATAAAGGACAAGTTGCTTCATTTTTCCCTCTGACTAGATGGATGCCTGACCCAATCAACTATTATTACTATACTTTCCCCAAGGAAGAAATACAAAATGGAGTAAATTTCAGAGATTTCAAACGATAATGACATGGAACAATGAGTCAGATTAAATGGCATATTGAATGTTGGCTGCAAACTAGTTTTCAACACTTAACAGATGTGAATATGTATTTTCTGGCATAAAATATCCTACTGTGACCCTTAACTTTCTCAAGCTGCTTCCCTGCTGCTTTCAATCACCAAAAGAAGAGGTTGAGTGCAGATCTTCAGCTCATATAAACCAGCACAGTTCCACTGCACTTAGGAGAGCTGCATCATATTACTGCAGCTGGGGCCTTAGCTATTTAAACTCTATTTGAGCTTTATACAGAAACATCTGTAAAACATCATAATTCAAGTCATCTGCAGCTACAGCTGAACTGGCAGATAAGGAAATGTTTCTGATGCTGGCAAAATCTCTCACCCACATGCCAAGGTACTAGCCAAGCGCAGCCCCAGAATGATTCTGGTGGGTTGGATGATGAAGCAGAGCACACCCAAGCAATGATCCGAGTGCAACAGCGACATGACTTAAATCCTGGTCACACATCTACTGCACAGACTTGTCACCCCCCTGGGCATTCAAACATTATTTATTTTTGGGTGACTGAACTTCCTACTCTATGCTTGACTGCTGAGTCTGTTGAGCCAACAAAGTTCTAAGAGACGGACACAGCTTCCTTTTCTGCTTACTATGAAAATCATTCTTCCAAATGGCCAAATTCTTCCTTCATTCACCTCTATGCAAACCCATAAAGCCTCGAGATGCCTTTTGATTCTAATGTAATAAAAAGGGTAGAAGCAGGAGCAAGACACCAAACTGAAGCTTGCCTTACCTGAGTGACAGGTGGATTGTTCACTGTCCCTTTACAGTTTCCCATGACAGCCAACACATTCCCTGTGGCATCCTGTGCCCGAGACTCCAGGCAGTTTCCTCCTTGTTTAATTATTCCTGGAATCAACTCTTTTTCAGGAATCCTTGAAGTAAAATGACAGTTACATGGTATGTCATACACAGAAATGTCCAAAGCACTTTCACACTTACAAGGGCATAACTGACCGCTAACTGAAACACAGTCTCTATATTTGACAGAAAATGAAAAATATCATGCTATCCACTGGAAATACCAGCAGGAGGCAAAAGTCAAGGGTGAACTTGGTCAGCAGACTGGTCCCTTTCGGTTTCAGAAGGCATACGAGGATCTTTAGGTATACCCTAAGCAGTTTAATGAGATGATTCTGAAATTCTGAAAGAGACAGTTTCCAGCAAAAAGCCATATTCTCACTGATTTACCCTGCTTCTGCTGCCCTCTTTTTCAGTCTTCTCCCCAGTGCTAACACATACTCATTGTCTTTGGTAGGAATATAGGTGAGATGTGAAGGCCAGACTACAGATGGATGTTTTAGCCTCCACTCAGCCACAGACTGAGATATAAAGATGTGTTGCTAGGCTATGTTGGATAGCATGTGCTAACAACACAACTCTACCCAGTCTACCTCCCAGCTGAGCAAGGACACAACACTACTGCATCCTGACCTAGGGCAGGGGAAGCCACAGGCATTCACTGGAGCTTTCTCTGAACCACCCACAGCTCCGCACTGAGGCTGTCCAGTTCTGCTTGGCTCAGCTATCTCCAGGCAGAGCATCCAGCGGGCAGAGACCAAGTCATAACTGGAAGGGATGTAGTGCTCTAGCACTTATCTCCACCCCACACCTCTGAAAACACCACTGTTGCACATCTCCAAGGGACAGCAGTGTGTGACAGAGCAGAAGACTCCCAGAGGCAGGAGAAACAAACCTTTTTTAGAGTTGTGATGATGCAGTCCAGGAAAACACAGGAGGTTTCTCACCATAAGGAAGAATAGAGGAAAACCTTTTCCAAGCTTAAGTCTTTCCTTTGTCCACTGCCATCAAGGCTCAGCTTCTCATTGTGACCCACCTCCCAAATCGTTCAGAGATTTCTACAAGTGAAGAACTGACTCACTTGAGCTCGGGGTAGACATTCTCCAGATACCACTGGAAGGATTTACAGTTCAGTTTGCGTCGCTGCTCCACTCGGTCTGCAACACTGAAAACACAGGACAAGGCAGTGAACAGGAGGGAGGGGAACAGTGAAGACTGGCCAGGAGGTTTGAGGGAGATTATAGGACTTTTTGCCATTACTCATTCTCCCACGTAGCTATTGCTGGGTTCAGAGGACTAGCAATGACCTGAGGTGAAAAGGAGGAGAGAAGCAAGTGGCAGAAAATAGAAATGAAAGACATAAACACCTTCAGAAAGCTGTTCTTGCCCTTTCTTTGGCTCAGAGTGATGGCAGGGCCCAGGTCCTACCTTGTTAAATAATATATTGCACTAAAACTGCAGTAGGATCAGGAAAGCATTTCTGCCTCCTGGTGCCCCTATGGAGGCATACCATGAAAGCTGAACAACCATCAGCTGCTGAAAAGGCCTAGAAAGCATTTGTGTTCAGGCACTCATGTATAATCTGTGTGTGCTAAAGACTGTCTCTAGCTCATTGCAGCAGCTCTAGGCTCAGGTTGGGCTTCTGATCTGGAGAACTTAGTTATTTGTCCTTAAGCTGTTTGGGAAAAGGGGAAGAGTATAAGAGGAGATGTGCTGGTTTAAAAGTAAACTGGCAGGAGAAATGGACCTACCACGAGAGATATTGTAAGTCAGAATTACAGTTTAA
>JAWWEE010000158.1:28923456-28986140 GCA_035221455.1 Xenops minutus
GGGACCTGGGGGTCCTGGTGGATGTCAAGTTGAATGTGAGTCAGCAGTGCCCTGACAGCCGGGAGGGCCAACCCTGTTCTGGGGGGCATCAGGCAAAGCATCGCCAGCCCATCGAGGGAGGGGATTGTCCTGCTCTGCTCTGCACTGGGGCAGCCTCACCTGGAATATTGTGGGCAGTTTTGGGCACCCCAATATAGGAAAGACATTAAACCATTAGAGAGTGTCCAAAGGAGGGCAAAGAAGATGGTGAAGGGCCTTAAGGTGAAACTGTATGAAGAGCAGCTGACGGCACTTGGTCTGTTCTGCCTGAAGGAGACCGAGAGGAGATGCCATCACAGTTTACAACTTCCTTGTAAGTAGAAGACGAGGGGCAGGCACTGATCTCTTCTCTGTGGTGACCTGTGACAGGATCCAAGGGAACGGCCTGAAGTTGTGTCAGGGGAGATTTAGGTTGGATATTAGAAAAAGGTTCTTCATTTGGAAGGTGTTTGGGTGCTTTGTTCTAGCTCTTATTCAGCCAATGCTGCCAGTAAAGTCACTAGGAAGTCTGTGTGAACAAGAATGGTAGGTTTTGCCCATAAAACACAGAAGGAATATATCCACATGCAAAATGCAATAGTCTGGTTTCTTTCACAGGCAGCAGGGTTACTTGTTATTTGGTCCCAGCCCAGCTACTGCAGTCAGTACAAGGACAGATAAATTAGGCAGGCAAAGTTATTTGTACAAAGATATGTAATGCATCATGATAATAAAGCACAATGTACAACAAGAAAAGTGACCCGTTTGTCATCAAATAAGTAGAAGATGCATCATTACCCAGAGCACTTAGCTACACATTTGAGATACAACGACATTTGCCAAGTCTTTACACTCATACAATAGCCATTTGTTCAGAGGCAGTCACAACACACAGATATACAGGAATTCTGGGATTTTTACATTTATTTTGGGAGTCGTAGGGTTTTAATAGCACACAGAGCAAGCTCTCCCCTCATTCCAGGTTTTGGTTTCCATCACTGATTTCTGAGTCACAGAGAACAGTCAAGCTCATAATAATGAATCCCACATGGCCTGAAGACAGCCTTAGCAAAGGTGCTGCAAGGAGCACAACTCTGCAGAGACTGTATTTCTGAATGAGACATTTCACTGCTGGCCATGTTCTCTCCTGCCCTACAAACCAGGCAAATTACCCCTTCACTCATGAGGAAAGAGGGGAATGCACCAAGTGCAACCTGTACCATGTGCCAGCTAACTGTGCTTGCCCTGGGATTCTGCATCCACATGGGAACTTCAGATTAAGCTCTAGTAACGGCATAGCTCACACTTCCAGGACAGCTGCATGTTGTGTTAAAAAAATATTCCCATCAATCCACTTAAAATGTCTGATTTTTTAATTTGATTACAAATCCCTTTGGCCTTCTGCTAACAAATGATTTATGCAGAGTTACTGGGGGAAAAATAAAGTGAATTAGAAGCAAACCTCATTAACCATACACTCAAGCTACAACCTCCCCGGAAAACCAGCCTTCAGAACCTCTCTGTTTCTCACACTTGGCCTCAGAAAAGATCTAAAAACTATTTCTTGCTACCAAGGGGTTTAGCAGACCCCTCCTACCAAGTTCTGGTGGCAGCTTACCTTCCAAACGACTTCCCAATAGCAGATGGCCGAGCCTCATAGTAGTACTGCTTGTATTCATCCATCCACACCTCTGCTGTGCGCTTGGTGTTCCTGCATGGGCATGAGGAGATGCTTTACTGAGTGCTGCTGCAGAACCTGCCCTCCCAGCAAGCAGCCACTGGGTGGACACACCCAAGGTTTGTCTGCCAGGAGGGAGTGGGGAATGGTCTCAAACATGAAATACAGTTGGCAGCATGGATGGAAAGACATTGATGGACAGAGACTTTCTATTAAGTCTACAAAACCTTGCAAGAACACTTCAGTTCAGAAGTTAAAATTTTAATAGCCATAGTTTACCATGACTTTTTCACACATACTCCCTCTGCACAGACATCTGGCCTGACTGTCACCATCACACTTGTTTACAGAATCCCTTTCCCCAGATTAGAATAACACCATGGGATAATTCAGCTTGGAAAGCACCTCTATCCAACCGCTAGCATTCTGCCCAAAGCAAACTAGCTTCAGATTAGGTCATGTTGTTCAGGGCCTTGACTGGTTGAGTTTTGAAATCTCCAAGGACAGACATCTCACCACCTCTCTGGGGCCCTGAAGCAGTGCTTGACCACTCTCGTTGTCAAGCCCTTTGTCTCATCTCTTTTTCCTTCCTATCTGTCCTGCAGTTGAAGTTGTCCTCAGGGCTTATCTCAGAGCACATACAGCTCAGAGACAACAGAGATGACTAAGGACTGCCAATACACAGGCACATGCCATAGGGCAGTATCCATGAATGGCCAGAGTCTCTCTGGGGTACTGCTCCCCACCTCCACTGCAGACTGAGCAGGAACAAGACACACTAATATAAACAATAGAGAAGGGAACAGGTTTTGTTCACAGAAAACAGCAACTCATCCTTCCCTTGAGAACAGATGCTCAGCCACAAGATGTTCTCTGTTACCAGGCACAAAGACAATAAAGAATTCAGGCTTTAGACATGCCCAACACAAAGGTAATCTAGCCAATACCAGGAACTACCCAACACGTACTTGATGTAAGTCAGTGCATTGCCCTCAGGGAAGTCATAGGGATGGCGCTTCCTGAACACGTGTCCCACTCGACTGCAGGGAACAATCTCCAAGCTGCCACCACACATCCACACTCGAAAAGAGAGCTCTGGAAGAGACCCCAAGAGTCATACAGGTGCAGGCAGATTGGCAGCAGTTCCAAGAAGGGCAACTTCCTTGCCCCTCTGCTCTAGATGTATTGCCTGGAACAGCAAAATCAGGAAAAGCAATACCATGATGAGAGTGGAGAAATTGTCTTCCCTTTGTTAAAATGGAGACAACCCTTGTGGCTCAGAGACTTCCTAGCCTTCTCCAGTCCTGCTCCTCTTTGGTTCCCTGAGTGTTTCAGTGAGACACCTTTGCATTTGAGCAGGTCCTTGAGGTTTCTGTCAGGTCTTCAGGATGGCATTTGGCAACAGAATGAGATCACTCCCAAACCCACCTTGTTTTGGACTTCTGTAACTCTCATCCCTGCACATAAATGGAATTAAAAAAAAGAACTTACTGTGTAAAGCAAAACATGTGAGGAAGAAAGGGAGTTCAGAACATGAGGAGAAAGAAAAGAACAAGTTGAGGGCATGGGAAGTCAATGTCTAGAGCAAAGTCCTCTCCCTCATACTGTTTGCTATATTATCCACCATACAATAGCTTCTTGTTCTGGTTGGCTCTGTTACTAATTTTTTTTTTTTTTTTAAAAAGTGTATGACTGTGTTAGAGTTTGTCACCAGTTGTCTCTGCTGGAGAAACTGCTCAGAGTAGATATGAGTCTAATAGCATGATTGTAAAAATATGGAGAGAATCCTGCTACTTGAAAAAAATCCACCCTATCCTGAAGCTAAATTCAACATTTTGTTAAAGGATTAGAAGAACATAGAGCTTTGATATATAGGCACTTATGTGCATCACAGAAGATATGTGACCTTGCTCAAGCTTGAGTCTGTCCTCTCAAGTTTAATCACTTCCGCTTGCGTTTCATGTGGTAGTGAGAAGAGCAGGAAAATTAAAATTATCTGAGTAGTTTGGTAGTCCTTACCAAAAGGGCTTCAGATTGCATAGACTGATTACTTCAAAAATTTTACACAGCTGGGATCACCTTCCAGTAATGCCTGAAGTATGTGGCTCTGATGTTTAGAAATTAAAAAGAAATTATGTATGCAGATCTAATGGCTGTTTGAAGCACGGACACACACTCACATCTTCCCAACCTTCATCTTTCTCCATTCCTCTCTGCATACTGAGAGAGGTTGCTAAACTGTGAGTCGCAGGGTGGGGGAAGATGGTATATTTAATCTAGCTTCTAAGTAAAAACCACATTTTATTAGATGGCATTTTGTGGCGTTTTTTACTATCTCTTGTCTCTCCCTGTCTCTTTTCCAGAGCTTATTATTTTCAGTTTCAACAAAGAGTTCCAGATTTGAAGAGAGGAAGAGTTTTAAAAACAAAGAAAAAAAAGCCCAAGACAGAAGTGTCTGTCTGGTGGTATGTCCAGCTGGCATTTGCTCTCCTGGAATGATGTTCTGACTCACTCTGGCCTACAACAAAATCAAAACTCTCAGTCTAGCATGTGTAACTTAAAGTCCTGTACATTTCCCAAGACATGATTTCTCATGCCATAGTAGACACACAGACAGATTGCATGTCCAGGTTTGTAAAGGATAGAATTCTTTAAAGAAGAGGTAAAAGAATGCAGATTTTGGACACATCAGAGAATACAGAGACTAAACATAGCTTATTAAGGATTTCCATCCATCCTCTGATGGAAAACACAGAAGAACTTTTTGCTGTATATTTTTCAGGATGTGACCTAGTCCATATGTGTTTAAAATTACTTAATCACTGCAGTTTTTCCCCATCACAGTGGGAAAAAAAAAAGGGATTTACCAGTTCACATCCATTTGGAGGAATATTTAAGCAGCTGGTAATTGCTGCCTGATCATTTCTGTGTACCTGCTGTATGTGCAGAGCTCATCCAGCTCTCTACCCTTTCCATATATTCTCTTACCCTGTTTCCTCACACAAAAAAGATTTCAAAGAAGTTTATTAAAAACGGCCTTTGTGGGCAGGGAATGGCCCATCCCACCCACACAAATTAGTCAGAACCACTCTCCCATCTCATCTACAAATGATCTAATTTAGTCAGTCTCTTTCTACTCAAAATTGTAATTTTTAGTAAAAATAGTGTTTCAGAACATTATCTAATAGTTTTTCTTGATCAGAAAACCCAGTTTTCAATGAAGTATGGTAAACTTTTTTTAAGAGGGTAAATTAACCATTCCAAATACTTCAGGGAAAATGAATACTTTTAATGGTCAAATACAAGCTGGTTTCTATTCCTCTGCATTCAACAGCAATAGGCTCAATGGAGGATGAGAGACAAGGATGAGGATAGGAGGAGGAGGATAGGAGACACAGAATTTACAGGAAAACCATGTAACATGGCAAAGCTGGCAAGCCCTGTACAGGTGGCTGAGTCCCACAAAGCCTGGCCCAGTCACTGTCAGGCTTTACAAGAGCAATTTCAAGGAGAATGAAGCAATTCTGTGGAGGTTTTGATCAGCTCTACATGCAAGAATGGCTGTGAGCATGCAGATAATTTACTGCTACTTATGGCAGAGAGCCCTGCTTGTCATCATGCTACCGACACACAGACCCAACAACAACACTGGCCTCCCAGGTGGGCAGAAGGAAGCAAAGAAAAATGTAAAGAAATATTCTTTCTCCATCCTTGGGGTTTACAACTTTTACACAGTTGCAACTCCGAGGCTGGCAGAATGGCCAAGTGGCTGGCTCTGCAGCTGAAACAGGGCTAGTGACAGCAAGGAGCTGAGTTTGGCTGTGCAGAGGAGCCTGAGGGACAAAGGAGAGGGGATCTTCATGCCTGAGTAAAGGCTTCCTTCTACTTCTGCCTCAGTGCTTAGCAGATGCTAATAGCACTGCTGAGATCCCATTTAATATCTCTTTTTAATACAATGAATATCATAAAACTGAAGCAAGACCTGGGAAAACAGAAGACACAAGCACTCATTATTAGATATTTTATTGTTAAAATGTGGTACTTTCGGATATTCTATTATCAGCCCAAAATATTATTTTCTGGTTTCCATTTCAGAAAGAAGCAGTTCTCCCAGCTGTGTTCAGAGAAACAAAAGGTTCCTCTTCCTGACTAGTTTATTCTTCCTAATTGGTTCTCCAGGTGCTAGAAAACCCCAAAAAATTCTTCTTTAAAGGGTTTTATTTACAAATCTGTGACATTTATGAAAGCTGTAGAAATAGAATTTTTTTTGGCAGTGTTAGCTACAGAAAAATCTACCTAAGTCAGTGCAAGACAGCATAAGCTTTTATCTCCTCAGTTCCACCTGCACCATTTCTATATGAATGCCCCGAATACTTGAGGTCTCCATGAATCTCGCCTTGCATCTTCTTGCTTTTGTCACTAACACCTGGTGACATTGCAGCACCCCTTCACATGGGGCAAAGAGAGATGCCTGGAATATCTGTGCCACCATTAAGTGCAAGGAGATGGGTTTAAGCACTGTGCCCTATAACAGCACTTGAGTGGAGAGACTACACTGGGCCTCTGAAATCCTCACGTTTGTGGTATTCTAGTCTGGTTCTAAATGTTTGCATTCTGAATCTACTTGTAACCAAATCCCACTTACAAAGAGGCTTGTTTTATTAGGAAAAATATCTTTCTGACCTGTCAAGCTGGGAAAGCAACTCAAGACTTATCTGCAAGAGAAACAGATATAAGAAGAGACTGTAGGAGTGGCTGTCCACTTCAGAGCTGGGGCAACACAGACTGTCATGTAAGAACTGGAGGATTATTCTCCAAAAACAAGCAACAATTTAAATACCTTTAAATACCAATAAAGAGGTTACTCTTTCTTTCCTGTACTGTGGAAATACCTGTATAATAGCACATATTCCTGTAAGAGAGTGTAGCCATTTACTTTATGCTTTATAGTCTCCATTTACTTTATGCTGACAGCAATAACAACTCTGACTGCCATGGGGATTACCTGACTATGTCCCTGACCTTACAGTGACATGCAGATCAGATCTCTCAAAAAAAGAGTTCTGGTAAGTGATGAAGACTGGCAAGAGGTTCTGTATTACTGTGTCATTCCCTTGAACCATCCTAAACTTACCAAAATTTTCTCCTCCCCAGATATCCATTTGAGTGTCGTATTTTCCCAGGTGATTAAACCAGGACTTGTCAATCACAAAGATGCCTCCTGCTATGACTGGCGTTCTGGAAGAGAAAACAGAAGCCCCCACAAAGTAATCACACATATATGTAGCACCACAAGCATAATTTTAGAGGGCAGACAAATTGTACCTCATTTAAAAGAGAAAAATAGTAGAGTGAACCTGCAGCAGGTTTCTGAGATCCCCCTCACTAGATCATCCTCCTGCCTTTGTTAGATGGTCCTGCAAGCATTACAAGAGTAATGCTGTGTCTTTTGCATTTATACAAATATTCAGTGTGAAGGAATGACAGGGGCACTGTCTGATGACTGTGTTCACCAATTAGACACGGTGTGACAGGCTGTTGCATGTATTGCTCTGCTGTTACCAAGCTGGTTGCCTCTGGAGTGCAAAACAAAGGCTCACAAATTACACAGAAGAATTAAATGATACTTTTATATTACAAATAGGGAGCTGTCTGCCTATACAGACAAGCACTGGGACTTTTCATATTTGTTACATTCTACATGTTTCAGAGCCATGTACACTGCAGTGAGGCTGGCAACAACTGCTCCAGCCAACAGAGGCTCTTCTGTCCATGGACATACAGATTGAGGAGGTGAGAGTAATTCTGTGCCCACATTACTTGGTAAGATTGTTCTCCGATCTGCTTTACACTTGCTGGATGACTGTTTATCTGCTTCATTCTTTAAGTTTTCACCTGAAAGATAGAGGTAATTAAAAAACCCCAAAGGGATTTCTGAGGCATTCAGAGTGTTGAGTGAGGGAGACCACAAGAACAAACATACAGAAGAAGAGATGGCTCACAGAGGCAGCATGCATGATAGTATATAATTCCTATTCTTACCATATCCAGAGAGTAACACTCTCACATTTAGAGTACAGACCTCAATGCATTCAGAAAATAACATGAAGAGTTTGTCATCGTCAAGTGAACTTTGTGGCATTTTGTCCTCAGCAAGGCAGTCCCTGTACTCTCCTTGCCAGACAAGTGAAGGCTTGGTAAAGGCAGTTGGAGGACTATACCATGTCCATCAGAGAAAATTACCTTATAGACTGAGTTGGGTCTGTTCTGGACATTTTCTGCTCTATAGGAATCTGCTCCCACTTGAAGTGAAGGCTCCAGTCAAAACCTGAGAAGGAAAGAGACACGTCAAATTGGTTTTGTTATTGTAAAAAACAATACTACTGGCCTCAGTGACAGTCTCCACCTCTACACCACAAGCTATCCCTTTGTTCCTTCCCTGACCTGCCTCACAGTTTACCCGAAATGGCAACAGTCTATCCTAATGTAGATAGATATCACCAGCTTCTGTCTTGGCACCATTACCCCTTGGAATTATAGACCTCGCCTCTGTTTCGCTCCACATCTTCAGGAGAGTGTTGTCAGTGTGAGATATAATTGTATTTTGGCCAGTCTGTCTCACACTTCCCTATCTGCCAAAGTTATGAGGTTTAATAAAGGACTTAGGTGGATGTGATGTATTCTGGGATCAAAGGCCTGAAGATCATTGTAACCATCACCTCTTTCAAGACTACCATTTACTTATAGTTGGCCTGTGTGGGGAGTTGAGCACAGCACAGTCACTAACTTTATATCATTGCTAACAGTAGCTAGACAACAGGCTGACAAGCAGTGCAGAAGTGAACCCCAGCCAGAGAACAGGTAGAAGGGCACCAGTGACCACAGGAACAGCTGCAGGGGGGTCAGCTGTGAGAAGAGAGGTGAAAATGCTTCTCAGAAGAAGCCACGAGATAGCCTGGCAGATCAAAGCAGCAACTGAAAGTGCCTGTCAGACTCCAATGTGCATGTAGTGTAGGGAGGGCATGGTGAGATTCTCATCAATTAACTAAGCCCTGAAATTGCAAAACGTTACAACACTGATGCAAGATCAAGAGGAAAACACTAGCTGAGTTTTGTCCTATCTCTGCAAAAGACTTTGCAAGTTGCAGAGAAAAAAGGACAGAGAGCCCATCAGAAAAGATCAACACTGTTTTCTTGGAAAGCTGAAGAGAACATAACTTATTTTTCATGCACCATGTCTCAGGCCTAACTTACACAAGCCATTCATTATACCCACCTCCCCTCAAATCTGCTGATGCTGCCAGGTAGGCAAAATTATCCAGGCTGATAACATCAATGATTGGACTCACCACTCGAGTATAATCCTGAGGGAGAGAGAAAGGGGGGGAAAAAAAGGGAATCAGGCTTGTCTTTAACATCTGACAGAGCTGCCAGAGATCAGAAAACACAAAACGTGCCACACAAAGCTGCACATGTAAATCTTTGTCTGGTTTCTCCAGTACAGTTCTGGTAGCTGCACAAGGGAACTGTGGCCACTACATTCAAACACAGACATGGTGGGTGCTAGCCAGTTGCACTCCATGAATGCCAGGAATGGAGTCGGACCCCAATACCCAGGAGTGCTGCTAACAGCTCTTTATTTCCTGCCCAAGTCACAAAGCATGAATCACTGTCCCAAAAGTTTTGTGCTTGCTTTTGATATCTACTGACAGCATACTTTCTGTTCAGCCATCTTTGAATTAACTCATAATCATCAGCCTAGAAAATATCAAACCCCTAGTAAAGCATCTTCCTAAGAAGTACTATGAATCACACTTAAGAATCATATTGCAAACATTATAATATATATATAATACATTATGTACATTAAGATATTGTGAGTACTTTATTGCTATTAAGGGGTATAGATATTTGCAATTTTCCTTTGCAATCCTTTTAGCACATAGAACACTTTTTCAGCATCATGGCACAGGGGATCAAAGACAGTCTTGTGACAGCTGACATATAAGATGAAACAGAGCTGGCAATGCCAGAAACAGCACCTTGTTATTGAACAGCTGACAGTGTCCATGCCTTTCCTATCAAACCTTCATTTTGTGCCTTGCAATAGTTCCTCCTGATGGAGCACACTTGGTTAGAATGGCACATCCTAAGTGAGAGTTATCATTCATGTTTATTCCCCTTTGTGCTGTGATGGTTGCCCAACACAAGTGTGTTTGCCCAGCCTGGGCCCACTGGCACAGACCTGGCAGCCTGGTGTGCCAGACACTACTACAGCCAATCAATACCAGGGCTGCCTAGAGAAAGACTGAAATCTGAACTAGGGTGCATATCAGAAATGTAGGAAGTATGTCAGAAATAGGCTGGCCTGAAATCTGCTCCCTAAAAAATCAGTCTACTAGAGTCAGCGCACAAGCTTTTGCAATTTAGACCCTTCCCTGAAGAAACAAGTGCGTTTCTTTCTGCTTAGGGACCCCTATGCTGCCTGCTGCTGTTGCAGCTTAACTTAAAGACCAATAGTAAAGTAAACAGTTACGGGCTTCACAGACAGAGAATTTATTGAACAGGAATGAAAAGGAGAAGCTTTTAAGTTATCAATCCTGAAGTTTCACCTTCTTCCACTCCATCATATTAAGCCAATCAGATGTGGACACGAAGCATCATTAATGCCTCCATCCCTTCTCCTGGAGCCCATTACTCCATGGTATCCTCTTTTCAGAGGGGATCAATCACAGCCATTTGCAAGCATGGCTTGACTTCTCCCATCACCTCTCCTCTGCTTTCTCTTACAGCAGAGCTGTATGTCTCCCCATCCACCTCTACAGTGCAGACAGGGTGACAGCTGCTAACATTTCCACCTCATTTTCACTCTTCCAGCCTCACATCAATCCTTTGCCAAGTGAACCATTATAGGGACATTTCTGCACTCACAGGCAGCTTCTCTGTGCTAGGAAGTTGCCTGCATGTAGATGCTGTATGTTCGCAGTTCCATTGGAATATTAATGGAAGGAAAATTTTAGGAGTGACAAGGCAGAGGGGTGGGTCCAGCAGCAAGAAGGGAGACAGAAAACATGGAAAAGTTGCACAGCATGCTGCCAAAGTGGCTGTCCTGTGTGCAGGTGAAGAGGACTAGGAAGCACAACACTTCCAGGAAATATGAGGTCCAAGTTGATGGTTCCAGCATTCAGCATTGCACCCCATCACTCTACAGCTCCTGCCTTTTCACACTGGCAAGCCCATTAGGGATCTCTTGCCCATCTAGCTCAGGCTGTACTTTCCTCTGTAACAGCCTGCCTGCCTTGCCAGGCTTTGTCCTCACCAGTACTGTTAATGGCATGTAAGGGCAGACGATCCACCAGCACAAGGCAGGACAGCTCCAGCCATCCCAGAGGGGGACATGGTACTCACCTCTTTCACTCTCTGAAGCATTGGCTGCAGCCACTCGCTGTTGACTTCACAGTGACTGTCCAAGAAGGTGAGAATGTCAGCTGTGGCCACTTCAGCTCCTCGCACCCGAGAGCGAATCAGTCCTACAGTGAGGAAAAGACAGCAAAGAAACAGGAAGATTGGAAAGGGAAACAACTGAGCCTCCTTCAGAATAAATACTTTGTGTGGCCATTACAAGGGAAGAGCAGTTGATTCTCTTATGTCACATCTCCATGAGCAGCAGAGAGCAGCTTTATCAGGGCATTCCCTAGGGACAGTCAGCTGAGCCCTCTCAACACACAAAGAATGACTTCTCCGGTCACTTCTGTCCATGACACAGAACTTGCATCTGGCTCCTTCTCTTCCAGCTCTCCCTACAGATACCTTGCTGCTACATGCTTGCTGTCTCTCCCATTGAGCATCCTGATGCCTCTCTTATCAATTCCCCATGACCAAATTCTACTCTCTCTTTTTGCCTTTCTTACTGCTTATCTGCTTTATTCCCATTTGTCCTTTATTCTGTCCTGCAGTCAGAGATATCAGCCTGCTTCTCAGATGTCTCCTTACTTCCCTACAGACCATCTCACTATGTGGGATGCCCTTTGTGAACTAAACAGTGGTTCCTGTCTCTCATTCTAGATCCTCACTCCAGGCCTGCTGTGTACTGACAGCTTTACAAATAAGCCAGCACATGTGAGTTAAACTAAAAAGCAGCTGGAAAAGTCAGTTACCATTTATGCATGTAAAAGAAAGCACTTTCCTTAATTGTACCTCCTTATGATAGATATGTGATTGTTTTTCCTTCTCCCACATCTCCTACATGGCTTATTATCTTGCACTCTGAGTTTAAAAGGACAGGACTTACACCTACATCTTAATTCATAAAGAACATAAAATGTGGTCTTTGTTCTAGCCAGGGCCTCTGGACACCAATTCTCATTATTTAAAGTGTGAAATGTGAGCCCTGAAGCCTGAGAGTTGATAAGCCATGTTCTCCCTTCACAGAGCCTCCAAACTAGAATATCAAACCCTTATAGTGAAAAAAACAATTGTAACTATAAGAAACAACATGTAAGCAGCTGTCAGGCAAACAGGGTCATGTGGGAAAATATGCAAAATCTTTGCACCTACAAAGCTTTCCACACTCACCTTCTCGACGTGTGTTTCGCAGACACTTGACCTTTGGGATCTTGGTAAGGAGCTGGCAGTCCTCAGCTTAGGGAAGGAAAAAGACACATTTGGCACACAAGCATGAATTACCTGGCTTCAACAGAGAGCCACAATTAACTGTTCTGTTTCTCCATGGGAGGGGAAATTGTACTTTCTCTTAACATCGCATCCATCAGCCTAATGGCCTTAATCCTGTTGTCTAAAGAGTACACAGAAGAGGACTGACGGCCTGCTGTCCTCCTCAGACAGCTGAGCCTACATTTCCCAAACCTCTGAGCAGCCACACCTCCAACTCCCATGCTCAGCATTTCACAAGAACAAAGGGGTATGTGCTGGGAGCATAGCACCAGGCATGGATGAAATGGAGGAAACACCAGGAGCCAGGGCTGCAAATGACCAAAGTGCCACGGAAAACAGAGTTCTGTCATACAAAGGGATCTTATCTGCTCCCTTTGTCTACAGCGGCTCATCTGGGCATTACTCAACATTTGTTGTCAGGGCAGTTTCTGCTTGATTTTGCTTAATAAAGACCACAGAGATGTGACCTGCTTCCTTGGAGACACCAGTACCTTAACAGAGGGATGCATGACCAAGGGCTTTGTTGGTGTCTTGCCAGAAACAACTAGTACCTCTCTTTTACATTGCCCAGGGAAGATAACAGAGAGGAACAGTTACCTCCTCCAGCCCAGCTGTACCAGTGAGCACTGAGTCTTTAGTTCTGTCATCCATCCTCTCTCTTTTCCTGCCGTAGCAGAGGTCATAACAATTTCTAACTTGCTCTTTTTTCTTGCTCCATCAAGTTCACCCCAGTTTCCACATTTATTCCACATTCCTTTTCATGTCTCATGCCACCCCTTTCCTGCAGTCATCCTCCCACAGACTGAGTACTCTGGGGAGAATGCAAAGGCCCTTAGCCAAAGTGCATCTCTTAGCATGTTACTGTACAAGTATTCTCAAGAATACATTCAATCTGAAATACTGCTCTTATGTGGGCACTTTGGCAGCTGCTGCATCATCCAAGGGAAGTGGCAGGTGCTCTGAATTACAGAGTATCACGATTTTGCTGGACTTCTGCTACAAATAAAGACAATGATCTCATCTTGGCCAAGTCACAACTTCGGGTATGAGAATCTTTATTAAGTCATTCACTCTGCAGGAGTGGAGCACATCACTCTGCCCATAGCTACTTGCAAGAAAAGACAGAGACACACTCTCAGTATCTTTGGAGAAACTGAGGCAGATATTAAAGCAAAATGTCAGACCTCAAACATGTGCTAAAGTACCTCCATGGAGGTGTCCCAGGAGAGTGGCCATATCCATAAACATTCAGCTGCCAGTGAAAAAATGAGAGCTGTCAGAGGATGGAGCTTTTAAAAAAATCTTTCTATTTAGCTAGGAGCCTAAATGTGAGTTTTTTTGGTGAGCCCTGTGCAGAACAGGTACCAGAAATCTATCATTGTTGATCTGGAACACTTTACCCATTGAGAACTGAATTTTTAGGCACTGAGTGTGGGACACTCAGGATTATTTGTTGGAAGTGCTCAGAAACACCAAGCTTCTACAGCTGAGCACAGCTCAGTACTTATTCAAATCACACTGTAAAGCTCTCAGAAACTTAAATCTCTCATCTCAGCATCCACCTTTAAAAATGGTTTTCTTTGGCCAAAGCTATGTAAGTATTTAGCTCCAAAATCAAAAGAGCATTGCTTCCTTACCTCAGCAGGGCAAGGTGGACATTTGCAGCTATCTGTAAAGCATTCTGAAGGAGTAATTATCAATTATTATAAATGGTACATAACTAGATTGTCCTTGAATCTAGCACACATCATGGGAGAAGCAGGAAGTCTTCTATCCCCACCATCTCACCACTACTACACAACAGCAAGGAGCAAGAGCAACTGTACAGATGGAAAAGAGTCCACAGTCTCCAGTCTGCAGATCTGGTGGAACTCATGCAGTAGACCCTCCATTCCTGTGCCAAGCTGCAGAAGAAGGCATGGTGCTGCCCAAAGCAATACCTTTCCACAGCTTCCCACAGGGACACCTGGGATCCTGGACACAGGGAGGCAGTCAGACAGTCTTGCCCTGGTCTGCCTGCAGGACCCCAGGCAGCAGCTGTCTGTAGGCTCCACTGCATCCTCCTGTTCTCTCTTGGTCTGTAATTACCCACTCTGCACATGTACAGCATTCGTACATATATACCTGTGCTAATCAGCTCACCAAATGGTGCATAATGAACCTAGACAGAGATCTCTGGCAACCTAGGCAAAACTGCCAAGCTGACAGAAAAGGAAGACTCAATGGAAAGAAAAAGAGAGGAAGCAGCTCTGGCCTCTGCCATGCAGATGGCCAGACATTAAACACAGAAAAATTTGCTTTTTTTTCTTTTTCATATAGACAAGAGGGAACGGGAGGGAGAAGGACTGAACAGAGCAAACAAAAAGCAGGAAAACAGAAGGGAAGGAATCAGTGCAAAGGAAGTAAGTTCATACTTACGGTCTGAGCTGAAGTCATCTACCAAAATGATCTCCTGAATGAGACTGGGAGGGGTGCGGTTCAGAACACTGCAGGGACCCAGGGAGGAAAAAGACACTCTTTGTGAGCTGCCATAATGACAACAATGTTAGGACTGACAGAAATCTGCCATGCTAGGCATTACAGCAGGAATACCAAACTCCAGTAAAGTGGAAGTGGTGACCTTGCCCTTGGAGCAGGGTTCATTGGCAGGAACCTAATAGCAAGTGGGAGCATCCCAGAGAGCCATGGCATCTCAGACAGATGGACAAGGACCCACAGCCAGCAAGGAGACTGAGGGACTTGCCTGGGGACAGCTAGCTAAGGATGCTGCTGCATGCTCTCTGACTCTAAATAAAGAGAAGAAATGGAGAGCCCAATGCCCATTCCCATCTGCCAGGCTCTGGGAAAAGTTTGTCTTTGCTGGAGCATGGAAAGAGCTACCACTTTCCCAGCATGGAGCTCTGTCTCAGTGCCACAGATGAGACCTGTTTGTGCTTTCTCACCAATTCACTTCTTTGGAAGGGAATATTGTCAGTATTGCCTTGGCAATATACTGGATTTGGAATTATTTTCCTCTTTGGCTTGTTATTTCTTTCAAACCAGCCCCATACTTGCTGAAAGCACCCCCTTTCCTCAGGCTGGTTGCAACACACCCTGCAATACCCTCAGGACTGCAGCGAGTTTGCATCTGCAAGGCATAGGGGCTTAAACACAAGGAGGGATAAAAGCTTCTGCCCTCCTCAGAGGTCAAAGAACTCTGGTACCCTGGAATCTGAGCAGTTTGGTTCTGAACTCTTAGTCGCTCATTTCTTTAAAATGCCTGAACTCATTTTACATGAACTTCAAGTCTCTCCCCTGGCTCTACAACCATCACACAGCATGTTCCCCCTTCAATGTTCCCTCCTCCAATGCCTCTATGAACAGGCAGGTTCTCATTCACTTCAACAAGATTGCTCAGTAATGCTTACGCACCTCAATGTAGAGGACAATTATGCATATTTTAATACAAAAACCAGGGGTAAAAACTGTCCCCTTAGTTCCAGCAACCCGTCTCATTTCAGTGACACCTGCTCTCCTATTTTGAGCAATTCTGAAGAAAGATTGCTGGCTTTTTTTCTCTTTTGGGAGCTTTTTGTTTTATAAAGGAAACAGACAGCAAAAGTAATCCCATACTCTCAGGTAGGAAGCAGTAGAGAAATAAATTACCATCTTGTTAAGTAGCATCACTGATGGCTTTGCATACAGAGCCAAAAGTTTCCTTAGTTTGTGAGTTTTTTCTGCCGTCTTACACAGCAACATTCTCACTGTTCTGCTGCTCAGTATCACATCCCACTCTATTTCAGATTTATGCTGCTTTATATGCCTCTGATAGTATTTGTGTTTTGAGCTTACATGTCCCTAGATGACTGAGCTTGCATTTTTTAAAAACTGAATCTCATTTACTTCACTTGGCATATATCTCTCTGGATCCTCTCGTATGGTGGTAGGAGGTGAAGGGGATGTTCCTCTTTGCCATTCTAAGTGCAGCTTCTCCCAGCACAGCCATCATCTGCATATTTTACAGACAAGGTTGCCCTGCACTGAAATTCTTGTCTGTGCAAAGCCAGTGCAAAAAAATCCAGACAGACTGCATCCTGCAATATAATGACTGTAAAATGGTATTCTACACCTTCTCCCACTAGCCTGACTATTGGCAATGCTCACATTTTCTTCACAAGTTTCAGGTCTTTCAACTCAACTGGGGAAAAAAACCCCAACATTTTGTTCTCTCTTCCTTGCCTGTCCACTGATTCCCCAGAAGAGAGAACACACTCCTTGAGGAGTTCAGGCCTCCTTGTACAATGTCCAGTTCTTCTCTTAGCTCTGGAATAATTTGCTGTGGATCCTTGGGAAAGGCACTTAACCTTTGCACTTTTGTCTTGCTGTTTGCAAAGACCACAGTAATCCTAGATTTGTCTTCACTGAGGTGCTGAGACTGGTATGACAATCAACTCCTTTTAGGCACAAAAATACATTATTAGAATTCCAAAATCCAAATGACAATTGCCTTTTACAGCAGAAATGCTAACTGTTCTCCCTTCATCTCATGGATTCCCTACCTACTTTGTCTTTTCTCACAGCTTCCTTCTTCTCTCTGTATCAATGTCCTTACTCTCTTGTATGACATGACATCACGTCAACATTGCCAATGACTTTCTCTCCTCTGATGCTCTGTCCATCCCCCACCAGCTCACAGATAATCCTGTTTATTCTAGATGTTAGCAAAAGAGCATCTTTTTTCCCTTTGCTCTAACATAATATCCTCTTTTGCCATCATTAAATCATCATTGTAATGAGATGCTACACCAAATGCTCCAGCATTACAACAGCATCCTTTTAATCAGAATTTTTACAGGCTCTCTGCCTAGACACTGAACCACTGACAGCTGTTTGAGTCCATTAACTCAGAGCCTGACCATTCACCTTTACATCTGCACCAAAACCAAAGAGTCCCTGCAAAAATCAGAAAGAGAAAAGGACCAGACAACAAAGAAGTGGACTTTCCCTTCTGTGAGAACAGTCAGCGCAGAAGAATTGATTTTATCGCTTAATGACTAATCACGCACAGACATCCATCACTGAAAATGCCTTTTGAGTGACAGTAGTTTCTGAAAGAGAACAGGATGCCAAGCAAGTAACTGGTTTGAGAGTGACAGCTGTGTCCTACCTAGGAAAAGAGACTGAGCAGGCAAGCAGCTCTTGACTGACACACATCTCTTGTGGGACTGAGGATGCCAGCAACACGCCATTTGAACTGGCATGTCCACAGATTCTGTCTGAAAGTCCATTTCCCTTTTTTTTTTTCCTATTCCCCTTCTTAGTCTCTTGGTGGATATTTTTAGCCAATTGTCTTTCTCTACACTGAAAACAAATAAAATTTGTCTGAAGGACTCCCTGCATGGGGCTAATCAGATTGGGGGCAGCATGGCATGTTGGCGTGCTGGCCTGGTCCCCTTGGCAGCTTGCAGGCCAGGCAGCAAGTCCACCTGACTGTTGCCTTTCCCTAGAGCAGAGGAGGAAAAATGGCTGGAGCCTACAGCAGAAAGCAGGCGTGCAGCCCATGCTGCCTCTGGAGACCAGGTGCTGAAGGCAGTAAGTTACTCCTCCTCACAGTCACTCCTCTATTGCCCCCTCTCCCTCATACACAAACATTTCTCCCATCTTCAAGCGGCAGCAATGGCACATCATTCCCATTGCTTCTATCCAGCAGCAGAGATTCCAGGGCCAGCAGGGAGTGCTTGGCAACTGCTGAGCTGCCAGACATGTTTGTGTGAGTCTATGTGTGCACACACGCAGGTGGGGTCTGCAGATCAGGATCTGGCCTCTATAGCTGCCATGTTTAAATCATCCTGAAATAAACTGTAATGCAGAAGTCTCATCCCTGGGTCATTTCCTTAGACATTATGGTACCAGCATTGCCACTTTGTTGAGTTAAACGACAGAGCTGTGAGAATAAAACAATAATGGCTCAGGGGAGCGCATTTAGGCTCCCTCTAGTCATAATTTAAGAACAGTTCAATCCAGTACCCTTTTCATATATTTCTTTCTAGAATTTTACAGTTTTATGGCTGATTTTTGAGTGCCCAAATTCGGGCACTCAATAGCCAGACTTGCAAAGATCTCAAGTGTTCTACTGACCTCAAAAGATTAGGCCTCTTAAAACACTTTCAGACACAGAAAATTTTGGGTTTGGTGCAGCTTATTTCCATCAGTTGTCCTCTTTCACCCCCACTTCTCTTATAGCATCCCGACAGCACAATTATGATAATAGAACTTGAGACAAGGCCCATAATTACAGTGGAATCATATTTAACTTTCACCAAGTGCATCTCAAACAGTTCATTCTAATTCTCTAAATAATCATGCTCTACCTAGCTTAAGAAAGCTCTTACAGATATAGAAATAATGACAAGCTGCAAGCCTGACTAGTCAGCAGGCAAGCAGGCAGTGGAATTTTATGCTTCCTGTTGCTTAATATCACACTGTGGTGCTCTGCAGACTCACAGCCAGGTCATAAACCCAACAGAACAGAACAGTCCTGTGTCTTTGATACTTGACTTAACCCAAAGTGCTAGAGATGCAATGTAATTACATAGTATTGCTGCACTGACTGCGTACGTCAATTGAGCAACACTCACAGCAGTAATTCAGCCTGGCACATTCAGATGAATTTTGCTGGAAGACAAAACCCTGAGGTTACAGAAGAGGCCTCAAGGAACACTGTGAAGTCTTCAACTCCTTCTATAACATCAGTGTCAACCTGCAAGTGGGTCTTAGCTCCATGTCTCTTCTAACAGTGCAGCCATGACCTGAGCCTTTACCTCTGTGTATGGTTGTCAACCCTCCAGTGCCTGAAAGGCAAGGGTCCTAGCCAATGCTTGGTTGTGTGACACTGCAAATACCGTAGAGCCCAAGAAGAACTAAGCCTTTGGGATCCCTCACCAGAGAGGGATAAATTATTGACACTTCTGACATGTGATTTAAGGGAGGAGTAAATCAATCACAGGCACTGGCTGTAAACCATCTGGCAATGAAGAGCCCATCTGCAGCCAGAAGTCTGTAAGGAAATTCTATCCACTACACCATTCACAGCAGAGTGCAGCCAGTTCTTCACAACTGCACTCCTCCAGTGGCAGCAGGATTGCAGGGACAAATTTGAACAGATGGGTCATCCATTTTTTAAGGTCTTTGTTAGGAGCTCTGGGTTGCAAGAGATAACATCTCAGAGACGGGTAGTACCACATCTTAAGTGCTGTGTCCAGTTCTGGGCTTCCCAGGACATGAAGTGCTGTGTCCAGTTCTGGGCTTCCCAGGACATGAAATGCTGTGTCCAGTTCTTGGCTTCCCAGGACAAGAAAAAGTGGGACGTGCTGAAGCAGCTCCAGTGAAGGACCACTAAGATAATTACGGGACTGCATCAGATGTATGAGGTGAGCTTGAAAGAGCTGGGGTTGTTTAGCCTTGAGAAGAGAATGCTCAGACAGTTTGCTGAGTCTCCATACTTGGAGACACTAAAATCTGAACAGGCACAGCCCTGAGCAACCTACTTCAGTTAACCTTGCTTTGAGAAAGCCTGGCCTGTTAGGGTGTCGGTGATGCTCATCTGCTCATTAGTAAACATCACTTCCATAGGATCTGGATATCAGTTTCTCTCTCTATGTAATGTTCTGCTCTGAATATCACCTTCTCTTCATTTTAACTATCATGGCATCTGGCTGCCTTGAAATTTGATTAGCTGCCTTGAAATTTTCTGACGGATCCTACTACCATGGTTTCCAAGCACCTAAACATTTACTGTCTGACCTATGATGGAATCAGCAGAGATCTCCTCCCATTGCCCTAGCAGCACCATGGTTTCCAACACCTCTGCTCATTTTCTGACTCTGTAGGACTCATAGTATGGTTCAAATGAAAAAGAAATTATAGAAGTAAAAAGACAAAATGTGTTAATGCAATATATACAGGTCTCTGGAAAGACAATAGCACCAAACTTGGCAGACAGAAACTCAGCCTTCTAGCCATGAGGCCAGCTTGAAAAAGCCTGTTATTTATTCACATAGAACATTTCTCTAAGTCCATAGGACCTGTCAGGGGAAGAAGTGGCAATGATGAATAATGCATTCCTGCCCGTGATATCATCAGCTCAACCTTCTACACAGGCAATTCACTCTCCCTTCAGCCTCCACAGGCTGTTCCTGGACCTGCATGCAGGCTTCAGAGACCCTTTGACAAATGACTTGATAAGTCAGAAAGGGTAGAGGGCGTTTTTTCCTGTGAAAACTAAAAGGAAAGAAGCCTCCCTGTGTTCTGTGGGGGTGATGGAAGAGGGGGGTGAAGGAGCAGTTGGAATACTGCTTTGTGATACAGATGACTGCATGCTTCCATCTATTTGGGGATGCTGACAGGCCCTATGCCACCTATTTACATAGTTAGATTTGGCCACTACTGATACTCAGATATGGAGAGACACCAGTACAAGATAGCAATTGTCCTGCAGGCTCAGCAGGGTCCATTTGCAAAGCCCCGGGGAGAATGTGGTGGGCCATCAGGCTCACCAAGTGATTCTGAGCAGGTGCTCAGACTACAAAGAGCTCAGTCTCCACAAGACTTGTCCATCATTTTCTGCTTGAAAGACTTACAAGCTGTGCTCCCACCTATGTTGAGCCAGTCCCAGCTCCTGTAACATGTGCCCTAGCAGGGAGCTGGCTGCTTATTTCTGCTTATGGAACACAGTCCCTCCCAAGCCTCCATCCCTCGCTGCATCTGGCAACACACAGTGTTCTCTCTGGTCTCTCTTCACTCTTCCAAACCAAGCTCATACAGACTCTTTTCACTGGTGGATGCAAGCCCAGCAGCCCTTTCCTGCTGCTCATGATTTCCCCCATAGGAGCCATACAGTGGCTAACTGCAGATATGCTCTGTAATTGAAGATATGCCCACACTGCCAATCCAAGCCCCTGGCTTGTCCTGGTGGGCCAGCTCAAGGGTAGAACACTAGCACTAGGAGAACTGCAGTCACCCTGCTTGTTTAATTGCTGGAAAATGCCTAATTCTCCACCAGTACCCTTCCTGACTCCATAGTCCAGGCCCAGCACCCCTTGCTGAACTCACCTCTTCACTGTGCGGAGCAGGGTAGATCGTGCCTCATTGTGGAAGGTGATGATGAGACTAGTAGCTGGCAAGTCAGTGTCGTAGCGTACAGAAGTGCACCTGCAACACAGCAGAGCAGAAGTGTAAGCTAAACATCAGCCAGCAGCGGCCACTGCAGCAATACAGCTAGAATTTCTAAGAAGACAATAATATGCTAAAATCAGAAACAGTCCAATTGAGTTGCAGCAAGGGAGGCTTCAGCAGACTGTGCACGGAGGTTGGCGGAGCTTAAAAAGAACTGTGCATGCAGAAAGGCAAGGTTTTGAGGCTGTGATACTTAAGCTCACAAAGCTGCATGCTAAGGAGGGCACATGGGTTTTATAGCAAACAACGTTTCAACCTCATAGACTCTAGTCCCTGGATCTACCTGTGATTCAAATAAAACCTTGTTTATTCATGCATAGGACATGCATATACTAAGGATGCGTGGAGCTGGTACACCCAGGCATCACTGCATAAAGTACTTCAAATTCATTGGACATTGAGCTTTACAGAAAGGAAAACACAAGCTAGTGCTGTGATCTGCATTGGGGAGTTGCTGAGGTTCAACACTAATAGCTCGGCTGGCAATGAAGAGCAATTCCTTCTATCTTCTCATCTGACTTTGTAATGTTAGGAACATACATTCTCACACTCAGAATCAAGGATTAACTTGCACTATGGCTGTTCATACCCTGTGGAGAAGAAAGTTTCTGTGAGAGGAAATGTGAATATTGAATCCAGTTCTGGCAGATTTGGGCTGACCTTCCTAACTTCCAGCCAGCATCAAACTGAAGTCAGTCTGCACTAAATCCCTGTCCGATGAAGAGTCCACACCTGTTTTTAACAACTCAAGGTTATGCAGAGACTGAATTCATCCTGAGAGGGAATACAAATCACTTCTTAAAGCCACTACTTGTATGTCCACATTTACTTACTATTCTTTTATGGTTATTGCTATATCATCACATTCAATCCTCCTGGTTTATGACTTTTTCATTGCAATGTTTTATTAAGGGGACAGCAGCTTCATACAACAATTTATAAACATATAAAGAAACCTTGATAAAGACTAAAGAGGAAAATGTGAAAGCAGACATGAGACATACCATATATATTATTGTTTCAAAAATAACTCCATGATGTAATGCATACAAAATGTATTAAGGAATCAGGAAGCAGAAAAGCAGAAAAGGCTGGTGTATGTGTTATTTGGAAAAGTCTTCCCAGGATTTCATTATTACTACAGCACCACAGAGGACAAGGACAAGGTTTGCACTTGAAAGTTGACCCCCTCTTTGCTTTGGATCAAAGAAACAGATACATGCTAAGTCCGAAGGAGCTTGTAGGATGTGGAATCAAGTATGTCCATGCTCTGCTTTGGTGCCTGAAGAAAAATTGATGTGTTAGTGACCTACTGACTCCCTCCATTTCTTAAACACAGAGCCAGGTCCACAATCTAACTTGTATAATCTGAAATGAGTCCTCATCCTGAGTTGCCATCCCAGCAACTGTTCAAATATTGTTATAAGACAAGATACTCAAACACAGTTCCCTCATTTTCAAACTGTCACCCTTGCAAAGGGGAGGAACATGGAAATAGGTTTATTTGTTCTGATTATACACTACTTTGGACTCCCCATTGCTCAAGGGAATCCTTGCAAAGTTGGGTCTGAAATGGCCATACAGGGGATTACATATATGTTGCTCTTCAGACTGAAGTGCACAGATGATGCTTTGCACAAAAAGCATGCTCTGCATGCTAACACAGATCCAAATAAACAATAATTCACCTCTGAAGCGAGCTGGTTTTAGGCCAGAACATGACAGCAGATAAAAAGAAAACACCAACTCTGCATGGCAGGGAGACTTGTCAGTAGCACAGGACATGTAACCACTGCCTCCAAGTCACTAGGAAGCCAATCCCAAGTACTATGCTGGGGAACAAGAGCACAAGACTTGGATCCCACAACCAAGGTCCCGACTGCTTGCCTTCACAAGGACCCTGATGGCTGTCAGTGCTGGCAGGCTTACAAAGCTCCGTGTCTCCTGACATCTTTTCACAGTTTCAATTTAGCTAGATGCCTGGTTTCCTGTTCCCAGCAGCTGTGAAATATTGCTTTGCAACCACAGATAGGGTTTAGGAGTTATGTAGACCATTTTACACTATCCTATCACTATCAGACCTACAGTTCTCAAGATACAGCACTACCTTTTTGTACTCCAGAAACTGTATTACCTGAGCACTATTACCAATTTAAAGATGAGTTTATTCAGCAAAATAAAGTAACCTCCAGCAAAAAAAGGACAGAACAATGAGGCCTTTGCAAGCCACAAAACACTGTACTTCCATGTTAGTTTCATCTCCACTCCAACAGCCTTCATCCAAACAGTAATGCTGAGGCCGGAAAGAAGGCACTAAACCTGCTTCAGACAGCCAGGGCACAGCAGGTGAGGAACACTAGAGCAAAGTAAGGCTGCAACAGAGGTATACTTCACAGCCAGGAGAAGGGGTTGCTGAGGGAAGCTGTGATTGTGAGGGGAGTTATGCAAAGAACAACTGTCAGATGAGCAATCTGAGCTGCAATGGAGGGCCTATACTAAAACAAGGTGATGTTTGGACCTGGAAAAAGATATGCTAGAAAGGTCACAAGCTGGGGCTGAATTAGTCAAGGATCTCTGACCGTGTGAGACCTTTCCAGATTAACCATGAAATTCAGTGAAGTAATGAACCAACGCTGGCAAAGAAAAACCCAAAACATACTTGGTCAACATTGCAGAGCAACACAGAAGGATGGTGGTCTCCTCCACCAAGTAGCAGCCATGGCTTGGAGCAAGGGCTGCAGGGTACCTGTAGTGCCTGGTGTCCCGAACAGGTCGATCACTGCTGAGTCTGTCGCTCTCCAGCTGATTAAAAGCATGCTGGCGGTAGGGGTCTTCTCCAGCCTTCAGCACCTTTGAGGACAAATAAGCCTTCTCATCAAAACCCCTCCGGCTGTTCTTCTCTCCTTGGGGAGCCCTCGTCATCTAGAGCAGAGACAAGCATCAGAGCATCAGGGAGAGCAGCTGACCTATGGTTAGACATAGGTATAATGTTCAGACATTGCCACACATCTGGAAGTGGCTCAGGTTTGGGGGAAGACAGGATAGACAAGAGCTTAAAAATGAGAGCAGGAAACCCTCACAGACTGGGTTTTATAATTGCTTTCCTGAGGAAAATTGCAGGTCTCACTATCCTTGCTAACTGAGCTTGGGATGAAAGCTGCTGTTCCTGATAGCAAAGGAAGCACCAAATTCCCTTTAGCACTTGTTACATAGAATGTGTGAGACTGCAGGCATTTGAAATCCTTCCAGGCGATGCATGTTTGAGAGCAGTCTCCAGCCAAGGTGGCTGAAACACAGTATTTTGAGGAAAAACAATTTCAGCCTTTTGACAACCACTGTGGCATACAAACACAGAGGCAGCTGTTTTAACAGGTTCCCTGCTGTGCCTTGCCCAGATCTGCCCAACCTCACAGAAGTCCATGACACAATTGGGAGCTGCACGTGACTCTCCTCAGCACCCCACAAGAGTTAAAACACCTGGGCCATCCCTGTCTCCTCTCCTAATTTTTCTCTAGCTTTCCAAGGCCATAGAGTCAGTGCAAAACTGGCACCTAAAAACCATTCACTAGGGCCACCAGGAGAGAGGACAGGCACAGTTCTGGCCCATGCTGAACTCTTAGACATGAGATTTTGGTTGGAAACAACATACAAACTCTAATATCGGCTTATAAAGCAAACAGGGTTGCTTATACAATAAAAGCAATTTAACAAATTGTCTGTGGTAGCTGTTTGATAGACCAAATCATGAACAAGCCATAAAATACTCTCAATCTTGTGTGAAGGAGTGCTGGAGCTCCCTAAAACTGCTGCAAGAGGCATATACTGGCATATACATGTCTCATTCAAAGCACTAGGTAATTCTCAGACCCTGAGATCCTTCTGTGTAAAATAGTTGGGATACCCTGTAATACCAGGCTGGATCACGTTTCTCCCACTGCTAAAGGGCTTCTTTAAGGAGTCAGAGAGAGCAAGAGATTAAAGAGTGGTCCCCAGTATCACACAGCATTTTGGTTCAGCCATCTTACTGGGTTGGGAAAGAATTCAAGAGGCCCAACACCACAGTAAATTCCTTAAGTGAGAGAGCACTTAGAAGAACATGCATCTCTCCACCTTTCTCCAAAAAGGGCTACCCGGCAGTGCAGACAGCCCTCGGAGAACCAGACAGCTGGATAAGAGGATAGCAAATTAAATTTAGCATAGAGAAATGCAAGATAATGAACATTAGAAAAAACAAATTGAACTACCCATATACATTGACAGATTCCAAATGAACCATAACCACTCAGGTTACAAATCTAAGCATGCCCATGGACAGCTCAAATGAAACCCTGCACTCGGTCTGTCAAGATGGGAAATACAGCAAATTGAGTGCACTGCAAATGGGACAGAGAAAACTGAAACCATCGTGAACAATTACACGAGTCAGTGACAGCTCAACAGCTGAGGCCAGAGCACAGGTTTTGTCAAGCCTGTCTCTGGAAAGAACCTACTGGAGGATGAAGAGAAATTACAGGTTAGGACTATTCCATTTGGAGAGAAGATGAATGAAGTCAGAAAAAAAAAAATTAAGGGAGCGCATAAAATTATGCCTAACACAGCCAAGGTCAGCCTGATGCTCAGATTTCCCTTTCTCACCATACAAGGGAAATGTCTTTTCATAGGAAAAATACAGTGTTCTTATTTTCAACCCAAAGAAACTGTTCCAATCACTGCACAACCAAGCCTATGCTTATGGATTTACCCAAGCATAGGACACACATAGTCACACTCCAGTGGATGTCTGCCTCTGTTCCACTCCTCCAAACAGAGAGTGCCATGCCCTGTCACCCCTTCTCAAGGGATGCTGCCGCCATCCTCTCCCACCCCTTGCAGCTGCCACCACTGCAACCACACTGACTGGGCATCTTGCTGGGCCATGGTAATGTCTCAGTTACTTTCATGGCTGGTTTCACAGCCTGCTGCCTAGAATCTCCCTTGAAATTATATTTTCAGTACGATGAAAATAATTACGTGCATACCTCTAAAAGCTGAAATATTTTCTTTCTCTAAATCACCCTAGGAGTTTTTTCAGACTTAGCTTTCATTTCTCTTTTCCTTTCACCCCAGAAAATAACACTGATTACCAGCAAAAGCTCAGATTATCGTGTGCCTTTAAATATTTTGGAGTCACTCGCTTGCCCTCTGCTGCCTTTGTCTCCCTGAGCCCTCGAAAAGTAACAGCTGGTGTTGGTGTATATTATCAGGAATATAGCAGAAAACGCTGGAACTGGCAACAAGTCTTCAGAAGGTATTTTTCTCAGGGCAGCACGAGGGCTGGGGACTCCTCGTGGTGGGGAGCAGGGTCTGGCAGCCAAGGACCATTCCAGGGACGATCGCACACCCCAGCCAGAAGTTGGGCACCAGTGGGGAGCACCAGGGCAGCCCCACCTTGGGCGTTGGATGGGATGGGGGCCCACCTTGAAATGGCCCATGGCCAGGCAGGGCAAGGCTATTGAGAGCTGCAGACCAGCCCTGCTGCAGTGTCACTGGAGCAGCTGCTGAGAGACTTTGGGGTCCTGAACACAGGCAGGGTGGGAAAAGTCCCAGGGGGCTGACACGGGGTCCTGTGCCATGGGCAAGGCAGGGAGAATCCTGGGGAGTGGGCAAGGACAGGACTAGTGCCCTCAAGGTTATGACAGGTTTCAACTTGAATTATCAGGGGTAATTCCTCTAGATACTATGGTTCTCATATCACTTATACATCAAAAAGTGATAAAGGAGCACTTGGAATTGATTGTCAGTTAAGAATTAAATCCCACTTGCAGTTTTATCTCAGTATCTCTGTGATCTCCCTTCAGAGAAAAGGGAGGTTGCAGGGGATGATAGCTGGAAGGGCCTGGCTTCAGCTTCCAGAAAGGCAGCTAATCAATAGATAATCAACAAGTAATCAAACACTCATCTATGAGCACCAAGAAGATAACAAGGTAATAAATAGGAGCCAGTTAAGATTTGTCAAGACTGGATGATGTCAGAACAATCTAATTCTCTCCTGTGATTGAGTCATCAGGCTCAAGGGTGTGAAAAAGCAGGAGATAGATACATCATGACTTTGATAAGGTTTTTGATAGGGGCTGTTGAGCTACTGTCATTAGCAAGCTAGAGAAATAATAGTCTGGGTGAAACTATTGCAGAGCGGGTGAAACTGTTTGGAAAACCACTGCATGAGCAGAATTATTAGTTGTTCACTGTCAGAGCAGAGGGGCTATAGTGAGAGCAAGTCTTAAGGGTTTGTTCTGGATCCAGCACTACCCAGTATTTTCACAAGTACCTTGGATACTCAGAGTATGTTTGTCAAATCCATAGGAAATCCAGAAAAAATGTTGGACACATTGAGTAACAGGATTAGAATTCAAAATTACCTCAACACATGGGAAAAAAATGTCTGAAAACAGTAAATGCAACTTAATAGGGGCACCGCAGACCCCTACAGTTCATTGGGTCTGTGCTGATAGAAAACATGGCAGAAATAGCAGGGTAGGAGCTCCTCAGAAAAGCCCTAGACATTTACAGCTCCTTAGAAACCATAGGACAGCAAAGTCAGTTTAAGAAAGCAGAGCAAACACAATCCTGAGTGGAGCCTAGACAGCTATGAACAAGTCTGACAAAGTGAATATAAAGCTTATCTTTAAGGACTGACTTGCTTTATCAGATTCTTTTCCAAGAATATAGAAGTTGGACTACAGGACGTTGATCACTGTTAAGTAAAAAAAAAAACCCTGACAGGAACAATACAGATTCTCTATGTAACCCTGCCAACCCTCTGAGGAGGGCGGACTGATGTCTACCCCCTCTTTCCTGCCTCTTCACATTAACACCTCTCACTTCAGGAAGAAGTCAATATAAGCAAATATTACCTTTGGTATATTAAAGACACAGTGTGTACAGCTGAGTGCAGTCAAGACTTTTACCATACCAACAGGACAGTTCATACCCATAAGTCCTTTATGTATAGACACTCTCTATCCCTGTGCTTTGAGGCTGTGACTACAAGTGGGAGTTAGGGGAGCAGAAGACCCAGTTTCTTATGACTGATGCTCTGTGACGGATATTTAAAAAAACAAAACAAAACAAAACAAAAACAACCCAAACCAAGAAAAGTTCTACATGAAAGGAGAAATAAAGATGAATACGCACGAGAAATGTGAGTGTCTAGACTAGGGATTAGCAAACAGTTTGCTCAAATTAAGTTTTCTCCCAAACATTGCTGAGGCTTCCAACAAAATTCACATATCAAAATTTCAGGAAATACTCTAAACCTTCTAATCTTAGTTCAGCATTTTTCATCTTCACATATGCTTTTCCCTTTCAGTGACAGAATGGACTCAGATGCACTTCTGCTGTTCAAAGTGTGTTCTTATTTGTGTTTTGACGTGGTTCAAGAGACCAGAAACTATTTAAATAGTGAAATTAACTCGGTAAGCTAGGGATTAAGGGAAAGCAATTAATGCAAATCTATGAAAACTTGAGAAACTTATTTCTCAACTAGCACAGGGATATTCCTCTAGGCCTGATTCCTTGTGAAACAGCAAGGCTATAATACAGACAGTGCCATTGAGCTCTGTGCATTGTCACTGTCTGCCATTAGACACAGACACACCAACTGCCACACTGTGCTAACAGACACTGAAACCAGAGCTGGGGAATACAGGGCCACAAGATGCAATTTTTTAAACAGCAGGTTTGGCCAAATACAAAAAGAATAACCATACCCCAGGGGTCATGAGGAATTGTTACTTAATTAGAGTAGGGCATGCAAAATTCTCAGAGGTAAATGCAATTAATAATTTTACAGTAATTCTAAAATTAGTCCAACAGCAGTTTTATGTGACACAATGTACACTTTGCAACTCTTGCACTTCTTAGAGGTGTTTAGTGCTAGTACAACAAATGGAGCAGTGGGCTGCCAAGCTTGTCATTTGTTTTAAGCTCATTTTCATGATTGTGTCAGCTCTGTCAAACCCCAGAAATGCAAAGCATCAATTCCAAGCCATCCCCAGTAAGCATCTTTCCCTGGAGGACCTAACTGATCCATATGGACACAAAGCAAGACAGGGAGTAACCACTTCACCAAACTTTCTTCCCTTTCCAGGTCCCACTTCAATTTATTCCACTTCTGCAGCCTCACATGCTGCCACTGACATAATCCCCAACTCTGCCACTGCTTCCCTCCCACCAGCTCTGCAGGTCCAACTCCCCTCAGCAGATTTCTCTCCTCTGAACTGGTTTAATGCCAGCTTCTACCTACTGGATTGAGATACAACCTTGCTGGCTGAGCAAACCCTCTTCCTTGAGTGCAAAGGTCAAAGCCAAGTCACCTTTGCAAACCACAGCAGAGCCCCCCATAGGGGCCTCTATGGTGTGAAATTTTTCTCTGGAAAAGTCTGGGTCACCCCACATGCTCCATACACTGTCCCTGTGACCTGAAGACAAGTCCCAGAGTTGTCAAGACAGCACAGCACCACCACCAGCAATGAGACGCTGAGAAGCACAGCAGTGCTTGGGGAGGATGCTACAGAGACAGGTGCTGCTCAGCTCTGTAACCCATACACTGGCACATGGATGGACTATGAATGGCACAGACTACAGAGTGGGACTGAGAGCTAAAGCAACTCCCAAGAAATTCCCAGGAAGCAAGCTACTGCCTATGGGCTGAACCTGCAAGACAACGGGAGCAAAATGCCTGTCATAAAAGCCTTTGTTTTAGAGGGTGTGCTACATCTCCAGTTGGGTTAGGAATCTCAGTGTACAAATCGCTTTTGTTATGTCTTATGAAATAGTCTGTACACTTCTCCAAAAAATTGCTCATAGTACTTACAGAGAAAAGCCTGTGCCTAACAGCATAGAGCCTATTTTATTCATGCTTTGTTTAACTGTGTAAAGCATTTTAAATGTGGCTTAGGAACCATGCTCTTATGGAACTTCTACTAAGAAATGTTAATACAAATTATCACGGTTAAATAGAACTATCTCTGTTCTTCAAGTGCTGACAGCAGAGCTCAGAGACCAATTTGAATGTTTCATTTGTAGCTTGCACAAAATGGAATAACACAATGGAAGAAGTAGAGCTGCTTGACCAGCTACCACAGCAACTAACTGAGTCACAAAAGAGTTTCTACTGCCATCAACACTGGACAATCTTGAGGCCTGCTGCCAGTTCCAAACTGGGCTGGAAAGACCAGTGGTGGGCTCCCAGTAGAGGCTATTTCCAATGCCCTCCAAGAAGAGGCCACAGGCACCAGTTCCCGGAGCTTCTCCGGGCGCTGTGACAGAGCTATAGTTGCCAAGGGATAGTAACAGTGAGAAGTACAGGTCTGCTGGGGCTTGCTTTCCAGTACTGATGCTTGCCCAAAGGCCTCTCCACCTCGTTATTCTTTTCCACAGCCTCCTAGCATGTACTGTCTTCTGTGCAATTCTCTGTCCACTCTGCAATGCTGCATCTCCACTCTCTTCTGTTTTAGCCCTGAGAAACCCTCTTTCCACCCCTGCCTCGTGGCTAGGAAGTCATGTGATTCCACCAAACATTTGCAGTTTTGTTCTTCTTTTCTTTCCTCCTAGTTTTGTCAGACATTGAATTATTGACAAGAATCTGGCCTGTAAAGGTGGAAATCCTGTACAAGATAAGAAAGGAGAAGCAACTACATTTCTGTATTTTTTGTCCATAGCAATTGTTTTTCCACACCTGTCAATTCTGGATGTTACTTTCAGAGCCTCCACCAAGAGATACAGAAGATGGCACATTGCTTTCTATGTTATTCCCTACAGCATGGATTAGATGAACATCACACTCTGCTATGACGTCTGTCACAAGCAGACATGGGTTGTTAGTGCTGAAGAATTTAGAAACAGGATGTTGCCAACTTACAGGTCACAACAGTGTCTTGACAGACAAGGCTTGATCACTAACTTTCAAGCAGACTTGCCATGGTGTGACAGCTGACCTTTTGGTCAGTTTTAGGGAAGAAATCAACACAACTCAGCAAAACAGTGTGGGGAAAGTTTTCAGGGGAAATAGCAAAACCAAAAAACAAACAAAAAACCCCCAAACAAACCAAACCAACCAATCGTACAAAAATAACAAACAAAACAAAACTGAATACACAATCCAAGAGCAATTAAATTACTACCTCCATCATGAGCAATGGTTCTCTGACAGCCACTAATGTCATCCAACTTCCCAGCATACAGGAAGGTGGAGTCTATCCTACCACAGTCCCAGCTCCTTGCTGTGTATGTACTCAGAGTCTTGCTTCTGAGACAGCCATGTGGCCTCAGCCTAATGATCCTGTGGAGAAACAATCTTGTGATACTTCATCCAGATCCTGCCTGTCCCTGTCTACAGGAGGGAAGAGATGCTTCAAGGAAGCACATCTGGATCACTTTCTCCAGGTCTCAAAGGCATGCAAAGCAGCATGGATTGATAACTGCAGAAAGGCCAAAAGTAACACACATTGCACAAGCACCAGCACTACAGCACACATCAGTCTCATCCATTTTGCAAACAGCAGCACTAAAGAGTGTGAGGTACCCACTGCCATGCTGTTTATATGAGCTCAACACTGCATCACTTTCATGTGCAGCAACTGGCTTCAGCACTAACCCCTATCCATGCCCACAGAGATTAACAATCAATGCATAAATCATGGCAGCTTGGATTCCCCTCTGAATACAGTCTTGATGTATATTCATTATAGAATGACAACCTGAGGTGCTGGAATTTATTATACAGCCTTACAAGTGACAGGTGCACAGTACTACTGTTCACTGTGCTCTGTGGCTCACCAAGGCAGACACAGCATATATAGACAGATAGAACGTATAGCAGGAGATGACTTCTATAAAGTATGTCCATCTTTGACCTAGGTAGGTAATCCTGAATAGACCTTGAGTAGTTAGCAAGGGCTAGATCCTACAAAATCTTCTGGCCTGTTACAATCTGATAATCACAGAGGGGCAAAGAGAGCTCTCTGGGGATTGCGGAGAGAACTTTAGGTTCGAATATTCCCTAAAATGAGATTAAAACTCAAAAAAAGTTATATGTTGATACCAAAAGCTGATATTTTTATTTTACCAATTGTAAAAGAGGTAAAGAGAAAGGAAAAATAGTGAAAAGTTGGAAAAAGGTAAGGTTATTCTAAAAGCATAGGACAGTTTTACTCCCACGTCCCACGTTCCTGCTGAGACGCGGGGAGGGAGCCAAAGCAGTTTCTGCCCTTTCTTTCTTCTCTCTGCCACTTTATCTTTTGGCCCAGTGAGGGTCTGGCAGCTTGTCAGAATGCAGCCTTCTGAAATGCACCCATGAAGCATGGTTTCTTCTGCTCATGTTTCAGTGGGGCAACCACTGGGCAATGCAAAGTCACAACTCCCGTCTCGGCAGGCAGCGACTTTGGCTCTCAGGCATATGGTAGGGATGCAGGAACAGGGTGTTTCAGAACTCACGTATGTAGCACAGTTGGTTTCTGTTCTCCCCAGGCTGGCAGCACCTCAGCTCCCAGTCACAGACTTCGCAGGTGGTGGTGAGGAGAGGTCAGGGGAGCAAGGGTGGCCAGCTCCAGCCTCCCCAGGCAGGGAGACTTGCAGAACGGGTGCCTCTCTTCCCCTCTTCTGGTTTTGCACAGTTTTTGCTTCACTTTACATGGGGTTTAAGACCTCTTTGTTACTGTTCGTTTTGCACATAGCCTTCAGGCGTTCAAAGCAGTAACAAAACCAGACACAATGACAGAGCATTTTTTGAAGCATTTTTCTTATTATCAGTTTTCTGCATGGCCCAGTTGCCCAGAGGCAGGAAGACACTGCCTGTAACTAGAGGGAGGGGACATGATGCCCTAAGGTACCCTTCTGATCTTTTGTTTTTAGGAGCAGTTGAATAAAACAAAGCAGTGGAAGCCAGAAGGGCTCCAAAGAGAGGTGCCTCAGGGCACTCTCTTCCAAACAGCGTGGAGGAAATGAGGCTGCTCAGAATCATAGAAACCTAGACCCCAGATGAGGTAAGGCAGTTGCCAAGGCCCATTTCTTCTCAGTTTGAAGTCTAATGCACACAGATGTCCATTTTGAAAATTTGAAAAATTAAATTACAATTTTTGTGTTTAATATATTTATGATATTCACATATATTGATTTGGCATAAACACCCACATGTCAAGATTCATGTACATCTGGCTTCATTGCATACCCTGGAGTAAAGCCATTTGTTTTCTATTTGGCAAACTTTGTTGTGATATGAACACTGATATTTTTGCTTATAGAAGTCTTCATGCTGTTGTATTTCACTTCAAGAGAAAAACTATGTGAAACACCCCATGAAAATTAGTGAGTGGATGGTCTTCAAAATTACTGAGTTCCAGCGTGAGAGGGGAGTGTGAGGTCTGTGGGGTTGCTGTTCCCTGAAACAGCCCTTGTTTTCCAAGCACACCTCTATCCATAAATATCCATGACAACATCTGGTGCCAGGGAGAAGACAGACAGGACAGTACACTATTTGAATACCTAAGGGACTTGGCTGTTCATGCTGGCACCTGCACCAAAACAGCAGCATTGTCAGAAGGAGATCCCAGTGGGTAGCTGGGGACACAGTGCCTCTGGGCATGAAGGGTTTGCATGGAGAAAACGGTCACAGGGACATGAAGCTGTCTGCATTCTGACATCTGTTTAGTATCACACAGGAAACCTCCTTAGCAAAAGCCATCTAGGCTCCTTACTGTATACAGGAATAGTGCTTTACTAAAGATCATACATTCACAGTTTGTAAAAGTGTGTTTTGAGTTGCTTCAGAGTAAAAAAGGCACTATGAGAAGCTGCAAGTTTCTTTTGGAAAAATATCCCAGTCTTCATAGACACTTAAATATGCAAAGAATGCCCCTGGCTTCCCAGTGATTTTGAATTTGGAAAACAAGGAAGAAAAAGGAGTAATGTTTTGTTATTTGTCTTCTAAGTGTTAGATGCTCATTGGCCTCTTAGGCATTTACCTGAACCCTGATCAGCACCTGCATCATGATAGACTGACATACAGCATTCTGTATCAAGAGAGATGATACCCCCATGTTCACCTGATAGCACCCACAAGGTCAATAAGACAGTTCAAATGAAGGTGGTCTAGGTCTTCATAAAACATCAGTCACATAAACCATGTCTCTCTATGCCCATTCTCCCACCTACACTGTCTGCACAGACACGTATATGTGCCTTTCGTGCTGATGCACTGATCTATTCCCTTTGAACTTCAGTGACCTACATTCAGTCCTTTCCTTCCAGTGAATCACAACTGTCTGGAGTGACAGATGCTGACACAGTTACTTTCACAGAAAAGAAGAAAGCAACTTTAGGCCTCATAAGCTGCTAACACAGTAAGCAGTGAACTAGTTATCTAAGAGATGAGCAGAAGTCATCTAGCACTGAGAAGCAGATACCACTTGCTCAAAGCACTGAAGTATTTAATTAAGCTTGAGGCTCATTTTCTTTGCCTTCAAGATCATTCTGCAAGGGCTTTTTGCTCAGGCCAGAGAAAGGAAGCTGAAGTATTTTTTAAATCATTCATCCCCAAGGGTTAGAGCTTTATATGGAGATTAAAAGATTAAAATAGCGTTGTTTTGCAAACAGCCAACATTCACACTTCAAAGAAATACTGTGCACATGCACAACTGAGCCAGGAAGATGAGGTGACATTTCAGGACATTTCATACCCTCACCAGGGACAAACCCAGAATGAGGTAGGAATTTCTCACCATCTTCCAGCAAGGAAAGATTTTTCCCTAATTCATTTTTGTTAGCAGGTCTTGCTCATACAAGTAATGATTTTAAATATTATCCAATTCCACAGCAATTCTCTCCTCTCCCTCCACGTTAATCACCAGATAGATCCTGTTACAGCCTCTCACAGATAGCTGCAGCAGGCAGGTGGAAAGCACCTGCAGACCAACCCTGGTGGGAGTCTGGCCTCAGGAGCCACACTCCTGCCTTTGTGCCAGCTGGGCACAATGGTACCATGCTGCTTCTGAGGCTGGCCCACAGCCCTAGAGCCTGCACAGACCTTGTCTTCCCAGGAAATAACACCTGAGCAGGATGTGACCTTGATGAGTCAGGTAATTTACCACGATGTTCCACACAGCTCTTCCTCATATTAGCTTTTGAACATCACAGAGAAAGGCTCTTGGCAGGACCCATTGGCTGGGAGTCAGACAGGCCCAATATGAAAATGCAACTTGTCTGTAAACTAACAACCAAACTGACATTAAACAGAGTGACTTAATATAACTCCCCATGTTGCCATTGAATTATGACCTGGTTTCTTAAAGAAGTTCAAGAATGGCTTTCAGCTTACAATGTGGACTTGTATTGCAGAGGTTCAAAGCCATGAGATCTACTCGCAAGGACTGCACTGATATTCCTTCTGTAGTGACAATAGCAATGATGCATGTATATCCATGATTTATTACAAAAATGAGTCCTTATGTATAAGACCTTCTTCGCTCAAACATTTCTCTGCCATGCATTCAGCCCTGCGGCAAGCAACAGTGTTTTCTAATAGAGAAAAAACTCATTGTCTATTTGTCTGTGATGATTTCAGAATATCAGGCCATTGCCATTTTATTTAGGAGCCAAATGATACTCCATTATAATTGATTAATTTTTCAGTTATTGCATTGCTCCAACTCCAGAACTCAGCAATCAATTTGAACTGACAAAACCCTCACAGTCATGCTCTGCTCCTGCTTGGGTCTCCATTTGCAAAGGCATTAAATTCACCTCCCCAATAGCAAATTTAATCAAGGATGCACAGTAATGAGGAGTCACACAGTGGGCTCATATACGCTTGTCGAAATATGAAAAACACCTGTGTTATGCTATGCAGGCCTCTGTCATCCTAGAACTTCAATCACATTATTAATAGAGGCCTCCTCAACAGCCTCGCGTCTCCACCATTTAATCAGTGTCAACCAGAAAAGAGCTAGACGTAAAAGGAAGAGCAGAACCACTGAAGCAGGCACCACAAAAACAGACTCAGGACAGGTATGGCCACAAACACTGCTCATGGAAACAAGTCCTGCCCATGTACAAACTACTGCAGTCCCTTGCACAGCCACTTCTCTCGTCCTGCAGGTGTAAACTGCAGCAAAAAGAAGTCAACAATGAGGATCTTTAAAATCCATTACTTGATCAATCCCCATCCAATACAAAGGGCAGCCATCATCTGACTCTGCACACACAGTGCTCACACATCTGCACTGTAACCTCGTCTTGTAAAGATGCAACTCCTGGGGTATGCTGTTAGGAGAACTCACAACTTTGCTATTGATGGGATAACTTTTTGCACTCGTTGCAGAAGAGGAAAAGATGGATATCTAGAAACTCAAAACCCAGAAGGTAAAGATAAAGGACAGAGAACTTGATTTTCAAACCAAGTAATATTTGATATTTGTAGTCAGCAACAACACTGCTATAGAAACCTTGGGCTGTAGCTGTTTCTTTGGCCTGGCTCATCAGGCAGATTTTGGGAGCTGCTGTTTTTGAGTTCATTTATGAAAAGATGTGTCAGATGTTTTTCTCTGCATATTCAACTAGTGAGATTTTGCCAAAATTTCATTTTCAGAAAGCTCCCAGAGTCCTGCAACCCAGTCCCATTTCCCTCTCATCAAACAAATACTGCACTCCTGACATAACCCTCCTCCCCTTCCCACCACCTGGCTGGCTCACAAACCCAGTCACCAGTTCAGCAGTTTCCACTCTGTGAACAAGTTTTCACTTTTCAAAGTTCATGTATGAGTCATAGCAAAAATATGGGTGCCATATCTGATAGCTGGGGCTGTTATCCTAACTTTTGGCTGCCCATAGCAATGTTTTGTGAGTATAACCAATACTGTCAAGAAGATAGTTTTCCCTTCTCAAGATCCACTGGACGCTCTTCTTTTAAATTGTCCTCTGTATGACGGTTGAGTATAACCAGTAGGACTGAGTGACCTCCATTCACATCTTGGAGCAACAGCCTCACTACCTCCCACGGTGGAAGGAGCATCACACAAATCTATTTCACCAAAGAGAGCACACAGCCTCAAAAAGCCACCAATGCTGTGATGGTCAAAGAACCTTAGCCAAGCCTTCCACAGCCTTCCTAAACATGAATGAAAAATAAACCTAGACATATCCAGTCCTGTCACTTTCCACGAAAAAACCCAAAGGGCTGCTCATGAGGATGAGCTCTGCTTGAGCAAGTTCTGCATCCTTCTCAGCACAGAGCACCATGAAGCACGAAGGACTTTGTGTTCACAAGAACACAATGTAGAAGTCTGAGTGCCTGTAAATCACTAGTGAAATTCAGTGGCAAAAAACTCCCAATGACATCATCAGGATAGGATTTCCACCACAACAAAAATATAAACAATGAGAAACAAACACACACAGAGTACTCATCCAGTACACAGTTTTCTACTACCTTCCAGTCCTTTGGAAAAATCAAATTGCTTAACACAATGAACTTCCCTTTCTTACAACTCTTTCTTTGCCCTGGAAAATGGCTTGTGTTTAGAAACCATTTTAATGTGTTGTAAATGTCCCTCATTACCCAGAAGACAAATAACTATAAATTTCAAGCTGGAGGTTGGGGTGGTAGGTAAAGGTTAAAAGCAATACAGCTTGATGGAGACACAGAGTCTGTAACACAACTCATTTTCTCTCACATAGAGAAAGACGTTGAGACATTCTTCGCATTTCTGGCTTGCTCTTGTTGGGTTTCAGCATTTCTGACTTCACAAGGGAACATGGAGATGAACAAACATGAACAAAGGAAATGTGCTGACAGGTTTGTTCAGAGTAGATTAAAAAAAAAATCATAAAACTCAAAGCAAAGCTGTGGTTGCAAGCATAGGGACAGAGCACCAAAGATATCACAAAATAAACAAAATATCACAAAATAAACTTTACAAAAACCCCAAACCCAGAAAACTGACCACCAAAAACTTGAAAGAACTGTTATAGATAGGGAACAAGATGTAGGAGGCCTTTCCTTAGATTATGAAAGGTGAACAAGAAAGAGAAATTAGCTTGTAATTCTGCATTAACAGTCTGGAATAAGCACTTCTTACTGTAGCTGGTTAGATGTCAAAGGTATTCTGTATGATGTCTAAACATGGCAGGACTATGGACCAACAGCACCCAGGCAGTGTATTCACTGGCATGCCCTATTCCAGGCAGTCTGCCCCTGCCAATTCTAAAGCTGGCCAGACCAGCAACACACTCAATGCCAATAAAGAGCAACATTCTTTAGCAGAGCACCTTCTAATGAATAAAACAGATTTAATGGTTCAAATCTTATATTATCACAAAGGCAACTGCCATTGAGGTCTCTGCAGTGACAGTGTGCGAGCCAGAGTGTGCATAACACCTCTTGCCCTGAATAACGCTCATCACTCAAAATCCAGCCAATCTCCAGTTCAGCATTTTTCAATCTTTCTTCCTAATTAACAGATGTTTAAGCAATATGTCCTGATGAAGGGCTATTCACAATCTGTAAATACATACAGCTCTTTACACAGTTCTCTCTCTCTTGCCCTTTCTTCCCCAAACCAATATTAAAAGGCATATTTAAGGTTGTAGAGTTGGGCACTCAGCAAAAAGGGCAATCCTGAATTACAAGTGTCAAGCAAAGCTACTTCTACCATGCATGTCCACTACAAGCATTAATTGGCACAACTGCACATAACTACACGCCAAGGTGTGACGTGATGTGGGAGACTGAGATCCGTGGAGTTTTTCTTCTGCTTCCCTGCAATCACAAGCAAAGGAGAACAGAAACAAGTGGCATGCTGGAAGTGTCCAGACCAAGTCCCTAGTGATATCTCACACTCAGCAACTTCAATAAATTTGAAGCTTGAAACGGTAGTCAGGCTTGTGACTTGGTCCCAAGGGGAGCCAGAGCAGCAGTAAGCCAGAGAAGTCCTTATATTCCAAGAGGCAGCTTCCTTTACACATGCCAGGATCTTTCCAGGATCATCCTCAGGGAGGGCTGCAGGAAAACAAGACCTCTAAGAGGCAGCATTTTCACAGAATGACAGAATGGGTAAGGTTGGAAGACACCACAGTGGGTCACCTGCTTCAACCACCCTGCTCAAGCAGTGTCATCCTAGAGCACATTGCACAGGATTGCATCCGGATAGTTCTTGAGTATCTCCAGTGAGGGAGACTCCACAACCTCTCTGGGCAATCCATTCCAGCACAGTCACCTGCACAGTAAAGAAGTTTTTCCTCATATTCAGGTGGAACCTCCTGTGCATCAGTTTCTGCCCATTGCCTCTTGCCCTATTGCTTGGCACCACTGAGAAGAGCCTGGATCCATCTCCTTGTCACCCTCCCTTCAGTTACTTATGGACACTGATAAAGTTCCCTTTCCGTTGTCTCTTATCAAAGCTAAACAGTCCCAGCTCCCTCAGCCTTTCCTCAGAAGAGAGACACTCCAGTCCCCTCATCATCTTTGTCATTTTGAGGTCTTTTGTCTCTTCAAAGCCAGACCTTCTCAGGTCTTTTCTTCTTCTAACACAAGTCTCCACAATCATAGTAGGGTCCCCTACAACCCTGGCATAAGTTCCTTCCTTTTTTCTCCTTACCTATTGCCCAGTCCTGCCATATTTTCCAGAAGATGCTTGTGAAGAGGAAGATGGCTATCTGAGCTATCGAGACATCCCATGCTTTAGGGGTGCTATGGAAGAACCTTCTCCATCTCTGTCAGAAAGTGCATTTGGCTTCTCATCTCTCATTGTCTGGGTGGGTAGCAGACAGGCAATGACAGACGCACACCAATAGCCTGCAACTGCTCCTAGCCTGCCTCAAGCAGAGGGAGCAGTAGGTCTCATATTTGAAAAGATCCCAAGGCATCATAAACCTGCTGCTGTTTCCCATTACAGCAACATTTCTTTCTCTGATTGGATATGCAACCACCAGGGCACAGGCTATAAAGCCCAAGCCTGCAGTTAATACAGAGATCTGTCTGCATTTCTAGATGTTTGTTACCATAGCAATATCACAGTACATTTTAGCTTGTTTTGTTGCTTTTGTTGTTGGTTTGTTTTTTTTTTTTTAAAAATCTAGGTTCTTATCCAGTGAAAACAGAGCCAGTTCCCAGTTATGTGAGAAGGAAACGTCACAGTGTGCTGCCAATGTGGCAGGGCCTCCTACCTGGGAGCAGGGTGCTGACAGAAGATGCTCAGCTCCTGCCTCAGTCCCACTGCAATTGCAGGGTTGTGCCACTGCATTCACCAAAGCCATTTCTGACGCCTGCACCCAGCATGGTGTTGCTTCCTACCCACGCTGATGAGCATCACTGCACCTCTTCCCTCCTGGGGAGATCTTGTGATTAACTTTTCTCAGAACACCCATCAGATTATTATGAGCATCCACTTTCAGCTTCTCCCCTAAACAGCTCAGTCAAAAGCACCTTGCAACACCAGCACAAATAACGCAGCAGACTTTTCCTTCAATGTTAGTCCTATTCCAGGGTCTGGTAATGATCTACAGAAGCCTTAAAACAATTATCATAGGAGTGTTTTCCAGATCTGCCATATCAACATACACTGGTCAACAGCTTGGTTTTCAGCATGTCATTAATGGGCTACTCCAATGAACATAAAAAAGATGAAAAAATTTGCCAGACATTTACTCCTCAGATATAACTAACTGTTGTCACATTCAGAGTCTAGGATATTCAAAGGAGAATCCTTCCAGAAGCAGAAAGAAATATTTTGCAAGATTTCCTTTATCTTTTTTTAAGAGTCAAACTCTTGGTACATTTAGGTAATTTTGGAAAGCTGACCCTTTTGCAACCAATACCTCAACTAGGTGGAGCAGAAAAGCTTCACAGCACACTTCATTAGAAGCCAGATAAATTGAACAACAGAAAAACGCCTCACACCGTCAAGTCTTTGTAAGGTACATCCACCATAAAATGAAGTAATTTTTGCACACCTGTCTTGCTGATGCACTACACCTGCACACTACCCATTTCTGTGTGCCAGTTCACAGAGGATAACTAACTGCCCAGTACTGTTCCTGCAAATGAGTGATCAGTCCTTAAATGCAGGCAGCAGAGGTTTGTACTGCAACACCAAAGGCCTGGAGTTGACACATATCTGTCAGTCAAGAGGAACAAGAAAATGAATAAGTTCCTCAGAGGAAAGCAGAAGGGTATTTTTTTCAAAAGTCGACTGATCTTTAATCACAGATTAGGGAAGAAGAAAAGTAAGTGATTTTCCTCACTGAAAGCGAAATTGTATCATGAGAAGGACTGCTTAAAAAATGGCTGCCTTTGAGAGAGACAATTGACACAGACCATACAGCATGGCAAAGGCAATGCAATAGAAATTCATATCTCTGCATTAAGCAGTGTCAACAGTACAAATCCTACTGTGCCAATCTAAGACACAATGATATGTGTCAAGAGAAAAGAGATACCTATCTCAAGGAGGCTCATTAACTTGGGAGCACTAAAGTATCTAACAAAATCTCATGGGCTGAGGTATTACAACTTTGCATAGCCATCACAAGAAAATGCTCATTTATTGCACTTTTAATCAATGGATTTGAAACTGCTTCATTAGTTTTTGCTGGTGGAGCCTCTGTTGCAAGGCTCAGAAATCATCTCCAGCTAAAGAGATCTGCTGCTGCAAGTCATTGCTGCCCTGGTAACTTCATCAAAATGATGTTCACGAGTGATCCTATCATGAGCAAGCCCAGCCTCACAGAGGAGGGTAACTTGGCTTGTCCCCAGCTCTTGGATGCCCCAAGTCCTGTTGAGACACCCCCAGACAAAAGAAGCTCTAGAGGAAAGAAGGCAACTGGGTCCTGGAGTCCCCTGCTCTACCATCCATTTCTGCAGGATGTCTCTGGGGTTTTTAAACTAAAAGTGTTCAAGATAAACCTCTGCCTGGTGGGAACAGAAGTGCATCAGACAAATTGATCAGCTCTGGTCCCTTATTAGGTAAGTATGCCAATTGCATTGGCAAATACAGGGAGGTGTTCTGACATCCAGTGCTTTTGTTCAGGTGTCCAAATGGCTTGTCACTCTTTCCTTTGTACCATTCAGAGCCGCAGGAGAAAAACTAGATATAAATTATTACTTTAAACAAACCAGGAAGACAAATACAAAGATAATGAAAATCCTCTGTACTGAAAAAAGTCTCTGCAGAACCTCAAGGCTGTCAGCATACACCCACACAAATAACACATACATATCTCCCAGACAACTCAATTCAGAAACTGTGCATGTAGTCACACCTCAGGTTTCCTAAAAAAATATTTGTCCCTTTTTTCCCTCATCTGAAAGTGAGGATGATCTACAGGGATGTGTCAATAACTGCTGTCCTCTGCAGGGGAAAAAGGACAAGGAAACAAAGTTGATCCTATCTTGTCACAGTGCAATATACTCCCCCTCCAAATTAGGTTTCTTTATCTATCCTATCAGGCTCCCTACAAGCTCTGCCCATTCCATGCCACTTAGACGCACTGAGTCAGAGGCTGTAAGACTTCCATCTCCAGGTTAATATTCACTCTGTGGGCTATGGAGCCATTTAGGACAGTGGCTCAAACTGAAAGGGTATTTCCAGCAAGATTGCTCCAGCAGCCCTTGGAGCTGGACTGCCAGCTGTTAGTCCAAATGGTACCTTTCCACCTTGTCCTCCACCCAGTGCTCAGCTGGGGCTGGGGGTGCAGCAAGTACCCCCAAAAATTACCATCTCTAACCTGATAACATCTTAACAGATGAAAGAGCCTACAAGTACTCCATCAACTATCAGATACGCCTTTACCAGACTCCTCCTATTATAACATAAAGACCAAAATTGTCAGAACTAATTTCCAAATGACTTACAAATTTTGGAGAGAAGCAGCAAGTGGGAAAAGCGTATACAGAACACCCATTCCCACCCTCTCTCTTCCTACACACATTCACCCCTTCGATCTCTTCCTAGAGCACTGTGTTAACCTGTGTGAAACAGTAAGTTCTTAACCAAGAGGGAAAGGAACTCCCTCAACTTCTTTTAGTTAATAATAGTTATGCTACCCTTGACTGCACACTTTCATATTACCAGGCAAGTAACAGTCATCATTCCTCTCACAGCCCCAGGTTAATACCAGGGTAACAACAGGAATTCTCTTAGCAGTCAATCCATCTGAGGCAAAATATTCCCAGTGTGGTGTCTTCACCTCCACTCAAGTGCTTTAACCTTGAGTACAAACATCAGTGGCAACAGAGCAAGAAGTTTTCCTCAGGAACCACAGCCAGAATCCAGCAGAGATAATTTGGCTTTTGCTTCTCTTGTTTCCCCTTACACTCCTTTCAAATACAACTCACACCCCACAGTGTGTTCTCAGTCCAGTTACTGGAGGATGACCTCTGTCTCTGGACTTATTATGAACTGGCAGGGCCCCCATCTCCTGCAGGTATGGGGCTGTACTGGCTCAGCCTCTGCCTCTCTCACAGCCCAAAGGGAAGGCAGTACCCAAGGACAAGGAAATGCAGGCATCCTTTGCAGACAGATGGAGGGATATCTTGGTAAAACTAGTTTCTCCTGTGTTTCTTGCTCTTCCAAGCACTGTCCCTACCAGCAGTTGGCAAAATCTGGAAGAATGGCACAGTTGTTTATTGTAACATGCAGAGTGAAGTATAAGATCAATGCCTTATCAGAGCACGAGGAGCAGTAATAATTACCTGCATGCTCTCAAATCAAAAATGCTTGCTTTTTTCAGCAAGCTACCACAGCTGCCAGTTGCAGGGCCCCAGCAAGATCTTCTGGAGGATGCAATCAACAATGTTCACAAGACCACAGTCCTGTCTTGCAGAGCCCTTAAGAAATGATTAACACTCCCTTTCCAAGTCAGCTGAAAGGGAAAACTGCAAAGCAGAAAACAGCTTCATCAAGCACCTTTTCCAGATCTACCCAAGTCCTTCTCCCAAAAGACCTTGCAAATCTAAAACCCACAGTGTTTATTTAATTAACTGCTTCCAGCAGTGAAAAGCACTCATAGACGAGCAGGTCTTCATTAAACACATGGACAAATACTCATCTCCTCTGCAGTAATACCACTGATCACCTAGCTTTTGTGCTTAAAGGACAGAAGCAGCTGAAAACCCCAGCTTCTACATACTGTGAGAGCCAGAGTGGGATGTGGCGCAGTGCAGTAAAGTGTGTCCAGCTGCTACGATGCTGGTCTCCTCAAAACACACTGTCCATTCTTCCTGTAAGCCCTGTCTGCCTCTGCCCACCACACTGGCATTGTTCCTTAAGGCTCCAGGGGTGAAAGCAAAGTTTTGTCAAGCTGAAAGAGGGCTCAAAACTGATCTCTCAGACAGCTTCCATATATTCACTTACTCTTTAATCAGGGAAGGAAACATTTCTCCTTAGCAATCTGTATACCATGATATCCTTCTGGAGAGGAAGAAAGGAGACAGACCAGTTAAAAGAAAATTTCCCTAAGGAGATAGATGGGGATTATTGCCTAAAAAACTACTAAAATCAATTCTGCGGTAGTCCAATAGTTCCTGCTATCTTAAGAGGGCCCTGCTGCACCCCGCTGGCAAGCATTTAATATAATGTTTATGACCTTACAGCCAGCAAGATGTTCTTGCTTTATTCTCTGCAAAAGACACAGACCCTTCAAAACCTGAAGGTAAACAATTAATCCTTGGTGCTGGAAGCTAAGCTTCACATAGAAGAACCCAATAAGCAACTTTTAATCTCAAATTCTTGAGCTTTGCAGACAATGGATGTTCTTTTCTTTCAACATTTTCAAAATGGCATCCCTTAGTCATCTGAGGGAGAGCAGAGAGGGCAGAAAGCAGGGTGAGAGATCTAATTGTGTCCCGAACCAAGCTGTTCATTTGCAGATTATAATAGTAAATTATTCCTTTGCACTCTATCCCTTTCTTTGCTAGTGGCAGTATGGGAGAAACAGGAGAGGGCTGCTATTTTAGGAGAGGCCTGCTATTAAAAATTTAAACATGCCATGTTTTCCCCCTTTATCCCTGCATATTTAGATATTATTAAATATTCAAGTTTTAAGCATCTCCTGATCAACAGATATCAAGCCTTGTGCAGCTACCTCAATTCAAAAGTCAGTAGTTCATTAACAAATTAAAAGCATAATAGTGGCAGCACAACAGTATCATATGGAACCTCATTTCTTTCTGCAGACATCAAGGATCACCACATTTCATATAGTAAACAACAACAGGCATGTTTCTGCTGATGTAATTAATCTTTATCCCCTGCCATAATAACAAGAGAAAGATGTCCATGTTTATGATGAATTCTAATTAAGAACCCCGTGCAAACAGCATGCATTTCACATGAGGGCTTTTCTCTAAATCAGGAACCCACTCCAAGGATAAAATTCCGCTGCATAGCTAGGTAAGCACAAATCACAGTGACACTTTTCCTTCTGCCAGGCAGGAGCCAATGAACCATTCCTGCACAACTCATTACTGTCTGTCTCATTCAAGCCACTCATTACAAGGGCCTTCACCTCGCAGAACTGAAGGATGTCCCACTTGCGCTCTCAGCGCTCTCTGAGCACTCTCAATGATGCATCCCAAAGACACCCCAAGAAAAGAGGTGTCATCCTTTGGGGGCAAAGCATGCTAGCACTCTACATCAGAGGTGTATATCCACTTTAATTTTTCTTACTACCCTTGCCTCCCTGCAAAAGAGCCATGATTATTTAAACACGCACTGAAGCTCTAAGGAAGGTGATGTCAGTTAAATGCCTGGTGGGAAGGACAGTCAAAGAGAAAGTCAATGGAGCCTGAGCAATCAGTGTAAATCAAGACTTTAACCTTTCTGCGCCTCCTTCAGACTCTTGATCTGTAAAAGATGGTTAAGCACTTACTGCGTTTCTGAAGAGTCAAGTGCATGTGACCTGTCAATGCAAAAAGTATTTATTATCAAAAGTACTAACTGTAGTGTTTCAGTTTTATTGTCTGTGGACTGCTTTCCCTGTAAAAACTATTTGATGCTGCTACAAATCTGTTTAATGTAGATATGCAGATTCATTTTCAACCTGTACATTTCTAGGAGACAGACCCTTGGCTTGATGCAATATCCAAGTCTTAACTAATCTGACATTAGTAATTAAGTCATAACTATAGCAGCCAGTACCACAGTTTCTGGTGCATAAACCAGCAGTTTCTGTTTATTGACCAGCAGAGAGAAATCTGGCTGCCTAGCAGCTGAATCAAATGGGAGCAGCCCTTTTTCAATGCAGCAAAGAAAACTTTCAAGGAAAATCATCCTCTCTCTGCTGCTCTCTGGGATAACACAATTAAGCCATGACATATAGCCTGGTCACTTAATACAATAGGAAAAAAATCCATTGATAGAATTTCCCTTGCTTGAATGGAAGGCAGGATGTTAAATTAGCTATGAAGGAGCAGACAGGCCTCTCTAACAGCAGTCCTCTCCTTCCAAATCGCACATCTTTAAAAAAAGGTACAGCAAGGAGCAGCCAGCTCCAGCCCAGTCACATTGAATCCTACTCTGTAATCCCAGCATTCTTAAAACAATCTTTCCTTCTGGTTCCAGACACTGAGCATTCAAACTGTCTCAATGTAGACTAAAACCACAGCATTGTGCATTCTGCATATTGTATTATCAACCTATTTAATGGGACAGAGGGAAGGAAGAGCTATCGGATTGTTTCTGTATCTCCTGAAAAAAGCCAGAAGCTCCAAGAGCTTCTTCATGGGCCATTTCTACAGGAGGCAGTCAGCATCTGCAGGGAGGCTGCAGTTATTTTAACATTCTGTGACTGATGCAAACACAAAAATATGTGTAAGAGGAAACAAATTTAAAAAAAAAAAAAACAACAAAGCATCTTCTTTTCTAATAAACTCAAATAGCTGAAGTGACATGGTAAGAAAGGCAATACTAAGTGTCTACACTTCAGCAGACATTCAAATGTTTTAAACATATATTTTAGTACTTCCACACCCCCTCTATACTAGGAGAACATATTAATGATAAAAAATTCCTTGCACCCCACGCTTCGTTGTACACCTTTCTCATCCCAAGGAAGCACCGAGGAAGCTCCTCCAATTCAGATAAGCTAGTTCAGCAAACCAAGAAGAACATTACTGATTACCATCACACTCTCAGAAATGTACCAAATCAATTTAATTAAAGCTAAGAGGTTTTTCTAAACAGATTTTTGAGAAATGAAGTGACAAGTTCTTTTAGGTCAATATTTACTCAAAGCACAGTATAAATACCTTCCTCCTTGTCAGACAATGTCTGTCCTGGGGACAGATAGCTGAGCTGCCCTCTAACATCAAAGACATTCCTATACAATTGCTTTTCACACACACTTTGGTAGCAGTGGAGATACTGAACTGGAAGGAGAATTGCACATCCTTCTGGGACCACAGCCTACAGGGAGCTTGAACTGCCCTACCAAACAGGTGAGAATTTTTCACTGACCCTTCTCAGGACGAAAGGTATTTTCTTTAGATCATCAGGGATTTTGGTCTATTTTGGCCATTTTTCCCCTCAAGTAAATCCAAAGAGCCCATTTCTCCTTACAGTGCGGAGCCATTTTGAAGAACCAATTCTGCAGAACCAATTCTGCCCCATTTCCCAGTACACCAATAGAACCATACGTTCAAGATGCAATAGCAAGTCTGTGCCAAATAGGACAGACTTACCTAAGGATTTTGAGCTACCTGCAGCCATTAGGAGCTTTCTTGAGGTGGCATATTGCTGCTGACCTAGAAACATAACTCCTCACCTCTCTGATCAGGAGTGATGCTCTCCAGCATGCCTCACAGAGTGGGTTATCCTATCCAGGGTACAGGCTGTACCCCATGAGTCCCACTCCTAGATGGTCAAGTGCCCCTGGTGCATTACAGAATTACTGGCAACAAATATTAACCAATACCACTTGCCAAAGCAATGGGGGTAAATGCCTGGTTATCCATTTGTAACGTCATCTAGCTGATTTTGTCCAGACTGCTAAAGTCTAAACTTGTTAAGTACCCCTTCTGAACACAAAGGTGGTGGTGCAGTAGCAGCAGTGGATGCCCTACATTCAGACTCCTATTTGAGGGAAAATGAAAACAGCCAGCTGAATTCACACTTGCAAAATTCTGCTCCTACAAAAGTAGATGCTGTTGTTGGTGCTTGCATTTGACTATTAATAACCTGTGGAGAAAAGGACATATGCCTAGTCAGATGGCATTGCCTGTGACAACTTGTGCCACATGCCACCGGCCAGGCATATAAGCATTTCAACATCCAGGCACTCATATTCTTATCTATCTGCATAAAGCACTTGGTAGCAAGACAAAAACCGAGAACATGCTACAAATGCCACAAACATATTCCCAGATGAAAACAGTTTATTCTGCAGAGTGAATGATTAAAAGTCTTACAGTGTATTTTCTACCCAGAAGACCAAATTACACAAGATACTGTTTTAAGCATAGAACTAGAAGCTAGATAACGGTTATGAATGTCATTTGGCATTGAAAAAAATATAACATGGGGAACCTCACTCTATCCTGATTAAGTTGAGAATTCAACTCTCCAAAAGCAGAACTGAGACTGAAGAAGTAGCATCAGCCCCAAGGAGTCCCACTGGTCGCAACCCCAGCCTGATAAGGACTGTTTCAACACAGGTCAGTATTAGGGCTGAAGTGGGAAAAGCCGAAGTCCAGCTCCCACAGGTCAACAAACACCCTGACACTTATTCCTGTCCAGTCTGGAGAGGCAGCTCCAACATGACGTGAAGTCACGTTGCTAAGTGGTAGTGGGTTTAATAATTAACATTTGCACATACAGGAATCACTTAGAAGCTTTTTCTAACCTGTCTCCCCACTTTCCCTCCCAGCAGCTTATCCTCAAATACTGCTTCTTTCGCCAAAATGAACACGCAGAAAGAAATGCACACTAAAACCCAAGCTGGCATTTGGGGTAATTGAGCTAAGCAGGGGAAGGGGATTTCCCAACATCCCCCTCCAGCCACAAGCCAAATTTGTCCCGCCCAAGCTGTCCTAGCCCCCTCAGGTTACACACACAAAGTACCCAAGTAGTTTTAGGTGTCCAATCCACCACTGACTGCAGAAATTACAAGGGGTGGGGAGGTGGTCAAAATATACTATCAAGGTGAAATGTAGTGAGGTATGGCCAGTTACAATAGCAGCTACCAGAGGGCAAACCAAGTTTTAACTGTCTCTTCATAGTAGCTAGAATCCAATAAAAAGTTCTTTGAATAAGTGTTGGTACACAGTTTTTATCCAAGCTGTCTTGCCTTCACTGGTATTTTCATCAGAGTTAAAAAACAGAGGTTAGCAGATCTGAATAATACCTTTGCTTCCCTTCAGCAGAGATAGAGGCTTAATCTCAGTTCTGCATCAGGAAATGGGGTAAAGAATGCTTTCTATCCCCAACTCTCTATCTTACTTATCTGCAGAGGCTATAAATTCCAGGACAGAACTTGTCTTTTCTGTTCACATTTCATCTTGCATAGGAGAGCCCCCAGTCTGGATATCCAAAGAGATCTGCAGATAATCAGGAAGCATCCAGGAGCACAGGCCTTGTGTGAGATCTTGGATAAGAAAAAGACAAATGGGACATCTCAGACAACTCTGATGTGCAAATCTCTTGGAAAAGGATGGCAAGGCGACTGGTAACTCCAGGCCAGCTTGTGGCAGGCCCTAGCAGTTTATTATTCAGCTAGTCTCCTGCCTCACCCTCCCATCCCAGAAAAGCCCCAAAACAAGTCTCTCACATACATAAAGAGCCTGCTACAGAGACACACATCCAGCTGTGAGTTAGGTTGTGCACTTGCTGGTACATAGAGTTACAGCCAGGGCAGGGGAAAAGCTGGCAATTGCACAAGTGGCTGAGTTTTCAGAGAGAACAGCTTCTCTCCATGTCTCTCCTTTTGCATCTGAATCCTCAACACACTGGGAACCCTCACCCAGCTCTTGCCAAGCAGACCCAGGCAATGGCTGGAGTCAACCCCATGGTGACCCAGTGCAGGTCTACCTGTGCATTGCAGGGCTGCTGAGCCCATCCCAGGCTAAAGCAGCATTTGATTCTCAAAGAGCTCCCAAGTGACAGGCAGTGACCAAAATGAATCTAAATTTACCCCGATCGGATATGGGACAATGATATGAGAATTTCATTTGGGGGGAAAAAAAAACACAACAGAAAACTTAAAGCAAATTCTGAGATCAGTGGAAATATTTTTCATTCAAATTCAACTCATGTACTCAAGACATAAAGATATGAATTGCCTTTAGGTATTCAAAATAACCTTCTGGTAACATGCGTCACAGCTATCCTTGCCACAGAGAATGGTGAAGAACACAATCAAAGCTTCACACAGTTAAATATTGCAGTGGGAGGTGCATTTCTAGTGGAATTATAAAAGCACTAACAGAAAACTGAACAAGAAAATTGATGATGTATTGTGGATACTTGAAATTTACTTAGTCTTAACGAATTTGTCACAAGACTTAGTTTAGCAATTTCCTGAATATTTAATAAATACCATGTATGGCATTATTTCCTAATTTCTCAGATTCACTGCTATATAAACTAGAGGAGTTCAAACAGTCACTCTGCATTTCTGCTTCCTAATACTTCTATGTGTTCTTCCATAGTGAACAGCACCACCCACCTACACCTCTCCCCTGCCCCCCAAGAAAATCAAGTTTAGATTAAAGTTTAGAATTTGGATTCTGCTGAAGTTGAGCTGAAGGAACTGTGTGCAGCTGAGTACTGGGGTTTCTGAACATGTAACCCACTGACAGCAGCAAGCTTCTTTTATGCACTCATCAGCTGGGGAACTAGAGAATGTCTTACAAGGCTCCTATGGTGCAGGAGACACAAAAATAAGAAAGGGATCCCTTCATACACCCAGTTCCATCAGAATTCTCTCCCCCTGCAGCTGCTGGTCCTGCCCAATTGACTGCCAGGAGTGCCTGGTCCTGCTTATCAGGCAATCTGTGGACACAGAGTAATGCCAGTGTGTCAGGCAGCTGCCACAGCTCAGGAGGTCACAGAGCATCCTGTGCAGACTCTGCAATAATACAGGCACAATAGGGTAGGGAGAGTTTTCTCACCCCCTCTTCAGCACTTGCAGTGGTGCTAATACCTATTTATCCATTCCTGGCCATTTTTTATGGTATGTCTTAGGACATATTGGGCAAAAGAAGAAAAATATAGAGCATTCCAATCCCCTTTAAGCTCAACGCAACAATTATAATCCTCTAACTGAAAGGAAAGAGGGAGAAAAATGAGATGGACTGTGACAGGTTGGGAGGACTAAATCCCTGTTAACTAGGGCACCAAGATTTAAAGGGCTCAACTTTGCACACATCAAATGTCTCTAACAAGGTCCTCACAGTACACTGTCCCTGACAATTCCTCGGTGCAAGCGAGAACTGGTGAGACCCCCTGCCCTGAGAATGCTGGCAGTGGGCAAGAGGACTCATTTGCCATGGCATTGCCATGCCACGACTAATGCATCCAAAACCACAGGGGTGGCAGAAGCCCTTTTGATTCCCAGATACAAGGGGCAGCAAAATCAGAGTGGTACCAACCACGCAGGGCAGTGTTGCATAAGTAACAGCTGAACAGCAGCAGAAAGAAGAATGTAGCAATAACCTATATTTCACATTAGCCCTGCCACATACAATCATTTATACAACCCCACCACGTTTTCTTCAACTCCAGCACAATCTTTCCTGAGGGTGAGGCTTTGGGCCCAAGAAAATTAATGAGTAAATAATTTACAATTCATAATTTTTAATAATGCTATTAGGAGAGTGATACAAGCTGATCAACAAATTTTTCCTATTACCCCATATGACTCAATCTGTATCCTGCGCTGTAGGGACAGTGTTTACTTCCACTGCAAACCTCCTCCTTGTGGCTTGCCTAACATGTAGCATGAGACTTCTGTTCAAGGACCTGACCTGAGCCAGCAATGCAACTGCTGACTTGAAACCCTTTCACACTTGGCTAAAGGCAGCTTCTGATAGGTGCTCGGACTGCCTTTCCGAGGCCAGACCTCACTTGATGGGGTCTTATCATCACCTGAACCTTATCATCACCTGAACCGACAGCTACTCCCAGCCCTTCCCAAAATTTCTTTGAGACTGTCCAGCCAGTGTGGTCTGGTTTTCCCAGCAGAGACTGCAAAGGCCTGAAAATGCCACACAGAGTCACTCAGCTAGCAGGCATGACACAACAATCTGGCATTTCAAGGCATGGCACAACCAGACTTAGATTACCCAAACGCAAAGAGGATGCAAATAGATGCCAAGTTCACTCAGATTTGCTACAACAGATTTTTCGTAAGGGTTACCTCATTGCAGGGCATCCACCCTTCTGCTGCCAACCCAAGCTCAGTACAAACACTACACTGCACTCCAAGCAATGAGAGAAACATGATTCTGCTCACCCCAGTCTGCAGCTGGTACTGCCAGGGGAGCCAGCTCTGCAAGTGTAGCACCAGCAGAGATGTGGCAACTCAGTATTGCTATGCCAGGGATAGGGTTATGTCCTATCCATCTGTGAATGCTCCTATCAACCCACCCCGAGATCACCATGAGACAGTGCCCTACCTTTAGGCATAAAGCAAGTAGTTCAGACTGATGTATTTCAGAGGGTTGGAAGACACATACAGCCTACTCCACCAGCAGCCTGGTGGCTGGTAATTCCTACTACTATCTGAAAAATCTCCAGAAAGGAAGAAAAAGAAAAAAAAAAAAATCTAAACCACCAAAAATCACATACATAGTATAGCACCTGGGAAACACTGCATGATCACATGCACCAGAAGCCTGTAGCGAGCACTTGCAACATTCGCATTTGCTAACTCCAATGCATTACTATTAATTTTTACCATTTCAAAAGGCTGGGAAACTACGTTGGGAACACAGAATTTTTTCAACTTCATTGTGTGGATGTGATGGCTCCCATTTGCACTGCCCTCTGTCCACATTCCTGCTCTCAGAGACTACCTGATCAATTACCCGAGGAGCTGCACTGCTTTTTGCAGCTCTTACACACTCTTCCTCATTTATTAGGCTTTTTACTGCATACTTGGTATCAAAATGCACAAAGTTACAACATGGCATTACTGGGCATGACACACTCTGGCACCAGATACTTTGTTCAGGGCACTCAGCATGCAAGCAGATGGAAAATATAATTTTTTTTTTCAATTTTGTCCTGGAGAAAGATTTTTTTCAGAGAATCTCTGAAGACATCTTCATTGTTTAGAAGTACTTTTCCAGCCAAACTCAAACTGTTTCAGGGCTGCTATCCAAAACATAAAGGCAAGAAAAACACTCCTTTTTTTTTCCCTCACAGGTGCACAAAATGTCTGATACAGGTTTCAGTACAGGTGCTTTCTCTCCCTGCAACTGTAAAACAAAGATTCTTCAAAAGCATCACATTTCAGCTCACAAGATGAGAGAACAAAAACAAGAGGTTAAAGCAGATAATTTTCTGCAGCTTTAGCCAAATCTCATCAGTGACCATGCTGTAACAGTCAGAAGTTAGAGCACTACCCCAGCCTGACCACAGCAGCCTTGAAGCCTGAACTGCAAAGTCAACCCTACAGCACCATTACAGCAGGACAACCAACCATGCATTATCTGACCAGCCAAAACAGCTTCCCTGCCCAGGGGCAGCCTCACATGACAGCTTCATTTGCATCCTGAGGAAACACAGGGCTTAGACACCAACAGCACTTCCAGACCTGCACTGCCACTGCAGAGGGAGCTCAGGCAAGTCTCTGCAGAGATGATGTTCCTGAAGTAGCCAAAAAAAAGCAGCTCCAAAGGGAGCACACAAATGTCAATCAAAAATCCAGTCTCTACCAACACCAAGAAATTACCCATATGCCCAAAGCACAGCACACCATAAGTAATGCCTCAGCAAAGATGGGGCCCAAGAGACCACTGTATAATTTTTTTACTTTGTTTTTGATTTTCTTTCAAATGTACTTCTAAATATCTCAGTCTCCACATCCACCAGCACAACTGGGACTTGGAAATCTGCAGTGGACAGTCCACCCCCAGCCTTTTATCACTTTTATAAATTGCAAGAATATATTCTTATAAAAACTCAGCTGAAGACAGCAGCAGGTAAGACATAGACCTTCCTAATAAATCCTGTTGTTCAGTGCCCATGCTGTGCCTTTAACATCTTCCTCCTGCAGCAGATTGGCCCTGACCTGTTTTATTTCTGCTAATCCTGTTCCTGGTTCAAAGGTATATAAAGGGAGAACTCAAACAAATACTTTACTAAGGTTATCTCTCTCATCTCCAGCCCTTTACAAAACTTGCAAGCTAAGCCTCCCAAAAACTGTGCGAAACAGAAAAAATCTCCATTTTAGACTTTGGGGAAACTGAGGCACATAAAAAGCCTGTAAGGAAGATGAGCTTGTAGCTCAGTCACTAAGCCAGCTCAACTCCCAATCTATGGGTCTCACTTCAGTTGTATCTTTCATATAATGCAGTAGTATGGGATGTGTTGCAGATCGTGGCCTCTGTGCTAGGTACTGTACAGACACAACAGCAGCGACAGCTGACACGACAACCCCAAAGCGCCTACAGCCCTACTGCAGGAGGCGGCAGGTAGGGTTAGAGGAGCACAAGAGAGCAGCATACATGACCAGAACAGCAGAGTGAGGTCCTTGGACTGTCACTGAGGTGACATGGAATAGGAACAACCAGCTGACATCCTGGGAGCAGCCAAAGAAGAGCAAGAAATCCCACCTTACTAAGCTCTGCCCTTGGGCTACCCCTGCCGAAGAGTCAATGCACAGCACAGGTAAGCCAAGGTCCCCCACTGACCCACATGCTTCACACCTAGCACATTCACCTCTGTTCGTTTCATTGCCTGGGTGCTACTCTGCACGTTTGTAATTTTCAGTGCTTCAAAATGGGCAGTCTCAGCTCAGTGCCACTGAAACAAAACCACATTTTCTCCCCTTGACTTTCAAGAGACTCTCAACCTGCTTGCCTCAGGATGAAGTGTCTGGACCAAGTTTCACCACATCAAACAGCAACCTGAGATGTCTCTCAAAGCCTTCCATTTCTAGCAACACTGCCAAAATTTTAGCTTTTAAATCTTAAGACAGTTTTGTATCTGCAAAGATAAATCTAACTGGGGAAGCAGCTGCATACTAAAGAATGTTTCAGCTCGCTAAAACTTGTAACCGTTTCACCCACTGATTTGATGGAAAGGGTATAGTAAAATAAATCATCTTCAGGAGCACCACACTTGCACTCCCCCCCCTCAAATCTACACACCATTACAGGCTGCCCAGACCACCATATGCTCGCCAAGCTCCAGCTACTTCACTGCAGCTGCAGCATCACTTTGTTTAACGATTAAAGCCCGTGCTGCCAACTGGATTTTATTAATATTACTATTGTGAACCATTTCTTTTATTTTTCTTTTATTTTTAATGCACCACATGGGCCACTGGGACAAATTAAATATAAAATCATTTTCTGCCATTTAGGCAAACAGCAGTCATTCCCCCATTTTTAAAACAAACACTGTAAATAAAATATTAAACTATCAAGCTGTCACTGAATCTTCCTCCTGCAGTAATACCCTTGGAGAAACACTTACCAAGTCATCCTTTCCCAGGGAACTGGCACAGTCCTCTCACACACCATGAGAGAGATCCCACGGAGTTCCAGAAAAATCAGTGTTGCAGGGGTCTGGTCAGAGCAGGAATGGCTGCCATAAAAGCCCAAGCATTAAGGGCTGTGTCACCCATTCTCATACCGTCTGGGAAGCGCAGAGGCCATATAGTTGCAGCAAAGGGCCAGACAGGTGCAAGATTTTGGCAGGGGAATGGGCCAAGCTGAACAGCAGACAAACCAAGCAACTGGCAGGGGCGCCCTGACCTGCAAAAGCATTGGTGCTGCAACCTGCAGCTTCTTTCCCATCTCATTTCCAACACTGCTGGTATTTGCAGAGCCACAGGGAGCAGAACTGTTCTGCAGGCTGGTAGGATGAAGAGTTCAAATGTCCTTCATTTTTCCTTTAACTTGAAAGCAAGAAGATGTTTTAAGAAAACAAGAGCATTTCATGAGCTGTTGAAGATGGTGACTTGACTGGCTTGCTCACTGTACCTTCCTGACCTCAAGTTCCTGCTGCTGCAGTTGAGGTGGTCTGGCTTACAGGTACCATCACAGCCTCAGAGAGACCATGCAGCCTCCTGTGCTCTGTTCAGGTGTGTGCAAACTGACATGCAGCCACCCAAGTGTAAGAGCAGAAAGAGACTTATATAGCCACATTCCTGATCTTGGCCCCAAAAGGCAGGAGACTCAAGAGAGAGCAATCTGGTATGAGTAAAATGGTAAGGAGGCTGATGAAATGAACTGTGGCATCTCAATAAATATTAGGCCTTCTCTTCCCACAGCACAGCAGGACATGAAATCAAGCCTGACAATATGCCAACACAAGGAATTAGTGCTCTCCCCACCCTTGGTGGGTTTGTCGGCATCTTTTTATTTATTTAGGATCTACCTCACTTCCCAGAGTTACACGCCTAAAGTTACAAAACCTGCCTCCAGGCAGACACACATGCAATAGCCTCATGGGATGCAAGTCCCTGAAAATGGTAGCACTTAGCTAACCATGAAAGTTGCAGCTTATCCCAGTTATGAGGAAAACAGCATCCTCTGAAAGCCAAACAGAGGAAACGTGATGAAGGAATGAGAATAAAATCATTCACAAATGCACCGTGCATCAGCCAGCACCTGCTCGATAGTATTCAGACACCCACAGCCAAAGGCAACACAAGACACATGCAGCAGAACACAGTTTGGCCAGGTGTGTTAAGTGTCCCAAGATCTGACAAGCATACATCAAGGTGCACTTACATGGTGGCAAATACAGGTGTGCTTAAACATGCCAGTTCAAGGACTCAGAGAAGCAGGTAAACCCCAGGCACTGCTGATTTTCTGGCTAAACAAGATGGAATCAAACAATTGAAGCCCTTCTTTGCCAATTTGTTCAATGCCTACAGACACCTGTTCTCACAGTATCCCACAGGAGTCTCCTGCTTGCTCCCTCACCATAGGCAGGTGACACTCAGTTCAGTGACGTTTGCAGAGCATTTAGAAAGACTTTGCTATGAGAAAATGGGATACCTTGATCTCATCTCCCCAGTGCTGATTTTACATGGCTGAGCATGGAGGCAGGGAACTGCCAAGAGGGTTCAGCCCAGGCAACCTGAGCCAGCATTACAATATAGGCTCTTTCTGATGTCAAAGAGGCTCTAGTGAGGACACAGAGGAAATACACAGGTCACAAAAGTTGGCAGGACAAAGACAAGAGACAACATACCTGCTCCAAAGAGCAACTGGGTACCAGCCTAACACAACTCAGAGCATTTAAATAACAATACTCTTCTGTCTTCATCTTGCAGGTGTGTTGCTGCTTTCAGAAAAACGAGCAAGCTGGAGAAACCCATGGGCAGCCTCACATCCAGCTTTTGACCAGGAAATGGGAGCAAATACTCCCACCCTCAGCTCACAGCCAACAGAAAAATTCCTCTTTCAAAGCTATTACCAACCACCCCTCTCACTAACAAGCTTTGCCCACACAGAGCAATGGCTTTGCTCTCTTCAGTGGAACACAAATACACTGGGTGAGCTTCCCATGCTGCGCTATGAGACATGGAAGGAGAGAATCCTGGGCTCCACCCATCACTGCCATACTAAAACAGACAAGCAGTATGTGGTGAACAATTAACCACCTGTACATAGTGTGAAAATTATGCCAAAGCCCTCCCAAAGACACATTGCACAGCTGGTAGTCCTTGGAAATTTCCTGGAGGCAGGAGACAACCTTTTGCCTAGAAAGGACAGAAAAGAGCTCGGGGAAGAAGTCCATCCTTCAGAAACACCCAACACACAAACCAACTGCTAGAGGTCTCAGGGCTCCTTCTAATTAATACAAAACCATGCTGTGCTCCAAAATAAAAATGCATTCATAGGACTGTGGTACTCGCTTGTGTTTCCACCCTCTGTGGCAAGGGGAAGCAGAAACATGCAGGGGCTCAGTGTGTCACCAAGTCAGCCCTGACATTTACCAATTTCTGAATTTTTATTTCAAGCATCTATAGGGCCTGTCTGGGACAAGGCTATTGCAGAGAGACCACGTGTCAAGATTTCTACATATAAAGCAGAGATCTGTAGGATCACTTTTAATGCACAAGCTCCTTCTGAGACACTGATCTCTGATAGTCCCATGCCCCATCTTAAATATTCAAAGATCTTTCTTGCTGACTCCAGGAATCAAACATCCAGATTTTAAGTTTAAAGTGTGCTAATAAACATGAGGTCAACAAACAAAAAATCAGTTTCAAGCTGAGACTTGTAATCAACTATAGTGTTTACCTGAGGTGATTTTTATTCTTCACACAGAGAGAATAAAGAAAACTACAAGCCCTGAAAGCACTTCAGTTTTTAAGCCCATGCAATATACCTTCATTTGCCAAGGATTTGAAATGTCATAGCATAGATGCAAGAGCAGAACTCTTGGACACCCTCATCCAAAAGAAAGATTTTTTTTTTCTTTTTCCCAGACAAAAGAGCAGCCGGTTTTAGAAAACTGAAAAAATGTTTTCCAGAGACCCATAAGCCGCATGAGTCACCCTTATTTGCAGATGAGCCCAAACACGAACTCCAAAACCATCACTCATGAGGAGCAGAAGAAACCAAAAGCTGGATCAAAATGGGCAGCTTGCCTCAGCGGCTCTGCAGAAGGCCAAGGGAGAAGCAGGCAGAGCACAGGCACACCCCTTACACAAGACTGCCATTACACATTAAGTCAAGTAACCTAACTTCGAGGGGAATGAACTCAGGCTTGAGGGCTCTACATTGCCAAAGGACAGCTGCTTCTCTAGATTCATTATTTCTCCAGCAGAGCAACTGAAATGGCACATTTTCCATGCTGGCTGGGACAGGGTGGTGGGCTGAGCCACAGCCCACATGCTGTGCAGTCAGACAAAGCCGGGCCATGCTGAGGACCACTGCACAGCTACAGCCCCGGCATTACCAGCCCTGCAGGCTCACATGGCCATAGCACTGCACAGTTACAGGAGCACATATATTGCATTTCACCAGATTGCCTCTCACAGCAACTCACCAACCCCTTGGTAAACCACTCTACATGCACGAGGAGAAGCTCAAACACCACAAACCTCTCCTGTTTCCCTTCTCCATGTCGTGGCAGGTCAGGATGTCGTATTTCCATCATGCCCCACTGTCAGGTGCATCAGGAGAGGGTCCTCCTTAAGCTCAGCTGGTGCCTATCAGTGGGATCTGGGCTTACTGGAGAGGGCTGGCACATCCTGGGATTCCAGTTACAGAGGGACAGAAGAGGCAAAGGACGAATATTTTTCCTTGTTAAGAGATTTCAGGCATGGAGCAAAGCTGGGAAGCTTTACATCCTTTTTGAGAGCAGGATCAGATTTGAAGTAGCTGTTGCACAGTGCTACACCTTGTACAGAGAGGCTTTGTGGTTAGCCACGAGCACATACTGCCTCCCCCCAAACAGCAGCAATATAACAACGTGTGGCGCTGCCACAGCATCCTCCTCCCGAGGATTTTAAGGTGCTTGGCAGATGATATGGATTCAGGTAACCTCACAAGCCCTCTGAGACGGAGTAAAGTAAACACTATAAAAACCCAGAAGGGATAAGTGGTGGAATGGAGAAATAAAACCACCAAAGCAGCATATTCAAGCTCACGCAAGAAATCAGGAGCTCAGGAGCAGCTTCTGCTGCTACTAACATGGAATCAAAAAGGGAAGGAGTGCTCTAAATCCTCTGTTTTTTCAACTCAGCCCAACCAGCCTGAGAGCGTTTTCCAGCATGCCCAAAGGGCTACAGTAATAACAGCACTCACACAGAGCTCCTTGCCTCACCGTGCTAATTTCCACAGTCCTGCTCCATAGAGGAGGATGCACAGAGATCCACAGAGATGCACAGCAGGGCAGACTGAACTGCTGGAAGCCCTAGCCCTAGCAAGCAGCATCCTTGCTCTGTCCATGAGCTTCAGTTTTGACTTCTGAGTTTTGGCAGCTGCAAGCAATGGCCAAGGGTCTCAGCTGAAGTTTCCACTCTGCCGCCTGAGGGCTGGGAGTGCTCTGACAGCATTTTTCAAACATTCATAAGGCTTCCCAAAAATTCATACACACTCCCGCTTTACAGCTGGAGAAAAAAGAGACACGGGCCAAAAACCCCAGTGCCAGCCAAGGGGGGAAGTGGAGAGCCCCGGCCCACAGTCCCTGCCCCAACGCTGACCAGGCTGCTGCTTTTGTTCGCTTCCATGTACGCATAACCGGCTGACAAATGGATTTGCAGCCAAAGAGTGACACACAGTGCAGTTCCCAAACTGCTTCAGCTAGATCACTCCCGGGAATGGTATTGCTGGGCCACTTTTTGCTCCAGGGGCTGGTCTATTTTTTATGAAGCTATTGCCTAGAGTTGGGAGAGCTTTATTGATGCTATTATACAGGCTAAAGGGAGAACAAATCATCTCCACGGACGGAGCAGAAAGGTTCTCATCATCCTTAATTCAGGAGCTCGATTTTATCACCCTGCTGGGCTCACAGATACCCAGGGAAGGAAGAGCGTGGGGCTCCCCACAAAACTGAAGCAGCTCATCAGGGCACTGCTACCACTCCTAGGGTTAGGAAGGAGCCATAAGGGCTCCTGGCAATTCCCACCCTGCCCAAATCCTAGTCTGAGCCTGATTCCTAGGCTACTCTCTCTGGCTTAAAAGAGACAAAACTCCCGAGTTCCCAGGTCCTCCAAGCAGAGGGGGCCGAGTCAGAGGCTGGTACCAGTTGCAGAATGCTCACTGCAATGCCACTCGCATCCACCGGCCCGATGCTCAGAGCCCGGCTGGATGGAAGGTGGGCTTGTGAGAGGTCACGGCTCTTTGCTGGTCCTGACGGGAAGCACTGTGAACACATTCATGCCTGTCTGTATACATATGTGTATGCATGCGCCTCCTGAACGCGAACCAAAAACCTTCCAGCTGTTTCACCCGCCCTTTTCCCCGGCCAAGGGCAGCCGCTCTCAGCTGGAGTAGCAGAGCCCGGGCTGAGTGAGTGAGAGCGGCGGACAGAACTCGCAAACACTTTACCCACGGCATTACTCTGTTCCCCCGAGCGTGCCCACCCCGCTCCCCGAGTGCAGCGGCTGCCATGGTGACAAGCACGAATGCTAAAATACACAGAAAACAACCCGAAGGCAGAGCGCAGCCCCGGGCAGCTCACCCCGCGCCCGGCCGCCTCCCCGAGCATCCCTGCCCGCCGCGGCAGGACGGGATGCGGGCGCGCCGCGCACTCACGATGAGGGGGACGGTCCTCTCGTCCCGGCGGAGCTCCAGCCTGCCGGCCGCCCTCTGCCCGCTCCGCCCGCCGCCGGAGGACCTGCCGCCGGCCGCCGAGCGCGGCTTGCTGTCCTGCCATAAGTAGTAGAAAGTGCCCAGGATCCAGGCGACGGTCAGGATGGCGATGGCATTGGCCCTGATCCTCCTCATGCCGAGCGCCAGGGGAGCCTGGGAGCGCTGCCTCGACGGGCAGGGGCGGCTGCGGGAGGAAGGAGAGGAGGAGGCGGCGGCGTGGCTGCCCCCGCACCGCCCCGCACCGCCCCGCACCGGCCCCGGCCCCAGCCCCGCACCGCCCAGCCGCCGCCGCCGGGTCCTAAAGCCGCGCCCGCTCCGCCGCAGGGGGCGGAGGGCTCCGCGCCTCCTCCCGCTCCTCCTCCTCCCGGCCTGGCCGAAGCGGGGAGCCGGGAGCGGGGCAGGATGCGGCGGGGCTGCCTCTGAGGGGGCGCCGGCGCTGCAGCTGAGGCGGGCAGGGGGCGGCTGCGGGGCGCGGGGGACGCGGGCTGAGCCCCGGGGCGCGGGGGGCGCGGGCTCAGCCCCGGGGCGCGGGGGACGCGGGCTCAGCCCCGGGGCGCGGGGGACGCGGGCTCAGCCTGCCCTCCGGCACCGCGATCCGGACAGTGCCCTCGCTGGCCCCGCACCACG
>JAWWEE010000158.1:28986240-29019850 GCA_035221455.1 Xenops minutus
CGCACCACGCCGTACTCGCGTCCCGAAGGCAGGTGGGCGGCGAATACACCGTGGCACCCCATGGCACACGGGATCTAGGCACCCGCTCCATGGAGAGGAGCACATCTCGCACTGAAGCTGGGGTGGTTCACAGGGGCAAGGCTCTCCGGATGGCGATGGAGTTGCCCAAGAACCGGCTCCCATCGCTGCTACACACAGCCACGCAGCAGGCACACAGTGGCACAAGGGCTGGGCGCCTGGGTCAGCACCACAGCCTTGAGGCCCCTGAAGCCCTGCGACAGGGGAAGCACGGCAGTGGAGTGACAACGATGATACAATCACACATTACAGGGCACTGCCAAAGCTGTAGCAGTAAAAAGCTCACAATCCAGCCCTGCGGGCAGCTTAAGCAACAGACTGTCCAGCTTGTGAAACCAAGTGACATTTAGGCACAGTGCAACTATTGTGCAGCTACCGCTTAAAGGTTTGTGAGAACAGGAGGAGGTACCGAGAAAACTTACCAGTGAAGAAAATGCTTTGAAAGTGTGGGTGCTTCCAAGGCACCCACTGATGTGGGGATTAGGGCATTTGCATTATGGTACAGAAAATGTCAGCAAGGCTTCTAAACTTTTTGCCCTGCCTTCCTCCTGACCAAATTCCTCTAAATATTATTACTACTTGCCCTGCTAAATTGCCCTTTCAAGTTTACCTACACAGTGCTTGTTTCCTGAAGTACAGCACAGCACAAAATTCATCCATCAGACTTGTACTGTGCTAGCACTCAGGGCAGAATGCTATTTCTAGGACCACCACATTCCAGTGCTGCAGCATGGCTCTACATCAACTTCCCTGCAAAGTACATTGCACTCCTGATGAAGAAAGATGTCAGAAAGCATCTCACATCCACCTAGCTATTTTTCCCAATGATCCATCAATCACCCATAGCTTCCTAGGCCAGCTGATCATAGTCAGTGGCAAGAGAAAGTTTGAGACATTTAAGAGAAAAACAAAGTCCTCCAAGGGATCAACAAAAACATAATTAGTCCAAGATGCCCAGTCCACATCTGTTGCAGTGGTACAGGTAAACTGTAGAGGATGCCTCCCACTATTTTCAATCTCTTTCACAGTCTTACCAGAAAAAGTGCATCTGTTCTCTTATGAGGGTTTGGAACCAGCCGCTGCCTGGGTTGCAGAAGTACATGACGAGAGGCAAAGGAGCTGTACCAAGGATTCAGAAAAGGGAAAGACGGAGAATAAGATGTGTTCCATGTGACAGCATAGTCTGTCTCCTCTTTCACCACCGTGCAGATCATACCAAACTTTGCTTGATTCCTTCTTAGTCTTTTGTCACCATTTGATGGAATTCACTATTGTTGCCTAAAATTAAGGGAAAAAACTTTTGAGACAATATTAGTATAGGCAGAGAGCGGTTCTTTAATGAAAGCTTTCAGGTGCACAAAGTATATAGGCATGCAAAAAGCAAATCACAAACAGCAATGGAGAAATTTGTGGGAAAGAGGAAAAGACCCTCTGCCTCAACATTTGAACTAAGCAGACTGCCTTCTGCCTTTTCAAGCACGCTGCTTCCCCTTTCTACTGCAGCCATTCTTCCTGCATTGTCCCCTCTGCAAGCACACCCTATAAGCTGCCATGCAGCCACCATTGCCTCCTCACACTGTATTTCACCACTTTCAATTATCCCACCCCACAAGCATCTCAGCCTCAGCTAAGCCTCTAACAGTTGACAAGTCCCCTGCAGGATCAGCCCAGCGTCTCCTTTTTTCTACTCAGAAACAAAACCAACTCCCAGATTCTTCCTATTCATATTCTCCAGGGATATAATTTTGAGCGTTCTTCCCTTTCCAGAGCAGATACCACCTTCTGAGGAATGATGCCTTGCACTTTATCTCCTATTCAGGACATGGGCCAGAGGAGCCTTATATTTTCACAGCATTTACCTGTGAAACTTCAATTTTGCAAGTGCAGTCTAACGTTTGCCATCTGCTAATGAATCCCAGCATCTTGTCCATGCTGCAGTGCTGATTCACATCTGTAGGACTGGCCCCCCAGCAACAACCATCAACCCTTACACTAAGAGGTGCAAAGCACTGCCAGGTGATGGAGGGAGCAGAGTAATATGGTCTTGCCATGTTTCAGAGCTGCAGTCACAGCCCAGGGGAACTTGTCAGCAGAGATTTCAGGTAGTGTTGGCACTTAAGTTCAGGAGCTGTACAGGGCAGAGAGACACTGTCCACAGCACAGTTCAGTGGGCAGCTGCCTGCATCCAGCTGACCCTTGCCACGGTAAGCATCTTACACACAAGCCTTGAAAGCTGACTGTGCCAGTGGCTGCTCTCTGTCATCAATGAGCACTTGGGGAGGAGACTTCCAAGCTCTCAGTAGTGCTTTCTGACTCCTGCAAGACATGCTGCCGAGCCCTCTTTGCTATTCTGCCCTCATCACATCCTGTTATTCCCAGAGCACTGCCAGCAGTTCAGACAACAGTGTAAAAAACTCAAAACCACTCAGTTTACTTGTACTACCTGGGTAGCCTGGCCTGCTGACAATTTACATGAGTAACAGGAACTCTCCAGTGAAGAATCATTGCTTTCCTTTAATTCATTAGTTACAAGAAAAAAAATATTAACCATTTAGTTTGAAAACCCCCAAATCCCTCTCAAGGGATGGCCCGTAGGGAATTGTCAGAAACAAGCAGAGTGCTCTGTAGACAAGCCTCATTAGAGCCCTGATCAGAAGCCAGCTCTGATGTAGGAAGGACAAGCTAGAGTTCAAGATGTCTTTCTCCTAGGGGGGAGTTTTTATTCCCCTCTCCTAGCTTTTATTCCATGCTTTTACTACCCTCTCCCTCAGGAATCAGCACTAGAAAGCAGGGGCTGTTCCTGCAGAGGCAGTCAGAGCACAGGGCAGGCAAACACTGCTCTAGCCTACAACAGCAGCAAAGGTCACAGCAAAACCACTGAGTTACCCACCCTCAGAGCTGGTGACAGAGCAGTTCACCATGCCCACAGATACCTAGTTCAGAACAGACAAACCAGATCCGCAAGGATCCATTTTTTACATTGCCTAAGCTTTGGGAGATATTTGAGCTGAAGAGGGTTAGGGGGTGCTAATCATGGCACTAGAGTTGGCTGACCTGAAGGAGACAGGACCTTCAGCACAGCTGCAGCAGAAAAGGCACACACTTACTCAGCACCAGGCTTCCACATGCTTTGAAAGTGTCTGCAACGATGTTTCATCTTCAGGGCCCAAATACCTCACTGCAGGATGACTAGCTCCCAGGTCCAAGCTATTGGTACTGAAGCTCTGCAGCCAGCACTTGCAATGATTTAATCTCTGACCACTGAGCTTTGCTCCAGAATTTCACCTTTCTTTTAAAAGACAACGAACTTCTAAGCCTATGTTCTACAGGGAACTCTTACAACATAAATTGTTCAGGTATAGCTATACAGTAAGCTGCAACGCTGCATTCAGGTTTTAGAACCAACCCCCATCAGAGAGAAAACATACCAGAAGCAGTCTGACATGGCGATCTCTACACCACACAACCTCAATGTAGGCATACAATGAATATTCACAGTGATAATACCTCACTGCTGATCTTTGCAAAAGCATCAGGTAATTCAATAAATGCCCTAGGAGAAGTGACCTGAGAAACATAATATAAACTAAACAAATCAAGATTATACAAAGCCCACAGAGAATTATGGGGTCTTACCACCACAACTGTTCTTTTTCAGTTCCATGTTAGAGACATTAAGCTTTTCCTCATTTTGTGACAAACTTTGTACGGTGGAATAAGGGACCCCATGACAACCCAGGTGGCTGATTCTGGGTTATAAGGATAGACTAAGTATTTGGCGAATAATAAGAATACAGAACAGGAGGAAGAATATGACCACCTATGTGGAGAAATTTATGTGGGGTTTGAGAACCTTATTTTATTCATAAATACCAAGGCCCTAAAAAGTATCCCTTTCAAAGAGAAAAGAAAGATCTCTTAAGGCTATGAATATTAAAAAGTGTTCAATAAGCCATTTTTGTGTCTTTGACTGACAGCTTAGGCAACATCATGTAGGAGAAGAGATCTGGTGTCCCAAATTACCCAGATAAAATCAAGGTGATCTTTGTTGCAGGGGAAAAGACAAGCATCATCCAGATTTCTCTTCAGAAAAGTGAAGTGTGGCTGCTTTGTAGTTATGGTGAGACACAGTGCATGCTTTTGCAGTCATCTGACATAAAATGTAGCTGAGCTTTCAACTCTGAAACATCTGGAGAACACTGAAAGGTTTTTTCTTAGCACTACTCTGATCTGAGAAATCAGATCTGCTATATTTCTGGCCTCCAGGCATGGAAGTGCTATCTGAAACATGAACATAAAGTCTGTCTAGACTCTGGAAACTGATTTGAGTAAATTCATCCAGAGTTTAGCTAAGAACATATGAAGAAAATTAGCATCAGAGTTCAGGGGCTGGAGCATGTCATACTCCAGAGAGAAACCAGCATAACACGTTACAATGATGAGATGAGAAGATTTGCTCAGAAAGAAGCAGCTCTGCTTGCCTGCAGCCAGTCAGCAGTTGAGCTCCACCTTGAATCAAGGAAAGAATAGCCCCAGTTCAGGAATTTTTCCAGGATTTTTCGAGATCACTCCTCAGGGAGTTCCTTCAACATGCATAGAGCAGAGTACCTAGGAGGTGAGACATCTTAGGCTCTGAACTTGCTCCCAACAAGCAGCTCCTTCTTCCTCCTCTGGTTGGTCCCTGAGCTAGATATTGACCCTCCCTGATGAAGTTCCTGGTCTTTTTCTAGGCAGGATTAGTGGTCTGCTTCCAGGTCAGGAAGAGGATGGTATGAGTGGGTGAAAGCACTTTATGTATTGAAGGGAGAGGACTCACAGCTCATCCCTGATTTTGATTCAAGAAAAGGAGGGAGAAGTGGAAACATTTGTCTCAATGGGCAGAAAGAGATGAAGTTCTTTCCCCATAATGGAGGAGAGGCCTCTCTGACAGTCTTACCTTGTTCTTCATCCAGATCCAAATCATACCCCTATAAACCTTCCAGACATGTTCACCCATACTGTAATGCCAAGATGACAGTGTATGCCATCGGCTCCTACTATGTGGTTGCTGAAAAGTGTTAGAAAAGAAACATGCTATCTGCATTACTCATCCACATTGGCCAAATTCCTAAACTGCCTGAAATACTCTCCTTGTCTGAGGAAGCTTTCTCATACTGGTCAGAGGGCATAGGCATGTGTATGGACTTCTGAAAATCCATATTGCTGTGCCTCAGGTCATATATCACCCTCCACATCCTTGGCCTCACACACCACTGGGAAACTGCAAGGTGCATCAGAAGCCCAACAGCTTGTCTTGATCATGCCCTGCCTAGAGCTAGACACTGTTCAAGTAGTCTCCAGCCCTTCACCGCCACATGCACCGTAAAAAGGCCAGTCAGAGAAATTACTCCCCTAAGAGTGGCGTCATCCCTAATTTATCCTGATGCCCAATCAGAATAGGTGCAGATGGTATATGCCAATTAGTTCTGCATTTAAGAGAAGATAAGCTGTCTAGGGTGTCATCTATGCTTGCCAGGACAGAAATATGTTCCGGGCCATTGTTTTTGACCAGTGTGCAAATGGTAAGGTTGTGAGGGATGGCAACTCAGGGACAAATTAAGTCAAATAGCATATAGTTGACTGGAACCAAGATTTCAGTTGCTTTAAACTGTATAATTAAACATTGTGTTAAGTGTTGTTTAAGGTCACTGTAATCTTAACATTACTTTCATGAGCATGTTTTTTAAGGAAAATGAGAGCATAGAGAAGAATTCCCAATAAGCTGTAATTAGCAGTTCCCCATTGCACTTGCACTCTTCAAGTATGAAGAGAACAACATCTGCTAGAAGGCCAACAGTGGCAAGATGAATCTCCTTTGATGGTATGACAGAGCCAGAAAAATCTTCAGAGATGGTTAGCTGGGATTCAGGACACCCTCTCTACTCCCTAGGAGACAAGTGTCATTAATCCCCTCTATGCCAGGCAACCCACCTGTTTGCCACCACAAGTCTAGACGCAGCCTTAGCGAGGAGCGGAGTTATGGTAGAATCAGACAGGAGTGACTAACAGCCTGGAACAATGGTCTAAATTCATACACTCACTGTACAATCTTTTAAAAGTGTAGAAATAGAATAAATATTTAAGTAGTAATAATTACTTATTAATACAACTTATTAACTAGAAGATCCATATGTAATAAACCTGATTCACTCTATGAGCCTGAGATAAATTTTTGCTCTCCCTTCTACCTCTTTTCTTATCTCCTGTTCTCACCCCAAATCATTTGCTTCTCTTCCTTGCTGCATCTTTTCTAGGAGAAGGATTTATTTCCCACCTTCATGGTAAAGCACATAGCACTTTTACTGATGCTTAGAATTAATTAACAATAAAATCTTTTTATTACAATCTGACGACAATTTGCTCTCCTTTACTGGCATCCCATCACGGCACTGACTGTACAATTTAATCCTCATAGAAATTCAAAGCTTTTACAGCTCAGTGTAGCTACCAGGTTAGTGCTTATAACAGTCCTCTTGGCTGCAAAGGAGAAGCAGTTTGAAATGCTCATCTGGCAAAATGATGAAATGCCTGTCTTCCACTACAGAGGAATTCCATGTGAAAACACAACAATCTGGGAAATAACCTGTGAAAAACATCCCACCCAGTTTCTCACACATCCCATAAAAGGGGCTTGCACTGTGCACAGCAGACTGGGTTTGAGTAGAGTGCAATGAAAAATGCTTAACTTTCCTAAAAATCACAGCAATGTATTTATTTTTGAAACTCTATCACTGAAAATAGCTTGGGCAATTAATGGAAAACTTTCCAAAACATTCCAGCCCTGGCACTAAGCATGAGAAACTCCAGGCTGAAGGGAGGCCAGAAATAGGAGCCATGGATCAGTCAACTCCAGAGGCACTGCAGTGCTGCCGCAGTGAGCCTGATGCCATAATCTGCCTGCCAGGATCAAGGTCTGTCTCCAGGTGGCAACTGGAGTGTATAAAAAAGCCAGGAAAGGGGTTGGAGTCCAGAGGACATCAGGTATCCCTGTAATGTCAGCAGTACAATCCAGGAAGACCAAAAAGATATTTAATATTTATAATTTTTTACCATTTCCATCTATGCTACACTGGGATGTCTTTACTCCCAGGGAGGTGGGTAAAGCCAACATCAAGGATGGCAAGAATATTTATTGAAATGACAGCCCCGGTGAAACTGCAACTAGAAAAACTGCTGACCTGCCGCAGGTCAGCAAGCAGCTATGTCAGTCTGGAAGACACCAGGGACTTCACAGGGCAATAAACAGACAATTCCATCAATATGACACCATTTCTGATTGAAGAATAAGGTATACAGTCTGAACCTGGCAGCATTCCTCTCTATAAACAGCAATCCCGGTATTGCTAAGTTTCCACAAGCATGCCATTAAATTATTTTTAAGATCTTGAAGAAATGAAGCTGTTGTCCTATCATGACTTTAGAAAGTCATCCAGCATGGGAACCCTTTGAACTAGGATCATGCAGGTCTGGTCATTCTGGAAAACTTCAGCAGCTCTGCCTGGGAAGACCTGGTGTTTAAATCTCTACACAACTTCAGCCCCCAGCCTCTGCCGGCACTGGGACAGGTCAGCAGCTTGTATGTGATGTGCCTACCTCTCCTTGTTCAGCCCTTCTCATTGTCTTGTTGTAGTTTCAGTATTAGTGTTCAGTATTTCTCTCCCACATTGGGGTTAAGCACCAAAGGCAGCACAGGAAGGTAAGACAGTCAGAATGATCATGTTATATTGCAACCCAAAGTTAAAGACATGCTAGAAGTATAACGACAGTCAGGGTGGTGGGAGAAGCACTGGTGGGAGCCATGTCCCTGAAGGCAGCTGGGATCTCAGTGCAGGTACGTGTAACCTCCTTGGCAGCAGCCCTGACTTAGACTGGTGCTGCACAGTGCTGGGAGCAATTGGGTCCTGCCAAAGGTGATGAGGGTTTGAGGGCATTTGCTTTAGAGAACTGAGTTCACATCATTCCTGTTTCATATCTCCACACTTGAGGACCCTTCCAGCCCTGATTTCTGTAGCAGGATCACGAGGCTTCCTGATTTGCACATCAGGTCCCATGGAATGAAAGGAGATTTAAAGGTACAAACCTGAGGACAGAGTTTTAATTCAAAACTCTCCAGTGCTGGTCCTCGAGCTGACAGCCTCAACATGAACACACCTGACACCAGAGGCTATCTATTATAAAACATCTCAAAGGACTGCTAGAAAATGTAGCATTTGGGACATATTAACAAGAACATAAGTTATACTCTACTGAGGAAAAATCAATGGTTCATTTTGCCCTATCACGCTGCCTTCAGAAGTTGTCTCAAGAGAAGCTGTCCAGGGAGAACTCATGAACTTGGCCCCTTCCTGCAGTCTGTGCCTCTCATATTGCCCTGGGATACCTGCCCCTCTTGTACAGGATGCAGTCCTTCTATTCCCTATAGGATCTGTTTATAGTAATAGAACCTATACATTTACATATCACCTTCTTAACCTCTTAATAGCATCTATTTCCACCACCTCCTCTGACAACAATGTCCAACACTTCACTACATGTTGCACAGAATATCTTTTATATGTTGTAAAAGAACCTCCTGCAGGCGATACCAACTGCCCCCTGTCCCCCAAACAGTAGGATATTACATGGCACTTCTCCGTTCACCTTATTCACTGTCTCCAGTCAGCCTTTCCTTCCCCAAATGTAGGAGTCCCAGACTTTTTGTCTCTCCTTGAAAGGCAAAGTGCTTCATCATTAGGAAGTAATTTTTATAATGTACAGTGTATAATATAGAAATGTATTAGAGATTACATTTGTAATAGTAATAGGGAAGGTCAGATTTTTTAAATAGTCACATTTTAGAACAAGTATTTTTATATATTATGTAAATTTATAATATTTCTATTTTTTTTATATTTTTATTTAGACAAATATTTTTATACCCCCCAAAGGTAAATGCTTTGGATATGCTGAACAAAATTACCGTCACCACTTTTGGGGGGACGAGAATTATGAAGTAAAAAATTGCACAGTTTAAAAAATGACCCCTCCATTTTCCTCATAATTTTCCCCGGTAACTGAATGCATGATTTGGCAATGGAAAGCTGTCACTGTACAGCACAGCAGACAGAAAAATGAGTGAGAAATGGGAGAAATGGCTTAAGCCACTGTGAATGGAAGTGCAACTCTCATTTGAACACTTGCATGCCTGCAGAGATGCTCAGCACATCACTGCAGCATTTTCAGATGCAGAGATACATCATGACATGCATATGCATGCATACATGCACATTTCACACCCTTAGATTAGTTTCAAGTGAACTCAAGTTTGCAGCAGACACGACTTTTTCTGGCGCTGGCTAAGGATGAGGAAAATATCTCCCACAGGAGCTAAGAACCATTGCAAGCCTGACCTTTTCTGTTTAAAGGTCACAGCAAGATCCAAGAAATGTCCAATCTCTAGCAAGTATATAACTACTTGCACATGTAATTCCTCTAAAGATGCATCCGCTGCAGCATACTTTTCCCCACAGACAGAGGATGAAAAAGGCTGTGTGCAACAGTTATAATCATACTGCTTAATGGCATACTGAAGAACACTTACAGGCTATTTTACTGCAGTAAAATCTATACAGACAAAAATAACCATATTGATAGGCCCAAGTTTTAAAGCCTATGTACAGCATATGCAATCTCAGCCTGCCAACAGTTACGCTACCATGCATAAGTGTGGTACTGGTCTTTCCTACTTCATTGCCTGGCTTTTTTTCTGCTCCAAGCAGCCAGCTCAGCCAGGCAGGCTTTGTCCGAGCTCCAGTGCAGAGCAAGCTCAGACCCCAGTATCACAGCACCCCAGACACATGCTGGGCTCTCATGTGCCATGTTCCCACCTCAGCTGGGCAGCGGCAGCCCCTGTACCTGTGTCTCCAGAGATGGGAGGCAGCTCTTTCCTTCTTGGCACCCCCAGAGGCAGCTGATGGCAGCAGACACAGAGGGAAGGAGGCACCAGGTTCCCTTTATCATCAGATGCTCGGAGGAGCTCGACAGGAGGACAGATGTGTCTCACAGGGCCATTTGGCCCCTGACAAGCTCTGAAAGATGAGTTTGCTTTGACACGTTTCCAGCCCTGAGGAACTTCTGCAACCTTCCCATGGAGAAACAAACACTCCACTTCTTCCCATCTCCCTCCTTCTGTCTTATCCTCCTTTGTGCTCTTCAGAGTGCCTGGATTAAAAAAAAGAGCCAAGAATAAGCTATGTGAGAGTGTAATCAACGGGGAAGAAATGCATTTTCTGCTTGTTAGCAGAAAACTAGCCCTATCACTAAATAATACAATGTGAGGGCCCACTGTGATTCAAAGAAGTGGAAAATAGAAGGTCTGAACCAGCAAAGATGAGAATGACAAATGGGAAACCCAAAAATATCCATTGGATCTGGAAATTAAAGAATTAAAATCCAGCCTCACGGAGTCTCAGAGGAAGGTGCAACAAGAGACTGCTCACCACAGGAGTGATTTTGGGGAAAGCCAGGAAGTCCTCAGTCAGGTGTCTCATGCATTTCCAGTAAAATCCAAGAGGCTGTTCTTCTCACAGGAACACTCAGCACTGCCCTGGCTGCTTCGGAACAAGCCTGCTGGAAGGAGTCCAGCTCACAAAGAGGGTGAATGTTATTTGTACGGCGAGAAAGAAGGGGAAGAACAGAAGGTGGATGCTCTTACTGCTGATAAAGTAGAACAAAACTGCCTTACAAAAGCTTGGTGAATCGGGTCCTGGGGGGAGAGTGTCTCAGTTTGAGACAACTTGGAGGGGTGGAGACCTCTGACAGAAGTCTCTGTCCTCCAATTCAGTACCCTTAGTTGTCTCCAATACAGAAAGAGAGAGATCAAATATGCCTGGATACAAGAAGAATGCTAAACAACATTAGTGATAAAACTGGGTTAAGCTAATCAGAAAATTCCCAAGTTCCTGCCCACCGGACCAAACTGAGATGGCAGCCAGACATTCCTGGCAGGAATGGTTTGAAGGGTCAGTGGTAGTGTGGCTGCAAGTGATACAAGGCATCAATAAGGAACTAGCACTGAGAGGGTTAATCAAAATAACTGTAGGAACTTTTGCTGAAGTTGCAAAGACAGACTGCATGGTTGAGGCCATAAATAGCTACAAATATAGAAAGAGGGAATATATTATGGTTGCTATCAGTACCTGGCCTTGAGGCTTCTAAAATAGAATGGGCACCATATGAAACTAAGATAAATCAGGAAATATGTCAAGAAAATAAGGTAATTATAGAAGTTTGCTAATTAGACTGGTTCAAGTTGCCAGCAAAACTAGTTTAAGTTACTTTTTGAGCCAAGCTGAAAAGGACACAGCGAGGAAGATCTTCATCCCCAAGACCCCCAAAGACCCTGGCCCAAGAAAAATGGAAACTAATGCTCAAACTCAGATGGGAGAAGCACAGGGCAGAGAAAATGGAAATTACTTCTCAGAACTGATTAGAATAAGCCTGCCTTTTCTAAGAAAATAATCCATATGTATAAAGAAGTAATGAATATACATGTTGTAACTGCATTTAAACAAGCTTGTGAGCACAGACAGGTGTGCACATCTTTGGTGGACTAATCCCCCATGCACCCAGCATGCTGAATAAATGTACCTTCGTTACAACTACCTGGTTGTGGAGCCTTTTCCACACATCTCAAATGCCACCATAGGCAGGCGGAGCAGAGCTGTGGACTCCAGGTGACTGGAAGGACCCAAAAGACACATGCCAGATCCAGCCATGAGACCTGGTCACTGCCACTTTGCTGGTGGTTGTAGTCCTGATCCGCCAAAGTGATAATAGGAGCCCTGGGGGGAGGGGGGGGGGGGGTGTGGAAGTCCCATAGAGTGAGGGACTGAGACCTTCCATCTGTCGGATGAAGTCCAAGTGTGATCTTTTATTAGGTTCAGGATAGGCAGGAATGCCCCGGTACCTCCCCTGAGGCAGGGAGTTCTTCACTGAATGATTAATATGGGATCACTGGTCATTTCAAGAGTCTTTGACACCTTCTAAGACGTTACAGCTGCCTGTTACATCAGCACAGGTGGATCCATTATGGCCATCAGCAGAGATGAGTAACTTCAGGCCACGTGTGTGGATTGTCCTGATGCCTCCCCGAGGGGAGTTACCACGGATGAGTAATTTGTGTAAGGACAAAGAAACAACACCCAGCTCATGGCCTGAGGTGGCAGGTGTGCACACTGTCAACACCTGGATTGTCTGAGTCCAGTCTTTTCATATTTGTGGATACATTCTTGTCCTAGGATAACAGAGTACCACCCTTATCTTAAGCCCTGCCCCACAGCCTAAATTAGTAGGTGTATTTGGGGAAAAGAGAAAAGGTGGATGCCAGTGTAACCCAGGACAGAGAGGAAAAAGGATGACAGATCTGCTGTCTGGGGTGTACCTAGCACCATATCCATCTAAATCTGAAGTTTTAAATTATCTGCAACAGAAATTATTTATGATGGCATCAGACCATTAGGTTATTGTCCATTCATCATGAGCTGGGGCTCACCCAAATTTCCATCCATAGTTAGACCACTGGCCATTACAGTATAACAAAATTTGCAATTTTTTTCTCAGATGCATTTTTTTCACCAATAAAACATTGGAAACAGTGACTTGGCACTGCCTTCTATGGACTGAACTGAGGCAGACATTCATCCAGATGCCCAATTCTTTTTGCCCCTAGACTGAGCAGAAGTCAATAAATTAACTACAGCCAGTGTATCAAGATATAGAAGGGTTTGCAGGTACTTTTAATTTTATGTCTCTGCTGATTTTGTAATTTCTTGACCTCAGCCCACATGTTATGATTTGGATATGGATTTATTGAAGTCAAGATTTCACAGCTTAGAGCAAGATTTAAAATATAGTTTATGCATGCCAGAGAAGTCAGAAATTAAGAACTGGGACAGATAGACAACCTTAAGGAAAGCATTTTCCTCCTGTCTCTGAAGACTGATCGGCTGTGGCTCTGAAAATCTTGTTCAGAAGCTTGGTCTCCTCAAAATGGTCCAATCTCACTCTATTTCGGTTTCTCAAACCCCAGCTATTTTACTGCCTTTGGGAATAATATTTTCCAGCCCTATTACACTGTTTCCAGCTGTGCTACACGTGAGGTGCAATGCCCTACCACCACCCCACCTGTCGAAGCACCAGCTCAGCTACATCAGACAGGGCATCAGCAGCCCTTTCTAAGGACTTCAGGCTTTACAGGTGACAAGAACAGACTTCCCCATGGGAGCTGTCTGAAGGAGCAGTGACGCATTTCCTGCATTTGCTGTGCGTGTCTTGGGTCTCCTTGATATGAAATGAACAGGGAACAGGAGCAAAAGGTGAAACTGTGATGACTGAAGTGAGAAGCAGAGAGGTTCCATTCCCTGGTACTGCCTCTTACTCCTTTGCTCTTGAGGTGAGCTGGTCCCTCGTGCTGTGACAACTTTCCACCTCAGTTCAGTGACACTCCAGTGCCCAATTCCTCAGCAGGCTCCTTTGTACTACTCTGCTGGGCTGCAGCAGGGATCCAGGCTGCCAGTAGTGCGTAAATGCACCTAGCCTGGAGCCTGAGGTGAGACACTCAGATTTAATGCCTTGTATTCTCTTTTGTCAGAAAAATGGGATTTACTCACTACATGTATTCACTGTTAAAAGAGAAGGGCTTGTTGATACACAAGTAATGCTGTTTTAATATACTGATAGCATTAAATCTGTGCAGCTCTTTCAGGATGGACACAGCTGTTGGATTCGAGGTATTAATAGCACTACATTGCCAGGGAAATGAGCTTTAAGCATAACAGGCCTTTGCACACCCCTTGGCCAGCATCAGATCAAATTTCAGTTAGATAAACAAAAAAGATCATCCTAAAATCCACCTCTAATCAAAATAATAATTAACACTATGCAAGCAAGGTCTAAATTTCTGGCTATCATGACAGAGACAAATACATCCAAAGGATCCTATTCAGACAGTCTATACTGGCTTAGAAAACAGGTTGTTTGATGCATGTCAGTGGGCATTAACAGGCATAGCTAGTAAGGACCACTGATATTTAAGTATGCACTGCTGAAGACACAGGTATGGTATTCCTCAAGCCTGAACAAATGATACCTGCTCATCTGTCTCCTTACCATTATTGACCCCCTTCATAACTCTGTAACTGGCACACCATCAAGCTACTTTACAAGTGTATTGTTTGCACAGTGCAGCTGTTGATAGGCAGGCAGAATCAGCAGGGGCAGTAAGGATGACAAAAGCATCTCTAATTCCTTCGTCTCCTCCATGTCAAATCTGCAGAGAAGCAATGCTAGCACACATGCATAGAGGGAGTTTCTACTCCTCTGCCACACACTGTAATTGGGAAGTCCAGTTATGTTTTTCTGACAGTGTTCCATAATGTCTTTTTAGGTCACTATCACCACAATCCACTGACAAATATAGGAAGGAGGGTGGAGAAGCTCTTATTTCCTTATCAAACCAGCACACCTAGTGTTGAATCTTTGGGTTTAAAACATGCAAAATCGCTTGTTACCACCAAATCCACCTGAACACCAGCACTTCATTCCAGACACTCTCACTGTGTTTACCATTACTCCCTGCATCTCCCATCCCTAAAAAAATGAAAAGCCAGCTAGAGAATATAACTAGCTGACAGTCCTCCATGCAGGAACCTTTCTGAAGCAGACTGAAGCGGTATTGTATCAATCAGGGTCTTTCTCCCCCTTCTTCAAACCCTAAATGGAGTTTGGGAATCTGTGTTGGTAGAAAAACATGCAGTCACTTTAAGTGGCAGTCATTGAGAGTCACTGCCAGGTATTTAGAGAGGGGAAGGTGAAATTAAATTCTGCTGACCATACAGCTCAGTCCCAGCAAAGAAGGCACTGCCATATATCTTGGTGATAGGAGGCTTGCTAGAAAAATTCTGCCTAGCAATCTTTACAACCAGAAATATCAATCGGTTTTCTCCCTGGAAACATGAAGTCTGAAAAGCAAACTACCTAGGGAGAACCAGATTCTCACTACAATTAAGGTAAGAGAAATTGTCTTGAACTAACTAGGCTTCAGCTTCAGTCCAGCCCAGCAATTCCTACATCTCCACCCTCAAGGATTATATGGGATTTTTTATTTTTTTTTTGCAGTGTGCCTAACACAGAGCACTCGATGACTTTTGGAATTCCCTTCAAGTTGATTGTGTTTTTCAGGCTTTCCCCTTTATCTTTGTTAAGGATAGAAGTGAAAAAATCATGCTAGTTTTACTGGCACATAATTCCCATCTTGATTCCAGCACAATTTGTTTCTTTGTACAGCAGTTCCATTGAACTTCTCAGGGGAAAAAAAAAAACAAATCCAACAAACTCACAGGGATTTTGTAGAACAATAAGGACGGTGAGGTTACTGAGTCCATTGTCTCCCTTAAGTGAAGTTCTGAGATCTAAAAAAAATGAGCACTTACTTAGCAAAAGAAAGTTTGTTTCGGTCTGGAGGTCTGGTTTTGTAATTCTTAAAGGATCAGGGATTTTTGGGAAGCTACTAAGTTGCTTTAAAAAAAAAAATTGTCCTCATTTGGCTTCTGTGTCATTTTTTGAAGCATTTGACTGGAAGCACAAAGTGTGGTGCTAACACATACTGTGAGGAGCAAAGGGGGGGAACACGTGCCAAGGTCACCTCCTCAGCAGTAGCAATGGCAAGCTTCACAGTAGTGATATAAAACCTCTCTCTGATATAAGATACCACTTACAGCTACTTTTTAAAGAGCTATAAAAATCTAGAGCAGGCACATATTAATTAAAATAGTTCAGAGAGAAGCTCTGCGTGTCTGTCTTGGCAGCAGGTGACTGAAGGGCACATAGCACATAGGGGAGCAGAATGTCTATGGACAGTTAGCTAAAATATTTTAGTTTTTATCACCTCCAGCTTTGTCAGTGGGCAGCACAGATGGTTTGCAGCTGGGGAGCCACTCAGTGTACTTGTAAGAAAGCAATGTGACCTGTGTCATGAAGCAACAGATACTCTAAGGCAGCTTTTCTTCATGACTCGCATGTACCCTTTGTTGACATTTAAGTCCATAGCCTCCTCTCCTAGCTAGACTAGAAGGCAGACCATGAAAATCCCCCTCCTCTTCACCACAATATAGATCTTAAATATCTCCTGGTCTCTCAGTTTTTTGTTTCCCCTAAACAAGCTCAGTTCTTCTGGACTTTGCTCATAAGCCACATTTCCACATGTCCCCTGCAGAGCACAGGACTCTCCTTTCAGAGTGGCAGGTCTTCAGCAAAATAGGCAGTGAAAAGGACAAGGACCCCATTCAGGCTTCCCTCAGCTCCCTTTTCTCCAAGGTTAGGGCAAGGCAGGCTGAGAGACAATTGAGTTTATGACCCAAGTGCAAACCCACTAGCTATGGCAACTTCTCTTCCTAGTCCCTACTGCAGCCCATCACGAGAAACAAGCTTTTGCTATGGACCCACTGACTAAACCCCAGCTGGCAGTGAAACACATCCAATAGAAGGATGGTGGCTAGCAAGAACCCTTTCTGGTTTTAACTAGTGATTATTCCAGTTGAGTGAAATATAGATAACCCATCTATTTTAGCTCTTACATGTATCTACCTGTATTTACCTCACCTGCTGGCTTCTTTGTCCAAAATTGCAGCAGGCCTTTTGTGCTCCAATATTTCACTATACACTGGAAACCTTGAAAGCTGTGAAGCAGAACTGGGGGCATGGAGGTAATGGCACCAGAGCCCAGCAGCTTTAGGAGTCCCAATGCCCATTTGCAAGGCAGAGAAAAAAGGGTATTTGGATATTCTTGAGGATCTAACACTCAGCATCACCTCTGGTGCACAAAATACACATTTGAAGGCCATTTTCTCCCCATAAACAATTTGTCAAGGCAGTCTAGTCTCATATTTGACAGGGCTCTGCAAAAATTTATTAAGTTCCCATTTTACTGCTTGGACCAACTCTTTTTCTAGTGTGGGGAAAACATTTGTAAAATGGAGCTGGTCTTTAATACACCACCACAGTGCTTTGAGATGTGCAGCTGAACAACATCTAGTATTGCTACTCATATATCACAGGAGAACCAGAGGGGGACAGAAGATAGCGTAATGCTTTTAAAACATATGGAAAACATTATCTGAATAGCAAAAATATGACATAAATCTATACACACTTACTTATAGCTCAGATTTGAACTCTCCATAGCCCTTGCTAGACAAGTAGGGATAATGATTTTTTTATTCATAGTACATTGAAAGAGAGTCCCACTGATATTTTCACACGCCCCAGCAGTCAGTCTCACTGCTTTTATTTATGGCTAAAAGTCCTGGACAGAGTCATGGCACAGAGGAAAAAGGAAAAGCAACTGGCAGATCTCAGCTGATGCAAAGTACTGTCTGACATTTTTTCATGGGACAATCAATTGGAAAGGACTTGCTGTTAATCAGTGTGAAATAGATACATGTCAAATCCCCAGAGCACATGCTACAGAGTGAAGCAGCTTCTTAGAGCAGCAGGTTTTGTGTGAAGGGAGTTTGGACAGGCAGTTTTTCTCTTCGGCCTGCATTCCTGACAGCTGCCTAGTACCTTTTTCCCAAACCTGTCACATTCATGTCAAGATATATAAATGCCTTCTCTTTTTGCTCCTTAACCACTGCACAATCTTTCTATTTTTTAAGCAAAGAAAGATAGAAACTATATTTTCTATCATCTATAGCTGAACCTGGAGTTTTTCCTGTACAGGGTAATGGCTGCTTGTTGTCTGAAGATGACATCTCTATTTTACAATAAAAGCCTTCATCCTCTTTTTTTTCCGTTCTCTTTACTGCCCCCATCTCAAAGCTGAACTTATCCAATAGCTTGCAAAAAAAAGTAATAAAAGAAAGGTGGTTTTGCTCTGTTTCCTGGCGACCAACACCACTGAGACCCCAGGTAGCCTCACACTGGCTAATTCAAGAGAGAAACAAGCGCCGTTGCAGTTAAGTGGCAAGAAAGGATGCAGCACTAACCTTGGCACAGAAAATCCTTGCCAGAACTGCCTGCTCTTCACGGTGGAATTCAGTGACAGAGGAATCTGTTTTGAATATAGGAAACTGTGTTCCATGCATATTTATTTGGCTTTTGGGGTTTTTTTCCTCTACTAAGCTTAACCATGTTGGCTTGCTTGCATTACTCTCTTTACCTGTAAAAGCATTTAACAAAACTCCCTTGATGCAGATCTAATACAAGGGTGTGAGAAATAAAAGAATATGGTTTTATTACAAACAAATAATTCATTAACTCAGGAATTATTTTCTTTAGGCGTACCGTTGAAGTTGTAAGGTACCAGGTCCTGTCTGGAACTGGTGCCAGGGACAATTTGCATTTGGGAATAGGGAATTATGAAAGTAGATAAAGATATGGCTGAAACGGGCCCTCGCCACATGGCAAGCTCTTTGTGTGCAGAGGAAAGTGGTCATTCTGACCAGGAGACACCGTCTCCCTCTGCAGGGGGGCATACCAAATCCAATCAGAAGAAGAGGCCCACTCCTTTCATTATGCTAACAAGGCGGGACTCTGGGGACACATAAAAACCATGATTTTGGGGGGGGGAGGATGCTTTTTCAGACCTTCATGGCCGGGGCACCCAGCACATGCTGAAATAGAAACTTTCGTCTTTCTGCTAAACTTCTTTAACTCACAGATATTTGTATTTTCACTAAATTGAATAAAAGAGATTTTTCTCACATGGGAGCACACTGTAGCTCCTTTAATAACTCCCAGAGAAAGCTGGATATGTCTTCTTTGCACTTACCTCAAACTGCCTTTGCCTTTCTCCAGAACACCATACCCATGAGGGTGGGGAAAAATCCTTGTATCAATAACATGGTACTTGAAAAGAGAGAAAGGACTTTAAAATGGCACATGCTCCCAAAGAACACCAAGGGGATTGCAGTTTGTGTCAGCCTGTGGGAATGAAGAACGTCATATAGGTCCAGGCTACTGTGGAGGCCCAGTGGAAAGAGATCAAGGAGCAGTGATGGGAATTCACTTCCTGGTTCAGACTAGCAGTGCCTCTAAATCAGTACAGAACACTACAGACTGGCGAGGGCTCCTGGTGACTCCTCATTACAGAGGCTCCCTCTGCATGTACAAAAGACCCAATTCCTCAAAGGCATTTAAGCACAGGGCCAAGGCAGTGAGGTACTTCTAAAGGCCAACTGCATTGCCTTCACTGAAAAACTCCCACCAAACCCATGTTACAGATAATGAGGAGTTCATTTACTGCCTAAGGAGCCAGGGCAATAGAAATGCAACAGGAAGAGAGCTTCCCATCTCTGCCATTACTGAATACCAAACAGAGAAAAATGCAAGAAGCCCACAGGGATATGTTGTCTTCAGTCCTGTCAGTCACAGATGTGACAGCTGGGACCTTTAAAGACTGTCAGAGGAAAACCAAGGCACTCCAAATGCCAAGTCTGTCAGCAGCATAATTAACATGTCATGTATGATCTGCTCAAAAATGCAGTGCTTACTGCACCTGCAACAGACAGGCTACCAAAAACGCTGCTCGTCCAATAATTCCTGCACCTTGAAATAATGTCCAAGTTACTGAAAAATCACAAAAAACCACAAACTGTTTGGGAAGACAAAAATCAGTTTGTAGCCCATGGGGGAAGGCAAGCTAACCTGCCATAGGGACTGCTGCTACTCCCACTCCAGACGACTGTCTCTGGAAACATGTACTCAGTCATATTCTGACAGAAGCACATCTGTTTCACACGGGCAAAACACATGAAACAAAAAGGATGGAGGTCAGTTCTGCAGGGACTTCATAAGCCAAGACAGGATTGCAGTCCTCAGCAGCTGGAACGTGCTCCCCGCCAACCTGAAAGAACCAGTTTGAGGCAGGTGACATAAAGCATCAGGTAAAAGGGAAAGACTTCTCTCCCCCATCTCTGGCAGCCTGTCTTGGACAAACTTACAAATATTAAGTGACAAGTGACAGAAAGAAAAATCCCATGTTGTGAAAGCCAGCCCATAGAGAGAAACATTGCAATTCATTTCCTCCACAGACAAAATGCATGTGTGTGGTTACGTGCAGGAGGGTCCTAATAAGGTAAAATACTTGGGGCAACTGAGATAAATGCTCAGCTTGAGAAAACCCTATGTTTTTATCGGAAAAAATGTAGATCTGTAGCCATCACGACTGACAAACATGACCAGGCCAAAGACAGCACCTGAATCCAGTATTCAAACATACCTGAGCAAACTTGCTATCACATTGCTTAGAAGTACAGTATTGTTGCCAGCAAGGGCTCTTCCACAGCTGATATCTGACACACAGATCAGGGAAGGCACTGGAAAGGGAATTTCAGAGGTTGAGGTCCAGGTTTTACTGTAAGGAGTGACAGACTGGTAAGGACTGGGTGAGATTCAGGAAAAAAGAGAAAAGGCAGGCATGCAAACAAAGAAAAAAGAGCTCCAAAAGTAGTAAGTCTAGTAAAAAAGTAAATTTTTACAGGTTGTAACAATTAGCAATGAAGACATACGAGGATATTTTATCTATAGACTGATAGAAAATTTAAAATCATAATAATATAAAAATAAACTATGGTCAATAAATATATTGCTTCCCCTCTTCTTTCAAATTGACTTAAAATGATGCAAGTCAAGGATATCAAACAACAAAGATATTAGTTATCAAACTTATTAGATATCAAACAACAAAGAATATTAGTTTGGAAAGTATTTGTGAAGGAAGTTCTCCTTGCCAGTTTCTATTTCTGAACAAGTGATTTGGAGAAAAAACTCTTCAATGATACCTCTGGCTCCTTAAAAATAGAGAACCCATAGTCCACTTCTTGTCTCAACATTATTTTCTTGTCTCAACAAACAGAAAAGACCCTGACCCTGTAGTCAGCCAATCAGTTCCATGAAACAGACCAGTGTTATCAGGAGCTCCTACCTCAGAACAAAGGGAGAAAATACAAAGCAAAACAAAGAGGTGAGATGGATACCTTGTATACTCCTGATGACTGAAAAGGAGTTTCTGAGCCATGCAAAGAGATCTCATCACCTTGAACAGATGGAGATAGGATGTAGCAGTATCTGAACGCATGCTTAAAATGCTTTGGAGAGAAATAGTTATATCCAAGCTGCTGCTGTAGGCAGGAGGTTCTTGCTGAGATTATAATCAGCTGTGTGAATGAGCACAGAGACAAACCGCATTTGGCTAGATGAGTTTTTGTTAAGACCTGCCAGTGGTACAGGAAAGAAATAAAATTGTCCTTATAATGAAAATGGTCTCATTTGCAGCTCTGTGATAACCAGTATTTATCATGAATCTTTGATTCCTCATGCTGCTGTTGCAGCTCCTCTGGGATGGCATTAATGTACCATTTCTCCATGGCTCCTACTTATCTCAAACAGTCTTTGCCACAAAAAGGATTTTCACCCCTGGCCTGTGAAATTTCTTGAATTATGTGATAAGGGAGAGTTTCAGCCATGATCACAGCAGGTCCAGGATGCTGCCCCAATGTTATAATAAAATGTGGGTCAACTGCGCTATACGCAGTAGTGTGAAGTTAGGTAAGAGTTTTACTGAAACTTCTTTACAGAGACATATAAAAGTTGAGTAGAGCTTCATCATTCAGTAGAACCATACTCATCTCATGCAATCAAAATCATCAAAAGGGATTTTACAGAAAGGAATATGTATTTTTAAAAATTTATATTTAACTAAGGTCTAGCACCAGACAAAAAACATGAATATTTAAGAAAGTGAGACAGCAGCACATTTTAAAAAACAACAGTAATAATTAGCACACAGAAACTTATATTTGCAAAGCATTTTACAAAAACACATCTTAATTAAGCCTCACAACACCCTTGTGAGATAGTTATTAGTCCCATATTAGAGACAGGGAAACAGGAATGGAAAGAGTATGACCTGCTCACCACTACACGTTAAATCCAGGTACAGAACATCAGATTTTCCATTTTTTTGACACATATTCTGATCTCTTAAAAGATGCTGGTCTTTAATTTAAATTTGTTTCCTGTCATCCCTTTTAAAGACAACTGTCCTTATTTCAATCTGATATGAAGAGGTACTCACCTAGAGCAATTTATAGAACCATAGAATGGTTTGGGTTGGAAGGGACTTTAAAGATCATCCAGTTCCAAGCACCCTGCCATGGGCAGGGACACCTCCCATTAGACCAGGTTGCTCAGAGCTCGATCCAACCTGGCCTTGAGCACTTCCAGAGATGGAGCATCCAGAGATTCTCTGGGCAACCTGTTCCAGTGCTTCTTCCTAATATCTAACCCAAACCTATCCTCTTTCAGTTTAAGCCATTCCCCCTTGTCCTATCACTATGTGCTCCTGTAAAAAGTCCCTCTCCAGCTCTCTTGTAGCCCCGTCTGGGTACTGAACTGCTGCAATAAGGTCTCTCCAGAGACTTCTCTTTTCCAGGCTGAACAACTCTCTCAGCCTGTCTTCACAAGAAAGGTGCTCCAGCCCTCTGATCATCTTTGTAGCCCTTCTCTGAACTTGCTCTGTTATGTTGGGGGCCCCAGAGCTGGACGCAGTACTCCACGTGGGTCTCATGAGAGCAGAATAGAGGGGAGAATCACCTCCCTTGACCTGCTGGTCATGCCTCTTTTGATGCAGCTCAGGATGGGGGTGGTTTTCTGGAGAAGTTATCAACACATTCCAGGAACCTCCTGAATTGCTTATGCCCTACTGTGTTGTCCCTCCAACAGGAATGGGATCATGGGAATGGCTGAAGTCTCCCATGAAGACCAAGGCTTATGAACACAAGGCTGCGCCTATCTGTCTACAGAGGTCTTCATCCACTCAGTCTTCCTGGTTGGGCGACCTTCACTGTAATGTTGCCTGTCCCTGCCCCCCCTTTAATCCACACCCATAAACTCTGAGTTCACTCCTCATCCATCCCTAGGCTGAGCTCCAGGCACTCCAGCCAGTCCTTGACATAGAAGGTGACACTTCCATGCCTGTCCTTCTTAAAGAGCCTGTATCCTTCTATTCCAATGCCCCAGTCATAGGAGTCATCCCACTCTGTCTCTGTAATGCCTGCAGGCACACACACACTATTCATGACAGACAAGCAGAATTAGGAAAGAACATTTTTTATAAACTGTGTGTTGCTGGAAGCTGTTTAACAAAAGACTGGCATTGGTGCTTCCATACTGCTAGAGTCAGAGTGTTACTTCTCATCAGGCACCTGCCACCAAGAAAATTGCTGAGGCCTATCTGCAATGCTGGTACAGTTTAGAATCTGCAAAAAAGTAAGGTTTCTTTGTCAACTCCAAACAAGAAATCTCTCTCTGGTAGGGAGTCTTCTCTAAGAACTAATATTAATACAACTACACTGAAAACAAAGAAATATTTTTATCAGGAGACTCTAAAGGTGAAGCCAAGGGCGCAAATACATGTCAGAAAACCTGGAAACATTCATATTTTGTGCTCTGTGTTAAGAGAGATGGTCTACAGGCATCAAGCATCCTGGAGGGTAGAAAATAATTCTCCACAGTCACTTTGAGAAGAAAAGTCGCCTTAGTATATCACTCTTGCACTGAACTAGTGAGTGACAGACTAAGATTAAAAATTCCAAACCACCTGAAAGTTCAAGTCAATGGATTTAACTGTCAAATTTAACTCTATAAAATGTCAAATCTGGCAGATCTACTGCTACCTGTTTGAAAACCCAGGCCCATGTGTTAGTGAAGGCAGAGATAAAAGTACTCCTTCCATCTTCAGTTACATACATCCATTAGACACTATCCAGAGTCCAGGAAGTTAGTTTCATGACAGCTCGACCTGAAGATCCTCCCCATACTTTCGGATCAGCTTCATGTGGTTATGATCCACTGACCACTGTTCTGGGAGGTGCTTGGGCTGCATACTGTCCAAGAAATGCTGCCGCCAGCGTCTTTCCAACTGCATAAGGGAGCGCAGGCCTCCTTTAGCAAAACACTGCACCACCTTCAGTCCATGTGGCATGTAGCTCTCATTGCAAATCCTGCCAGGACACAAGCAGAGTTTATTTTCACACAAGCCTACTCTCAGAGTCTAGATCTGTCTCCAATGAATAGCAAGACACTGAAGATACTTTCAGCTGCAGAGTTTAATTACAGACACATGGTAAGCTAACCAAGAAGAGTTTTAAACTTTGCTTCAGTGCCAGACTGCTTTCTGGAACACAGTTTTACTGTGAAGCTGGTTTCTCTGAACTGAGAGTGTTCTTTTACAGCAACACTAAATGAAGTTCTTTAGGTCCATTACAAGCTCCTCAGGAGACAGACTGAAAATTTCATGATGCAAAAACTATATGACCCTCCAGAGCACTGATCCTGCCACTGAATTCTCTGCCTGGATAGATCCTGAGTTATAACATCAGCACATTACAAACAATAGTGAGCATAAAAAGGAGAAAATACTGATTTCATGCAGACAGTGACTAGATACTCGTTAAGAAAAGATATTTGGGGAGGCTTTGAGAAGGTGGAAAAGAGAATTCTGATATGATTGTTCTTCAGCCTCTCTTCTCGAGCTGTCCTTCAAAAGAAGTAAAAAGTGTTGGAAGGGAAGACAGAGCAAGAAGAGCAAACTGCTAGAAGAGGAAGGGAAAGATGGGAATAAGCAAGAGCTGCAGTTCACAAAGCACTGCTGGGTTGCAAGGAGAAGCGTGTTAACAAAAACAAAACCAGTAAGAAATGCAATATAAATTACTAAAATCTTACACCTACTGATGGGCTGTTATACCTGGTTTCCAGACCAGCTGCTTCCTGGAGCATCTCTGGTGTGACTGCCTCTGTGTTAAAGTAGTCCTTGATGCTTTGCAGAAGCTCTGCCCTTCGGGGGTCAGGCAGGCTGTCTGCATTCAGCAGGGCTCGCGCTCCCGAGCGCACTTGCCTGCGCAGAGGGTCCTCCAGCAGACGCACACCTTCCTCGGAGCCGATGGGGGCACCAAACTCCTCAGCCAACTGCTGCTTGAGATGGTTGTCATAGTAATTGGAAATGGCATGGCAGGACGTGCAGAGTAGGAGTACATCATGGGAGTTGTGGTCCTTCATCTGGATGGGAAAGTGTCTTCGGTATTCATGAGGAACAACGTTCTTCCTAGAGAACTCAAAACCAACAGTTCATTACAACTGCCTGGAGCTGCTACTTCCCAGTTCCTCCTTCTCCTGGCCCAGAAAGGGTCAACTAAAACTATAAGTCCAGGAAAACAAAGATTACCATGATCGGGACCCTTACTATAGCAAGAGATTATTTTTATTCTTTTATTTGTAGTTCTTTCTACAGGTTTTCTGCATTTATCTTTTTTTCCCTCCAAAAATTCATCCATTTCAATCAAAAAGAAGAAGATTCATACTGTAAAAAAATAAAGTAATGCTCTATGAGAAGGATATTTCTCTACTAATCAGTAGCAGCTGCAAAGACAAAAATCTCATTCTTTTTGACCTCATGAGCTTTAGGCTCACCTAAACCTTTCAAAAATACAAGGACTAAGTAATGAAAGCACTAGTACAGCTATTTTCAGAAGGGGATGCCGCCTGAACAGTGTGTATCAGCACACTGCTGCTCCCCATTCAAACTGCAACGCACAGATGTTCCATGAGAGCTTTGCTCTCTCCTAGGAGCAGTATCTCCTGCCTCTGTAAAAGACTGGTCTCTTCAGTGCCCAATTTACCCAGTCACGTACAACTACAGAGCATTCAAACAGTGACAGCCCATCCAGGACATAGAGAAGCATAATGTGTTAGGCCACTAATCAAGCTTCTGGATGGCAAACTAGATGCAGACCTCAGTCCTGTTTGAAAAAATGTGTTTTTCTTCTACACACTAAACAACTCACCGGATATAGGATTCTCGCTTGCCACATACAACACACAGGTTTTCTTTGACTGTCAGATAATAATCAACTTGAGACTCAGGACGTCCCGAAGGCTCAAACCGCAGCTTCACAACAAATGGGTCTGTGCTAACTAGCTCTAAAATGGTAAAGGCAAAGAGAGAATATTCAAGACAAATTTGTATTTGAAAGCTAAAATAATGATGCTACAACTTAAGAGTCATCCTATCGAATCCCCAAGAATATTTCCAATAAGAAAGGACACAAAAAATTCATGCTCCATTATCTAAGAAACAAGAACAAAAAAGGAAAAAAAGCTGTGTTTCAAATACCAATCAGAAATCTGGTATGCCTACCTCCAATCCCCTTGTCCAGATACCACTGAGCCTTCTTGCGATCACAAGTGCACAGGGGTTGTCCATCCGGTGCATGCAGGAAGCAGTTGTCATACAGTGGAGATTTTCTATGAAACAAGGGCAGCATTACAGCAACTATACCAGTATGCCAAGAAAAACAGAGCTCTCTATAGCCACACGTGCCACACTTCAGTTCATCACAGGAGTTCCCCTAAACACACCCCAGAGGCTGCTGAGACTGCATAGGGTGCTGCCACGGGAAGCAGTAAATCTAAAGACTTACCTAGAGTTCACTGACTCTAAAGTATCTTTGCTCTCCTGCTGCCAACAGAATTGTAACTCTGAACCCCAGTTTTCAAGAGATGCCATCAGTGATGACAGCCTTTTAAAAAAAATTATATTAGAAAACAAAAGAGAATTGAAGTCACAAAGGATGAGCCAAGAATAAGCTCAAAGAGAGTGTCAACTTACAGGCAAAGCAGTTTCAAGGATTGGCTGCCTATGCTTATATTTTAATGTTTTATTAAAAAAACCCTTTCTAAACCTCAGTGTGAATAGCCATTACTTCATTTACCCAAGACACATGCTCCAAAAAGACTCTTGAAGCACGGGGAATTCAAACACATGAGTCCATGAGAACAACGAAGCTGAGCGGAGGCCTTCAAACACAGGCCCCAGCCTTTGGCACTGACAAGAAGTCCTGCTTGAGCAGTCTCTGGTGGTTTGTGGCAGTGTGTGGAAGGGCTCTGTTTTGCAGAAAGTGTTTCTTTGCTCTGCCAGCCTCTTTCAAACAAAACTGAAGAGTGGACAAGTTGGACCTGGAAGGAACTGGCCTGACATGTCACAATACACTGAGGAAAAGTTTCCTTTCTTCTCTCCAGAAAGATTGTAAAAGTAAGTAGTGAGCAGAGCACTACCAACTAAAAAAGTTAATTCACAGGCTATGTAATCTGATAGAAGGATTTCTTCTGAGGTCCATGAGGGGTAAAAAACCCAACAAAACAATGATATAGGAGGTCTCCTTCCACTGAGCATCAACAGTTCAACTCAGTCACCATGACAATTTCAGTACTTCACAACTCTAAATGGATAAACATTAAAATTAAACAGACTTAAGTGGAAGGGAAGAGTGAAAAAGGACTTTTGAAACCACAACCAATGTTATTACAGACCAGAGCCACACTGCTGTAAATACTGTAAAAAACAGTGATTCTACAGATTTCTCATGAAGTCAAGCGTGGTTAAAAACAAAAAATAAACAAATATGGGGAGATCTCAATTTAGCTTGGAATTCAATTTTGTTTAAATTTTAATCCCCCCAGGAGATGCAATACTCCTGTTTTGTATGAAACAGCCTCCCAGTAAAAAATAAAACAAAAATCTGGAGGGACTTGCTGCGTAAAACACAATACCACTAATGACTGCTAATGAAATCAATATTATTGACTACATTACAGTGTCTCCATTGCCAAGCAAATAACCTTAAAAAGGAGAAAACAAATACTAAAATGTCTGGCTTTCTTTCCTGATAATTACATACAATTTTAGTTCCTACATGCAGTGATAAATTTTATTAGATTGTATCCCAACAAAACCAAACATACTAGCTCTCCACATATTTCAATGCACCGAGTTAAAAGAGACTTCTCCAACTACTTTAGAACTCTCATTAGCAAAAGGCCGTAAGAATTTCGGATCCACTCCAAAAAATTGCCTGTGAGGATGGTGATCCTGAATCCAGCAACAGCTGCCTCTGCAAGTCCAAACCAGTGCCATACCCTCATCTCTCTCCCAGGCCAACACAGAAGGGCAGTGTTTTGTTGCTACCACAGACTGTTCATTTCTGTGCCCTCTTGCACCTCACATAACATGTCCTGCCCCTGTTAACCTTAGCTTTCAGTTCTGCTCAGTACCCTGATATATACCCTCAGTATTTCTGTGGCCACAGTGACATGAGAGAGCAAAGTACAAACAGCAGTCCATGAGGCAGATGCTAATGAAAGGAGGAAACTATGGAGTTGCCGTCTTTTCCCTGGAGGAGACAAGGCACAGCTGTTTGGGCAGCAGAATCATAGCCTATGCTGAGCTGGAAGGCACCCATCAGGATCATCAGGTCTAACTCCTGGCCCCATGCAGGACACCCCAAGAATGACACCTGGACAGTCAGCCACCTCCTGCTGGGACTGCTCTCTGGCTAATGCTTCCACAGGAGAAGGAAGGGCAGAAGTTGAAGACAATACTTCAACTTGCTCATGACCCAGTACAGATGAAGTGCTGCCCTGCTTTCAACACCACCTAGAGAAAAATGAGGAAAAGAGAAACAAGATCTGGCTCCCATGACTGTTAGGTCCTGCACTTCCTTTCCTAGTTCATATTATCCACTTTGTTTAATGAACAGAGCATGAGGCAACATTCAAAGCTTTCCATCTGCAGTGCAAAGAGTAAAATGTGCTCATGTACTTACCGTGCAGAATATCCCACACCCAGAGGTTTTCGCTTCTGCCTCCGTGGATCTCTCACTTGCTGATTGCCAGAGGACTGGCCATTCACCCAAGATTTCCGATTCTTTGTTTTCTGAGGGGAGTGTCCCTCTCCACTCTTCTCCTCTCCTGTGCTGCCACTCCTTCTTCCTCTAAATGGGATATCTACCAAGCCGCGGCATTTACCCAATGCTTTTTCCCAAGCAGCAATAGAGTTTTCACCTTCAGATGTAGCAGGGAGGCCAGCAAATCCCAGCAAATGGAGGAACAGAGCCACTGAGACCTGGGCATCCCTAGCAGCATAGAGAACCTGCAGAAAAGCACAGACATCTAGATACTGACAAACAGCAAATACTCCCAAACATCATTAGTCTTTAACACTTGGTACAGTAAGGCCAGAAGCTGAATTAATTTCTTTTGAAGACGAGTTTTTCCATTTGAGTGGCACTTTTGTAACATCAATACACCCCACATTTTTAGGGTCAGTCAGATTTGAAGTACTCATGGGTGCCCCCAGGAACTGCAAGGGACTGAAAAAATTCAGGTCAGACAGGCCTTAGAACACCCTCCTACCCCACCAAGCCCTCCCTAAGTAGTAAGAAACTCCCTTTTGACATACTGGCTACAAATATTCAGCGTGGTTCTTTGTCCTGTCACTCCCTCTACCGGTCACTGATAGCACAGACACCTGCAGCTTGACTAAAGAAACTGAGCCATCTGGAAAACCATGATGCTCTAAAGAAGGTGAACAAGATTTCCAGTCTCTCTCTCTCTAGCACTGACTGCTACAGAATGAAGAAAATAAATTAATAAAACGTTGAGTTTTTGGAAATACTTCTTCAAAGTGCCTTATAGATCTTTCAGAAATAAAGGAAAACAACTGTCAAGTATCCAGGGAGAACAGTAGAAAATTATCTTAAAAGAAAATGAAGGAAAAGCAGGCAGAGAGTCTGAAATTAACTTTAGACCACAGTCACACATAAGTTTTTGAGGAAGAACTTGAAGAAGTTTTGATCTCCCTGTTGTAAAGCCTCTTTTTTCTACTAAGAAGGTTACTTTTCCTCACAAAGCACTAAGTTGAAGACACACCTGATCTTGTGCCAGTTCTTCTGCTTCCCAGTTGCTGCAACGCACATGAGGAGACTTGTCAAGTGGGCAGTTCAGGACTTTTTCAGCTAAAGACTTAAGGCTAAGGCAGTTGTGAAGTAGATCCTTCCTTCAGTTTAACAAAGAAAGTGAAACAAACATATTAAAAAATAAACTACACACTCATACAAATTCAGATGGCCTCATAGACCCCCAGCCTGCCAGAACATAAGGCACATGATGCACAACTCCCACTCAAACAGCTACCTGTCAGCTTTACAGGCCCTCTCCCTCCCCTCCATTAAAAAGTTTTTTCTAGATTTAGTAATTATCTTGTGCCTGCAACATGCAAAACAGTTAAGGCTGGGAGTTGGTAACATTTAAGGCTGAAGCAGTTGCCTATGAACTACTCACTTCTTTAACTAAAGAGGTCCATCATAAAGTGATGGACTGCCTGCCTAGGGATTCACGAGGAACAGAAGAGCCAGGAATGACTCAGAGGAATCCTGGCCACTAGAGACAACAAGTCCATCCTCAGTGATAAAAAGGCACCATCAGGTCAGCAAACCCACAGCCCAGATCCCTAGCATCACACCTAGGGATACATATAACATGAAGAATATATGGAAGTAAAACATTTTGTTTTAGGAAGAATGAAGGATAAAAAATGGCATCATAATTGTAATATTTTCATAGAAGCATTTTTATTAAAAGAGAAAACTAGAACTGGTTTATTTAGTAATTTTTCAAGAAGTCTTGAAATTCAACAGTTCTACTTATATGCCCTGTGCACATTTAGCCCATACTTCTAGGCATTCAAGCACCTGCTGACACAGTGATTGCTCTCACTGCATTATATCACTGTGCCTGGACTTCTAAAAAGCTGAAGCATGATACTGAGAGAAGTGCATAAGGCTATTGCATGAGAAGACTAACAGACACAATTAGCAAATGAAATCCTCATGAAGATTTCATTTCCATTAAGACCACAGAATAGAAGCACGACATATTCTTGGGCTTCAACTGTCAATGCCCATTCTCTACAGTCACCCTGAGAACTCCAGACCTACCAGGCTGAGATCATTCAGCATATGCAAATTATTCTAAAACTATTTCCAACTCAAATGATGCCTCCAACAGAGCTGCCTCTGTGTTCGGGCTTACCGCTGTCTCATGGCTAAATACCGGAGATCCACACTCCCTTTGACTGGAAGGCCATAATCATGAAGTAACTTGCAAGCATCTTCCCAGCATCCTACCCCAACTTTCAACACAGTACTATCTGCCATGATGTCCAACAGAGTCTTTGGGAGGGTCTGTCCACTGGCAACAAGCCTGGGCAACCGAACAAGAATGCAGAGGCCACTGGAAGCAGCCATCTGTAGCAGGGATACAGGATTTGCTCTTCCCTCCACAGAAACCTGTAATGAAATAAAAAATCAAGAGTTCAAGTTAGACTATTATTAATATACTGCAGCTGGAGCAAATTGCAAAAGAGGCCACCGAAGGCAGGAAACATTTATCAGTTTATACAGTCACATGTTGTTACATGTCTCCAAAATTTCACTGCAAGTTATGTGATTGGTTTCAAAGTATCACTGTCCCCAAGCCACTTCTCACCATACTTCTACAAGAGAATCTTTTCCCCCTCATAACTGATCTGGTGAAAGAAATCGGAGGTATTTCTTAAACCACATTAGCACAAAGCCACCCACTTTATATATGTTCACATTTAACTGTAGCTTATTGTAATAACTGTGGGGTGAATTAAATTTCCAACAAAAACAATGGCAAATACAGGCTTTATATATGGCTTAAAGCCGGTTTTGAGAGATCACACATACAAATGCACAAGCAAAAGAGGAACGTTGCTTTCAGGTTATCCCAGTGAGTTTTATCTAGGTGTCAGTATTATCCTCCTTTTTGGATTTATTATACTTAAGATACTGTTTCTTAAATACGTAGCTGGATTTAAAATAGTCTAAACCCAAGCAACTTCTAGTAAATCACCTTTAAAGAGGTATTACACAAAAGACATAATGCTATATTTAGCCATACAATTATATTTAGTACAGTCGATTTATCACAGGAGCTCCATCAACAAATACAACTAGTGAATTAAAAACATAGTCAGCATACTTAAATGTAAGAGCAATCAACATTAGCAGCTACTTCACTGCTGTCCTGACAGGCAATCACAAAGGTATTTTCAATAGTTCTATTTATTCATTTAAACAAAGGAATTACTCCACCCTCAATGATTCCCCCTTGCAATTTGCAACCTAAAGGAGAAGCACTTCTTGATCACTCACCCACTCACAATCAATTCCAAGCACCGGCCACTTCTCCAGCTCCTTCTTCAGTAGTGGTTCAACACGATCCCACTCCTCCTGCTCTGAAACTATCACTATGTCTGCTCCAAGTATCCTCTCTACCCAGGAAAAGGTGGGAGATCTGAAGAAGGAAAGCACCTCCTTATCCTCTGTCTTCATGAGTTTCTCATCTCCCGACTTTATAGCTGCTTCTTCTTGCTGACTACTACGGCGTGCTTTTCCTTTCCGACGTTGGGTCGCTTTCCACAAAACCAGGCCCCCCACTGCAACACCCAGCAGGGTCACCAAAGTTATCGTCACTGCTGTTTGCTTGGGCATTTTTGGTTTTTTGTTTCCCTTTCACGCCTTCACTTCACCCGCTCAAAACGGCATTGTAGGATTTCATCACAGCCTGGAAAGAAAAATGAGAGGTAGAAATTAAGCACAACTTAATGAAACCTGTTTAGAGATATCAAATACGTGCAATGGTAGCACAGCAAGGTCCTAGCCACAACTCGTGATCCCGACAGAAAAAGGACCCACTTTGACAGACTGGGGGGTCTGGGGACAGGCTGCTGTAGTGGGGCAATAACAGAAGGCTGAATGTTCCTATTGAGCACACCACTGAAAGCCTTAAGGAGAATGCATTAACTTATACTAGTGCAACTGGATGCTTCTACGAACTCTGATATTCCAAAAATAAACTACTCACGGTTATTGCCAACATCTTTTAGTTCGGTTTGGAACTAGATCAACCTAAACACGGGCAAGATGGAATTGTGGCAGAATAAACATGTCAGTTCATGCATTAGTAAACAACAGGCATTTGTCCACTACATTCACATTCATACTCGGGTCAGATGGCTCTTCAGGAACTGAAAAGCCTTAAAGCAGCAGCATCCATACATAACACAGCTTTCCCTCCGTCATACCAAAGCTCAGTACCCCTTCAGTAAACTGAAAGCAGGGGCATGCCCCTGCACCCCCACGTCCCCAACCCACCGCGCTGTTACTACAGGGCTGCCCTTACGCACCCTTGCACACCAGCCGCGCTGTGGTGCCGGTGCTGCTGCAGCCCCGCCGTCAGCACCCCGACCAAGGGCGGCCGGCCGGCACACTGAGCGAGGAGGGGGAACGCGGCGAGGGCCGCCCGTCCTGCCTGTGCCGCAGGGCCGCCCCCCGTGCGGGTCGCCCCCCGCGCCGGGGCAGGCGGGCCCCGCTCACACAGCCGGCCCGGGCCGAGCGGTGCCGCGGGCCCGGCGGGACGGGGCAGGGGGGCCGGCCCGAGGCCCGGCCGGGCCAGGCCCGGCCACGGGGGCCGGCGGGAGGCCGCGGGCCCCGCGCGGCGGGGCGCCGGCCGGCACGGCCCCCCGGCCCCCCGG
>JAWWEE010000158.1:29019950-29125864 GCA_035221455.1 Xenops minutus
CCACCCTCTGGGGGAAGAGCCTTTCCCTGAGATCCCACCTGACCCTGCCCTGACACAGCTCCAGCCATTCCCTGGGTCCTGGCACTGGTTACCAGAGATGGGCAGACTGAGGCTGGGGCCATGCTCTGGGTGATGAAGCCAACACAGGGCAGGGAGGTGACCAGGGAGGCAACCAGGGGGGTGACAGAGGTGACCAGGGAGGTCAGGGAAGTGACCAGGAGGTAATGAGGGAGGTGATCAGAAAGGTGATCAGGAAGGTGAACAGGGAGGTGACTGGAAAGGTGACCAGGGAGGTGACATGGGAGGTGACGGAGGTGACCAGGGTGGTGACAGGAATGACCAGGGAGGAGACCAGGGAGGTGACAGAGGTGACCAGGAAGGTTATCAGGGAGGTAGCCATAGAGGTGACCAGGAAGGTGACGGAGGTGACCAGAAAGATGACCAGGAAGGTGAGGGAGATGGCCAGGAGGTGATGAAGGAGATGAGGGAGGTGACCAGGACAGTGAACAGAGAGGCAATGGAAGTGACCGAGGAGATGACAGAGGTGACTGGGGAGGTGACATGGGAAGTGACCAGGGAGGGGACCAAGAACGTGATGGAAGTAACCAGGGAGGTGACAGAAGTGATCAGGGAGGTGACTAGGAAAGTGACCAGGGAAGTGACTAGGGAGGTGATGGAGGTGACCAGGAAGGTCAGCAGGGAGCTGATGAAGGTGACCAGGGAGGTGACTGGGGAAGTGACCATGGAAGTGCTGAGGGAGGCAATCAAGAAGATGACCAGGAGGATGACCACGGAGGTGACCAGGGAGGTGATGAGGGAGGTGACCATGGAGGTGACCATGGAGGTGATGAGGGAGGTGACCAGGGACGTGACCACAGAGATGATCAGGGAGGTGATGAGGGAGGTGACCAGGGATGTGACCACAGAGGTGACCAGGGAGGTGACCATATAGGTGATAAGGGAGGTGATCAGGGAGGTGACCACAGAGGTGATGAGGGAGGTGACCAGGGAGGTGACTGGGGAGGTGACTGGGGAAGTGACCATGGAAGTGCTGAGGGACGCAATCAAGAAGATGACCAGGAGGATGACCACGGAGGTGACCACAGGGGTGACCACGCCGTGTCCCCGCAGGGCCGCGGCGCTGCTGCTGTCCGTGAGCCACCTGGTGCTGGTGACACGCAGCGCCTGCCGCCAGCCCAGCGCCCGCCACTGGGTCGAGCGGTCACTGGCGGCGGCCGAGGAGCACATGGCCGTGCTGCGCCAGGCCGCCATGGCCACCGAGGCCGAGCGGCCCCCCGGCCCCCCGGAGCTGCCTCTCCGCCCGCCCCCTCGCTCGGCGCCCACCGACCCGCGTCCGGCCGCGGGTGCAGGAACCCCCGCGGGGCGGGCGCCACACGCACCGGGAGCCTTGGAGCGGCGGACGCTTCCTCCGTGTCGGCGGGCGCCGCCATGTTGTACGGCAGGTGGCGGCGGCGGCAGCGCGGCCGTGTGCCCGGACAGGGCCTGCCGGGGCGTCGGGGCTCGGGAAAACACTGCACAGCGAGCGCCTTCCAGGCCGTTTCTGAAGGGGAAAGGGCGGATTGTCGTCTGCGATTAGGACGGCTGGAGGAGCGAGCCGCGGCGGGGCTGTGGGAGCGGCCCAGGCCCGGGGGACCGCGGAGCCCCCGGGGCAGGAGGGGCCGGAGAGGAGGGGAGGCAAGGAACAAAGGCAGCCAGGAAAATAAATAGCAGAGCGTGGCCGCCTCCACAGGGACAGACTGGAAGAAAACAGAGAAGAACAGTCAAGTGGTATTAAGAAATTACCAGAGGAATAATCGTGACAATTGTTCCTCCCTAGCGTGTGGGGAAATAGGAACATCAGAAGGCACAAAACACGGACAATGGGTATTTAGGCAGCTGTTACGGTCAGGGATGTGAGCATCGAGTCTTGAGGCCATCAAAACCAAAAAAGTTTCCAGACCAAATTCTGTAGCAAGTGAAAGGATCTGAGCACCCATTTTTTCCCAGTTCCTTTGCAATTCCTAGTACTTCCCAATTTTTGTGCTGTTAGAATTCCAGCTAGCTGCGTCTGTTTAAAGTAGACACTGAACCTGCAGGAAAGACTGCATCAAATTGCTTTCACAATTCGACAGCGTCAAATTTTGTTTTGTTTTAACTTTGCCATTTGTAATCACCGGGGTAGGAGGATCTCCCTAGCAAACACTTGGCATTTAGCAGACACATTACCCAGGGAGTGCAACAAAGCAGCTAATGGCTGGCATCAGGGAAAATCTCTGTAGAAGCAGTTTGGGGTTTTTTCTGTCTGTAGGTGAACGCTCATCTTTGTTTTCCCTCTTAACTAAGGAGTGTGGTGTGAACCTATTGATAGCACACAAGGAACATAGGTGATTTCAAGAACACTTTTCTGAGCACACAAGGCCTTCTCCTTAATCAGAAATAAGGTGACAAGACCACTAAAAGTTGAGCAGCTACTTGCTTTAAAGACCTGGTGTGACCATGTCAGGTTTCAATGGTGGTGGGGTCACACCAGGGAAGTTTGTTTTCCATTGACTTGCATCTGTATTTTGAATGTACAAATGCTTTCTACCTCAGAGTTACATCTTCTGTATAATACGTGTTTCTGCAAAGCCCCTCAGTCCTGCTCTACCGTGAAGAGATTTTCATCCATTTTTTATATTAATCCACTGGGGGTTACAAAGCATTGCAATCTCACATGCCGCAGTAACTCACATATCTTGTCACTGATTCATTGTGCTCTACAGGGAATGTCTGCCTCTCCCTTACAGTCACAACCCAGTCCCAGCTTCTTCATCCATTCCCTATCCTCTGCTACACCAGACAGAGCTGACCAGCTGAAATGGAGGTCACCAGGCAGGAGGCAGCACTACTCTGAAGCTCATCACATGACTCGTGCTCAGAAGAAAAGTGCATCACGTGCATGCTCAGGAGAAAACTAGAGGGGTCTGGCTATAACTGAGTTCCTGTAGTCAGATGAACATGTTCTACCTCCTTCTTTTCCTCTCTCCCCTTCACACTCCCCCCACAAGGTCACTGTAATCTAGTATAAACCTGGACAGCCGCTTAGAAGGGTAGTCCCGCATTTTATGTTGTACCTGTGATTTGACTGCTTGCTCCCTTGCTCCAGCATCCACAATTCTGCAACAAAAGGTCAGAGATTCAGGGGACTGAGCTGGCTGAAAAGTAGTCCAAGGAAAAAAGCTAACACCTGGGAACAAAACAGACTTATTTCAAGGCCCAGGTGATTGGAAGGAGACCCAAGAAGATGGTGTGGCTGGGCTCCAGGATCCAGCTGCAGGCAAGATGTTCTTAAGAGAACTCTGTCAGAGCTCAAGATGAGCTCAGAATACCAAACAAATCTGCAAAGATTGTTTGTAGCTGGACCCATTTTTAATAAAGTGATATCCACACAGAAATTTGAATAGGCCAGTTTTTCCTTTTACAAATTGTTTATTTTGGTTTCTAAAGTAATAGAAGTGTAAAGTTACAAGAGAGAAAAAAAACCAATAAAATACTCCAACACTTATTACAAAATAAAAGTCTCACAGAGAAAAGAAGATGCTAGCTTTTCTCCAAGTAGCAGGATTGTATCCCTGGTTGCATTTAAAGCCTTTATTTTTCATGGCATTAGTGACATTATAGAGTCCTGTAAACCACAAGTCTCTAACAGCTTGTCATACTACCTATGTAGCCATTTATTCAAATATAAAGATTAAATCAAAAATAAAACAACTGATGCATGAGTGCACTCTGGAAAAAAACCCAACAAAACAAAACAAAAAACCAAACCAACCAAACAAACAAAAACAAAACACAAAAAACAAGTTCTCCAAGCCTGATGGAGACTGCTGAGAGAAGGTAACCAAGTGAATAAAAACCAGCTACTGGCTTAGCTTTACTTATTAGAAATTTGTTACAGCAGGTAACTGGAAGCTTTTACATGGTAAACAGCAAGATTCGCTTTATTGTCTCTGTAGCCTGATCTGAGGCCTCTGCAGAGATCTTTGTCAAAAGACTCAGTTTTAGCCTGATTTCCTAAGGAAAGAAGGCTTATGCAATTACATTGTCTGTTGGTATTTCTGCCTGTGGGTGCCATTACTTCCCCCATTTTCCTTGCCAAGAAAGTGTGTTTAAACCATTGCTCAATTCCATGTAAATTTGTACAAAGGTAACTTAAGTGAAACGCAAAGCCAGATCGATGAAACAAGACCTAATAAAGCTGTCACTGATCAAATGGCAAGCATGTGCATACTCTGCTTAATGTATATATGAGAATCCACACAGCAGTGCCACATCAGGACAAGTCCATAGGAAACCAGGCTTCGCTTGTTCTGCTGATCACAGAAAAAGAATTATTTTTATAATGACATTAGCTCATCCTTTAGGAGGGAGAAGACTAGGGTAAATGACTCAGTGTTCAAAGGAAAATCAATGATTGTGGAATATCAAAGAAAAGAGGCTCCAGTCAAGACTAAATTGCTGGTAGCAGACAATGAGCAGAGAACTGCATGTAGTCCCCAGTAGCTCATTAATAACACTCTCTTTGGGGCCCCATCCCAAGCTACAAAAGAAAACCAAAATCGCATTTCAACTCCTAATGTGATTTATCTTCCTCCTGTCAGTGCTAGTAACCCCATGACTGCATATGCAAACAAGCCATTTTGAGCAGGGTTTGTTTCAACAGGGTTGATACCAGGGAGGCAGTAGAATTTCTTCTTTTGTCAAGAAGTCAGAATGAGATCAGTTTCAATCAACTGAAGCCACATCCTAAAGGTGGAGTTTCACACTGCAACAAGGTGGATAGAAGGTTTAGCTTCTGTTGAAAAGGCTGTTCTGATTCCCCCTTCTACCTGCCAGCATTCTTCTACAGCCTCACTTCTGCAGACACTGGTGTAAGTTTGATTCAAGAAACTAAGTGAGCAGAAAGCTAGCACAGTAAAAAAAAACGGAGTTTTCTTCTGGTTTAACTCCTTGTAGTAACTCACCATACAGCCAGATCTCAGTGAAACTACATCCTAAGCCAAAAGATGAGTCAGTGGTTGCTCACTGCAGATCTGCCAAAGTTTGCAGGTTTTGCAGAGAACATGAAAAAACCCTCTCAGAGGTGTAAGCTGCCAGATTGATCCCATGAGGATGAGTTGTATGAATGTCGATCATCATCAGCATATTTCTTCCTTGTCAACTCTTTTCATTGCTTATGTAGAAGCAGAGAGGAATTTCACAATTCCATTTCTTGAAGAACACTTAACTTATCCCTGTGGTTCAGTCCAGAAGGCACAATCAGTTAGCCTCAGAGTATATGGCTGCTAAGAATATGACATTCCCCGTCTCCCAAAACTCAGCTCCCAGCTGGGCACTCCAGACTAGCCTGTGCTGATTTTGGCACTCAGTGGGACACTTCCGTGAGTCAAATAAATGTTTGAGAGAACAATCCTTGTTCTTCCTATCTTTCTGGTCTGTCAAATTAGTAAGCAAAAGGAAAAAAGTCCAGAAGCCATCAAATTTTCATTAAGGGGAATAACATAAGGAAAATTATTTTTTAAACATTGTATTACTAAAGTATGATATAGTCTTCTTGGCTGACCCTCTATTTGTTTCTATTTCCCCTCAAAATACAAAAAAAATAGTATAAATAAACAAATTTATAGAAGTCTTGACTCCGCTCCACTTTTCTGACTGTATGCTCCCTCTCTCTGACTCACTCCATAGACATCCAAGTATTGGTGTTCAAATTCTCGATTTCCACTCCAGATTAACCAAAGCTATTCAAAAGTTCAAGAGAACTCAAAAAATGTACTTAAAGCTCATTCTCTCTGACCTAATACAATGATGCTTCACTTAAATACTTTTCCTTTTACTTATTTAAGCCTTCCTTCCAAGTGTTTGACAGCCTCTCAGAGAGCTGTATCATTGGTCTTCTTTTATCCTCCCACGTTATCTCTGAGTTATCTCATCTGAAATACAAATAAATTAATATCTGCAAATGATTTATGGATTTCCCCAGAGCTATCTACCCTCTATCCAAACGCAAATCATAGTCTTTTTCTTACTTCTATGGATAACTAGCAGGAAGTTAGGGCTCAGCAGAGCTAGAACTCTTCCCTGAAAGCCCTCTTATTATCCTCTTTGTCAGTATCTGTGGATAGCATCACTGGTTTACCTGCCACTCAAGCTTGTTTGTCAACTGTCAAGTCTGAGTGAAACCTCTTAGTAGATCCTAGTATGCAGGGTACCTACTTTTATATGGCAGGTCCAAGACAAAGTCCTTTGATCTATCCATGCAACTAAGGCCCTTGTTTAGTTCTCTTGCTGACATACATAGAGTGCCCTGATACCTCTCCCTCCAGCATTAACCATCGTAGTTCATAACACAACAGCCACTGACTGCTCTAAATGCCACTATCTGACAATAGAGTAAATCTGACTGTAGGCCTCCTATTAATGGTCAGATATACCACAGTCATCAAAAGGAAATGACTAATGCAATTTTACTCATTCTGCCAATTCAAATTTGTTTGGAAAAAATGTTGAAAGGATAACTTTGTACCAGCAGACATTAAATCCACATCATTTATTGTCAGTCCTTTCAGAGGGAGAAGAAAAACTCTTGAGCATGGACAGAAGCTAATGTGAGAGCAATGTGACAACATGGCCATACGGGCTCCGTATCAATTTAGCACTGCTGGGAGATTGGGCTGTGCACAGCCTTGGAATTAGCAACTCTGAAACTGCAATCCAAGATCATGAACTACATCACTTCTCTATTTGAAGCATTGTCCTAGTTCACTCTTCTGTATTGCATCAAACATTATTTACTTACTTTCATTTCCAAGGACATCTATAAAAAGTCACCATGCTCTTCATTATCTCTCGTTTCTTTTCCAGTTGACTCCTCCCCTCTACTGCCTATTTGTTGAAATTCCAAATACAACATTTTTTTTGGGCTTTATTTCATGCTGCTTTTGAGGCATGGAGGAGACTATAAACATCCCACAGAATTAATCTGCTCAAGCACTGTGTACAAATCCTTTCTGTGCCCTTTGAGTCTGGCCAGGCTCAATCTAGTTTGGTCTGTAAAATTCAGTATGAGTACAGCACCCCACATTCTAGCTAACATGTCCCACAGAACAGCAACTTGATGAAGTTCATTCTATTTGACTAACTCTTGTCAGTACCTTGATTCCATTCCAAGCTGCAGAAGGTCCCTATTAAAGGAGACAAAGATGCTTCACTGATGCTATTTCAGCATGACTCAGGACAACAGTACATGTGTTCCACAGAGATAACAACGCTCTGGCATTTTCGAAGGAAGATGTTACCAGTATAGACTATGATAATTTCATTAGGTGTTCAAAATTAATTCAAACAAAGGAATCAGAGAGTGAAAAGGATGCTTACCAATTAGTTTTTTTAACAGATATGGTCATATGAGAGAATATTGCATTGAACAGAACAGATTGGCAGTCTTCTATTATTTTTCTTTCAAATTCTGACAACTCAATATCTTTTTTCTGACTGCTTACAAACATGATTTAAAACAAAAACAAAAACAAACCAAAACTCAATTAAATCTTTCCTGAAAATCCTGACACTGGGGCCATGGGAAATAGTTTTATTTCAAAGTAAGTTCATGTGAGTACACAGCTTTACTACAGACTGGATCCAGAACATGGAGAAAAAACACTGGAGATTTTATTGTGTTGCATGTTTATTTCAGTAGAGAAACCAAAGATATCCAAAGATATTCAACTTGAACAGTACTTTAGGAAAGGGGTTAAAAATGAACCTGTCTTGGGAATTCAGAAGTGAATAACAGTTTCTGATATAATTGTAATGGTGCAGAATTTCATGGCATGCAGGCAAAAGGGTTATAAAATATGATTTTGTAGCAATGCAATTTACTTGTGTCTGAGACTAAAGTGATAAACACAAACTATGATGGACAAGGTCTTTGCTTCTCCATATTGAGGGTTGCTAGACATGATACACAGCAATAGTTGGTCATCAATAACTGTAACGAGAAAAAACCTTTTGTATAGTTCAGATATAGATGTTTTCACTTCAGTTGTAAAGCATTGTTAATTATTAATATTCACATTGTTACTTACATTCTCTACCCCCCCACACGCCACAATTAGAAGGAAAGGTTTGTTATTCTGTTATGTGTTAAAAGTAAGGTTATAGTGTTGTCAACTAAAAAAGCATGGTTTATAGGATTTCATATTCTTTCTATAATCTTAACCAGGAAGAAACCCAAAGCACTTAACTGACTTTCTATAATGAAGCAATTTCAATTTCTACAGAAAAGCTGTCACTGGAACATGGCAGAAGCCTAACAGTACTCACTAATGTTGCCATATCACAGTTTATTTCAGGAAGGGATTTTCTGGTTGCTTGTTTTAGAGATTCCTAATTCCTAGCAGGTGCAGTGCCACACAAAGGTGGCCAGGGCTGTTAAGCTAATTCCTCACCGTCCAAAAACTGTATCTTCCCTAGGTACTGTTGCCAGTTCACTCATGCCTGAGTGAAATACAAACATGAAAGTTTTAAGCTACTCATTTTGTGCACAGGGAGTGTTCAGTGAGATGCTGCAAAGTGGGACTGGTGGCTCTGTGCAGCACCTCACAGACATCCCTCTTTGAATGACACTCCTGTTGTCTGACATGGCATCAGAAGTTATATGTGAGGTAGAGGGTACTGTGAAAGAGAAAAGATTCCCCCCCCCCCAGAAAAAAAATACATAAAGGTAGGGATGTTTTTGTACAGTGGACAACACAGATGAGTTTCACCTAATTAGCTGGCTGCCTTTTGAGTTTTAGTTAATACTGGAGGGTAAGAAAAGAAAATTCATCTATATTTTCAACAGTCTTCTGGGACTGCAGGGGGTCTGCTCACTTGGGATGGGCAACCCTCCCGTTTTCAGCGTTGCTCGGGGAAGAGCAGAAGACAGACAGCAAGCAATAAAAACCTCTGACGGCCCCGTAAAAACGCTCATAGAGAAAACAACAATAAACCTCCTGAACAAACTAAATTCTAAAGCCGTAACACTTTGAGTTCCTGCAGAAATCCCTGAGCATTTCCAAGGCCGAGCCGCGCCGCTCTCGCCCTCGGGGGTGCTTTGCCCCTCACCCTCGCCGTCCGCAGGGCCGCGCGGGGGGCCGGCCGTGGCTGCGGGGCCGCTCTCGCCCTCGGGGCCATGGGGACGCGGCCCGTCGGCGGGAGCCCCAAGCCTCGGCCGGGCGGGCTGTGCGGCGGCGGCAGCGCCGTCCCGCAGGGCCTCCCCGCCCGCGAGCAGCGCGCCTGTCCCCCGCAGCTCCCCGGCGCGCCGAGCGGCAGCGTCCCCGTCCCTCCCGCAGGTCCCCGGAGCGGCGAACGCGTCCTGCCCCCCGCGGGTCCAGGAGAGGCGAAGGTGTCCGAGCGGCGGCGACCCCCGGAGCGGCGAGCGTTAACGCGCTCCCGCCGCCCTGCCCGGCCCGGCCCGGCCCGGCGCGGCGCGGCGCTCCGGCAGCGAGCGAAGGGGCGGCCGGCAGGCAGGCGCGGGCTGCAGCTGAGGATCAGCTGCTGAGGGGAGCGGGGAGGAGCCAGCGGGATCAGGAAGCGGCGGAGTGTCTAACACCTCTCTGCCATGGCTGGCTAAAGAAAAATCATCATAACCATAACAAGGGGGGAAGCGGGGGAGGGGAGGCGGCGGCGGGGGAAGGGGCGGCGGGGGAAGGAGCGGCGGGGAGCGGCGCAGGCGGCAGCATGAGGAGGAGAGGCGGCCGGGGGGGCAGCATGCGGTCCGTGGTGGGGTTCCTATCCCAGCGGGGCTTGGAGGGGGACCCCCTGCTCACCCAAGACTTCCAGCGAAGACGCCTGCGGGGCTGCAGGAACCTCTACAAGAAGGACCTCCTGGGCCACTTCGGCTGTGTCAATGCCATTGAATTCTCCAACAATGGAGGCCAGTGGCTGGTCTCAGGTAAAGCGAGCGCTCCCGTCCCTCGCCCCCTCCCGTCACCCCCTCCCCAGGAAGCATCATCCCCCTGGCCGGCCGCCTCCCCCGCGGCCCGGGGGCAGCGGAGCCGCCGTGGCGCCGCTCTCTGCCGTCCCCCGAGCCCACCGGTGCCCGGGAACGGTGCTTCCCCAAGTAGGGATCTAAAATGGTTGACAGGTTTTAAATTCTACTATTACCGGGTGGGGGGAGCCCTGGACAAAGTTTTTACGAGAGTGTTTCCCGGGCGCTGGGGCTGGAAGCTGGGGGTGCCCTTTTATTTGATGTCTCGCGTGTCTTTCCCCACATAAGGGGATTTTCTTATTTTTGGGGGCACGGCGACGGAGACGAAAGCGCCCCGCGGGGCGCATCGTGGGCGGCGGTGACATTTGTCGCCGGCGTGCCCCGGGCCGGGGGTCACGGATCGCTGCCGGGGCCGGGCGGCGGCCCCGAGCTTGGCCGGGGGGCTGCGGTCCCGCTCGGCATCGGGCGGGGAGCCGCGTCTCTTTAATCGAGGCACTGGGCACTTCGGGGCCGCCCCACCGCATCTTCCTTGGGGGGACGCCAGTCGGGTTTTGCTGTGTTCCTCCTCCCTGCCCTGGCAGGGGGAGCTTGGGGAGGGGGTGGTTATATTTGTGGTGGTGTTTTATTTTGCTTCAGGTCCCCCCTGTTGCTTGCCCGGGGCTGAGGGAGCCGTGGGGCTGGGGGATGCTGTCAGGTGGGAGGGAGGCGAGTGCTTGACATCACCTGCGACACCGAGGACGGGGACAGGCTTGGCACCCCAAGCCAGGGAGGGGCTGCGGGGCTCGGCGGCCCCGCTCCCCCCCCGGCAGCGCTAGGCGCAGGTGCTTCTTCCTTCCCTCGCTGCGGGCTCGGAGGGGCGGCAGGGGAGGGAGCCAACTTGAGGCCGGGGCCTGGCCGGGCGCTGCAGGCCGCGCTCTCCTCGGGCGGCTCTTAGCGACAGGCCGGGGAATCGCGGCCCATCCCGCCCCGGGGGCTCGGGCGCCGAGAGGCCGCGGCGCCCTTCTCCCGCCCGGCCCGGGGCCCTGCGCCCCGCTGCGAGCGGCAGAGCCCTCCGGGGGGCGGCAGGGCGGCTGCCGGCCCGGCGGGGACCGCCCGGGCAGCGCAGGGCAGGGCAGGGCCGCCAGCGCGGTGTCCATCGCAGGCCGCGGCCGGGGGGGCGCCGTGTCCCGGCCGCCCCTCGCCCCCGGGAGACGGGCTGGAGGGGGCAGCCTCCCTTCCCTCTGCCGCGGACTGGCACCGGGGCTCGGCAGCTCCCGCCCCCCCCGGGGCCGGGCAGCAGCGGGAAGGGCCCGTTCCCCGTCGTGCGGGGTAGCTGCCCTGGGTGGAGCGGCAGAGTGCCCTGGCACAAGGCCGTGTCAGCTTTGTTGAGAGTGGTCTGTCCGCTAGCAGGAGGGTGATAGCCTGGTTACCAACCAAGGGCTGGAGGAGACATGAGAGGGCCCCGGTTTTGCCTGGCTACTCTGTAAATAGCGACAGGGGTACTGAGGAACCTGATGAGGGCATGGCTGAGCGGGCAGCTTACTGCCTTGGCGCTATGTCTGGGCAGAGGTGAACTGTATCACACAAAGGTGTCAGTAATAACTGCAGAAATAACACGAGGATTCAATAAAAAGTTATTACAACTGATTACTTTTAAGCAAAGGCAGAATAGAAACACTGTATAAACAGAGAGTGGAAGCTGATACGCTGAAGACTTCCTAAATTTGACGTTCTTACCTGAAGAAACCTATCAGTGTAAAACCAGTTATTTCTGGAATATATGTCCATGAAGGATCTTAGTGTTACTGTCAGGTATTCGTTTTATCTTTATGCACATGCAGCTTTTGAGATATGCATTCATTTTGCGTGTATTTGTATATATGTATGAATGTGTGTGGATTGGAAGGGATTGCTGATTCACCTATTCTAATGTTCCCATTTGTCCTAGAGTTGGCATGCTGGTTTGTACTGGTCCTTCTCCAGTAGAAAGTGGAGAAATGTATTTCTACTTATAAAGTGCTACAGATAACTCAAGTGTATCTATGTATCTATTGTTTCTTTTTTATTTTCCATAATAAGTGATGGAAACACCATCAGTTTTTTCTGTTCTTCTTCCTCAAGAAGGCCTCAGGAGATATTTCAGGTTTTGCCTAGGTTGACATCCGTTCTTTAGGTAGAAGCATAAAAAGCTGAGGTCTGGTACGAACTTTTAAGAATTAATTTTGTCCAAACTGCCTGAATCAAGGTAGGTGCTGTGAGAGAATGGAGGCAGATTTCCCAACTAGTGGACATCTAAAGAAGCATGTGTAAAAGGAAGACTTTCAAACAATGTCCAGTTTTCAACTCCTGACTTCTCAAAAACCTTCAGAATGTTCAAAAGGGGCTAAGGTTTTTCTCTGTATTAAATGGTAGCAAGCAAGAAAAAAGAAGGAAAAAAAAGAGTGGGGGGCGCTTAGATCACATGTATTAGCAATGCATAAATTTGGGATAATCAAGGACAGGTTATAAAATCTGACCTTGTGTTGATGTCCTGGGAAAATGAAGACTCTAATTATGGTAATGTTTTCTTAACAGAGTTTCATGTTATCTGTGACCGTAAGATCTAGAATGCTTTATATGCCATAGCAATAGTGGGGAGGTGCTTTGTGGTTCAGTCAAAACTAAGAAATTAAAAGTCAAAAATTTATGTATACTCTTAAATTTTGTGCCATTATAAGGCCAAGCTTCATTAAAATTACACTCAAAAGACTCCTTTTTAAGGTCATACTTGATCTTGAAACTCTGAGAAATAGCAACAACAGGAAAAAAAGCAATGAGGAGAGCTCAGATGAAAGGTAAAGGAAGGGTATAAGCTGTCTCTACTCTGAAGTTTTGTAGAAGAGTTGCTTCAGAAGACTTCCAAATGCAGATAAAGCCTTAGAATAGATGGCATGTGGGTCTCTCCTCCCTCAAAATAGTCAGTGTGCTGAGGTAAGGATGAGATGTTAGATGCTTCCATCTGTGCTTATAGCAGCTAAGAGAGTTAACAGGAATATTGGAATGTGTGAAAAGGGAGAGTGCAAGCAGTCTTTTCAGTTGTTCAGTGTTAAGTAATATATATGTTCTTAACCTAGGGAAGTTTGCTTCAACTAATTGATTTGTTAACAACTTAGACCTTGTAAGAGCTGGTTTCAGTACAGCTTATACAGTGCATTCATAATGGCTATACTGATGCCACTGAAATGCTAGCCCGCATATTGGCTGGAATGCTTTCCTTAGGTATGTGTCCCACCTTTTTTGGTTTTTGTTTTGTTTTTAATTTATCTCCCAGAAGCAAATCTGTAAGGCTAATAATTACTGTTTCAGTAAACAATTCAAACTACTTAAACAGTTTATATTACAGTACCAGATAATTTTCCTGTTAGGATTTTGGAGAGAACTTCAGTGTAGACAAGCCTTGGCAGGCCTTTTGAAAGAATGTTTGAAACTTTTAGTTATCTTAACTTCTTCAAATCTTGTATTGAAAAGTGCACATTTAATAGTAACTAATTTTGTTCCTAACCATATTTTCAAGAAAAACAGTTGAGGTTCACAACTTGAGTTGGGTGCCATTGTCTACGCTTTTGCTGTACCTGTGTGGAACTCAACAGTGTCGCTTTATAGAGGGTGAGAAAGAGAGAGAGATTCATATTTTGACACAGAAGTGCTAGAAGGGACAGGCATAAGGGCAAGAATTAAAAAAAAAAAATGGAATGAGGGGATGGGACACTACACCAGTAGAAGTGACAAGTAGAAAAGGCCTGTCTGTACAAAGACACGAGGGAATAGGAAAGCTTAAAATGTGTAAGTGGGTTGAAATTGATTAAAAATTGCTGCTAGGTAGAGTTGAAAAATTTTATTGGGCAAAATGTGTCTTTGCAACATTTTATTTACTAGATGGTGGTTTTTTCTTTTGATAGTTTGAAAAACACGTGACTGTCCATGCATGGAAATTAAAACCACTATGCAATGGTATGCAGCTGACTTCTTCCCTCACATTTGCCAAGCATCTCCTTCTGCAATTTAACTTCTTGAAAATCAACTTTACTTGGTCTGTGGAATAGATTGTCTTTCTCCCATCGTTGAGTTTTGTGGATATGTTTTCCAATTTGTTTATCTGACTGTCATTTTTCATGCCTGTTATCTCTTACAAACATGAGTATCTTTATCAGCACCTCCCACTTTTTTGCCTACTTTAAACTGCACTTTAAAGATAACTTCTGGAAAGTACTGTAATCTGAGGTTTACTTAATCCATGCCAGCGTTCTTTTTTTCTGGTCTTTTTTTCCCTCCTACCAGATAATGCAAAAATGAATAGCTCTTCTACAGTGGTAAATTTGTGAGGGTGCAAGAAAGTATTGGAAATTGATCTGCCATTTGGTTGCTGTGTAAATCTGAAGAAGCGTGGGCCTAAAATGGGAATGAGGTGACTGTTAGCAAAGGTGATGAAATACTACTTCTGAATAAGGGGATTGTGTATCAAGTATGTTTTAAAGAGGAACATCCTTGGTCTTAATCTCTTTGTATCCAGAAGAATTCTGTGTAAGGAGAGATCTTAGGTCCAGTTACTACATGTTCTAATTAATGTCTGAGAAATTATAAAGTTTCTCAGGAAAGATATCAGGATAAGGCAGCAATAATTTCAGAGGATAGGAGATGAATTTCAAGTTAATTAGGATACATTACATGGAAAAAAAAGTCACGTGTTTTGGTCAGGACAAGTGCAAACTACAGCATGTGAATAAGAATGGTGAACTCTACAAATATACTATGGCAACTAGATCATAGTCATAGATCATGTAGAAGAGGATCCAAATATGATATATCACAACATAAATATTGTCAGACATGATAAAGCATGTGAAGTAAACCCACTTTGTTTGGTGCTGTTGGGGCGTCAGTGGAGTGCTGTGCTCAATTTTGGGCACTGTGCTTTGAGAAAGGTGTGCCTAAATTAGAGAAAGTTCAGAAGAGGGGATGAAGAATGTAAGACTGAAAGAAAGGGGCCCATTTAGTTTACAGAGAGAACACCTGAGTAGAGATGCTACATAAAGGTGTTTAAAATTATTATTTCATAAAGTTGTAAGCTCTTTTTTGTCTACTGGGAATAGGACAAAGAAATGGTCCTAAATTACGGGAAGAAAGATTTTAGGATGCTGTTTGATCTTGCACTTCCCTTCATCCTGTAGTTCATTCACTTATTTCTCCTCTTCATTGATTGCAATATGACACTTCTATAATTTAAAGTCAGAAACTGGTATGATGGAAGCATCTGATCAGGGAGATGGAATAGGGAGGGAGAGGTGGTTTGTCAGTTGATTTTCTGTCAGGTCAGGTTCTTTAACTTACTCACCCCTGTCTGAATTGTCTCTGAATTCAGTAGAAGGGGAAATAGCAGGAGCATATGGCAAGGAGGAGTGGGATTATAAGTAAGATCAAAATGCATCCTCAGGCTAGATATTAGGGTAATCTGCCTAATGGCAAGGATTATGAGGAACTGAAATAGGCTGCCTAAGGAAGGTATGAAATCTACCTCAGCAGTATTTGTTTCAGAGCAAACTAGAGACACATCTGGGAATAATTTTGACACAGTCTAGCCTTTTGCCTTTGGCCCTGGGCCAACTAAATGATCAGTTTCTTGAAATACCATCCAGTTGCACTTCCTGTGATTCATGCAACACCTCTGGAGTAGATACAAGCAATTGGACTAATCTTTTTTTGATGTGATTTAGAAGTATTTCCCACTTGTCATGTAGGTTCCTCAGTGACTGGACCTGGTATATGGGGGACAAAGAGGAGTAGTTGTCTTGAGCTTTGTCCACAGTCATCAAGGTTAATGCTCTTTAAAACTGCAGTTTTTAAAGTCCTGACTGGTATGATTTTGAAGTGGTTCTGTTAGTACTCAAGAGCTCAAGTGTTTTTCATCAGCAGTGCAGATACTGTTTGGACTAGATTTACTTTGGCAAGGGTATGTTCTGACCCTCATTGAACTATTTTAGGCCTAAAAAGAATAGACTTCTCTTCTTGTCTTTCTTTAGTTTTGAATATAGAAGCAGGTTTGATCCATAATGAGCACTGAAGCACTTGACTAATTAAATCTTTTTAAATGCGGTTCCTTTCTGAAAAGTAACTGTAGAATAGCATGGTATGATTCTTAGCTGGGTCACACAAACTTTTACTTTTCAAATTGTCAGTCCTACAGTCCTAACTGAATCTGCAAAATAAGATAAAAGTGAAGCTATTCCTACTTTGTAGATGTCAAACTTAGTATTTCTGACACCATGAACTGAAAAATTACAAATTCAAGACTTTGTGGGTTTTCAGTTTCCATAAAATATACATGTGGAGCCTTGTTGACTAAGGTATTTTCATATGAAGTCATATACTTGAGTTTCCCAGATCTGTAGTAAACTTGTTGCTGTTGGTATATGCTCTGTATCGTTTTAAGAACATAACCTTGCCATACACACTTACTCTCTTTAGGGGAGTATTGTAGAGTTATTGCAAGTTTGTTCAGTGGCTCCAGTGGTTCTTGAAGTGTTGCGTGGCTTCCACTTCTGTTGTAGAATTGATGTACATGCACAATAAGTTCACCATAAATTGAAAGCGTTTTAATTAATGTGAATTCACTGCTCTGTTGTACAGAACAAATGCTATAGACCTGCTATCGTTTCCTATAATTCTCAGACTTGTGACTTATGTTGCATTATGTGCATGCGCTTTGTGTCTAATGAATCATGGTTCCATTCTACAGAGCATGAAAGTGCTGTATATTCACATTTTCTTTGCTGTCTCCCTGCATACCTGCCCACATGTATGCACCTCTGTCCTTTTTTCCCTCTTAAGAGGGACCTGTAAAAGTCAGGTTTGGGTAGTGGAGGTTGCATTTTCTGGTTTGCACCTTTCCTGGTTTCAGTCACTTAAGACTTGCCTTTTCTTGGATATAATTGTCCATGACTTCACACTTCTTGTTCTCTTGTATGAGAATGTAAAGATCAGTGAAATGTCTTTTTGCCATAAATCCTCTGTGGCCCAACACATTGGGTAACTTTTTCTTTTGGTGGAACTGGCCATAAGTCAGAAGTCTTTCTAGAATAGCTGAATTGGATTTAGAAACTAAGAGACTTCCACCCCAGTTGACATCATCATTTTACGAAACTTTTGTGTCTCAGTGGGGTAAGAGAGGAATAAACATAAGCGGTGAAACAGGTGCAGATATTCTCCAAGACAGGTATGTGAAAGATTCTCCATAGATGGAGAAGGGACCAAATTGCATGAGTGTGGGGAGTATTTAAAAGCTCCTAAACAGGGGAACGTGCCACCACAAAGGCAAACAAAGTTCTTGGACTGCTTTAGTGTTGGATACTCAATAGTGGGCACCTTTGTACCAAAGTCTCATGGAGATCTAGGTGACTGGGAAGAGAGGTATTTGCATTCAGTAGGAAGAGTCATTTAGGAAACAGGCACTAAGGTAGAGGAACTTACAAAAGAGAAGGTAGTGGCAACTTTTCACACTGTCAAAGATTTTTTCTGCACAGGTTGCAATTTATCCTCCTCCTACCATACCGTATGTGTGTTGGAAACCACAGTAATGTTTGTTTTCTATGGATATCTTTGTCATTTTTGTTGTATCTGGACAGTGGTTGGTGGAAATGATTATGATTTTGGTGCTAAAGTGAGACATCTAGATGGCTGTGCTGTCAGGTAGGAGGATGTGTGGACTTACTGCAGTGGGTTTGCAAATTGGTTTGCTATGGTAACAATTAACAACAATATGTTTTGCCCTGAAATGTCTGTTATAGAAGGCAATAAATTAAGTCTGATAGAAGCAAATAAGAGCCTTAAATATTGCTTAGATTGTTTTTCAGGTAGTGATAACATTAAGATATGGCTTTTGGCAACTTTGGGAAGTAGTCACTTTTAAGTGTGACAATTACTTCTTGATTTTAACTTCACTAATGTGGTCATATATTTCAGTAGTCATGTATTTCTGTGTCTCCTTATTCTTAGCTCATCTGAAGTCACTAGGGTGCAAATACAACTGCCTCCCCTATTTCTAGACAGAAAGAAATACAAGCTTCCATCAGTTTAGTTGACCATAAATTAATGTGAGTTTCTGGATCCATCAGATTTGACCAATTCCTAGCAGTTATCAAATGCATCACAAATCTTTTTATCATGTACTCTTGTTTGCTTTGTGAGGTACAAAGTCAGGAGGAGGAATACACGATTAATTTCATAGAGCATGTTTAATCATAACATGCAGTTGTACTGTCTGTCAAAGTGTCATAAAATCTGTTAGGAGAGTCAAAGGCTGAGAGACTGTTAACTTATAGCGTGTTTCGCATAATTCAGTTCCATGGGAAAACTTCTTAATAGCATCATCTGATGTGAAAAAAATTAAGAAATCTTATTAACAATAATAATAATGATTTCTGTTTGTGCATTTACCTTTTCTGAAAGTAAACAGCAGGCCAATTGATTTTGGTTTCTCCTTGTCTCTATAGATGTCTTTTTTCCTCTGGATGGCAGCTCAGAAGACTCTTGAGTTTATGCTTTTCATTGTGCAAAGAAGTAGTAAAATGTTTTAACTGAAATCACCGTGCTTCTAGTGGCACTTTTGACTTATGATGGCATTCTCTTTCATTTGTTATTAGAGACAGATACCAAAAATACTTTAAGTCTGACTTGAAGAAGCTTATTCAGATTTTACAGGCATTCGAAATTCCTGTTGAGAATGCTGTTCAATACAATAGTATCTTCATTTTTTTCTCTTCCTAGTAAATAATAGTTTAATGCAATTGAAGCATGAACAATGTAATATTTATTTTATATCTGACTGTTTACCAGCCAGAGAAGGAGGTGCTTAAATATATTTGTGTATAGAGCTCTGAACTGACAACTGCACCTAAGTAACCGATTAGAAGTACATATAGCAAGATGTAAAGCGAGAGAGAATTGAACTTCTTTTCTACAGGTACTGTCTTTGTCAGGAGTTCACCTCAGAAATATCTGTCTTAACCTTTATAGATGTAGAAGCATGGCATAACTGTGCATGCTGAAGACTTCTGAATGTTTCAGTAGAATCTTTTTATGGCCACATGTCAGTCCTGAGCCAATCTATGCTTTGAAGACTTTGCAAAGACTGCTAGAAGAGATACAGTTTTCAGGATAAGGGAGGAAAGAGTTCCCATTTTATGAATAATATAAGCAACATTGGCAACAAGGAGTTGGTGTAGAAGCATTTTGCCAACATGCATATGTTAATTTGACATGCAATTCATCTACAGCTTGCCACAGAGTTTTACACAGGAGTAAATTTCTGAGTTTCCAGGTTCCTATAGGTTGTCACTATGTTGGCAGAATGGCAGCTGTTAAATTCAGACTTTTCCTGCTGATTACTCTGTTTTCATTAATTTTGATTGAATACCTGACTGCATGACATCTTAATGTAAATGTGTCTATACATCCAAAAAGGTGTACATTTTTTATGCTAATTAGAGTTTTAGGAAAGCCTTGTATGAATAGCTGCAGAGTTAAATAATTTGTCTGTCATCAATTTACACATGCCTCAGGCAGTAATGCACCTTCCATTTCTTTCTTCTAGGAGGGGATGACCGCCGGGTCTTACTTTGGCATATGGAAGAAGCCATCCATTCAAGAGTCAAACCAATTCAGCTGAAAGGGGAGCATCACTCTAATATCTTCTGCCTAGCTTTCAACAGCGGCAATACAAAAGTATTCTCTGGAGGTAAGGAAGGAAGAGCACACTGATTTCACAGGAGTATACATTGAGAATGCTTTGGAGTAGAAGCCATGAGTGAGAACCTGCCCCATGTGATATGTGGAAGGTGTTCTTAATCAGCAACTGAACTTTCTTTGGAAACAGGGAATTCTTTAGCTAGCACAATATTTTCAATTTTGACATGTTTCTTTTCCCAAACACTGGTGTAAGTGCATTGTTGTTTTGAACTATCATGAGAATCTTGGGTCCAGTCTGCCCCTACTTGTGCTACAGACTGTGGAACATTGTTATTCCCTCTTAGCTGTATTGAGAGCAGACCCTCCGTTCTCTCTGGAACTGAAGCCTGATGCTGAAAAATCTTTGCTGCTACTATAAGATTTTAATGCACCCTTAGATGGCTCGTGAAGGACTATTGCCATCTATTGGTAGATAACTTTTTCTCAGACCCCATTTTGGTCCTCACTAAGTGTTTGCCTTTTAGAACTGTTGGCACACTCTGATAGGGCTTGATATTATTCATCTCTTTTTAGTATAAATCTGCTTTTTAGCGGAAAGTTTAATTCAGTCTTTAACATAAGGGAAATGGTCATGTACTTGTTCTGGGGTAGTAAGCTCTACAATTTAGGTTCATTTCACCACATGATTTTTAAAGTGTTAAGGAGGAAAACTGAATTGAGAAGAAAAAGGCACAAGACTGTCAATGCAGTCAAGTGTCATTTTCTGCTGTACTTCATTTCCTCTATCTGACATGGTAATAAAAGGATGAGAATCTGTATTTTTCATCAGTATGTCCATTAACATACAGATAGACTTATTTTGGGTTTTACAGTTTTGAACCAAGATTTGTGAACTGCAAATCAAAGCTAGAAATTGATTGAGTGCATGTGAACGGTTGGAGCTTCCCATCCTTCAAAGCTGTCTTAAAATTATAACATCCCTTAGAAAAAAAGACATGACAAAGCTTCAGATGGTGTCAAAATTTAAGGATGAAATTATTCATGTGTACTTTTCAGGTGGAGTAACTCCAAAAATACCAAAGAGCAATACCTGTCTCCTGATTCTGGGGACTGCTGCTTTTTTATGAGAAAGACAGCAGTCCATGCTGTCTTCAAACGAATATATCTGCATGAGTGATTCCAATGAAATTTTGAGCCAGAGTCTCTTTTACTTTAGTTTGAATTCAGACAAATGGAACCTTACATGAATATTCAAGGAGTGAACTGTGCCAAATCTCGCTGGACCAGCTGGAATGGTATTTTCTCATATTTGACTCAGCCCTCTATCCATTGGACCCTGCTCTCAGAGGCTGCTGTTTTCACAGGAAACGCAAAAGAATGGTTTAGGAGTGTCACCGAAGTTAACACCTGCAGTTAAAGATTTACATCATTCATTATTGTGCATTTTTGCTAAGATGCCAGGTTAGATGAGCTGTGACAGCTGATCCACAGACAAACTGGCCGTTCTCATCTTTTTACTCCTCCGGTTTGCATAAAAACATGATGCTTCTGCCAGAAATGATTTCCGTTGGAGGAGTCAGGAACTCTTTCAGTTGCTCCATCAAGATTCACTGAGCTCATCTGCAAGGGCTGAATCTGACTCTTGGATCCCCTGTAAAGAGTCATTTTGCTGCATGGCCTAAATGCACCATCTGTCTTATTTCTGTCAGTAAAATGGGGCTAGCTATATTTATTAACTCAATGATGTTCTGAGAGATTGCTGAAAGGTCTGAAAGAATTGTGAAACTTAAAATCTACTGGTCGTCACACAGATACACAGATACCCACACCTGAATTTGGAGTTATATTTAAGTTATGCAAGTTCAAATACTTAACCCCCAAACTAAGAATTAGAGTGTGGAAACTAGCACAAGGCACACAGAACTCAATTTCTTCAGTAAATAAATGACTGCCAAGGACTAATGGCTTAGGATCTGATGACCTTTCTCTAAAGCAGCTCTTGATAACAGAGGAGAAGGGATTTTCCACTTCAGTACAAATTGTTTTGCAAGGAATTGCAGGGCTCTTTGCTTTGAAGGAGCATGTAGCCATTACAAAAATGGAAAGCAGGAACCAAGTGGACAGTATTTTGCTTATAATCTCTGGAGAAAAACTGTCTCGATATCAAAAAAATTCCCATCCCTGAATAATATTGTTGCCTTTCTCTGTCAAAACACACTGAGAGTAGAGAAGCATTTGAAATGAAAGATCCCCTCCTAGTAAACTATGTGGACTTTTTTTTGTTTGCACTCAATATTAGGTATATGAAAAGATTAAATAAACCTACAGGGAACTGAATTTGTTTCTTTAAGGTCTGATATGACAGATATGGAGTTTAGGCCACCTTAACTGTGCTTCTTTGTATATGCTCTGCAGTATTTCATTCTTATATATATATAACTGAAGAGACTGGCAAATTCTTCTTCTCTTCCTGATGGTTGTAACTACAGTTATCAAAACAAGAGGGATTATAAATGGGATGGTTGTGTATACAGTTACGACCCCAGTAGTCTCAGTGAACTCTCCAGTGTTAAACTAAAACACTGTAAGTAGGAACCCCACTGGACTGAACAGCAGTGATGTTTCCTGCAGGGTTGAAATCTTACCAGAAGCAACCACAGTTTGTGGTTAGATTTTTGTCACCACTTTCTCCTCCCACACAAAAAACAGGAAACAGTGGTTATTCCACATGCCCTGTGCTTTCATTATTTATTCCCCATTTTGGAGCTTGTAATTGAAGGGAATATTGATCCCAGGATGACTAGAGGCCTGAACCCAGCCACCTAGAATTATTCTTGTGTTCATACTGTATGGAGAGTGAAGAGCAAGAGCAGCTGCTGGAGGAAATTTTGTCAGTGGAGAAACTAGGAGGCTACATTTTTCACTGGTGAAATACATAAGCACTAGAGTAGTCTTCTAGGTATAAACCTTATGTGTAATATATAATGGGCAGTTCCCAATACAATTAATGATCAAAAAACTCTTACACATAAGTGAGTTATTTATTGTACTGTAGAATAGATGAGCTACTGCAGTAATCAAAGGCTGGCATGATTTAACTAGGAGTATGGGCAAAGAGCAAGTGATTGTAGAAAATTCTCACACATCATTAGTCAAAGAGAAACTTTCTCGTATTTATTCTCTTGAGACAGATTATAATTGAAATATGTATAGGATAAGCTAAAACTGAGTCAAATGAACACTTAAGAATCATAACATGGAATCTGACTCCTTCTGAACCTCTGGCTTTGGTGCACATTAGAAAAGCTTCACAACTCTATATCACAGCTATGAAGATATAGAGAGCATAAAATATGACTTTGCAGGCTTTATAGGTTCTTCTGAAAAAATGGTGTGTGTCCTTAAATATTTCTAAAGAGGAGGTGCCAAATTTAGGTAAATTAATATTCAGCACAGAGATTAAAAGAAGAAAATTCTGTTGCTATAGCTTGAAAAACACTGCATGAGCTATTGAAATTACTTTGTGGCTGTGACCTTCTTAGCCTGCACACATATGGTTAGTTTCCATTGTATTCAATGGATTTGATCAAAGAAAAGTGACATGATTGTCTGGTTACTTGATTTGTTTTTTGTTAATACAGAAGAAATTACATTGGCTGTCACATTCATGCCTTCTCAATGGCTGCAGAGCCCGGCACGCTGGTAGTGTTAGCTGGCAGCATTTGATCTGCGAGCCCAGTGCCTTTCACTTGTGACATCTCTTTTCACCCTCCATGGTCTTTTTATGGAGCATCCTTTGAGCAGGAAGAAAGATATATTTTCATGAGAGTTAAAAGTGTTCTGCTGCTTCATGTAATTTTCTTCTCTTTACTGCACATGTCCCAAAGCTTAAGCTCAAACTGAACAAAGAATGATTGGTAGCATAGTTGAACAGAACTATTTGTTAAGCAATAGCAGATGGAACGGATTGGTGCATTTGGTCATGACTGGATATGTCACATGGAGCCTTTCACATAACTGAACAGAGGGCAACTGAACTGGTCTTCTCTCTGCTTCAATTTTGTTTTTGAAATTGAACATTAAAAAAAAAAAGGTTGTTTGGGGTTTTTGAGATTTTTTTTTTTGCTCTAATGCTTTTAACCACTGAAACATGATGTTAAGTGCTTATTTTCTCTTTTTAGGCAATGATGAGCAAGTTATACTCCATGATGTTGAAAGGTAAATAAACAATTTGTATTTCCATTGCTTCAAGAACTTCCTTAATGTCAATTCACTGGAGGCACTTCTTGTTTTAAATTAATGGTCTAGGAGAAGAGCACAGTGTTTTAATTCTGAAACTTGCTTTTTATTTATCTAAATTCATTTCTGGAATGAAGCATTCCTCATCACTCCATTATTTTTATTTTTTTTTCAGCACTTGGGTTCTGTGTCATTTTGACCTCAGAAAAGAGAACGGTTATTAAACATGTATGTTCTTCTGCAGGCAGCATAGTAGGTTCTGAGTAGATTTAGAGCCAGGTTATTATGGCTCATATACCAGTGTTGGCATATACAGATGTTTTGTTGTTCAACACACTGACCTGACTTTTATTTAAGATGGCTAGTGCTTGGCCTACCTGACTGCTTTTTAAAACTTTGGCTGCAGCTGCCTGATTCTCCACACTAATATGAAGCAGATTTGTTTTGATACTTACTTTTTACCAAAACTGCAAACCAGCTGGGAATTAGGCTTTGTTGTGTTGCATCAAGATTAATATAGTAGTGATAATATATTGGATTGGACTTCTCTAGACATTGTGTCTTTTGGCCTTACTTCTTTTGAAGTTAAAAAAGATAAAATTTTGATCTGTACTAGTAACTTCTACAGATTTAAGTAATGACCATTTAATTAACATGAACTCAAGAAAATCAAGTATAAAGAAAAAGCAGGAAGACATATATGCAAGAACAGAGAAATATAAACCCCTACTTTTTTTGAGATGCTTGAATAACATAACTTGGACATATTTCTAGCTATGCTGGTCCAAAGCCTTTTGCATCAAATTGTTCAGTGTACATCTGCCTTCCATCATGCCTTATTCTTTTTCCTGTGTAAGTCTTATATGGTAGCTGAGCAAAAGTAACTTTGTCGTATTGTTCTGATGGTTTCTCAGGAATTTTGTGTTGTTTGGATTTTGTTAGTTTTTTTTTAGTTTTGATTTTAATGTTTTAGGGCTGTTGGGAGTGTGTGTTTTGTATGGATTTTGGTTGGGGAGGTGTTTGTTTTTTGGGAGAGTTTTTTTATTTGGTGTTTTGTTTTTCTTGTTTTAATTAAATGTGGAAATGGCAAAATTTTGGATGCTGGCGTTTATTGTGTTGTAACTTTTTAAACTTCTACAAGATCTTTGTCCTTGACACCTATCTATATAATGCATTTTTTCCCACTGTGTCTTGCTTAGATGTTAGTCTTTCTGATAAGTATGTATTTTTAATGTGCTTTTGTTATCAGGGTTTTTTTATTTTAGGTAGGCTAAATCCAGTTGTAATGCATACAGAATTAATTCCTCTAAGGCTATTTGTGGGATCTTCTGAAAGAAACCTTAGTAGACTAACACACTGAATTCTGATTGATTTCTGTGGGAAGTTACTCTGTCTTCTTCTATTATAATTTGGTCTGTCAACTGTTTTTTCATAGTTTTAAATGAGTTTTTCAGTTACTGCTTTTTTTGCCTTTTTATTAATGGTCCATGAGACAGAGTTAGATCTCTCACTAAGAATATCAATTGCCATGTGAGTAAAACTGATTTTAAGTGGGATCTCTTTGGTGGAGCTTCCATGAGGTGTAGCTATTGTATACAAAGTGTATTCCGTAAAAAGGTGAAGGGGCTTTTTCAAAGAAATAAAACAATCCCAGAATCTTCTGACTTAGTATTTCAGCTTTTGGCCTCTCCATACCACTATTTCCTCCTTTTAAAATTATCTAAAAATACTGGAAAAGAACAGAGAACAGGCTTTTTCCTTTTTTTATAGCTGTGGAATGGCTGAAATCTAGGTACTTTTGGGGTAGCTATTTTAATTTTGGGGGTTTTTTCGTTGTTTTTTTTTACATGGAAAAATACAGATCTGGTCTATCCTTAAAAAACAAGAAAACTTACTGAAAAAGGCATCTGGAAAGTTGTTCTTTTGTGAGCATCACTGGAACTTTTAGGCAATACAGAAGCCTGTAGTAAAGAATGTACTTCTGTCTTGTTTTCCTTTTTACATTAAATAGCACAAATTTACTCCACAGATCGCAAGGCTTCTTTCCCTCTCCTATTGCCTCCTCCCATACTTAATCTACTATAACATGAGTTCCATAACGTCTGGTAGTTTCTGAATTTTTAATGTTTGGAGTTTGGTCTGAGGGATTTTGTTTTCTTCATAGCATGATGTCTTGGTCACTGTACATGGGCATTTTGTTAGGTTTTTACTCGAGTTACACACAAGAGTCTTCTTATGAAGTTGCATAAACTTTGTCACTAAGTGTTGTTAGGTAGATAAAGCTGTAAATACTTTGTTTTTTAAAACAATAGCAAAAGAAGGCAGAATGATAATATTGTTTCTCTTTTCCAGCACTGAGACCTTGGATGTGTTTGCCCATGAAGATGCAGTGTATGGCCTTTCAGTGAGCCCAGTAAATGACAACATCTTTGCCAGTTCATCAGATGATGGCCGAGTGCTTATTTGGGACATTCGAGAGTCTTCCCATGGAGGTAAGATCTCTGAAAGGAAAAGATCATTGATTGAGGAAGACTTTGTGCAAGACAGAGAAGAGAAAAATGATGTTTATCAGGGACAGGCGAGACAGTGAGTGTTGGAGAAGGGTGAAAATGAGGTACAGTTCTTTTGGCCAGTGATAGGCAAGACCTGGTCTTTACAGTTCAGTGTTAGTGTCTTAAATGACTTTATAAAGTACCAGCATATAGTGCAGGCTAGCATAGAACTTGGTATGAATAGCTTTTAACTTGAGTAAAGTGGCAGTGGAAGGAACATTTCTTCAATGACATCTTGCCAAACTTACAGTCAATTAGGAATATGGTTTGGGGTTTTTTTTCCTATAGCCTGGGCTAATTTTTTTTTTTTAATGTTTAGAAGCTATTATTTTGATTTAAATAGTTTTCCAGAGCTATTTATATACTTCCCTGAGGCACTCATGCATAGTGTTTTCTGCTTGTATGGAAAATTAGAGCCCTTATGTGGTAACAGGGAAGTTGAATTATTACTTCAGACTTTGTTTTCTGAAACAGAACTGAATAGTGTTGATTTATATAACAAAACTGTAGTTTCTCAAAACACCATAACCTCTGTTTTTACAGCTGCAGTTTTGAGGCTGAAGAATCTCAGTTTAGAACTGCAGTTACATAAACTTGCACGAAATACCTCAATAATTGAATTTCAGTGTATGAATACTTAAGTGATACTTAAGTAAATGAACCTTCAAGTCTACCTCATCGTAAAGAACACAGATCAATCTGCAGGAGTACAAAATATAGTTCCCTTCATTCATAGCTAAAATAAAGTTTCATCTTTTTTTGTAAGCTGATTTATATGCAATTGCCTCAACTAGTAATTTCTACTGGTCTTACAGGAAAATTGTTCATGGCCATGAAATCCAGCTTAATGTATTTTATGGCAATTTGTACACATTTGTTGTCAAGTCAAAGTTGGTGTTTAACTGAATTATCTTTTTCCATACCTAGGGAATTTTGTAACTTTTCTAGACTGCAATTCTGTTCCTTTTTGACTAGGAAATGAAAGCTGAAACAAGACATACTTTATAGTCTCATAGGAGTCTTTTAGAGACACTAGTATCCTGAAGGATTTGTTGGATGTGAGTAACCAGAGTTTGGTCTGTCTTGTTAAGCCCCACCAGAATACTCATAGTAGACTGCTTAGAGATACCTTCCCTACCCCAGGCATATTGCCTTCATACAAGTATGAATAAAATCTAAACATACTGGCAGTGCATTCAGTTTTGTGCAGTTCTCTTGCACAATTATATTACCCTTTATCTCTCTTCTTATGTAGTAATTTTGTTAGGCATTCTGAAATAAAAAAGGTACACGCACTCCGGATATGTATATTGCAGACTTTTACAAACCTATCTGTATTGTCCCTTCTGTGTCTTTGAGGAACTCATTAAAAACAACCCTCTCGCTCCTAAGTCCCTTACAGCACAGTGAACTATGCTTTTGAACTTTCCCTTAGCCAATTTCTTACCCCATGCATCTCCCTTTGCTAATACCAACTGCCTGTAACTAAACGTGATACTATACCATACGTGAATTTATTCTTCAATATATATGCCATTTTTCCCCTGTATGAAAGGTCAGTTACTCTATCAAAGTAAGAGGTTAAACTAGTCTTATGTGACTATTTTACTTTTGGTAAATCCAAACATCACTTCATCCCCATTTTTATGTTTTCATAATATCCAAATGGTAAGACCACTCACTGAATATGGTTTCCAAATTGAAAATGGTGAAATGTTCTTTTATTGCCTTCTCCTAAAGTCTACACCATAAAGATCTATCTCTGTTAGGAGAGCTACCTGCTGCCAACAGTGGATGTCAACAGTCAGGAGGACTGGATGCTTAAATGCATCTCTATGAAGCTCCTCAGTATAATAAGCTAGTGTCCAATCTGATTTGCATTTCTGAAATTATATGAAATTAAGTTTGTCATTCTTTGTTGTAATTAAACCTTGTTACTGCTTTTACTGTTGCTAAGACTTGGAAAGAGAAGGCTCTACCAGTGAAAATGGTGTGAAGAAGTGTTGGCTATAGTAATGGCTATAAAAAATATTGGGCTTTTTGGAGTTGTGTGTTAGGTTCCCTGAATTTTAAATAAAGGGCTTTTGTATGCTTATATGGGAGTTCTGAATCAGCATTTATATGTGAGCCCTGCCAGTGTTTACTGCAATATAATGCTCATCACTGGGCTATTCCCTTTTTCTGCAATAGTATTTTCATGGGAATAGGCACTATGCCTGCTAGCGTGAGTACAGTTAGTTACCCAGAGTGGCCAGCTTATTAGAATCTTGCAAATAGATTAATATAGTTTAATATAGTGCCTTAAAAGAAGCAGCAAAAGAAGTTTCACTCCCCTTCTCTTTCTCCCTGTCTTTCACTGCTGAGTAATTTATGCAGTAATTTTTATAAACCCACTTTTAATTTTTATGAGAGATGGTGTTGAGCTGCTCTCTTGAGAAACATGATCATACTTCAGTGTATAAAAGCTACAATTGTGAATGAGCATAAAGAACAATAAAAAAGTAATGCCCCTACTTTTCATTAAAGTGACTTAGTGCCTCATTGGTTTAGCTCCTATAATCTCTCTTTCGCAGGCTGAAAGGCAACTTCTGATATCTTAGAAGAAAGCTGTGGTGCCAGGCTACTTATAATAAAGGTGTGAATGGAAGCACCAGTAATTAGTGAAAATTATTTGATTAAAAAAAATCTACAAACTGAAAATTTATTTTAAAAAATAACTCCTTTATTTGCCAGTCTGATATTGTCTCTCCACTCAGCCAATGCAGACCTTTGCTTCTCACTGGGGGCTGCCATTTTAATTACACAGCCTCTTATGTGCCAGCAGAATTCTGATTTGATGACACAAAAACAAAAAAAAGTCAGTTTTGGTGTTAAACCTTATTTGGAACTGCCAGCAGACCAACAGCAATTTTTAAAGCCTTTGGGGAGGCTGACAGAACAGAAGCTGGCTTCTGTTCTTTTTACGTCTGTCTCCTACGACAACTCACAGCACCATGGAGTTTCAGCCGTGGTCAGAGACCTTTGTTTTCATCACTGCTAAATGAATGCTGAAAAGGAAAGACCCTATATGAAAAAGCTTGTAGTAGAGCATGAGGAGGAGAATATAGATGGGGCAAGACACATAAGTGTTAATTCTGTGTCAGTTGCTTGATGGGCCGTCATTACATAAGGTATTGGACATTTGAAAGGATTCTGTTTAACCATGTTTTATATGTCATAACGAGGGATATGAGGAAAGAAAATTAAGTACCTTTGAAGGTGCTTGTGGGGCTAAGCGTACCTGCACATGGTGGCTCAAATAAGGGCAGTAACTGTCTCCCAAGCATGTTAGCAACAGAGGAGTTACATCAAAGCAAACAGTGAATGGGAAAGTCTGGCATAATCCCTGGCTCAAAATAGGCATTGATTCTGGCTTCTTAGTTCATTGAAAGAGTGGCAGCATGCCACAAAAGATACACATGGCAAAGAGAATTAGACTGTGCCTAAAGCTGTAAAGCTAGCAGAAAGGTAGAAGGATGACAGAGTTGAGGCTTTTCCCCAGTCTTCATGGAGACAGCGTTTTGACAGAATGAATAGGGCAGAGCAGCAGGACAAACACAATCTTGATGAGAGGGAGAGAGTCTGAATGAGCATGATTTTTACTCTGTGTGTGAATAGCAAGAGCCTACTGTTAAAATTTTTTTATGCAAGAGGAACACCCTTCTTTTCTGCTTGTACAGCACTTAAGAGGTGGCAGGCCTCTTTTCTCCAGAGTTGGCAGCTTGCTTTGAGCTGAGTTCTATACAAATTTACTTCACTTCTTGTAATATTATTCTCCTGTATAAGCAATTGCTGCTACATTTATGGTTTGGATGATCACCTGTCAGTGGCTGTGGAAGCTTTCAGGCAGATACTGCTAGGAAGCTGTCAGAAGCCCCGCCCTCACCCCCATGCTTAGTCACTATCAGATGACCATTTGGTCGTGAACCTTAAGAAGACTCAAATATTTGATCTTTGACTAGCTAGTTTAAAACTCTGATAACCTTCCATAAGTAAAGTGGTGTCTTGAAATTCAGTATGTATCCTTTTCCATATTTAGACAGAGTTAATATACATGTGGGTGGATTTTGAAACTTCAGGTTTTATATTGCTTTGGATGTGTCAACTTGAAAAATGGTTTGAACATGTCTCCGTATCTTCAGATCTTGTTATGCTGTTTCCATATCAAGCTGCCAAACTCATTGCATCAAACAGTTGTATGCCTTGTTTTTTCTTACATCTGAAATTTCAACTTTTTCAACAGAGCCCTTCTGCTTGGCACACTACCCATCAGCCTTTCACAGTGTAATGTTTAATCCAGTAGAACCCAGATTACTGGCTACCGCCAACTCTAAGGAAGGTGTGGGACTCTGGGATATTCGTAAACCTCAGAGGTATGGTATGGCTGTGCTTGTCTAGTGCTATTTATTTCACTTGAGAGGTGATGGCATGCTACTCTTTTTTCTTTAAGTCAGAACACATGACGGTAAGAAAAGATGCAGAACAAACTTAATAGTTATGTTGGTAATCAGTTATTTTCCATAATTAATATTCTTCACACCTATGATCTAATTCAATTTAAAACGTGGACAGATCTTCAGTGTTAAGGTAAGTCATTTTTTCAAAGCTGCATAGCCTCACCACTGCAGATTAATTTGGATTGTTATGTCAATTTCTCATCATATATTTAGCACTGGCTTGATAATACTAGAAGAAGCTGTGGTAGGCACTGCCTGGTTTACAGTTTGTTTTTCCTACCCAGCTCAGCCTTCAGTGGCTGACTAGAGACTGTGGTCAAGGCAACTTTTTACTCAGTGCTTATGAGTTTTATATGACTTCCTGAATAATACAGACACCTGGATAATCACTTTGGCCGTATAATGTACTTTCAGATTTGCATAGAATTATAAACGAAATGAAATGTGGTTAGACTGGGTTCAAAAGTGGATGTATACAATGTCTGATACCAGATTTTGAAATGCATGAGTATTTAAGCTTTTGTTGAAGTCTTTTTCTGTCCTTCATATTTTAATTTTTTTATCATAATAATCTGTGGTGGATTAACCCTGGCTGGATGCCAGGTGCCCACAAAAGCTGCTTTACCACCCCACTCCTCAGCTGAACAGTGGAGAGGGACTATAACGAAAGGCTTGTGGGTTATGATCAGGACAGGAAGATATCACTCACCAATTACCATCATGGGCAAAACAGATTTGACTTGGGAAAATTAATTGAATTTTGTTACCAATCTAATCAGAAGAGGGTAATAAGAAATAAAAAGCAATGTCAAAAACACCTTCCCCCCCCCTTCCCTTTTTCCCAGGCTTTACTCCTGAATTCTCTGCCTCCTCCCCCTGCAAACTCATGCTGGTTTTGCAGGATGTTGTTTTTCAGCTTCTACCTCAGTTTTGTGATTAAAAAAGTTCCATGGGTTGGTTTCTTTTTCAAAAGGAAGTTACACCGAAACATTTCTCTTTCCAAACATTTATTCTCAGACTGGGAATATAAAAGGGATTGCGTTGGTAGAATAGTATAATAAAAGTCTATATCAATGCAAACTTTAGATGTTTCTCATCTTTTATATAAAAGTATTGATGAGCATTTGCTTGGAGCGTTAGCAGCTATCAGGTCATGGAAACCAGATGTCCTCCAGTCTGGATGCTATCCTGCCTTCTTCTTCCTTCATCTTAATCACAAGACAAATGGCTTACTGTGAACTTTTTGGGAGCTACTCTGTGCATGGGGCAATAGTCTCTATTCAAATTTAAGGACACACATTTTTAGGTGTATTGTGGCATTGTTATTTTAAATGCCAAATATAAAATTATTATATCAAAATATAATTGCTTATTGGCAAGTAATTTGTATTTCTCCAAGTTAGTATGAGTATGAAAGACTTAACAACCTCTCACAAATCTGAAGGATGTTTTTTTGGTTTGTTTTTTTGTTGTTGTTGTTTTTAAATTATGAAAGGAGAGGGGAAAGGGTTTCTGCTGTTACGACATCTAGGTTATCTTGAAGGTCTTAAATAAATTAAACTACTGGAAGCTTCTATGCTTACATCTGATAGACAAAAGCTACCCTTTTCTGGTCCTAATCTGTTCAAAGTAAACCTTTCCAGTTAAAAAGCCCAATATGGATGATTAAATAGCATACCTTGGAACCACAGAGCTGAAATTCTGAGGTGGTAGGTTGCACCACTTTCCCTAAAGCAGGAAAATGTGTGCAACACCCTTATTGTACAGCTGGACATACACCATGTATGCCATGCAGCAGTTCCCTTAAACACTGAATTTAAAGCTTTTGCACCTACTAGGTGTGGTGCATTGTGTAAAATAGGCCCATGCCTCCTGTCTGCAGCTTGATCCTTCCAGAGGACTCAGGAAAGTGAATAGTAGGAGACAGACTGCACCTCAAAAAGTAAATGCTGCTGTCTCATGTTTAGAGTGTCAGACTTGCTCAGAGCTGAGCAAGCTTTAACATAAATGAATGCAGGTGATAAGTTGGCTTTCAGCTGCAATTTTTCTGGGACAGCCATTAGCTTTCCTCCTTTGCTTGCTAAAGATGTGCCAAAAACACGGTGAGAAGGGTGTTCTTGGCTTATGAAAAGAAAATGATCCTAAAGTGCTCTGCTGCCACTGCAGTTTTCTCCCAGGAAACTCTCAGGAAAGGGGACTCTTCAGAATAATCTTTGTCCTTCTAGTGGGCTGCCAAAACCCATATATTTAATGCCAAATCCTTAATATTTAAAGAAATTAGCCTGGATTTTCAGTCTTTTTAAAGTAATACAGCATTTGCCAAAACATCCACTGATCTCTGTAGATCTAATTTCTTGATCTAGAAATATGGAACTTGTTTTTTAAAGTATTCACTTTCTTATGAGGAAACAAGTTTATTAATTTGTAGATCAGATAAACTTCAGTTTTCTGTCACGTGTGGCAGTGAGGTTTTTTTTAGAGGTTGAGTGAATAGAAAGAAGGGAAAGCAGTGTAGATACTTTTAGATGTTTGCTGTGGATTGCCTAAGTCTTTTAATTTCCAGTGAGGTAAGCAAGGCTGCAGCACTCCTCCAATATGGGAAGGGTGAAATGGTTGTATGTAGTTATTAATTTGCTGCTAGTATAACACTTCATGTAAAACTCATTTTCCCAACAACTGTCCTGTTCTCTGTCAGTTTTCACATGGAGGCAGTTAGACTGATGCAGGCACTGCTTGGTTGACTTCATAACTGGAGGCTGTTCTGCAGAATCCTGCTGCTGCTCAGCTGCAAAAACTAGCAAATTAAAAGCTTGGAATTCCAAAGACTAGATTTTGTGGCCAGTAGCAGCACTGTAGCTAGCAATACCTTCATATAACATGTATTGCAGCCAACAGCACTGGTGCAGTAATACTTTTTACAGATATAGGTGAGGTTTGATAAATCCACAGGATTTCACTCATTTGAAGGGAATCAGGCTTGATGGTGAATTTCCAGTTTTAATCAGCAAGGACTCCTCAAGTGAAGTACAGTTTTTCTTTGTTCAGCTTGATAATGAACTGGAAAGGAAGAGGGGAGATTTGCTGTTAACTTTTAAACTTGTATGACACTCAGTGAAATATGGTGAATTGTGCATTTTGAAACTAATAGTTCTAAATTTTCAAAATATTGAATTGAGTAGTGAAGTCCTTGTAGGTTAGAGAATTCAAATATAGATTCTACTGCTTGTCAGAAACAAATGAGCTGCATCTACTTATTTATCCAGAAAATCTGAGGATTTTTACATCAGAGTATTTTTCTCTAAAATACATGGCTCTTCTCCAAGTGGGTTGTGGGAGAATTTGTCTTGGCTTGCTATTGCATGCCTCTAGCCAGGAGAGTTGGTTTTATCCACTTCTGTAGTCAGATGACACTAAACACCTCTACAAATTAAAATGAAATAATTTTAGGGTTAGGAAAAAAGTCCTGATTGTGAGCAGATTTTATTCATATGCTGTGGAATTGGTTAATTTTCTAATGGGAAGCTGGAAGTGCTTTATGCTTGCCTACTATGGTGAAGGAAGTAATTGAAAAACCAGCATTTCTTGGCATGGATGGAGAAATTTAGAGACAGTTGCAGAGCTCTGAATTGTGGAAAGTTTAGGTCACTTCAAATAGTCATAATTTGATTAGTCTTGCTGACTGAGTCAGAATACAGAGGCAGATTCATTTTGGTTTTCCCCAAAGTTCATTCACAGCTTGATATCTCTTCTGTCTCAGATTTAGAGCAGGAATTGAGATTCTCTCCTTCTACCCCATTATACTAATAAGATCTGACTGTGGTGAGCTGGCTCCTCAAAAACAGCATATGAAGGACTATTAATATAGAACTAATATAATTCTGGCATGATTACACGTTAACTAGTGATTCTGGAAATATTGTATTGCTGTTTTTAGAATGTGTGAGTATTTATAGCCTTTCAGGTGGACATTAAACTGAAACCTTCTGTATTGTTTCTTTTTTAAAAACAGCGAATCGTAAAGCTTTAAATGCTCTTTTGGTTGGTGAGGCTGTTGTAATGCGTCCACACCACTAGATGGGATCTGGAAGCTGTGTCTCTTTTTTAGAAAATCTATTTTAAGAAAATCTAAAAAGGCAGGTCTGTTCTTCTTAAGCTGCTTACAATAAAATATGTTTTGCAAGTATATATTGTTACAGAATTGCTGGGAGCAATTTTTACACATTTCCCTTGTCCACACAGCCCCACACCCATCTCCTTCTTTTTAATGAAATCGGAAGACTGCTATTTTTTCCCCTAAGAAAATATTTAAAGCTTTCTTTTTCCATCTTCCCCGCACCCCGCACTCACATCAATTAATCTGGAAATTTTTGAGATCAAAATTATATTAACTTGTCCTAGTAATGAGCATCGCATATTTTTAAACTAATCTTCATACTACAAAAAGGCTGTTCACAGATGCATGTTCTGCTTGTGAGTGTTGAGCCTGTACTTTATACACGTTGGGATTGATTTGTGTGTCCAGTTCAAGGGTTAAAATGTTAAGTCTTGGGTCATAAATACATATCTTGGGGCATTTTATGTGAGCCTGGGATGGACTTATCTAAAAACTAGGTAGGCGCGCACTCCTGTGTCCATTGCATAGTTCTGTGTTTGACCTGTTTTTTTGAGCCAACCCATTATGTTTAGAAGTTATAAAACTAAGCTGGAAAGGCTTTGTGGCTTTCTTATGCCCTGGCAAATCAGACTAGTTTTGAGGAGAGCCCAGTGGAAGCATAAATGATGGAGAAAAGAGAGTGAGGCCTGTAAGGCTGAGAAGAGGACTTGAGAAGGAAACAAAACCTTCCTCATCTGAGGAGCAGTGAACTATTAAATATATTCAGCTGTTTGTGGTATTCTGTTCATTCTGTTTACTTGCTTCAGTTTCTTTTGCTACACTACCCTTCCTCTTTTTTATCTTAGCAGCACATTCCTTACAAGCTTTTTACAAAGTAGAAGTGAAATGTAACCAAAATTGGTGGTAATTTACCTTCCAAGACTGCATGTTTCATAAGAATAAACCATAAACAGAGAGTGTTTCTTCTTGTCACTTGACTTCTTGCTTTTCTGGGGTGCAACATAGTGTTCCAGGACCCCAGACTTGAGTTTTGGCATGTGGGAACACATTTATCACCCCTAACTCAAGTACTGAATTCAGCTCTGAGTGAGGTAGAAATGTTTACATGCAATAGACCTTAATAATAAGATTCTTCTGAAAGTTCAGGAGACTTGTGCTGTCTGCGTTGTTATAAGTCAGTTCAAAAAACCTAGTGATGAGTTAAAAAAATCCTTGATCACCAGAGCACACCTGGTATTTCTTGGCGATTGTAAACCTTCTGGCATATTTTAAAAGCTAATTTGACCATACAAATCATAATAAGCCCAAGCTAAAGAAGTGTCAATTTCAGTGTTTTCCATCAAGGCTTTACAGACAAAACCCAGCAGTAGCATTTGTTGAGCTTTGGTTTCTTTCTTTGTCTTGTCTGAGAAATAACTGCAGTTCAGAGCCTATTTAAGCAAACTTTTTAAGCTCACATTAAATGAATATTTTTGTCTCAAAGAAACACCAATCAAGAAGGCTTTCTTAGTGGACTTTAAACTAAAAACAAATTTGCCTCCTTCACTGAGAATTTAGAGGAAGCAAATTCCCAAGTTTGGATAAGGAATATATGTTGTCAGATACCAGTGAATCACCTAGTGATTAGCTCATTAAATAGTAAGCAAAATATAGAATTGGAAATTTCTTCACTGTAATGGACTAATTAGATTCAAGGTGACCTTCAGGGAGGACTCTTCTTAGCATGTTTATGAATGTTGCAAGTGTGTGGAGGACTTTGAAGATGTGGCTGCACTGTGCTGCTGGTCTCCAAATGACTGTGTTCTCTAAAGTATTTGTCTTGAATGGAGCTTTTTCTGCCAAGTGTTAATTACTAGGTGTTCAGCTTAGTCATTGTTCTGCAAGAAAAGACATTCCAACTCTTGAAACAATTTATTGAATGCATAACTTCTGGTCCACATGTATTGGAAATCACAGATAGTACTTTTGAAAATCGAGTGCTTGGTTCCTGATTGCTTTGACTTGCAGCTTCATTTATTTAATTTAGTTCTCAGCCTTTCAAAGACCTAATGAGTATCACTTTTTTTGTTTCTGCATCAGTGGTCTCTGATGGCAAGAGCTAAAAATAGAAGTCTTGCAGGTGGTGTATGTTAGAGTGACACCCTGACATGTAATTGGAAAAGCTAGATTTCAGGTTCATGAGGCCTTTGCAGTTTCAAAATAGAAGTGGTAGCTGCCAGAACTACAGGCAATTTTGGAACAGTTCTTTGGAGTCTAGTTAGATGCACGTCAAATAGACCATCTTTGCAAGAGAGGCCTAAGTATTCCCTCTGAATAGAGTCATGGTTTATTATGTTAAGGTTTTTTTGTCGAGTAGATGTGGAAGGGAAAGGGAGGAAAGGGAGATGATGAGTATTTGCAGCTCTGTCTGTACCATAGGTGATATTTATAACCTGTTGCATAGAGAGGACTCTAGAAGACCTGTGTGGTGATGTGAAAGGTATTCTAAGGTCATAAAACCAGCATTGTAACTTGAGTCCAAGTCCATAGACTGAGGTCTCCAGTGGCTGCCAATTTTAGTTTCTAGGGTCATACCTTCAAGCTGTTTGATTCTTAAAGATCCTACCAGAAGAAGAGAGCAGATTTTCTGAGAAATGCTCATGCATGTGCTGAGTTTTATTCTTTCTAGCTTACCTTTCTGAGCTCACTCTACAAAGTAACTGTTGCCTAGTTTTATCTGTGTGTTGGATGAAATACTGAGCTTCTGGAAAGTGCAGGGGAGGGATCCAGTGTTGGTGGTGCTTGTGTTGCAGGAGTTACTAATTCAGGGGCCAACCACAGGGTTTGCTTCTGACAGTGAGTTTACTGAGGTTCAGTGCTCTTTCCTTAGAAACTAGAACTGGTGGACCAGGAATTTTCTTAATGTAGATGTTACATGATGGCTACAGTAGTGGGATGGCAGGAATCGTATTGAGGACTTTTAAGGTTTTACTTCGACTGTTTTGCATTTTGACTTTTCATGTAAAGGAAGGAAGCTTATGATTCTCATCACTTCCAGTGTGAATGCTTTGGGATTCCCAAAGCCCCTGCAGGTGGAAAAGTTCTCTACATCATTGAATTGGCAACTAGTTGTTTGAATTATTTCAGTGCAATAGAAGTGTGCTGAGTATTTCTGTTTGGAAACCTTTGTGAATCCAGCTCTGAGCAGAGCACTGTATTAATGACTGCAGGAAAAATGTGTGTATCTTGGCAACCACTTTTTTATTGTTAGGCTTATCAGTCAATTTCTTTCCCTTCCCCGTTGAACCATGTGTTGTGAATTTTGACTCACTTGATCCTGCTTAAAGTAATCCATTTAGCTAGGTTACAGTATAACACATTTGAAGTGCTATTTTGGCATTCACCAGTATGGATTAACCACACCAGCCCAAATAGTTCAAATAACTGTTTGTCTCCTCTCACAGTTCAGGAAATATAACTCATCCCACACATGTACCACCCTCATCTGTTACACTTCTGCACTACTGAGGCAGCTCAGCCGATTTATTTCTCAACCTAGCATTTGAAGCTCTCCTAACCATGTCCAGCTTGGCATATTTGACCCAAATTACACAGAACCTAAACTTATATACTTCCCCCCTGTTTGCCTTCCATTATTTGATTAAAATTCCTTTTAACGTGATAGAAAGTGAACTGACTGTTGCTTAAGTTCATGGGGATTGAATTATTCTTTTCTGGGAATCTTTGAATGGTAATGGCATCTGGGAGAGTGGGTTTTCTGAGATGGCTTTTCGCTTTGATTTCCTTATTGTAACCATAAATAAATCTCCAAACTGTTTGCCACAGGTTTAGCCAAAATCAATTACTTCTTTAGAGCTAGAAATATCTATGGTAGTCTCCTCTACCTTTCTTCTCACTGAAGAAAAAGAGGCAGTATTTGCAAATGAGCCTTTCTGACTTTGGGCAAAGAAAGATGGTGGCAATCATTCAGATGTTAGTCATGCTGATGACTTTCCTGCATTTGGAGTCCTTTTTTTGTGGTTGTCACCTTAAGTTAGTTGCTGCTTTTCTCTTTTCTTGTTTTCTTTTTTTTTTCTTTAAAGACAGAAATGCAGCCTAAAGTTGCAAAATATGTAAATCACTGAATTTATTGCTAAGTATTTTCTACTCTGAAGCAAGTAATCTTTTCTCTTTATAGTGTGAGCACCACCTAATAGATAGTCTGGAAATACTTAAATGTGCAAGTCTGCCAAATACTGGCCAGTATTTAAGTGTGTGAAACAGGTGCAGTTGTCTCTTTTTCCCACCTTTATGTCTTGTCTCTGTTGTGGAATTTACTGGGACAGTACTATAGAAAGGGCCCTCTCACTTAGCTTCTGTTTTAGATGTACACACTCCATATATCATTTGCAGTCCTGCTTTATGCATGACCTTGTCAGCCCTCTTGGAATAGAGCATTTGGCTTAGCTTTCTCTGTGTTTAGGCTGGTATCCTTCCTATAATGGAGTGTATTTAGAAAGATTATTTGCTTTCCTCTAACATCCCTGGATCAGACACAAAACTGAGTTTTGGATAACTGGGGTTCAAAATGCATAACAAAGGAGAGTGAGTGTTATTAGTAGTTCAGCTTTTAATTCTTTATGGTTCTCAGACAGGGCTATGGTCACTCTTCTGTTCAGATTTCCCTCTTGACTGACTAGTTTTCTCGAACTTGCATCAGTTAAAACCACACTATCCATTGCAGATAGCTATCCCTCCATCAAATGCACAGAGATTTTCTGATTTGAAAATTAAACTTTTTCACACCTACCAGCATCCCCACTTAAGCACTGGTGGTTTGGTTCTGGCCAGGCGCTTTAAGCTGGATACTGTCCCTTTGCCCTGTGGGATCCAGCTCGCTCCTAGAAGCAGCGGTGCTATTGAGGTTTAAAATTTTCCAAACTGTATGTAACTTCATGGAGTAAACATGAAGTCAGGAAATGTGGTTTTGTTTCACAGTGTTGGGTAGGTCTGTTGGTTGACCTTTCTTGCCCTCTGTTTTTCCTGTACCAAGAAATGGGAATACTGCCTACTTCAAAACCGTCATGATGCTTAATCTTTGTTAGCTTTGAAATACTTTCACACCCAGATCTTTCTAAATCACAAATTTAAAGTGCAAAGTATTGTCCTTCCAATGCAAATTTAGAAAGTATAATCTGATGTTCAAAAGAAGCTCAGATTTAATTGGTTTTTGTAGCCTGCTTTCTTAAGGAAATAGGTTTGCAATCATCTAAGTCTTGTCCTAATCACTTCTACACCTCATTTCAATGGGTGTACACCTCATTCAAGGGAATTAAAAGAGAAACCTTTTTCTGTTAAAAAAAGAGGAAGAAGAAAATTTAAAACCCAAATATTGGTGACTGAAATCAAAGGAGATATCTACTTAGTGCATTTACTAGGAGTACCTCTGAAATGTTGATTCGACTCTACTGTAAGACAAGGGATTTGGTCTGAAACATCAGTCTGGGGGAAATTGTGGTGGAACCAACTTGATAAGTCTAAGGTTATGTGTGCAATTGCATTCAGTTAGCTTTACATGACAATTTACATTCATCTTTTACCTACTAGAGACAATTCAAGAGTGGACTCTTCTACTGCAGGAGCATATTAGATCTTGCCACTTGTCACAAGAACGGCCTACTTTCATATTGCTGCTCTTTTCTTTAATTTCATCTTGTGTAGCTTTTGTAAACTAAAAATTCATGCAGCTTCACTAGAGAAAAGAAGGGGAGTAGGTGTATATAAATCACTGGATAAGAGAACAAGTCTGTGGCTGATGTTTTCTCAGCTTTCCTGATGCTAGACAACAATCACAGCACACAAATGTGTTGGAAAAAAATGCATTGGAGGACTGCATTATTGACACGTGACTGGTTTGCATAGACTCTGAGGTGGGAAAATGGATTTCACTCTTCAGGAGGAATTGCCAACTTTTACACTCGTTTTTCTGGGGTAACCTTCTCTGGTATCTGTGTTCTTTGTGTTATAATGACTTGGGTGAATGCTTCATTTTGGGAACAGCTCCTGTTCCTTCATTTGGCTGAAAGGTCATCTTCCCATGCCATGTCTGCCTGTATTTGCATCTTCTCTGTGTGGTTATCTGATGGAACCTACTCCTTTGTGTTTTGCTGGATTTAGCTGAGCAGTGTTCTCTGTCATAGTCTGTACTCCATCCCACAAGGTACTATTTCTGAACAGACTGAATAACGGACTCTCATTGTCGAATTTAGGGATTAGAAAAGGATGGAAATGATCAGGTGTTTTAGCTAGCCTGCTTGTGGCTGTTGGACAGTGGATTTTTGCATTGTATTCTCTACTTTCTTTTTTTATCTGGCTAAATGTTCTGTTTTTTCCTGAAAAACTAATTTCTGGCCTAGTGACTCTCATTTATTACTTATGTTACAGTAATACCTGGATGATTTAGGCAGAGAATGAGAATAGGACACTGACTTACAGATCTGTAGGGAGGGCAAGCCTAGGACAGTGAGAGTGATAAGACCAAAACAGGTGTTAGTTTTGGCTAGAGCTAGAGCTGGAGGAGGATGTGAAACATTCAGACAAGCGTGTTTTTTTGTTGTTTGTTTGTTGTCATCATCATTTGCTACTGTTCAGTCTCTGTAACTGCAGAGGTAAGCTTTAAATCCTCAAAGGATAAAAGTAATACAGATAAGGGAGAGAGCTTTGTATGCTTTACGCTTCTGCTCTTGCCCTCTTCCCCAAAGTATGAAAATTCTTGAGTTATTTTCCTGTGAATAAAAGCATAATAAAGGAAAACATAATGCTTTCTGGAGAATTGCCTGGGATCACTGGTGAAGCAACATTCAGTGATTCACTTAGGTCATAAGGGCCAAGCCATGCAAGCCTTTGCTGTTACGTGTTCTGATCACTCTGGGTACATAAATGGTGATGTCTGATGCTTTTGAAGCTCCAGTTTCTAAAGTCAGTTATCAGATAAGAACCTTACTTATTAAAAAAAAATAAAATATTGCCCTCCTGGTTGGGAGGGAAAAGTGAGGCTTCTGCTCACCTTAGAGCTTGCCACGCATGAAAGTTTATTAATGATGGGGAGATTCTTTTTTGTACTAGTTTACATGTTCCTGACTGTAAGAGTAAACAGCATAAGAAATGTCATATTTTTGAACATGCAGAATCTTCACCCTGAATTCTGTACTTTTCTGATCTTGATGGATGCAGTTTATTTTAGTTGCATTTTCTTCTTGAAGGAAAGCAAAGATGTTTAGTTTTGCTAAGAATACACAGCCTTTATTTTATTTGATTATTGTCTAAAGTTCAAGCAAATACTCCTCATTTTCTGTCAAGGATTCTGGACAATGTAGTCCTTGGAGACAGTTCATGTAAAGGTAGTGAAATATTCAGCAGTAATGATGACAGAATTTAGCAAAATGAGCTTGTTAGTGAAAAATAATCAAGTCTTGGGTATAGCCTGTGTACTTCTTTATCTTAAGACACTAATGGACTTCTTCCTTCACATTTGTTAACATGTATGAATACTTATAGAGAAACTCCATACATTTTGACGTAATGTGTCTGCTGTTCAAAGAAACTATATTGAGATTTTTGTGACACTCATAATCTACTTTAAAAAGGTCTGCATGATTATTGATACTGTACTTATTTTTTTGTTATTGGTTAACTTGACCCTTTCTAAATATGAATTGTGTGTCTTTTTACACAGAAGTTTTCTTTCAAATAAAACCCCTGATTTTTCTGCAGTTTTGCAAGCCAAAATTCTGTTTCCGAAGTTTCATTCCAGCTCTTTCTGGATAGTTAAAAGTTCCTCAGTTTTGTGGTTACAGAATTGCTGACAAACACAGTTGCATTCAGTGGTGTGTATCGGTTATGAGCATTCAGTTAAGTCTTTCCTTTTAAGGTCATTCTTTCATTATGTTAGTTTAACTCACTGCTGCTTATGATACTAACACTTTCTCCCTTATTTCCTTCCTTCCTTCTTTCTTTTTCCCTTTTAAACGATACCATTGCCCAAGCACAGTGTCTGTACTGCAGTTCATTGTCAGATTTGTAGCTTATCAGAAGGAGCTCTTCCAATGGTTTTATTTAACGGATCTATTGAATTTATCTTATTTCTACCAAGACACTGATCTTCTCTCAGTTTTAATGGGCACTGTCTTGTGCCAAATTTGCTTCTGAAAAGCCTGGGTTAAACTTACATTCCCAATCAGGCAGCTGACTTCTCAAAAAAGGATGGAACAGAGAAGAGAGGAGAGACAAATTCTTCTTTCAAGTATAGACTTTTCCTCCAAATTCTGAGGGCACTGAGACTACTTCTTTGCTTACCCTACTAGCTGCCAGTAGAAACTGATTTATTTATATTAGTGGTGCTACTCTTGGATTGAAAGCCTTCCATTGTTTGGCTGAGCTGGTATTTAGTTAACTCTTGCATGCTGCCTGTGTGCAGCATAACCAGGTACAGAAACAACCCTGTTGCATATAAGCGTCCATTCTCTCCCTCCTCAGCCTCCCTCCAGCTCCAGCATGTGTGTTTGGATTTCAGTGTTCCATTTGTGGACTAAATATTTCTCTTAATCATACAATATGGCTTTTTAAAAAACTCAGAAGTGCATGTGTCTCTATATTGCTTCCAGAGCTGGCAGGCAACATCAGCATTCCACAGCTGTCTGGGCGAGCCAAATTTGGAAGCAGAGTAAATCTGAGTAGTCTGGCTCTGGATTCATAAAAATAATGCCTCTGGCAAAAAGGGCACCCATCTTGATCAGAGGGTCCTTTCAGAATTGCCTTCAGATTTCTCACTAGCTGTCATGGTCTGTGTCTTCAAGAGGAGAGTATTGCTCTTATTGTGATGCATTAGTGAACTTTTTACTGACTGCAAGAAGGTGTTGCCTCTGCAATTTCTTTGTTGGAGCATGCAATAAGGGGCAGGCAGAAGTGGCAGTTCTAACATGAGCAACATATCCAAACATGTCTACACTGCCTCACTGTGTGAAAACATCCAAAAGTAGCACTGACTAAAGGTACAGAGCAGCACCATAGAACAACTGGGAAAGTGGTGATAGTAATTTGAACACTGAATGTGCTTAAACGTAGCACTCACCTTCCTCTTCCCTCCCCACGCACACAAAAAAGAAAGTACAAAAGCTCTGATTCTGATTAGTTTGAAGATCTCTAGAGCTTCTTGATTCAGATCTCCTTAGTACTAATGAGTATGAATAGCAGTTTCATACTGTAAAAAATAACTTCCACCAGCTTCTTTTTTGGAGGTGGCTGACTGATTTTTATGTGCAATTTTGATGGAAATGGAATACTCTAGAAGACATTTCAGACAATCAGTAGTTTTTTTCCTGAAGTCAACTTGTTCTATAGTCAACTAAATTTTATAATGGAAGAGGCTGATGTTTTGGGGTTCCACAGTTCTCAATACTACTACCACATGCACTGCCTGCAGTAGGAGGCAGAGCAAGAGAGATTTCTCGAATCCTTTTTATCTGTGTTGTCTATTTGTGAACTAGGTGCGCAGCTTTTCCACCAAGGTGGAGCCATGAGTTACACTCCCTCCATACACCACCCTCCCTCATGTTTCTGAACATATCTCTCAGATGTTCTGTCCTAGGAGGAGAGAGAACAAATATTTTTCCTCTGTTTGGATCAGAAAATGGATGTTTGGAGGGGATTGGTGCCAGTTTGTTCACCTAATCTCCACCTGACTATCTGCTGCCTCTTTTCAGACCTTGTTAAAGGAAAACTGTGCAGTTAATTTAACAAACCCTTTCAAAGAGGCAGAGAGGAAGCAATCAGGACACAGCAGGGTGGGGAAAACAGAAAACCACTGCCTTATGACTAGTACAGCAAAATGTTGTACTTGGAGCTATAGAGTCTGACTTTTGGGGACAGAATTGAGACAAGTGGGGAAAGCAATCAGCATGTCAATCTTACATTATAAATGAATCATAAATTACTATTGTGGTGTTTTCTTCTGCATCAGCCAAACTAGTCCACTGCCTTTTGCATTAGCGTGGGCTTTGGGGTTTTCATTTATTTTTCTTTTTTTGTCTGAGCCAAATGTTCAACTGCAGCAGGAGCTGTATGTCCATTATATGCAAGGCTGAATCGTGTGAAGGAGTGACGGTACGATGTGGTCAAAACTCTGGATCTCTTGAGGCGCATTAACAATGCAGCTCCTTAATTCTAGATTTTTATGTGTGTATATGTTCAACTTCTTTTAATTTCTAAAGTAAAATCTTCTTTTAGAGCTTTGTGTCACTGAAGTTACTGCAACATAATACAGAATTCAACTCCAAGAGGTGTTTGCTTTGATAACTTTGCCACAGGAGCTTCATGAAACATCTGTAAACAGCATGGAAGCTAGTTTAATATTACTCTACTATTACTGTATAATCTCAAATTATTTCAGGCAGGGCATAATAGGAGTAACCATGGAAACTCTACTTGAAGACTTGAAAGGATAGGGCATCTGGTAGGCCAGGAGAGAATTCCAGGTTGTGGTTTGGGTTAAGGAGGAAAACTGGTAATGAGGAGAGGAGCTTGGTGCAGCAGTGACTGCACCTTAGCATTAAATCCAAATAGTGAATGTCTGTTATAACCTACTTATCCATGTTGGAGAACTCATATATTTTTATAGAAAAATGGATTTTTCTTAGGAAAAGAAATCTAGCATTATTTCTTCTACCTGTTTTTTTGTGTTGAGGTTTTGGTTGGTTTGGGTTTTTTGGGAGTTTTGTGTTGTTTTAACTTATTTGTTGATTTTTTTCAAGGAAGTGGAAACTTCCATAGGAAAAAAAAATTAACTTACTCAAACTTATCAGGAGAGGTGGAGGCAAAAAAGTCATGTGTGTTTTGGTTTTCTTGTTTCATTTTGCTTTTTAATGTCTGACTGAGTATTTTGAGCTGGATGAATACTTTATTGGTCTTGAATAACAGAAGCTAGGGCTGCTGGGGAGATCCTAAATCCTTGTCTCTAAGGTTACAGTTTCTATTATTAAATTCTCTCATGTATTTCTTAAAAAGCTTGAACACTATTATGAGAATCTCAGCTTTGCCTAGGAGGAGGAGAAGAACATAAGAGGAGAAGAATATAAGACACCAGGACTGTTCATGTTGATAGAGGTGTTCAGAAGTTTTGGTGCCCAGCTTGAAGATATTATTAGTTAGTTGGCTTTGAAAATGTGACTTCTGGTACCTTTGTCGCACCCTGCTTTTGACTGTTCAGTTCACAAAGTGCATGTATGTGAGAGCGGTGTACTACTAGTGCATTCATTATCTGGAGTCTTCTATTTTGTTTTGGTTTTGTTTGGCTTAGGAACAATGGGGTTTTAACTTTACAGTATCTCATGTAACAAAGCATGCTTCAACCTGCATGGAATGTGGCTTCCCATCAATGTGGAGTGACTCATTTTTCATAGTTGTTTGGGCAGAGGGCTGCATCAGAAACTATTATGCATTAAAAACTATGAGCAAACTTCCCTCTAAATTTGCAAATTCTGTGCTGGCATGCCTTTTCTGGTCCAAAACGTGCATAAAAGTCACAGCTCTCAACAAGATTTGATGGGTATTACTCAAAACCTGTAAAGAGAAGGCTGAGCTCTGGTACTTCTTAGGGAGGTTTCAGTGATCACTAAACAAAAAAGGGGCAAAATGTCTTCCATCTTTGTCTTCCTTTCCAAACACACAATCATTTCAAGTACAGGGATTGAAGGAAGTCTTTGAAAAAAAACCAGAAAATCTGTACAATACAAGTTGCATTTCAGGTATGCTGTGATTATATTTAGGTTCTTGGATGGAACAAATTCCATTTCTCTAATTTTTTTAAAGAGAAAACATAGAAACTTGTTGTCCTTTGTTTTTGTCTTGTATATGTCAATAAGAACAGGCACAAATACTCCAGCTCTAAATATACAGCCTTACGTGGGACAAGGAAACTACCTAATTCAGACATGTGAGAGTTTTAGGTAACAGTGTCAGCATAATTGTCTTGCCTACTTGGCAGTATTTTTAGATGAAGCCAGTTTGAAATTAGCTAAGTGACTTATTTTATAATTTCTTTCAATAACTCCTTAGTAAGATGTCCTTTTATTTAAGACATCTGGAACTGATTGTAGAGTTCAGACATTCCCTGATGCCCTCTAGAGATGTAAATAAAACCAGAAGTGAGATAATGGTCAGACTATCTACAACTGGAGAAAATGCCATCTGGTGCTGGAGCAGAGTTAGAAAAAGTTTGGACTGCATTTAAGCACCAGCTACCAAAAAGGTCTGGGTACTGGTAGGGTCAGTTTAAAAGGCAGACATCCCAGAAGTACAAGGGCAACCTTTCTAAGGCTAAGTGCTCTGTCAGACTTTGCTCCTTATTCAGGAAATGTTAATAATTTGTTATTAACAGAACTAGTCCCAGTCCTTAACTTTACTCTTCTGAAGACTCTACAGTCATAGCATTTTGATAGTTTGTCATTCAGGTCTTGGATAACGTTTTTTCAGGAATTGATGCTTTGAAGCAGAAAGTAAACAGGATTGTAATTTACTGAGCTTGTTTGTTTGAAATGACTCAGTAAGGTTAAAGAGAGTTCTGTCTTTAAGTAGTTCAGTTTACATGCGCGGCCTGTCTCATTTGTTTTGTCTGGTTTTTCCCAGTTCTCTGCTCCGCTATGGTGGAAACCTCTCCCTTCAGAGTGCCATGAGTGTCCGGTTCAACAGTAATGGAACCCAGCTGCTGGCCCTGCGTCGGCGCCTGCCCCCGGTCCTCTATGATATCCACTGCCGCCTGCCTGTCTTCCAGTTTGACAACCAAGGGTACTTCAACTCATGTACTATGAAGAGCTGCTGTTTTGCAGGTGATCGTGATCAGGTAACAAGCAAGCAATGCTGTCCTGAGTCTCTAGAGTTTCCATGAGTGTTTGAGAACATCTCTGTAAGGGTGGCTTTTTTCTGATTCATGAGAGAAAACAGGAGACAAGACACATACAGGCTTTTTCGGAACTGTTTTGCAATGTGGGCTGAGAAAGAAGGAAAACATACAACAAAGCTCATGATAAATGCCACCTCTTGTTTGATGTGGTCTAATACTTACTTGGAGGATAATGTTCAGAAGAAAATATTTGCAGAGGCTTTTTAGGTTCAAGTAATGTAATGTTGTCTACTCATCCACATACGATAAAGAAGCATTTTCCTTGCATTTCAGTATTGCTGCTGAGTGCAGTAGAGGCAATCCCACAAAACAAATATTGTGGATTTATAGAGTTATTGAATCTTATTTCAAATTACAATATTTCTCTTTTAATACTATATGACTGGATTAGGCAGGATAGGTCTTTGTAGCTCAGTGTTCTGTGAGTGATGATGGCGGGTCGCTGGGAAGGAATAGTCTATTAGTGTACTGAAGCAGGACTTTGTCTCTACTACTAATCACAGAGAAATAGGTCACACATAAAGTGGCTGACAGCAGTTTGTATGATTCTAGAGCCAGATATTGTCTTCAGACAATAATATTTAATATTAAATTTAATAACCACTAGGACTATTTAAGGACAAAAAATGTATTTTCAAAGCCATGATAGTATCAAGCTATGATCTAAAAATTTCTTTGCTGTAATCAGCAAAATTTCTGCAGTCAGAATTTGATCACTAATTCCACTGCTGATGCTGCAGGAGGCAGAGTTGAGCTTCTTTCAGATTGCAAGTAGGAAATACATTTACGTCACTGAATTCGAGCAGAGTTTCTGAGCTTTGCATAGTTTTTGACAGAAGGAGTGTGAAAATGTGATGATGAAACCATCTTAAAAAATTAGTGATTTACTATAAAAAATGGGAAAACACATATATTGTTTAAGAAGAAAACCACTGGCAGTTTGTGGTCTATTCTTCTTCTCCTCTGGAACTCAGTGTAGACCTGTGTACACTGTAATGTATAGTTTAGCTTCTCATAAATTACTAAAGATGTAGGTAAAAGCCTTAGTACATGTTGCTCTTCTTTCTAAGCCATTTTCTTATGGTTATGGTACAATTTTAACAGGAAGAATATATCTGGTCTGCATCAGGTTGATGCGATACTTCAGGAGCCTGCGTTTTTAAAAACTTTATATTCTTGTGACTGACTTTCTGTTCAGATAAGTAGCAGCACATAATGCTGCTAATAAGTTGGAAATTAGAGCAAAAGACATTTATATTGTCTTATAAAGCTGTGCAAAGCTAATAGAGAAGTTGAAGTTTAATATGGAATGTTAGAGAGATGTGGAATTTGACATTTAGACATGGGCTTATAGTCCTCTTCTAAGGAAGAGAAAAAGATAATGAAGTCAGAAAATGCCAACATGTGCTCCAGCTCTATATGTCTGAAACTGTCCAGTAATGTTTCAGTAACTAAGATTGTCAACACTGTGCATAGCCCTTAACGACTGCCTTTTACAGAGTATCCAATTCCAATTCCAGGGATATCTGAAAAAGAAGGTTAGAGTTGGAACTGATGATAGATAAGATGAATAAAAAAAAAAATTACAATGTTTTTTGAGTTTTGCCCTTCTATACAACTAGTACACTTTTTCATAATGTATGCAAGTCTTCACTCCAGGAAATCAGAATTCATCAAAAGAAGAAATAAATCTGTATCCGATTTAATCTGGTTCTGGTCTCCTTTCCCTTTTACTATTGATGTCCTTTGCATTAATAAAGACTGTCTTTTATTTGAGATCTGTGCAAAGTAAGCTACATAGAATTCCTTGCTTGTATTTCCTTGTGGGATCAAAACTTCATGTGGGCGAAGGCTCATTTGAAGTGATCTAAGGATAAGAAGGTTGTTTTCAGATTGTGAGTGGCACTTGTGGTGTGGAAGGCTTCTTTAGCAGTTTTTTTGCATTGCACCTCTGATGTTCCCTGTCTTCAGTTTTTCTTTTCATCTTTATTAAACTGCTGATTCTGTCTTTTTTTCTCTTTTAAGTTGTCTTAACTAGTTAGGTTTTAACCCTTCACACAGAGCCTAGTAATTTAAAAGTGTGATTCTCCTGTGTTCAAAATTATGTGTTCAGTATTATGTGTTGTCTGCACAGGTAGTGCATCTGATAAAGTTGCATTTCTATTCTATATTTTAACTCTAAGGAGAAAGGAATATGTTTATCTCATCAGTGCTTAGAAGGCAGTTGCATTGGGAAAAAACAGCGCTGAAAAGGTCTTTCTTATCCAGCAGAGGTGATGTAAGAACTCTTACTGGCACAACTTCCTGACTTTGCAGCAGCATTTACTTCTTTTTCTGGGTTAATGACTTGTATTGACACTCAGAGGGCTCAGAGCATTTGACTGTGATATAAGGAAGGGATCAAAGGATGAGTGAGAGGTGGAGAGATGACCTTTAAGTTCTGTGAGAGAGAGCTCCTCAGAGAACTACAGCCTTTGCTAATATTTCCCTGTAGTTTGTACATAGAAAATGGCTTAAGCAAAGGAATTTTTCTCGTAAATCATGACTGTCATGGTTTAAAAACCCATAACATAGTTTTGGGCCGGCCTTTGGAAATTTTTTTAAACATAGTGGTGAAAATCCGCAGCAAAAGGTAAATAACACCATATTGCACATGGAGCTGTTGGGTTCTAGCATGACAGAAATGAGTAGGTTCTGAACTGCAAGGACAAAACTTAAGAGTTCTCTTGAAGATCACCCTTTTACCTTAAGAAGCCAAATACGTTCCCATAATGATCAGATGTGTTATTCTTACTTTGACAGGGTATGTGTGTTAAATTAACACAATATCTTAGCACAAATAAAACACAGACTACTAGCTGAGGAACAGTTTGATTGTTTTGTCTATTGATGGCAGTTAGACTCTGTATAGTAATCTTTTCAGCATTGTTTTTTTAGTGCTCACAGATTGTGACAGGTGCTCAGTGGGGGTTGGATCCAGAACTCCTGACGTGTCACTCTAAGGAGAAGCCTGCCACCAGGAGGTGTGCAGTGAGCTGTATACCATCTCCTTTAACTGGAAGATCTTTGATGGAAGTCGATCGAAATCTCTTAGCAAAGAATGATATACTATTAATGTTTTATGGTACAAAACGCTAAAAGATTCACTTGGTAACCTCAAGGATCTTCTGGTTTTTTTAAATTTAAAAGAACACATTCTGAAGTGTGTATATGGTTTTGAGTTGTTGCAGATATTGGGGAGGGGGGCAGGGGGAGGTTGTAATGCAAGCTGTAAGTGACAGGGATCCTAAAGGATGAACAGCTTTGTTTCATTTTGTGACCTTGCAAACTATTGTTTTCCTCCAAAAACGTTATTGTCCTAGTCCTTGTGAACCTGATTTGAAAATCAATGAGCAGTATATACGAGCTTTTTTCCTAGAAATGCCACAGTCATATGTTTCTTGCAACTACCAAAGCCTGAGAGGCATTGTTTAGCTGGTGTTTTATTTGCACCCATTTATAATTGCCTTAATTTCTTCTCTTGAACTCTGTCTTTTGTCCATGTCTCTTGAACTCTGTCTTTTGTCCATGTCACTAGTGTAATGACCTCATTCCCATGACACCAATTTTTTTCTTCTTTGAAGGTGAGCTCTAGATATTGGTAGGTAAACAGGTTAAAAATTGTATGGCATTTGCATTATCCAGGAGCTCACTTGAGTCATACAGCTGTGGAAGGGAGGAAGGGTAATGTAGGCTAGATGGATCAAGCATGACTTTCAGCTTCCCACTACCTTTGTTGGCTGTAGAGATTTGTGTGAGACTGTAATTTATTCATCCTTCTGGTATGAGCATCCAGGTCCAGAATTTTAAAAGCAGGTTTTTTATGCATCAAAGTCCCACTAACTTTACCCTAGTGTGCACAAGTGTTTGGTTAAATACAAATATTAAATATGTGAGAATCTCAAGTCATGCTAGGGTGCTGGGGGAGTTTCTGTTCTTCTTGTTAGCATTAGAATCTAGGACATATTGATTAAATGATAAGGATTTTTAGTTGCTAGAAAATATCTTCTTATGTCTGAGGGTACAGAAAGTATTGAAGGGCTTCAGGTACCCAAATGTTTTTTTTAAACCTAGGAGGCTCAGAGGCCATAGTGATGGGCAGCAGGAAAAAAAGGCCCAGAAAAAAACCACAAAACACAATCACCCTCCAAACTAAAATTGACTAAAAACTTTTCTTGCTCAAGAATTGTTGCCTGTGTCACAACGATAATGCTATCAACTCATTCCTTTTTTCCCTGTATAGATAATGTGAGGCTTTATAACACTTGTGGTTGTAAAATCAACTGCCTATTGCCTGCTTTAAAAAAAGGAGGAGTGGGGAGAAATAACTTGTACCCTGTGAATCAAACAAAAAGTGTCTTGACTCTGGCATGCCCTCAGACATTACATCACCACTCAGCCTTTTCTGTTGACATTACACTGGTATAGGAGAGTTTCAGGAATGCACTGCTCACGGTACTGCAAGACTGCTCCAACTCCCTATAAAGTTACAGTTTTCATTATGTTGAAATCTGTGTTCTAAATAGCTCTGGTTAGGGACAAGCTGGTTTTTCACAAGACAGAATTATTACTTGAATGTAACTCTTCCATGAACGAGGTTAGCTGTGTAGGTGCCAGTGGTCTTGTATGGTAGTATATTGCCTTTGTAAAGAAATAGAACTTTTCTTCAATGGTGTTCTTTCTGTTATCTAAATTAAAGGTCATTTATCTTAGGAAGTAGTGCTTATCAATGTCTACATTTAAGAACTAAAAAAAAGGGAAATTACTCTTTTAGAGAATATATTCTGAGTTTCATGTACACAGAAGACTTGTTAATGAATAGTAGCTTATTGCAGTCAGCATTTCTTACTATATGAAAACTGCTCAGTGTGCAAATATGTTCCTGTGCTTGGATAAAAAGAAAATCAGTGTCTCACTCTGTCTTAAATTTGGTTTCTTCCAAGAATTGCTGATGAGATTGTATTTTGCTTTTTGCTTCTTCTAAATAGCAGTTTAAATCTCAGCTATATGCATAACATTACACACATACAAAGTACATACATGAGATTTATCTGAATTTATTTATTAATGTCTTCCACATTAATGATGTGGGATAGTCATACTGAAAATGTCTCTTCAAAGTCAAGGTCTTGACAGAAGGTGCTATGTATTTTTTTAACCCATCTTATTCTGATTGCCTCTTCTCCTGTTTCCCGTGCATCCTGTCAGCCCCGTGTCCTGTCTCCCTTCTCTTCTGCATTCCTGTATGCCGTTGGCAGAGGTTTTCAGACATCTAGCCAATAATGCATAAGCCCAAAAGGACCTATACCGAAGCTAAATTCTGGTGGAGTGGAACTCTGCCTCAGAAGACTTTGAGTTTTGCAGGCTTTGTGTTCCTCATAGTACGTCACAGAAGATCTGCATTTTAGTAGCACCTCTTTTGTGACTTGGGGGGGAGAGGGAAGGGAAGGAAAGGGAAGGAGGGTGAGCAGGAATGCACTGCTCAAAGTGACACACAATGGATGCTGCACTTCTTGTCGAGCTGTTAAAAATAGGCCTTTACTAGACACTGAAAAAGCAACTATGAATTCTGGAGGATTTTGACTAATAGAATATTTGTTATAATGTGTGTTTGAAAAAGTAAAGTAACAGATGTTTGAAGAAGACAAAAGAGAGCAATTGGGGTACATGCAGTTTCAGCCATGTACAGAAGAGCCTCCTTCATATGCTCAGATAAACTGGTTGCTTTCTTTGGAATGTAGTAGGAATATTTTCCCTGCCGTAGGAATTCTCAGTAAGAATTTCTAAGTTGCTCTTGTTCAGTAATAAAATTACTGTTAGGGCCTTTCTGCATGGCAAAAAGGCAGCTGTAAAAATGTTGATTGATTGTTCCCAGTGATGCTTCTGAAAGCATTTAAAACTGCCCCACACAGAGTTGGCTCCTTATAAGATCAGGGATTTAGGGAGCAGGAATACAAATTTTTGGCTTTGAATTTTATGTACTAGAAGCAATTTGTATTTCTCCAGTCTGCTGTGTCACAGCTTTTCTTTTTCCAGATCATGAGATAGGCATGTTTCTTACTGAGGAACAAAGCATCTGTGCAATAAAATTTAGAGGGGACAAAGGCATTCAAGCAAAATTAAACTTTTATTTAACAAATTCAGCTGAATCGGATGTGTCCCTCTGGCCCAGGAGACAGACACATGCTAGTGAAAAACAGGCCCTTTTATACCTTTCCCCAGCTAGGATGGTCCCTGACTCTGTTCCTATTGACTAGTACTGGGAGACTTACATTTTGCCCCCTTCTGCCTACCTTGCCCAAGACTCCCTCCTGCTCCAAAGGCACGAAAAACAGGTTGAAACAGCTTTTTAAGTAGCCAACAGTTACAAGGCTCAACCACCCTCTCTCCCCACTTTGTCTTCTTCTTACCCATACAGTTTCTTTGGCTTCAGCAAAATCCCAATTCTATTTCGAACACATCTGTTGTAAAAAAGCCTTTGGACGTACCTGTTTGATTTTCAGGCTGAGATGGAAAAATTTTAAGCTCTTCTTTGTGCCAGTTTCAACCTTCCTGAAAAAGAGTTTCAAACACTACAGGTTGCAAACTTCTGTCCTGGCTAGTATGAAAAAAGACATCTGTTTTCAAAGCAAGTATGTTTCTTAATATTGCAATGCTGTGAGCCCTCTTTAAATTTATTAAATATTGAAAAAAACCACCATAATTTGCACCCCAGAAGTTATTACAAAGCGAAAGATAAAAGCTTCTGTAGATATCCTTTCTTCTAAATGAATTATTTTCTTAACCATAAGTGTTCCAAAAAACATTTCAGACATACTTTCCTTAGTTATTTCTCTTCTTACTTTAGTTTTTTTCTTTGAAAGACAGGAATAAGAGGTTAGTAGCCTGCAAAGGTGGCTGCTCTTTGTCTTCCTAACCTGACACCCTGGCTAACTGTCTGGGCGAGAAGAAATTGTTGGTTGGAAACAGTGAGAACTGCTACAAGGAGAAGAGGCAGCTGCTCTGACTGTGGTTGCAGTCTGAGGGTACAAAGAAGGCAGTATGCCATTGAGATGGAGGTCTTGTACTTTCCTTGGTCTGTACTGGCACTCATCTGACCCTTATAGAATCTGTCTGAGACACATAAATGAGAATACTATATTGAAAGACTTGTGGCAATTTGTATGGGATCTTACTGTTGCAGCTACTGAATCAGATCACTGCTGTGTCAGGGACACTGTTGTTGGCACAAGACCTGTGTGGGAACATACCTATGGAGGAAGTCAGTGATGAGCTTTAGAACAGATTTTCAAGCTATACACAGTGGGAACTCTGTCATAAAAACCTAGATTCTTCACCATAAAGGTACCAGCCTGACAGAAAGATCAGCAATCGCAAAGAGATGGAAATACTTGACTAATTTATTTCCTAATTGTTTAAGGAAAGGAGCGCTTTGCTCTGTGGGAGATTCTGTTTTTCTCTTTAGTTCCTCTGATACTGCCCATCTCAAACAAGCTGTGTTGTCTCGCTGTTTTCTTACTTGTTTGTTTCTTGATGCTTTTTAAGTAGGAAATGGTCTTTTCCTCCTCTGTAGTTGTGTCCTTGCCTTGTGTATATATATTTATATATATACACACAAAAGTACATGCAACCATACTTGTATATATAAGGAGATCTTTCTTAATTTTTGCTTAATTTTATGTATAGCTTGCTTGTTCCTCTTGAAATAGTTTCATGAAAAGCAGATTGTCATGATATCATTGCCACTTTGCTGGGTTCAAGTTGAGTTTGCATTTGGGTTTCCTGATATTTAGTTAGTGAGGCGTAACTATAGTACTGCTTTTTTCTTAGTGGCTACTCACAGAGGGTATCTCTCCCCTCTGTGTGATGGCAACCCTATTGTAAAAGAATATTTCTGGACAGTCCATAACTCTTGGATTATCGGGTCCTCTGTCAAATATGAAATTGGCCATTAGGCTTAAAAGTTCATGAAGACAGAGAGCTGCCTCAAAGAACAAAATAGCATAAGCCCTGTTTACTTAGGAAACCTTTCCTCCTTGAAAAAATACACAGTTTTTATATTCTTCATGGAAATGGATTCTGTCTCCAAAGTGCTGATTGCTATGAATTTCAATCTCTTTTGGACTAACAATGTTTTTCAGACTTCAGTGATGCTTCATGTCAAACTGTGGTTTCCTCAGTGAGTATCAGTGCATATCCCATGACAGGTGATGTGCAAGGCAGCTTGTCTCATATGATCAAGAGGAATTAATACTTGAGCTTAGCAGAATGTCACTAAACCAGATTCTTTATCTGTTGTCATAAGAAAAGAACCAAAAGCCTATACACCCCACCCCTGAGTTATGTTACAGGTAATATATGGAGGGCTGTACACCCTGCCCCTTAAAGGGTATGTGCAAAGCACCAGTGTAACTGTTTCAAATTGGCGTGCCTCTGTGCTTCTTCCCCAGCATGCAGATTTCGCATTAATTGAACGAGAGAAGGAACAGCTCACTAAAAGCCTGAGAAAAATTCTGTCTATTCTGATCTTTTCTGCCCCAAGTTTCACTGGGCCCTCTGAGGAAAGAACAGACATGCTCAAGTGACTGGGAACTGAGATTTAAGTTTAGTCTCTTTCAAGGCTGTTAAAAGTAGCATGGAATTTGAGTCTCCCTGACAAGCATTTTCCTGTTAGTAACTTAGCAGCAATCACTCTTTAAATGGTGATAGTTTCTGTGCCATTACCCATGGTCTTGTGAATCCATTTGTAATTATATGGTGATGGTGCTTTTTGGTTTGTGCTTTTAAGACAAAGTCTCCTACATTCTTGTTCTCCCCTACATTAGTAGGGCCATTGAAGTGATTTGCTGATACTTTTGAAAAAATGATCCATATCTGCTAGTCCCTTATCTAGGGCCAAAGGCTTGAAAGTCTCTCTGATTTGGGTCATAAGTGATAGGACATTTTATGGAAGCAGGAAATGTGAATGTTCCAAACTCAAATAAGATTTGATTTAGATACAATTGTATTGAAATAATCCATATTCAGTAGCACATGAGGAAATGTAGCTTGTGGGATTTTGAAAGCTTTCAAACTGGCAGTGATGAGAACAAAAAATAAATTCTCTAGAGTGGTAGCACTCTGCAAAATTCAATGTTAATGCTGTTGTTACAAAACTATAGCAGCAGATTAAATCTCCATTTATTTATATCAACTACTGTAATTTCCTTAGGGAGAGACAAAATGAGAAGAGTTACATTGGAATGAGTGGGGAGCACTAGTCCAATGTAATTCTCCCAGATTCCTGATGGTAGTTCATTTTAAGCCTTTCACGAGTACTTGAAACTCAGACTTAATTCGGGTTTTCTCCCAGCAGCAGGCTCTAACCACGCCTGAGAGTTTTCTTCCTTCTAAGGCAAACTTCTGAATCAGCAGCTCATAGTCATCTGGAAACCTTTTCCTGTCATTGTTGCTAACAGCTAGACATAGAAGCTGATCCTGCCCTGCTAAAAAAGTTCCAGTATTACCAGCAAGTGTTTTTTCTGTCTAATCTCATGTTCATATGAATATTGTAAATATTGATTTCCAAAGTCCTGGTCAGATACAGCAGCAACAATGCTGCCAATGAAACAGGTGGGTTTAATATTAGTCTGTCCCCTCCAGGCATCTAAGCTCCTTGCACAGTGTCTGGTCTAGTTCCTAATTTAGGACTGCAGTAGTTCTTGAGGTTATGTTCTGCTTGAAGTTTGTCTTTGTTGGGGAGGGTGAAAGGAGGAGAGTGCTTGTTGTCATAGCCACTTAGTTTTCTCTGTGAATGCACATGTTTTGGTCACCCCCTGGCTTGCCTCTGTGATTTAATTATCTGGGGGTTTGTTCTTAAAGTGAGTGAATTGAAGGTACTCTGCTAGGAATTATGTTTTCAACATGCCCTCAGGACCAAAAATCCTTGTTCACAATTAAAGTGGAGTCTAACCATATGCAGTATGGCATTCTTTCATCTACCCCACCCCAACCCTTTTTTTTCTTTTTTTCTTTCTGTTCCTTCCTTTAAAAAAATCTGCTCCATTCTCTCAGGATTTCAGCCTTATCAACTATGGTTTGGTGCACTTCATAGTAATTATTTCTTTGACTTTTCTAGCACTAGGGACTGATTGTTTCATTTTCTTAAATACATCAAAGAAAAAGTTTTCACAGATGGTCATGTAAATGTCCTAGTAACATCAGTCCAGCTGTGCTCTCCAGAGGCCTGAGGTTCCGATTGTCTTGTGTAGAGAGTACTAATTGGGATTGAGTTTCTCTTTTTAAATGTCATAGGAGAGGCATGTCTCTGACTTCAGCAGCTTGAGTGTCTGCTCTTGAAGCTTCTTGTGTCACACTGTTCTTGCAAAAAGAGCCACAGTCATGATGGTTGGTCTTGTGGCAGTCTCTTGGTCTTGGTCTGAAAAGCTGCTTTTTACTTCTCAGACCCATATCACTTAGTCTTACAGAAAAGGACCACAAGAAAAGGAATGCATTTGGGGATTCCATTCTGTATTATGAGAACAGGAAAATATGAACCCCGGAAGTATGCTAACAGGGAAAGAGTGGAAAACAATACTGGCTGCTACAGTGGTGGCAGTGGAATCACAGGGCTACAAAATAGTTGAATATTTTCTGCAACGTAATCAATTTCTCTTAATTATTGGCAGAGCTAACTATCAAAACAAAATTTAAATATAAAAAGATCACAACTTGCAGCCCATTGCTTACAACATCAGACTTCTGTAGATGACTTTATCAATTAATGCTTTTTGCACATACTGATGTGTGTCTCAGTGTCAACATTAAAGCCATAAGTACTTATTCAGAGCAGCTCACATCCCAAGCTGAGCTTGTTCTGTGACTGGACATAATTGCATTGCACATGTTTTATTCATTCCTACTTATTTTCTCTTAATTCACTTCAGAATATTTTGGCCAAGTATGTTTGATTGATACACGTGTCAGTAGGCTTGGAAATGATAATGAAGTGAAGGACTTCATGGTCCTTTTAAATAGGTAGAAACTATCTCATTTTGAGATAGTTGGATTGAATGTCTCTGCCACTGGAGATACTTGAGCCATCTGGACATGGTCCTGGGAAGTCTATTCTAGGTGGCCCTGCTGGAGCAGGGGGATTGGACCAGATGACCTCTGAAGGTCACTTCCAGCCTCAGCCATTCTATCATTCTGTGAACTATTTTAAGGTACTTTGTAAATTTCTTTCTTTAAATTCCCCAAATTGTGACCACTTTAATTTATGCAAGGTCTTGTGCTGAACTGCAGTTTTTACCTCTGTCTTTGTGTCCTGAGTTTGTCTTCCCGTTGGTGTTTTCATGAAGTGGTGATATCTAATGAAGTGTAGAGGTTTCGGGTGGGCATTTTCCTGACGCTTCTCATTTCTCCCCTCCTCTTTCCTCTCCTCGCAAGCCAAACCCCAACCTCAGTCCACTATGGTGATTATTTCCCTTTTTACTTCGGCAATCTTTGAAAAAAATGAGTCAGAAGAAATCTCTGAAGATCTGCTGGAGAGCATCTTCAAAGTCAGATCAGATTGCTTAGGGAGTTGTCCAGGTAAATTTTGGATTTGCACGAGTACGCATTCCACCACCTTCCTGTGGACGAGTTTCAGTGTTTGTTATGCTCCTCCTGAACATGTTGTTCCTTTGTGCTCAGCTGGAATTTCCCTTGCTGTGACTTATGACTGTTTCTTCCTGAGTGTCCATCCACTGCGGACCTCTGAGAAGAGTCTGTCCCTGGCTGCTCAGTATTCCTTTAAAGAATGAAACTGTTGAGGTCCACTTTGTCCCTTCCCTTTCTCCCAGCTAAACAAGACCTGTTGCTTAGGTTTTCCTTGCAGATATTGTGCCTTCAGCTGCAGCAGCCCTCTTGTCCACTTTGTCTGATTTGTTAGTGTCACTCTTGTACTGGGAGACAATACAATAGCCAAGCACAATACTCCAGGTGTGGCTTCAAAAGAGCCAGGTAAGGGGAATAATCACTTGTTCTGACCTCCTGTCTACATTCTTGATAGTGCATCAAATTGCTGTTACTCCAGATCACTGCAAGGGCCCTCTAAATTTTGCTGTCTGTGAAGCAAGACAGAGCATACTGGCATCAGTGGTCTTTGTAACTAGTATATTCTTGTTTGGTGGCCAGTGATACATAAGATTTCCTACACAAATGATCATTGAGTCTCACAGGATACACAGGGTGTTCCTCTGCAAATAATTTTGGAAGCAGATTTGAAGAGTCTCACAGACACTCCATTCCCTGCATGTACATAATGTGCTTTTTCTGTTTTGTGCCTCGTGCAGGATATTTGAAATCTGTCACTTTGGGGCCCTGTCATTATTGATTTGTTTGGTTTATGAAGTAAAATGCTAAATGACTCTCATATTGAGGAGTTGTTTAAATTTGTTTGGTTTGGGAAACAAAACCAAAAAGGAAAAAAAAAAGGGGGGGGGGGAGGGGAAGTGCCATAGTCATAAATTCAAGATGCTGAGCTTTCTAGGTGTTTTAGTTAGAAGCCTGTTTTTCGTCATGGGTCCTTGGCAAACCAGTTGCTGCTTCAACAACAGAATTTGGTAATAAATAGGAATAATTGGCAACATCTCTATTTAAATGAGACTTTTTTTTACCATGTGGCATTTCTTCTCTAACAAACCTATGGGAGGTGTTTTCTGTTTAGTTGTGGGGTGCTTTCCTGCATGAGCCCTGATCTGTGGAGTTTTGGCACAGTGGCTCACACTGCTATGGGCTAACATTTATGAGCAGTCAAATGAAAGGGGAAGCACATATTCCTGGCACCGCCAGGTCAGTTTGGCAAGGCAAATTTCCTAAGTGCTTGAACATGTTGGTTTGTAGAAATAACTTTCTGGCTTGGAAAGTATGGGTTTATGAGTGACGCTGAACTAGTGTGCACAAGCTTTTAAAGGAGCTTTTGTTTGATCAGTGCTTCTTACCTGCCAGAAAATGAGCAGAATTGCATTCATAAGTGCTTACTCACATCCTGCGTCCTTAAAAATGAGAGAAAAAAGAATGGTTGGATTATGATAGTAGGAAACCAGAGAAGGGATTTTAGTGGTTGGCTATTTTGGTTTTGTGACTGGAAACAGCCAAATACTGCACTGATGTAAATACTACTGCAAACAGAATATATGCAAATTTTTAGCAATTTTCTCTTTATTAGTGTGTATTTTTTGTTTATTTGCTTCTCAGTCCTATGCTATTCCAGGACTTGTTTCCTCACTGCTTGATGTTACTTTGTGTGATGATTTTATGTATCCCTGGAGAATGAAAGACAGAAACCAGTTATATTTAAGCCAAGCAAAAGAGAATTTGTTTCATATCAAAGGTTAGAAAAGGGACAAACGTGCTCCATTTCTTTCTTTTTCTTCCCTCCCTCTAACCTAATAATAATAATAATAAAATGAAAAATTCAGCCTCCTGACTATATTGATTAAGCAGCAACCTAAAGTCAGATGAGGGCTAAAGATTTACACTGTCTACACTACTATCACTGGAATTGGAATCTGCCCTTCATTGTACTACATGTCATCTCATCTCTAATTCGGAAGAGAAATAAACTGTACTCCCTGTCGTTTATTGGAGGATAACTATTTGGATACAAGGCACAATTTGTGGCCCCTTGAAACTGAGAGGCCTAAGCTTTTTGCCGTGTCAAATATCACCTGTCATTCCAGTGCATGTTTGTAGTATATTAAGCTGCTTTAAATTGCATATTGACTGAAGTTCTGCACGATAAAGAGATTGCTTATCATTCATGCACTGTTGAAAAGGGCAGCCTTCCATCTCTTCAGAGTAACTATGACCAGCAAAAAAAATTAATAGTGTGATAAATGTGAGAGAGGAGGGTGGGTTAAACCACTTGAGGCTTGCTGACAGTGAATGTTTAGCTTTGGTTTCATTTGGTGTTCAAGATTATCCTGTGACTGACTTTTGATGGTCTGGCTTGATGAGCCAGACATGTTGTTTGTAATGGACATGCTCTCTTCTTAGGTATGTCTTTGATGGAGTTTTCCTTGGTAGTTCAGGAGATAAGAAAAATGGATGAAAGACTTCAACATTAAAAAAAGACCAGAGTTGCACGCTGCAAGATAGAGAGTGTGATTTAGACATGCTTGTAGTAAAGCCAACCAAAACTCACAGCCTTATTTAGCAAAGCGAACATACACTTTGGTCAGTAGGCATTAGTGAAATATGCTTTTGAATTGTGATCCATTTATATGCATGCAACATTTTTGTGCTGGCACCTCACCCCCATTTAAAGGTAAGCTGATCAGTGATGTGCAAAGAATAATGCAAATTATCCTTTTTTTCTCATTTTTGGTTTGGAGAAATTAGATCAGTAGTAAAATTACATCATTCAGGTGCTACTTTGTAGTGAACTGCTTTTATTTTTATTCCTAACAGTACATCCTTTCGGGCTCCGATGACTTCAATCTGTATATGTGGAGGATTCCTCCAGATCCAGAAGCAGGTAAGTTTTGTTGGTTTAGAATTTGTGGAAGGAGTGGAGTGGAGGGGCAGGTGTCTGACAAACACTAGTTTGTTTTTTTGAAAAAGTTGCTGTTCTCACTCACCCTGTCAATCTAGAGTAATACCAAGGAAAGCTGGATAAGGGAGAGTTTGCAAATGCAGTCTCTGGATAACAGGGGCCAATGTAATTTGAATATTTTATCATAATGATTTTCTCTTTCTTTCCTTTCTCATGTGATGATCATTCATTGCATAATGAAGCTTGCAGCATAAAACAGTGCTGTGTTCACAGGGTTCTCCTTACAGCTCCAGTGCATTGGCCTCCCTTCCCCTCTCTTTCCTTTTACACCAGGATTCTCCCATGATTTGCAATGCAGAGGAGTTATGCTTTTTTACTGTCTGGGTGGAGGAGCACCATCAGCTGGTGGAAATGGCTTCTTTTGACTCAGTTCTGACCCACTGCCATGCTGGGGCAGACATGCTAAGCAAATAGTACTAGCACAGCTCTGTATGAAAGTACAGAAGAGAGGTGTCAGACTACAGAAAAGCAGCAATGTGGGGGGGATGTAACAGTATTGTTGATGCCACAATAAGTCAGTACCTAATTTGATACGATCTAGTATGGTGTAGAGTTTGGCAATATTACACTCTAAGCCATACAGGCATCTCACTTCTGTTGGAACAAATCACTGTACTTTTAGAAGGGTGTTAAATCTTAAGTGAAAGAGTCAAGACTTTCAAAAATGTACTAGGGTTTCTACTTTTAGTGGTATTAAGTACAACTGAGTGGTATCCTATGGTCTCCGGTGCTTTAGCAATAGTGAGAGCGAATTACAAGCTGGCTTAGAGGTAAAATGAAAATATTTTGTTTCATTTTCAAAGGTTGTTAATCACAGCTGTGTAATCTACAGCTGGGAGTATGACTAGCCTCTAAAAGATTTGATTAATGGAGGGTTTTGAGAAAAATGCCCCTCTAGTTTTGGGGGTTTTGCTTATATAATCAACATTTCATGTTGCAGTCCTGAAGATGGTCCTGCTGAATATACCAGTAGCTTGCCCTTCTGTCTTTGTGTAGAGTTTATAGAGACACCCACCTACCTTCCTTTTAATTTGTGTGATTTTCTTTTACATTTGACACTGTTTTGCTACTTGTGGATTTTTCATCTTAGTTAAAACAAAGATTACATACAGATAAATAACTAATTTAAATGTAGGTTTTATTGTGTGGACTATAGAATTACATTTTGTGCATGTTACTATACTTGTCCTGACTTCCTTTGTAAATTCTGGATTTGAGATTTTGTATTTATATGACTGTGATGCTCTTGAAAACCTTTTTCCCAGAGAGCTGCAAATTATGAACTTTTTATCTGGGACATTGGCACAAGGACTGATAGCTAATATTTGTTGCACCTATACTTGAGCAAAATAATCTATGTCAGAGTTGTTAAGGATGCAGCTCTGTAAAAAAGATATATGCTTGCAAAAAAAAAAAGTTGCTATTTACAAATAGCTGATACATTTTAATAAAAAAAATATTGCATTTTAATATGTGATTTACCGCAAAACAATGTCATATGTGTTTTGCTCAGCTTACTGGTTTCTGATTCTTGTAACTTCAGGAAGGATGTCAGTACATTTGCAATATTTCAGTTGCAAAATTAATTACTTAATATCAGTTGCCCTCAGTGGTTGCTTAATGGATCAGAAGATCCAGTAGTAGGAACCTCTGTGTCTTAGTGTCTTGTAATTTGAGCAGTTCTCTTTTTGAAACATTTTAGCAGAACTCGTGAACTTTGTTTTATTAGACCTAAAGATTCCATTCTTGTGGGAAATAACTTATTTGCCATCCAAATCACCAGTGATAGGCTTATTGAAGCTCTTCTTTACTTCATTCAGCTCTTCTTGAATGTGATGAAATGCCCTTTCTTAAATCTCATCCTGCTGTCAGAATAATTGCCAGATAGAGATGTTGCTGTGCTTCCTGCTTGGAGAAGGAGTCTTGCTTTAGAGATGTGAAGACTTTGGAAGGCTTTTGCTTCAATGGAAAACTCCTTGTTCTTATGTTCTAGCTAAAATAGGAGTGCCTTTGGGTCTGTGATCTGAAAGGGTGGAATGTGGTCTTTCACTTAAAATAGTGTACAAACTAGACAGGATGATGTAATGTCCTGTACCATTGGTTGGTATTTTAAATAAAAATATCTCTCTGATTTCTGTCTTCCGGTTGGATTCAGACATTGTGTTGCTATAAATATTTATGATACAACTCCCTTAAAGTGTATCAGTTTTTCTGTAAATACTAAGGGGTTTGCAAACATTTATATTTTTGGAGAGCTGCATCCTTAACAATAACTCTGAAATAGGTTATTCTACTTAGGTACAGATGCACCAAGTACTGGCTATCTAATGGTTAGCAACATTAGTACACAAAAGATGGAGAAAAATGTGAAGGCACACATCAGTCAGACAATTGCAAACATACTTAAAGTTGAAGGAACATGGTTACCTGTGTTGGTATTTTGCCAGGAGAATGGAACAAATTCTGCTGGGTTTTTTTTGCAAATAGTCATAGTTTAGAGGTTGCATTAAATTGTTTCCACTCACCTGGAAACCAGCAGTGGTTTTGTTTGGTCCAGTTATTAAACAGGATTTACTTTTGGGCAGGGAAGTCTATGAATAAAAGGTATTTTGTAAACTCCTTAGGAAGCTATTCTGTTGAAGAGTTTTACTGATTATCTCCCTTCACAGTCTTTAAGTTATTCTGAATAGGCTGGGATTTCCTATGCCAGAAGTTTGGTTGCTTTTTTACCACCTCTTGTGGTTTCTTAAAGATGAAATAGTTTGCTCATTTTTCCGCTTTCTTCTCCATCCAAGTACTATCCATCTTTCCACTGTGCTTCAGAAGTAGTTGCCAAATGTTTGGTGAATTTCTTAACTAGTTTCTTCTTTAAAGTAATTCTTTAAAGTATACCGGTTTTCTTCAGAGGCAGCTTCTAGCAAAGTTAATACATTAGTCTGGCAGAAGAAAAGCAATCCTGAGTTTCCACAGCTTTTGCTTGACTTGAAGGTGGGCTGGAAGCGAGAAGAGACATCAGTCCTACATGACCTGCCCAGCAAGGTTGTTATCATATAAGCACTTCAGGCATTATTTAAACCTAACTCCTATAAGCAAGCTGGTAAAGAGCCTGACATGTCTTGTGGGGTAATAGAGGGCTTAGTAGAGTAAGTGTTTTGCAAAACGGAATTTACATTCCTCACTCACTACTCTGAATCACCTCTGCAACTCAAAGCTTGTCTCTTGCTTTCGAAATATTGCTTGAAGATGCTATGTGAGGGATACGGCATTTATTTGTGATTGAGAAGACGGTTGGGGATCCTTCAGTTTATCTGAGCAGATTGTCACTAAATCAGAACAGCAATCTGCATTTCAAAACCTCTTTTTAATTGTGTTTGACTGTAACTGCAAGAAAGAAAGGGCCCGTCATTGTGGTCCAGTTACTAAACTAATTGCACACATTTTCAGTAGAACTGATGCAATTTTTCTTCCTTTTGTTTCCTCCTCCTTGGTCTTTTGTAAATGCAGATTCTTATTTTGGCTTGAAGAATTCAGCAATAGATCTTTTCACAATATTTGAACAGGGTTATCTCATTGGAGACAGCTTATGGTGTAAGTTCTCAAAGTTCCAGGCTGATAAGTGAAGACAAACAACAAATAACTTAGTGTTAATGTCTTTAGCTATTTTTGCAATATTTTATATATGGGCACACATGCCTATATATGGGTTGGGGCTCAGGGAAACCATCTGACCCAATGGGGAGAATGGTCTGTAAGGTTTGTATTTTTTAAAAAAATTGATTTTTTTTCTGAGGTGTAGTCTTGGAACCTGTACGGGTTTACTTTCAGAATGGTAGTTTGTCTTTCTTTACAGGTCAGTCAGTGTTGACTGTAGTGTGCTATGGAACAGTTTGATGAACACAGCAAGTAAGTTGTGGGGCATTGTAGAAAAGATTCTTGTATTCAGCAAAATTGAAACTGGTTTCTGTGTCATGTGGATTGTAATAATACCACAGAACTGTGGAACATACTGGCTAGATGGCATCTATCCGAAAACAAGGCAGTATTGGGTGCTTTAGAGCGCTGTGGACAAGTGAAAGAAGATTCAGCATCCATGAGTGATTCTCTCACCAGCCTTAGCATGTTTAATATCTAATTTAGGAATAGAAAATTGAAGATAACACTGAGCACTGGGAGAGGCTAGAGAAGCTTTAGTCCCTAGCAACTAGCCATCTGATTGTACCAAAGCTCCGTCCTCTTCATTGTATTGAACATGGTTGCATCTACCAGTACAGAAGAAATGCACAGGCAAGCAGTTTCTGTACCTCCATTAAAAAACCCCAAAACAAACCACCAAAAAAAAAAAAAAAAATCAAACCACCAGCAAAAAAACAAAGCCCAAGCAAGCAGTTATTGGTTGTGTGATAATTTTGCTTACTTTATTTCTGTTATGTTCAGAAAGCATAGTTGGTAGTGGTAATTTGCATTGCTCCAATAACATTGTGAAAGCCGTTGTGACCTATATAATTAAGCACACCAAAAAAGTAATGTTTTTCAGATCAGGAAAGGGAACAGAGTGGAAAGAGTATGCCAAAGTTTATTTCTGCATTAGTTTTGTCTTAGTCTTCATATTGTTCAGCTGTACTGGTGATAACAGCAGTGGGAGGGTTGGTATAGGTAAAGTGTAGATAGATACAGCAGATATTTAGATGCAACAAAAGAATATGTACATCCAAAAATACCTACTACCACTACAGCTTTCTCCATAGTCTTTAAATGTTTAAATATTACTTTTCCCTTTGGCTTTTGAAACCTCCACAGAGGTACAAGACCATTGTGGGGCTGGTTCTATGCATAAGCCAAGCAAAGTGATTGATTGCCTGGAAGAGCATGTTGTCTGAGGCAGGTGCTGATGTCAACCTTTTGCTCTCTGTGCTTTCACTAAAACTCTGCAAGACTATGCTGATCCTTTCACCTGGCCTGGGAGGTGAAGAGGGTATTCAAAGGGGACAAAGGAAGCATCTGTAAATAAAATTGGAGCTACTTTCTTAGGAAGGGCCACTTGGTACTTCTGATGTCTCCTTTTACCATGCTGAGAGGAGAAGAAATCTTGGCCATCCCTTGCTGTTCTCACCCCATATTTGATGTGACCACAGTCAGTTTTTCCTGTGCTGCTGAGAAACTAAGTTGCTCTGGCTGCTGCCAGAGCTGGAGTCAGATTCCTGATCCCAGTAGAAGGAATGCTGCAGGACCCTGTGCTCTCAGGGAAGAAGTGCATATGTTTAAATCCAGCTTCTCTACAGATGGGTCACTGAGGAGCAAAGCCATCTGCTGACATCCATTGTACAAAACAAACACAGGTGTGTGTGTGTGTGTGTGTGTGACCAGAGAGAGACTTTAAAGGAATCTAAATGTAATCTGCTGCACTAAAGGTAGAGGCCCTGTATGCTATGCATATTTGCTTGCATTGTGCTGTGCATTTGCTTTCCAAACTACAGTATCTCTGTTAGTGCATCGTGACCTCATAGGATTCAAATGCAAAGCAGTGGTCTATGGTCTAAATGTGTCCTGAATTATTACTAATGAAAACGAAATTAATTTTAAATGAGCTACTAGTGTAGTGCCAAGTACTATGGCAGAATGGTATGCTGTGGCATACTGGCAGCAGCTAAAAATAACTGGTTCTTCTCAGGAGTTTTCAGCACTTTGAGTAATTCACAAGGCTTGTATGAAGTTATGCTGTAGGCTGTGGAACGTCTTTCTACCTTATATGAACAAACAGTGGAACTTCTTTTTCAGCGTCCTAGATAGAAAGAACTTTTTAATGAGGTCATTTAATTCCTCTGTTACAGAGCCAGTGGAGGACAGGTCCTTATCCCAACAAGTTCTTTGGCATTTTGACAGGGGTTTTTTTAATGTTTGTTACAATGTATCTTCCATTAGTTTAGAGATTGTTCCACATTCTTACAGGATTTCTGCATTAGAGCACTTTTCCTAACAACCTCTCACTTTTGCTTTTTCCTTATCCTTCACATAATTCATTCTGCATTTTTTTAAACACTGCTTCATGCTGTAGAACTCGTGCAGGGGAAGTCAGAATGATGTCCAAATATCTCACTCTCCTTCATCACAGACAACTTGCGTTTTTTAAAATGTGTTGGGATGTGCCATCCCGCATGGACTCACTATGTCAAATGTCAACTCATTCACACTAATATTTACAAAACCACATAATTAAGAAATATTTAACATTTAAAACAAAATAGTAAACCAAGAAGTAGTCACTTTGGCAACTTAGTAGACATCAACTTTTTCAAAGCATTGTATTATTCCTTCCTTCTATCTGTTTGGGAGCCTGTAGATAGGCCTTGTGTTGCCATGGTATTCTGGTCAAACACATACAGGAAATCTGTTTTAAAATGTACACTGGAGATTCAGCCTTTTAGAAGTTATTTCTTTCAGCCAGTCAGATATTATAGTAGGACATTAGTTAAAGAACTTTTTGAGATCTTTGTATTGCTCCTCTTTGGAACACTTATTTATAGGATGTAAATGAAGAGGAACTTTCTTAACATTTCACTATGTGAATCATATAAAAGCAGACCGAAAAAAACCCAATTGACCAGCACAGCTAGAACACTGAACCACTACTCAGGATTGTTCTTAAGCATAGCAATTTTTGGGTAGTATTGCAAATAATTACTAGTACATATCCATCCCTTCCCTCCAGTAGTTAGAGGTTATAAAATTAGAAACCTTCTAAAAATGGCATAATCAGCCTAAGAAGATTTTAAGATTTATTTTTTTATATATTATTAATAACATATTTCTAAGCTAATGACTCCTGTATAAATGCTGCTTATGGATGTGGTAGCTAGCTAAAAATATAAAAGCTGCCATGCTAAAAGAATTGCAGGACCTGTGCATGCCACCAAATTTAAAAGCAAACAAATAACATCCCCTTCCCCTAAAACAAGCCCAAACCTCAGAAGCAAAATTTGAGTGTTGTTGGGATAGCAGAGGTAAATTCTGCTGAAACAATGCAAATGAAAATACTATTTCAAGTGAAGACAGCAAAAAGAAATAAAACTTATTGCATGCAAAAAAGGAAGATGACCTCAGGAATTTGAGCAGTTTCTGGCCAGCCTGCACTTAATGTACATATGCACTTTTTTTTTTTTGCCAGCAGACATGAACAAACTCAACTCATACTGTGAGATGGCTAAAGGCTGTATGACTGCAGCTAAACCTCTGCTGAGAGACATGGGAGATTCTGAACAAGTCTGGACAAAGGCAGATATCTGTAGATACTAGTGTAATATGATGCCAACTTTGCTGGGCTCCTATAAAATGAAGGAACCACTGTCAGGATAAGGATGTAGAAGGCTTGGCATAAAGAACTTGCTTAGTGATGTCACTTAAACACGTTGGAGTTGGTAGACTAGAATTGCATCAAGCAAGTAGTTGTCCAAAAATGAGGTTCTGGGTCAGTCTATTGTATTTGACACAAAGATTATCAGTGTATTGTTGGAATCAATACTTTTTGATCTAAATGATTAAAACCTCCCATACCACTAGTGAAAGCTGAATGCAAAGATTTTTACTTCTCCTAGGGCAATTTCATGCAATTGGGCAGTCAGTTCTTTAAGGGGCTTTTTAGGGAAGTTCACCTTCATTTTAAGAGGAGTCAGGTATGTTCTATTACTATGCTTCCTCTGAATTTACTGCTAACTGCTTAAAAGTAATTTAGGCAACTTCAATATTAAATCAGAAATCTTTGGAGTTCCTTCACAGAATCATAAAATCATAGAATCGCAGAATGGTTTGGGTTGGAAGGGACCTTTAAATATCACCTAATTCCAACTGCCCTGCCAAAGACAGGGACACCTTCCACAAGACCAGCTTGCAGAAAGCCTCATCCAGCCTGATCATGAAAACTTCCAGGGATGGGGCATCCACAGCTTCTCTGAGCAAACTGTTGCAGTGCCTCACAACCCTAATTTTAAAAAATATCTTCCTTTAATATAAGCCTACATTCTTTCAGCTTACAACTGTTGCCCCTTCTCCTGTCACTATAGGCCTTGTTAAAAAAGCCAGTCTTTTAAGTCCCCTTAATTGAAAAGCTGCCATAAGTTCTCCCCAAAGCCTTGTTTTCTTCAGGCTGATGAACCCTAACTCTCTCAGTCTTTCTTGTAGTAGAGGTGTTCCTTCTCTGATCATTTTCGTGGTCTTCCTCTGGATCCACTTCAATGCCTCCACGTATTTCATGTGCGGGGACACTGTGCTGCAGGTGGTGTCTCACAATGGCGTAGAAGAATCACCTCCCTAGACCTGCTGGTCACACTGCTTTTGATGCAGCCCAGGATATGGTTGGCTTTCTGGGCTTCAGACACTGGTTGAATTTGACTATAGCCTTGGGAGCCTGCGTTCTAGGCATGGCATACTGAACATTTTTCATCCACTGCTTAGTGTATTGATAAACATTCAAAAGTTTAATGCCAGAAGATGCTTCTGGCATTAAATAACTCTTTTCACTGTTCTTACTAGGAAAATAAGTATGGATTAATTCACACTGCTAATTGTACCATGGAAGACCAATGACTGACTGAGAAATGCAGGCCAAGATACTAGCGCCTTAAATTTGTATTTCATCTCCATTTTACTTCTTTCTTTGCTCATTGTCTCTCTAACTTCTGACTCCTTTGTAAGTAACTTGTAGGGCATATTTCTTGTTTTGTATAGAATTCAGGCAGCCAGAGTCCATGGATAGTTAACACTTGTTATAGGCGTTACTTACTGACTTAGAAACATTTCCTAAGCAAGTTATCTCTTCATACCAGAGGACCTCTTTCCTGAAACATTTGTCTGCTAGGTCAAGATAAATGTGCTGAGAACTGGTCTTAATGTAGCCATCTACTGTTGGCGTGACAGATACAGTTGGACTGACAATTCTGATTTGGCTAGAAGGAATACTGTGGGTGTGAGTAGGGCACCTTGCCATCAGCCATAAGTGTCTAGCAGGATAAGCAGAATGAAAAGACATGAGGAATCTCATAAAATGGAAAAGAAAATCAAAAGAGCCCAATTTAGCATTTAATGAACTTGCTCTCCAATCCATTACTTATTCACTTAGACTGGTGAAATCTTGCTCCAGTAGCTGAAGGCAGGATGTATCACTGAACCTTCACAGAAAATACAAGTGTACCCCAATAAGAGAACTGCTCCAGGTAACTCAGTCTCAATGCAGTTTTGGTGCAGTGAACATATCTAGAAGTTAAATTACCTATCTAGTGATAGTCTCCCTGCCAAGTTTTCTTGGTTGTAAATGAGACTTCATTCTATATACAGTCTTTAATGGGCCATGTGTTTTGGTCCTTGGAGTTACTATCACTTTTCCCTTTTTCAGACACATTATCTTTCTATCCCAAAGTTCCATGAAGCTACAGTTTGGTCTGCAAAAATTATGCAAAACAGAACACTTTCTAGGATCAATAAGAGATCTGTCTCCAGATTTTTAAGGAGTTGGTTGACAATTTTACTTCTAAATCTTTATCATTATTTGTACTCCATGTTACACATCCATCTGCTCTTCAGGGTGTAGCTAAAATGAGTGGAAGGGACAGCACTTTTTCTAAGAGGAGAGGGGCTGAACAAAGGTCATTAGCTGCAGTTCTTTTCATCATTTATGTAACCTAATAAATGGAAGATGATACAGGAATGTTTTGGGGTTTTTTGTTTTGCTTATTGGTTTGGGGGTTGGGGTTTTTCTTTGTTTGTGGTTTTGTTTTGTTTTATTTTTTCCCTTAGCTCTTTTATCTTCCTACTTTTCACTGTTAATGCACATTTTTCTTTAAGAAATGTGCATCACAGGAGAACACTGACTGTCTTTTAGAATACAAATTGTTCAACACAGGGCTTAAACCAGCAGCTGTTTCAGCAGAAAGAGCCCCTCTTGGGGTCGAAGTAGGATAGCAAGTATCTTCAGCAAGAAGATCATAAAGTTTGTTTAGTGTAAGGATGACTATAGGTAGCACAGAAGCTAATGAAATTTTAACTTCCTGTAGGATGTGCTTACAACCTTTCAAGTTGTAAATAACAAGGTGGTTTTCCTCCGAAGTGGCTGTTAGTTTTCATTTCCCATCTTCTAAAAGTTTTGCTTTCTTTCACTGAAGATGTGAAATTTCTTTCATAGCATGTTGATGGACACCTACCTGTTCAGATACATCGGGGTACTTTCTCACAAATTTGTAGTTTTAATTGTGTGAATCTATGAATATAAAAAAGTCACTGTGTGACAGTTTCTTGCTTTGGTGCACAGACCTAGTAAGAGTCAATGACCAAGCAGAAAAGTTAATTGCCTTCTGTTTTGAGTTTTACCCCTAGCACAAAAGCATTCCACTTTGACTAATTCACTGCCTTGTGACAAAGAATGACATAACCTGCTGTTCAAATGCGTTATTTCAGGTCCCTCCTACCCATCAGACTAGAGTCAACTGTGACTATAATACATTGCTGATTTAAACAATAAATTTGAAAAATAGTATAGCTATTAAAAGTCAACCTCTTTATTTGTCTCTGCTTCAAATTTACAAACTGTGAGCTGTGTCATGCCTCAGGCACTACAGTTTCACTGGTGAGTTCATTATGCGTGTTGTTCTTATCCACATACTTGTCATATTAGGTCAAAAACCTTCATTGTTTGTTTAGATGAATCAAAGTGAGCCTCCAAGTCCTAATTTGCAGGAAGGATGCTTTTCAACAAACTTGTGGCTTTTCATAGGGGCACTGCTCATAAAATTGAAATTTTGCAGCTAACACAGGCCTTAAAATATAGCAAAATAAAACTGAAAGATATTGTCAAATATAATATGATTTTAAATTGTTATGAATGAAAGTAAAATGAAGATTTAATTACTTATGTCCATGTGTGCTTGTTTTCCCCTAGGTGGCATTGGCAGGGTCGTCAATGGTGCTTTTATGGTATTGAAAGGTCATCGGTCAATTGTAAACCAAGTCCGGTTTAATCCTCACACTTACATGATCTGTTCTTCTGGTGTTGAAAAGATTATAAAGGTAAGATTAGTTATCGGAATATGTGTTCTTTCAGTGTTTCAGGAAGAAATGCCTTGTTTTGATTAGTAGTGTTCTTTTCCACACCGGTCCTGTCATCTTATTAATTTAAAAGGTATCTCATTTGCTGGCTAAACTGATACAAATTTTTAATTGGGCATTTCAACTTTAAACTTCATATCAATTTTAAAGGTTTCAGAGACAAAGGATAAGATTAGAATTTTCTGGCCTTGTACCCTGGAAAAGGAATTTTTCTCCAGTTTAATTCCATACGTAACTGAAATATCATGCAAGCAGTCCTTCTGGGGAGAGTTTGATCACAGCTGTAATGTGATCTCCTATGGCTCCATACTCTGGTCTAAAATTTAATAAAACTATCTCTATGAGTACTTCTGTACCTTAGTGTAGCCTGACCCAGCTGAATTTGGCTCAAATAATGCCTCAGGAACCCTTCTATAATTTTTGTATATATGTTTGTTCATTGAATCAGTTCCACTTAACTTTTCTGTTGTTCCTCTTCTTCCAGAGGAAACAGAACTCTTAATACTTTGCACAATATGTCTTTTCTGAATCCTTTGAAAATGCACAGTATTTTTAGAAAGTTTTTGTTTTCCTGTGAAATTGAAAGAGGTAAGAAACTTTGTTAGGTTTTGAAACTTTCTTTCCTCAAGGAAAGACAGTATTGTGTGAGCAAGGCAGAAACCTTTTTGTTTTTTTAGGTTGGGTAGGCAGAGGATTATGCTATACTAATGTAATTTGCATTCTGCTGCCATAGATATTTTGCTATAATTTAGGTCTATTAAGATAAAAGAAGCCATAACCTTTCAATTTTGAAGCTAGATAATAAGAACTGCTGCCGCTTCTATTTGTTGAATGACTTCATAAAAATCTTATTTGCATGTGTCTGTAAATAAGGTATTAGAGTATTAGTAAATGCTTTAGTCAGCTACAAGTTAACTGAATGAATTTATCCTGCAATGGAGTGTTTAGTGATCTGCAACTTATGGAGCAGAACTGGCTCAAAATCCTGGGACCATGGCCCAGTGCCCAGCTGCATCATTTGCATTACAGCTACTATCAGCATTTGGGTTCTGACTGTAGTTCAACTTTCCTTCTCTTCTGTCTTCCATTGGTACTTTAGTTTGCTTTTCTACTTTCATCTGTGTCTGCCTGACAGGTTTGATCACAAATTTGAACAAAAGTGTTTTGAACACTCTTAGCAGCTCACTGATCTTTTCTGTTTCCAAGCAGTCAAACTGCCACTGTTTAACAACAGTTTTGCCAGAGGCATTTTTTTTTTGCTTTGGGACCTTGATTCATGCAGCCTGAATTTTCCCTTTTGGATTTTAGATCTGCTGACCCTTCACCCCGTGAATCTTTCCTGCATGAGTGTGCTTAGACTGTTGGATTAGCATTGGTATAAACATCCCCTGTGTTGCTTTTGTGTACTTCTGCTAGGGTTTTGGCAGGGCATTTTTTTGCCTAGTGATTAAAAGGTTAGTTCGATTAAGGCTCCAGTCACAGGTTGTGTAACTCTTTCAAAGACACCTCTGCTTCAATGCCTCCTTAGAAGAGAACGCCTGTTGTGTCACAGTATGTGCCATGGAACTCGTGTAGCTGCTTTGGCGGAACTGAATTCCCCGAACATCGGAAGCTAGAAACAAATTAAGGGAAAGATGATTAATGTGTTAAGTTTATTAACAAGCCATAATGTCTTACCCTTTTGTTGTACGTCCTTTTGTCTCAGCTAGCAATGGGCCTGGTTTGGGGATCAGGTTGTTTTAATGCTCATATCTTGTCTGATCTGCATGACTTCACTCTTTAAAGGTACTGTTTTAGTGAACAACAGTGTGCGGGTGACCATACAATGCTTGTTTCTTCCTTATTCCAACTACTCCTACAGATAGGCTGGAGACTAGTAACTGTCACTAGCAGAAGGGAAAGACAGGAAAAACAGAACCAGCAGTTCTGAGGGGCCATTTACCATATTAAAACCAGATGGGAACACAAGTCCTTCGCTTGCATGGCTGTCTTTCTTTCCCCCATATATATACTTGATGTGCTTGCTCAGAGAAGTTGAGATGACAAGAGGAAGAGCCATAAATAAAAGTTGTAGTTAGGTTTTTTATGTTTTCTTATTTTGTTCACTTTTATTTGTTTGTTTTAATCAATTTCTTAAGCAATGTCCTTCCTTTTACTATTTTTTAATTGTCTTCTGCAACCCTCTCTGAAATTAAATCATAGAAGGTCACTTCACTGTGGTTGGTTGGTATTCCAGTTCCCTCAATTGTAGAAACTTCAGGATGAAGTAAAAATGTGGATGCCAGTACTTGTTTGTCTGAGCCATTAATTTTTAGACTAGCTGGCCTAAATTTAGTAGTTCAAGAAGGGAGAAACTAATAGCATCAGCATCAAGGCATAATACAGACAAGCCATTCAATAATTTTATGTGCTTCTGCCAACATACTTGCTATTTTAATGCTTATTGCCAATGGGATACAAATTCATTTCAGGTCTAGCCCTGTAGAAAAGAGCAGTATTCACAAGAATGGTTTTGACCTTTGTGGTTATTGCATTTTTTTGCTTTAGTTTTATTTTGTTGTAAAGCACCCACAACAATACAATTCAGTAAATCAGTGGTTTAGGTTTTGATTTCTGTTAGGACCAAAAATAAGACTGAACAAGCTCATTAAAAAAGGCCACTAAAAGCTTTGATCCAGTCACTGTGCTGGACACATCAACCCAGATGAATTGCTCATTGCCCTCTATTTCAGAAACCTGAACCTCAGTAAAATTGTCTGAAGAAGCACAGCTGTGAACTAAAATTATTGTTCTCAGCAAGCATTCAGCACGAGGGCAAAAGCAGTATAAAACAGAAAAAAACCACTTTCCCCTCAATTAATTGTGCAAGACATTGGGATGTACTGGCAGGAAAACGGATTGCATTGCAGGAGAAATGAATAAGGCGTTCCTTCTGATATGTGGGGCTTAGAGGAAGGCCACAGAGAATTCTGCAGTTAGAAGTCAGTTCCAAGAAAGATAAAATAGATGAAGTGCATAATGATTTTTAAAAAGAAATCGTTTTGTATTGGAAATGCAATACTGTACAACTGAGTAGGTCCCATTTGTTTAAAAATCATCAGTATCTCAGAGATAACAACGTCTATTTGAACATGTTGCTATGGTGACAAATTAATGTCATTTTGACTAGCTGCCTCTGCCTAATCAGATAATCTAATATAGCTGTGTTTAATTATTCTCATGCTATAGGCATAACTACTTTTTTGTTTTAAAATTTTGGGGTTTGCCACCATGGAATACAAAAATTTCAAAGCTGCTGTCTGAAGCATCTCTACTGAAGCAGAGAACCAGTTTTGTATTTCTGTTTTCTGTTATTATTCCTATTTTTATACCTGTGCTTGGGTCATCAGTGAGTAATAGTCAGCTTCTTAATCTGACAGAGAAAGAACTTTTTGATAGATTGTTGCTTTAATGGGATGATTTACCAACTTATTTTCACCAACTTGTTCACATTATTCCTCAACATGGCATCAGTCAGAGGATGAGGAAAAGGCAAGGACATTCCATTTACAAAGAAGCCCATTTCAGGTGCACAGAGAGCACTGGAGCAGTTGATGCCAGATTAGAGACTTCCCAGTTCTGCCAAGGATAGATTCTCAGTCTGGTATCTTTTTGGGACTGTGGCAGGCCTTTGCACTCCCTCATAGCAAAATGTCTAGATTGTATGGGTATCAGTCTCCAGGAACAACTGATCCTGTACAAACAGGTGTTCATCCCGAATTCCCCTGACTTCTCTTTATTATGTACTGCCTATTTGCTCCTTCTCTGTGAACAAATCTATATTGGAAGGGAGGAGCCTGACTATGGACTCTTTGTAGATATCTTTTCAGTATTTAACACTGCTCTGTTTTCTCTGATGCTCACAGAATGAACAGAAAGATGTGGTAGTGCTAACAGAGATGTAGAATGTCTCTGTGCACCTTTTATTTACCTTTTTAGATGAATTTCATTACAAAACAGACCTTCCTCACAAGAACTTCAGAGCAGACTACCTCTCTTCATTTATATTGGTTCATACAGAGTCTAAGAGTTTTCTAATTCACTTGCTTAAAAAGAAAAAGGTTTTATAAAACCTAGTGTACAATCTAACGCTACTAAGAGTATTTGAGGGAGGGGCGTACCAGCCTGTCTGTCCAAGCATACAGTATGAAGCATTTACAAGAAGGTATATGCTGTTAAACACAAAAATATCTGATCTGCTTGCTGAAATGCTCAGTAGTGGGACAAAGGGGGAAAACATCTGACAGCCTGTGAAAGAAGGTATTGAACATGTGCTAGATAAATCATCAGGAAGGCAGCAACTCAAGGGTAGTTCTTTGAGGAAGTGCAGGTCTATTTTTCTATTCAAAACCTTGGTGTATCCACAAATCAGCAATCTCTCTCATGGATCCACTGAAAGAAGGGTCTTTCCTACATTGTCTTTAGAAAGTAGAGCCTGGGAAATAGAGGATGAAGAGGAACTTACTCTGTTCTCTTGAATAGTTTAAAAAGGTTAAGTATGGTTGATGGAATTCTGTACATAGTAGACTTAGACTGGATTTTGTTATCTTTATCCAAACCTGATGCTTGTCCTTTGAGCTGTGTGGCTGGTAAGTGCAGTGCTCAACCAAGCAACAGGAACTGCCTTCATTCTGGTTTCAAGTGTCATATTCACAAACTGTGCTGGAAGGGAATTTGCTTAAGTATTGCAAATAATAAAAATAACAGTTAAGTACCAGTAGCAAATACACCTTGATATTGGAACAGCCTAATGTAATGCAATGCAAAATTCCTTTACCTTTGCTCTGAAAGGCAGCTTGATGGTTGTCTGCGGAAGAAGGCATATCTGCAGCCCACTGTAATTTTGGAATACTATCTCTTTTATCTGTCTAGCTAGATCATATGTGGAAGCTTTGTTAACCAAAACTAGAGAGAACGCAAAGTAAAGGCTTCCAAGTTTGGGAGAATTCCAAAATAAAGTTTACATGTGCATCTTAAATTCGATTGTGCTGGACAAGTAGTTGCAAGATAGTTTATTTCATTTTGCTTCCAGTATTAAAGGTGTAAGATTTTACTTCACACTGTTGAAAAATCTCAGTGAATACAAAATTACTGGCATTCTCGAGGGTTCTTTTTTGTACTGCTTGTCTTGGTAGTAGCAGATTATGTTGCATGTGTTAGCTAGGCATCTGTAAGATGAGTGCTGATGATCCCATTTACACATGTAAAACACTTTTTTGTTAGCAGTTTTGTCTTCTTGGAACAAAACTTTATTAATTTCTGTTGGGAAAAGAATTAGATGTTTTAGCCAAAGTTTATTGCAAAAGGCCAACCTGGTATAGACAGCTGGCATAGAAATTTTGTCTCTGAGCTTGTTAGCATGATCAGACTAAAGCATGACTGAAATCAGATCTTTTACAAGCAGAACAGTAGAGCATTTTTGTGGATAAGCTACATAATGGCTCTGCTTACAGTAAGGCATTGTTCATCCTATTAACCATTGATCCACGGTGAAGAGGTAGTGGTTGTCCATGAAATGCCATAATCAAATTGCCCCCAGACCTGGGAGTAAAACTGAGAAAGGTGAGGAGATCCAACCACTATTTTTGCTAGGGATTACCATTTTCTTAGGGATATATGGTGGATCTTCTTTGGAGCCTTTATTTTTTCCATCTGCACAACAGGAAAACTGAGGGAAGGCTAGATGGACAGCACAGTCAAGGCTGTTGCTATTGGTTAAATCATTACTCTTCATAGCAGCTGTCAGCAAAACTCTTCTTCACCTTTCCTCATTAAAACTGCTGTGTCTTCAGAGGATGTTGGATGCTTTCTTGTCTCTGTAACTGTTGCCTAAAGAGAGTAATGCAGCTCTGCTTTTCATCGCCGTACATTCAGCTCCTTGCCTGCTGATCAGGTGTGGCTGACTGTGCAGCTGGATGAAATGTTACTCTACACCACCGGCACAAGCAACTCTAGTTTCCTGGGAAACAAGTGCCTTCATTAGTGCTAAGACTATATTGTAGGCAACAAACTATTCTTACTGTCAGTGAATAAGCATCCCCCATTACATAAAAATAGAGACCTGCAATTTGGGAAAAATTATTACACAATAAATTACTGAAATGATGGATAATTTGCAGTCTGAAAGGTTTTAGGTTCTGGATGGGTGAAGTAAATGCAAGAAAAACACATTTCTAAAGGGGAAGCAAAAATCCCACATGTCCGCAATACTTTTAAGTATGGATCTGAGGGGTAAAAATTAGTAAAAGCAATCTGCTACTTGCAGTTCTGGGTATTTGAGCTACTGTTCCATTTCAAATGCTTATAATACTTCATGAGTTCAAAGACATATGTATTTCTTTTTTAATTTTCCATTACAGATCTGGAGTCCCTACAAGCAGCCTGACTGCACAGGAGACCTGGACGGTAGAATTGAGGATGATTCGCGTTGCCTCTACACTCACGAAGAGTACATCAGTCTTGTGTTGAACAGTGGTAGTGGTTTGTCCCATGATTATGCCAACCAGTCAGTCCAGGAAGACCCACGGATGATGGCCTTTTTTGACTCTCTTGTGCGCCGGGAGATCGAGGGCTGGAGTTCTGATTCAGACAGTGATCTCAGTGAGAGCACAATCCTGCAACTCCATGCAGGAGTAAGTGAACGCTCTGCTTACAGTGAGTCAGAGTCCTCCACCTCTTTGCATCACTCCCCACCACATGTGGCTGAAGAGTCTGATGAAACTGCCTATAACTTAAGGGCCTTAAGATCGACTGCATCCCCCTCAGCCAGAGAAGACGTGGCTTCCCGTCAGCAGAGGCTCTCTGCACTGAGAAAGTATCAGGATAAACGTCTCCTGGCCCTTTCCAATGAGTCTGACTCTGATGACAATACCTGTGAGGCAGAACTAGATACGGACCTTTTCCCACGGCCACCATCCCCAAGTCCTGAGAATGAATCCAGCAGTTCCAGCAGCAGCAGCAGTACAGAAGATGAAGAGGAACTGAATGAAAGACGCACATCTATGAGGCAACGCAATGCACTGAGGCGACGGCAGAAGGTGCAAAAGGAGGAAAGGACTAGCACTAACACGGAGAATGTAACCCCCTACATAGGTGAGGACATATATGATTACCCCCAGATCAAAGTAGATGATCTTTCTTCTTCTCCAGCTTCTTCACCAGAAAGGAGTTCAGCCAGCAAAGAAGTCCTCAAAGAAAGGACGTCTCCTTGTTCAGACAGTGAATCAGTAGAGAGAAAGATTTACAAAGCTTACAAATGGCTTCATTATTCTTACATATCGTATTCAGCTAGTAAAGATGGTGAATCCTCCAGAGCAGATGGAGAGAATGATGAAGGGAAACCGGGAACCAGTGGAAGGCACAGTGCAGCACACTCGGTGACTAAGGAAGATGCTAGGAACTTAAGTTCAGTAGTTCCTCAAGGTTCCTCAGTTCTTTCTGCTGAAAGCCACAACAGAGAAACTTTGAAAGAATGTGGCGTGATAGAAAATTCTAGTAATGGTCAAGCTCATGAGTGTGACAATCAACGGCGGATGGAGGGTCAAGAAAACGCATCTGAAGACACTAGCAGTGGAGGTATAGAGCATCCTTTTGAGACAAAAAAGCTCAACGGAAAGGCTAACTGCAAAGGGCTAAATAGTTGTACTGAAGAACCTTGCATTCAGACTGCAGGACTTGTGGAACAGAAAAATAGTCAGAACTGTCAGCCAGCATCAAGCCATCACTCACTGGTCCCTCCATTCTCTGCTGTCACCATCTGTAGCATGTCAGGTCACTGCTCCAGGAACCAGACTGATGACAGTGAGGAGAGGAGCCTCGACCCCTCCTGTGTTAACCACAATAATGGCCACTTGCATCTTCACCCTTCATGCTTCAACAACGGACGGAGTTTTGGAGAGCAGGAGACTGTAACGCAAGGACTACAGGTGCACTCAAATGCTGATAATGGCAACATTGTACAGGTGGGTGTGACCTTGTACAAAGACTGCTGCCTGTCTGAAAAGGACTCCAACAGCTACAATGTGAGCACAAGAGAGGAGACTGCTGACTTGCATCCTGCAGGCAGTGAGAGCACTCAATCTCTTGGAGGACTGAAAAGACACAGAGCAGAGTTGGAAGATGCAGATTCAGAGAGTTCATCCTTAGAAAAGAAGTTAAAAACATGATAAATGCAAATGTCTGTCGTAGTGTGCACTCTCTTGAAAAGGAAAAAGAAAGTATTAAAGGCACATAGGGCTTGGGTCTGAAACATTGTGTTTGATTATCCATTCCATTCTTCAAGTGGGTCTGTTTTAGATTGCCAGTGGTTCATGCTGTATAAAAATCCAACTTGCTCCTTAATGAGACTGAGTGTAGTGTACCTATACAAGGTTCTGTTTAAAGTAAATCCTTATTAAGATGGTTGACTGAATTATTCTTGTGTGAACATGTGTCATTTGTTCAGCCAGCCAACCAGGATGACTGCTCTAAGGTTTAATTGTTCTTCTAAGGAGGAAGTTTTCCACACTGACACTACACATTGCAGGCTGAAGAATGGAATTAGATCACATTGGTGGTAGCTTGGAGGTGTGTTTCTTGTCAAGAAAAACAGGAAAGAAGCCTTTCTGGGCCCTTTATTCTGCTTCAGAATCTAAAGAAATGCAACCATTAGGGAAGATATTTTCAGAACTGGTTGGTATCTTTAAAGATGATATATCATAAAGCACTTGCTTCTGATACAGTTCAGTGACATTATTTTTATGCCAACAGAAAAACTATAGGAAATGAGCCTCTTTCCAAAATAAACTTTAGACTGTTCCCATGGTGACATTCAATTTTGTGGGTTTTTTTAAAGAAAAGAACTGAATAACACAGTGTCATCACTATATTGAAATGTGATTGTTTGGCAAGAGACAGATATTGTGCTGTAGGCCTAATTCTAACCAAGGGCTATTAAAAATTGGGCATTGAAATATGCCTTTCTGTGATCTTAACACGTGGAGATTATTATTATTATTATCATCATCCTCTCCTCCTCATCGTCATCATCAAGGATATGGCTCTGAGTGCTGGGTTGTATCTTGACTGTGCCCTCCCCTTCCTCCATGTTCTTACATTTGGAAAGCAGTAGGTGAAACAGAACAGCAGAAGTATGGATAATGTGAGTGATTTATGTCAACAGTAGCACTTGGTAAGGTCTGAAAACTGCTTTTTTAGCAGTTTTCTTAGCTCAAAACTTAAAATACGTTGGGATTGGAGATCAGAATTGGTTTTCCACCATGTCCCCACATGTGAGAAGACTGGGTCTCCAACTCTGGCAATGAGAACCTGGGCAAGAGCATAGGTCTGGCTGCCACAAACTGGAGTACTGTCAAGTGGACAGAGTCCTTTCTTGTCTGGGCGCTGTTTTCCATGAAGTATCTAGTGAGTCATCTCAGTTCTGGCATGTTGTAATTGGTGGAATTGTGCTTGCTTCCCTAGCAACAAGGTAAGAGGAGTCAGTATGTGAAGGGAAAACAAACCATCTATAAAGGACATAAAAACTAGGTGTATGTGCCCTGCAGTGCTGACAACAGAAAAAGACTTCTTCTGACCCCAATGATTTTCAAAGGCTTTCAAGTCCAGTATTGAGGAAGGGTTAGTTTATTTTAAGGAATAGGACATTTTTGCTTTTGATACAACTCCAGCAGTACTCTGCTGTAGAGCACTGGCCTCAAAATAATTGTTTCATATGTGCAGCTCCCTGGTAGCTGGGGAAACTAGAAAGATGCCCTGTTAAAACATGATGGTAGTAAAGGAGCACTTCAGAAGGGATGATGGAAGGGAAAGGTACAGGAGGGAGAGTGAAGAACATGACCCGAAATACTGTCTTACAACTACTGTGTGCCGTAGGCTGTCTGCCCACACTGGCTCTACTTTGCCAAGTTGGAACTTGGAATAAGCATACGATGTAGTATTTAAGAAGCATGTAAGATGGCTGAAAGACAAAGGGTTGTTGGCAACAACAAAAGTGGCAATAAGAGCAAGCTCTGATACATTGTTACCGTATTGAAGAATTCATTCTGTACTGATTATATTTTACACTACTGCAATCAAGATCATTATGGGAGTGTTCTTCTTGGTTGTATAAACATCTTATTGTAAATGCTGGGGGGCTTAGCCAAAATCTTGAGGTTGCTGAGTCAAAACTTTGTTTTTTAAAAGTTCTTTACATTGGAAAATTTTCTCATTTATCAGTTCTGGCGAATGAGCATCTCTCCTTTGACATTGTCATCTCTTCCCAGTGTTTTTTCAAATGCCTTGTGTTTCACTTTCTGGTTCTTTGGTTTGTTTTCAGAAGCAGAATAAAAGCTCTCAGATTTGGTGTTACAGAATCACTGAAAGTAAGGTTGGAAGAGACCAGAGGAGGTCATCTAACCCAACCTTCTTGCATGCTCTTTCTCTGGACATGAAAGGTTGCTGTGGTTTCCCCAAAGACAGCCTCCCAAGCTGTCTGTATGCTTGCTATTTCTAGTTTCTGTCAAGGAGGAGGAGGAAGGCAGGTTACGATCTTAGCCTTTTGTTCACAGGAAATTTCAGTGCACACAAGAACTGCAGCTTCTGAACCAGTGTGATCACCTTCTCACGTAAACAAGTGTTATCAACGGTAGGCAGCTCCGTTGTCTGATAAAGACAAGAAAAAAGCAAGCAAGCAGCAGCATGTCTACTGCAGGCAGCCAACAGTGAGAAGCGCTGCTCTGTGCAGGTCACTTTTCTTTGTCATTGATCCTATGCCTTGCTCTCTCCCACTTACACTGAGTTGCTCCCTGTGCTATGTACCGGCAATTGCCATATGAGTATTGCTGTGTGCTTGGGATTGTCACTCCTTTCTGGGAAAAGAGTAAGCTGTTTGGTGGAAAATGTTACAAGTTTATACGAAGAAATTTCACCCTTTCTAATAATCTGCCATGTACTTAGAAACAGAAAGGTTGTGTAAATATTGAACTACCCTGTTAGTCACTATTTACTTACCATGCAGCTTGGTATGATAGGAAATTTGCTAGGCTACCTTGTACAGTTCATCTTCAGAAAACCTTATTAGTGGGAAAGAAAAACTCCTTTAAGTCTCCTCACAGCACTTCAGACAGAAATACTGATATTTAAAGAAATTCTTTCTTATATTCCTGCAATCTCACAGACTGTATTTGCTTATTTCAGCTTTATCTGTTTAAAGCATTAATGTCAAGCCAATCTGTTTGTGAGAGAGTCAAAGCTGACTCTTCCTCCGAAGCAGCAGGCATGAGACTTGTCCTTCAGAGATGTAGGACAGTACGAGATCTATCAACCAAAGTTCGTCTGAGATTTTTCCAGCTCTCAAGTCATCATCTTACCAAAGCTGGCGAGTCTTCTCCAAGGTGAGTGGCTCAGTGCAGATATGACACTTAGCTGTTTACAAGCAGCTCTCTTGCAGACAAAGCACATCCAGAAAGACACAGCTGCCTGGAGAACAGAGCACAGGTTTTGACCCGGGGTATATCAGTTGCTTGCAGTATGTTCTGAAATCCAGCCTGTCTCAGTTGGAATAACAACTAGAAAGGATGACTTACTTCTGAACCTTTGCCAATCCATTCTCAGTGGATTTTCCCCCCTAAGTTTCATAATAGAATAAGTGATTGAAATCTGGTCCTAATCTCTGTTTATAACCCATGTCATTTGGTAGCTAGAAAATCACTATTCCTCCAATATTTAAATAAGATAAATGCAGTTACATCCACTTCTGTAGCCTTGTACTTTCCTATGTTGTCACATCCTAGTGAATACACCTTGCTCACTGTGGCCATCAGAAGTTGATGTGACCTGATATTACTAAAGTCTTGGGCTGCTTTCATTTGCAGTTAATTTATTTTGCTGTTTGCGGACAAGAACAAGATAGGATTGTTGTTATTACCTCATGAGTTAAAATGCTCCATGTTAGTGAGTTTTCATCTGCTTTTGCAGGCACTACTGTTGACCGTGGTACGCTTTACATCTGATCCTTTCATTTTCACCCACGCAGGTTCTCTGAATGTCTTTGTCAGACCTGGGAAGCTCAGTGCTGTGCTGCAGGGTCAGAGTAGTGCAAATAACTGCAACAGCTGAATTACTATGTGCACGTGCATAGAGTTCTTGAGGAATTCTTTAATAAGCTGATTCTAGCACATACATAATTTATAAAGTACATCAGTGAACTGCTGCAGCTGTGTTGGGCTCCACTAATTAGCCCAGTTAATGCTATACCGTTATGAACAAGAATTCTGTTTTAAGCATCTAAGAAAATGGCAATTCTTTGGGGGAAAAAAAAAAAGAAAACAAAAACCACAAACCAAAACTAACACCTCACCCCAAGCATACACACAAAAAAAACCCCACAGTGGTTGGAACAGGCTATAGGTTTGCTCAAGTTTTCTTCAGTGGTTGTGCAGGTCAAAAGCAGAAAGATCCTAGATGTGGTGTGTTCTGTGGTCACAGGAAATAAGCAGTCTGAATTTGATGTTTGTACTTCACCTGATTCAAGTCAAGGACTTGAATTTCGGCCTCCTGCTGTTCACTTGAGCATCCTAAGCATCAGCCTATTGCATTATTCAGGAGTGGGGTTTGTTCATCTTTTGTCTGAAATGCGAAGGGAAAGGAAATGGAAACAGTTCCACAAATACCTGAAGCAGTCTTGAGCCCAGCTCTGTCAGTTTATGGTTTGCTAAGAAAATGCTAGAGGATTCTTTCTGCCATCTCCACCTTGTGTGATCTCTGTTCCAGAGAGCAAGAGGGAGATGTTGAGCCAGTCTTGTACGCATGCCATTTGTCTTAAACATGGTAGAATGGTCCTTTCCAAATTGGGCAGAATGGGTATGATTTTTTTTTAAATTATTATTTTCCTGTACCTCCAGGCTGAGTGCCCAATCTATTGAGCTGTTCATTCTGGGATATGGCTGGCAGGTTAAGCTTCTCCATCCCACGAATATTTTCCTGTTTGGTTCCAGTCCTGTCTGTCAGCAGCTCTGGAGTTGCTCTGCAGGTGTAGGCTGGCATTGTTGTTTCCAGAGCCAACCGGAGTTGCGCTCTTGCGGAAGTTGCTGTTTGCACACTGGCTGTTTAGAAGCATGTGGTGTTAATGAGTAAAAACATTTAGTATGTTCCTATAAACAGAAAACCACCTGCATTTAAACTTTTGAAGGGGGTCCCTCAGGTCCCTCACAGCCAAACAATGCCTCTGGCTGTAAGTCTAGCACTTTTGTGATGGGATGTTATGGGAGTTGCTGTTTTCCAGGTATAACATGGTCCTGGGACCACATTACTATGAGCCAGTGGTCTGCAGCATTTTACCTCAAAACCCACAGCTTATTAGCAGCATTAACACCTGAAAGCACCAGTTCCTACATACTTACAGGGTTTGCATTCTGTCTGTTTCAAAATGATCAAACTATATGATCTTTGGGAAAGTCTTCTGTGTCAGTGTCCTGTTTCTAGAACAAAGACTGAAACAAAACTTGCTTCAAGGAAAGCCTAATTCATATTTTCAAAGAGCTTTAGCTCAACATTTAACATTAAATACTCATGAGATACATTTTGAACTCTTTAAAATGTGGATGGCAGTAAAGGAAACAGCATGAGCTTCTGAACTGAATTCTGACAGGAAAGGGGAAAGGCACTGAAATATATTTAAAACCAACCAACTAAACCCCTCATACCCTAAACACCAATTAGGTTCTGAATAAAACTTCATCACCTTCTTCAAAGTCTGGCTCCTAAAAGCCTCAGCAATATGCTAACAGAATTGACTTATCACACTTGAGCTTGGACAGCTTAAAATTACTGATCTGAAGAAGCAAGAAGCCACAGCCAGGCCTCACATCACTCTCTGAATAGGCTGGCCGCTGCTGTGTTACCCAGTTGGGATCACTTCTTCCATCTTCTATGGTTGCCAGCAGCAAGGCTGTCCCTGACTCTGTGTCTTTTTTTCTACAGCTGTCTGTTTTAGCTTCATATTGCCTTGGATATGCTGAGGAGAGATCTCTACAGGAAAGCACTTTAGGTTAAGTTCATGTCTGCCTTTGGATCTCATGAGAGAAATTCTGGGGCTGTGTTTTAGGGTGATCTTTATGCAGGGGGGAAAAAGAAGCATCCTTGGAGGAGAAACAGAGCGACTTCTAGGGTGGCTAGAAAGCAAAACTGAAACTTCATATCTCAGAATGGCCCTGCTTCACTAACATTTCTAGTATATTATGGCCAGATCTGGCATTTCCTGTCTTGGAATTATGTCCTTGAATACAATTTTTTCCAAAGCATGAGCAAAGTCTACTTCTCACCTGTCTAAACTTTGGAGGGAGAGAAAGAAAAGATGATCTAGGCTTCAACAATCTTGGAATGAGAGGATGTACATGCTTCTAGCTGGTTATAAGCCCCCTATTCCCAAAATTTGTCTTTCACATGCTGACTCTGCCATGCAATGCACTTAATGTGCATGTAGGAACAACAGCAGCAGTCCAGCATTTCCTTTAATTCTGGGACTGAGAGTGATTCAGTGTGTCCGATGGGGCAGATCTCTAGTCTTTCCATAAAGAAGCTTTTTTTAACTTGTACATGTTTCTGATGATGTGGAAGATCTATTTTTATTCTGGGAAAGTCTGTAGCAATGTTTTGAATTCCTGAATGGCTGACTGACTGATAATCTATCTGAGGAACACTGGAAGCAATTTACAGCCTTAGATGGAGATTTTTATTTACTTGCACATACTTCTTAAGTCAAAATTTTACATGTTTGTCACCCATCATGAGGGCTATTCACCTTTCATCTCCCATGTATTTGACCAAGAAGGGTGAACTTTCTCCCTCCCTTCACTGATGATACAGATACAATACGAAAGGTACAGTTCTTTTGTGGCCCATCTTCACAGCAGCTAATGAACATGCTGGGACAGTAGATCATCTTGCTAGAGACACACAAATTACAGCAGACAACAGAAGAAATGGCTTGTTAATCACTTTGCTATGCTCTTAAGTTGAAAATCTGCACAAACATCGAAAGGCTTCAGTCTGAGTGACACATCTTAAGGTCTCCTACTGCTGGGCCTGAAATACCTTTGATGTTTCTCCAGTTTTATGCTGTAGTCTCTAAAGCCAGTGTTTCTTTCCAGCCCAAGGGCAAGCCTGTTTTAGTCTTACTCTTGCCAGATGAAAGTCAGTGTATTGCTTAGCTGATTACATTTCTGAAGTTTAAACCAAATGAAATAGTCAGTTGATCACGCTATAGAGTTATACTGCCTAAAGGGAAGGATTCAATCTGTCTACAGCCAGGGAATTAAAAAAAAAACAAGCCAGCCAACCAAAACCACCCCCCACCCCCCAAATATTTTAAACTACAAACTCTGAACAAGCGGAGACTGATGGTTGCATGAGCAGCTGAGGTCTGCTAGTATGAAACTGCTGCAGCTGAGAAACCTCTTTTCCAGGACAGAGAAAGCCAGTCCTGCACTGCTGGGCTTCCTATGGGAACCAGTTCAACTTCCAAAGCTGGTAGAAAGCTGACAGGTTTCTCCTGGGTTAGTGTGCTTGTTGACTCACAAGGAAAACCCCAGAGGGAGCAGCAGGAGTGTTTGTTGGAAGCCAGGTTTGAAGGGGAGTGCTCTGATTCCTGTCATCACTGGTAAGAGAGGAAGCTCTTAAAATCACAGAATGGTTTGGCTTGAAAGGGACCTTGGAGATCAAGTTTCAACCCCCCTTGCCATAGGCAGGGACACCTTCCTCTAGGACCAGGTTGCTCAAAGCCTCATCGAACCTGGCCTTGAACACTTCCAGGGATGAGGCATCCATGGCTTCTCTGGACAACTTGTTCTAGTGCCTCATCACCCTTACAATAAAGAACTTCTTCTTAATAGGTAATCTAAACCTACCCTCTTTCAATCTGAAGCCAATCCACCTTGTCCTATCATTGCATGCCCTTGCTGCCTTTAGGTACTGGAAATCTTCAATAAGCTTTCTCTAAAGCCTTCTCCAGGCTGAACAACCTCTGCTCGAAGAGTTTCAGCCCTTCCTCATGGGAGATGTTCTCCATCCTTCTAACTCCAGCAAGTCCACATCCTTGTTATGCTGGGGGCTCCAGAGCTGGACATCATACTCCAGATGGGGTCTCACAAGAACAGAGCTGGGGGAAGAATCACCTCCCTCGACATCCTGGTAACACTGGTTACTCTTCCATAAAGGTGTTGCCCTGTGGAGGAGGGATTCACTGGGGAAGGAAGGGAGGGGAGCCACTAGGACTCCAGTTCTCTCCCTCACCAATTCCATTTGTTATGGCACCCTTGCTTTTGGTTTCAGGACATGAAGACCCCCTTTCACTGTTGCTGGTAGCAGCACATAATGGAGCTGACAGGGTACCTTTGGCTTATTTTCCTCCAGCCCTGATTTAAAATGGTTTTTTTCCCTAAAAAGGCCAAATGCCACACCAAGAGAGCTGGGTACTGGTGGTTTGCAAATGAGCTTGGGTTCTGGGACAGTGAATGCAGTAATAAAATACATAGCAAACAGTGAAAAGGGGAAGTTCACTGCAATAAATATGAATTAGAAATGAGGAAATGTGGGCAAGCAGTGAGGGAAACAGAGGTCCTAAGGACATAAAATGGAACACAGGGCAAGTAAGAGTGCTCAATTAAATCCAGATCAGAAGAAACCTGTTGTTTTCCCAGGGTGAACCGAAAGTGCAGTTTTTCTGCAGTAGTGCAGGGTGGACAGCAGTGCAGCAGAACCCCAAGGTGATCTGCCCTCACCTCAGGAAGGCCAGTGAGAAAAGCTGTGACCCTTGCTGGATGTCTTTAAACAACTGGGAGTGGATAATTCACACTCAGGAATTTTCAGCTAACTACACAGAGAGATCTATGAACTGCTAATATAGTGTGTGGGGGTATTAATAAGCCTTGATGCTCAGGAAAGCTCTGGGGAACCAGGAAGCAGCCGTGGAAACAGGATGACCTAATTCCAATCCCATTGGCTTGCTTTCAGTGCCAACAGAATGACAGAAGACTTGATATGAGACAAGAGCTGAAAAAGAAGCAAGAAAATATCATCATAGCTAATTAAATAGAGCAAACTGATAGGGAATGGCATAGAAAGTGGACTGTGTTGAGCTAAGCATATTTTCAAGCTCAGCTAACAAATGCAGAAGTTGCAATAATGGTTGGGCTGCTGGGAAGGTGTTTTCAGTGTCCAAAGGTCCTAGCATTGTCTACTAAATGAGAGCAACACACATTCAGCATTAACCAACATTAACCCCAAGCAGCAAATCATTAGAGACACTTTTAGCAGACAGCATGGCCTGAAATAGGTACTGATATATGTATTATCTTTATTAATAATTAGGCAATACACACAAGGATAACTTCATCCTTTGCAGCCTGTAGTACGAGCAGGAAGAATAGATGGTGAGAATGACATGGCTCTGCAGTCTGTTGTGCCAAGGAGCCCACCCTGGATCAGGCCCTGATAAACCTGGAGCACTTGTGTATAGGAAGAAAACAGCCAGAAAAGCAGGAAATCATGGGGTTGAGGGGTATAAAACAGACAAGCCAATGTTACCTTTTCCTAACATCTTTTAGGATAATTGAAAGAAACCAGACCCCAAGGAGTTCCAATGCTTCATGTGTTTGATTACTATGCTGTTGATCACCTTGTCTTGTGCAGCACAAGTCAGACCTGGGGATTTCTCAGAGAGAAGTTTGCTTGCAGTGCTGTGTCTGGGCAGCTGTGTGATGCCAACTCTTCTGCAGGTGTACTATGGTGATGTGAGCAGTACAGAGGTTTGTACTGGACAGCCCCATTTCCTGCTGGAAGCTAATGGTTTTATGTATAATGCTCTGCAGAGGTAAACCTGCACCTGCCTGACGTACTGCAGAGGCAAACTGAGAAAGGAATTCCTGAAAAAGCATTTCAAATGTCATTTCAGGTTACTAGGCTGTATGCATCTATCAGAAGCTACACTAAGCCCACATATGTCATTCATATGCCATTAAAGTACTGCAGCTGGTTGGTCCAGTTGCCTGGACCCTGCCAGACAGCATCAAGAGTCTCCCCAGTCCTGAATGATGACCAGAGAAGGAGATGGGAGATATGTGCAAATGAGATTGTAAAATCATTGCACCCCAGTCTCCAATGGGCCACTTGGAGCACTGTGCTGAGATCATGTAAGTTCACAGAATCACAGAATCACAAATATGCCAAGTTGAAAGGGACCCACAAGGATCATCGAGTCCAACTCTTAGCCCTGCACAGGACCATCCCCAAGAGTCACACCATGTGCCCGAGAGTATCATCCAAATGCTTCTTGAACTTTGTCTGGCTTGGTGGTGTGACCACTTCCCTGGGGAGCCTGTTCCAGTGCCCAACCATCCTCTGGATGAAGAACCTCTTTCTAATATCCAACCCAAACCCCTCCAAAACAATTTCAGGCCATTCCCCTGGGTGTTATCACTGGGGCCCACAGAGAAGACAGTGTATACATCTCCTCTTCCCCTCCTGAGGAAATTGTAACTGCAATGAGGTCTCCCCTCAGTCTCCTCCAGGATGAACACACCAAGTGCCCTCAGCTGCTCCTCATATGCTTCCCCTCAAGACCCCTCACCATCTTTGTTGCCCTCCTTAGGACACTCTCTAAGAGCTCTAAGAGTCTTTCTTATATCATGCCACCCAAAACTGCCCACAGTATCCAAGGTGAGGCCACCCCAATGCAGAGCAGAGTGGGACAATCCCCTCCCTCGACCGGCTGGCGATGCTTTGCCTGATGCCCCCCAGGACAGGGTTGGCCCTCCTGTCTGTCAGGGCACTGCTGACTCATATTCAACCTGCCATTGACCAGGACCCCCAGGTTCCCTTCCTGGCACTGCTTTCCAGCACCTCATTCCTCAGGCTGTACTTCTTGATAATCCAATCTTTAACTGATGTTTTTAAGTCCATGAACACAGACAGCTCTCTGAAAAATAATCATGGGGGCATCTGATTCTGTATGGCAACAGAGGGAGAAAGGGTGGGATATACAGATATTTTTATTTCATAGCATGTTCTGTGTTATGCTTCTGTCATAGCTTTCAAACTCTCTGAGAAATAGTAAACTAATTCACTAAACAGTTGTGCTATTGTTCACTACGTTTGTTATCATCTCATCTATGAAAAGTAGAAGCTTGAGGATTTTACTCCAAAAACTTGGATTTTACTTAAGGTGGTACTTGTTTACTTTCAACAAACTCAATTGATTTAAGTTCCCTTCTTATGAAAAGTATGATGGGGGAGCTAATTTATTCAGTCAGAGAATTCATCATTGCATAAATAGAGGAAGAGGCTGAATTAGTTAGTGAGAGATCTATGAATATTCCTTGTGAAATTTTATTACTTTAATTCAAAGAGTTGACTCTGGCGCTTGGCTTTTTTAACTTTGCTCTGTAACACTTCCCGGTGGACTGCTCGGTGATGAATAATACCTCAGTTGTTCTTCTTTTCTTAAATAAATCTAATTATGTTTTTTTCCATGCAGGAAATGGAATCAAATTATAGGTATCACTCATTCATCCTTTTATAACTCATGTAGTATTAGCAAGACAATGTTCTGCTGGTTAAGAAAGCAATATGCTTGGCCCTAGGCAGGCAGTAGAAGGTGGAATTATCTGATCAAATTACTCAGCTTCTTAAAGAGAGAATTTTTAGATTATTTTGGTGATTATTCATTCATTACCTTGTTCTGATCAGGTTGTTCCTAGCCATGGAAAATCACAGTCGTGGAGGAGCAATGCTGGACAGGGGGATGTGGCTAGTGCTGAGCATGAGGATGCCACCAAGGCAGTGGGCTGGGATAACCTGTTGAAATAAGTGCTTGGTAGTCTCATATATGTCTTGGATTCTTCTATAGGGCTTAAAGCATGTCATCACATACATCTTGAATTATATATGAATAGCTGATTGGATGTAGCATATCTGTGTAGTCACAGTGTTATCCACCTGTCTAAGAGCTGTCGGCTCCACCAGATGGGAAATGTCTGCTCCCACACAGCCCATCTGCAGCCTGTGTCTTCCTCCTGTGTCAGAGATCCCAGCTGCTGCCAAACTGGAGTGGCCTCCAGCTCAGCAGAGGAGCTGGCCCTGCTGCAGAAGGGAGAAAAACTCAGGTATGAGCATCCAACAGGGAAGAAAGTGTTTCCATCCCTCCACTCCGCCCGGGCCAGGCTCCCCAGTGTTTAGTAACACAGTGGCCCTGAGGGGCAGGCAGCATCCACAGAGCATCAAGGTGCTGCAGCATGGTGGGTCTTGTGACACTGTGGTCACAGGTAGCTGGCAAGGATGGTTCCTGACTCCCCCATCAGGGAGGCCTGGCTGAGTCCTGCTGAGAGGCTGCTGCTTGTGCTTTTATGCAGCTGTGGTAGAGAAGGGGGCAGAGGTGTGGACAGCCAGCATGGTGAATTGCTGCAGGGTGGGTGCAACAACGCTGGCCTCTGTGCAATGCTGGATGAGCACTGATGGTCCTCTCCATCTGTTGGGCAGGCAGGACTGGGGCCTCCTGCCCCCAGCACTTGTGCTGGTATTTGGGCAGGTGCTGACTATTTCACCCCAGGCACTTTGCAGCCTGTGTGCCATGGTGCCATCAGCCACAGCCAGCAGGGAGGTAGCGGGCTGTGTGCTCACACAGACTCTCACAAAATAGATCATTGCTGGACAAGAGTTGAGCCTGCTGTCTTTAGAAGTGCATTTGTGGTGAAGCAAGGCAGGAGTGGTCTTCATCTTATGGAGGAGGACTCTGGGCAACAAATGTAGGCACAGTGTAAGCCCCTCTTCTCACCTGTCTGCAGGGGACACAGTCAAAAAATACCAAATAGAGATGTCATTTACCTTTAGTCCTTGTAAAGAGCTGCTAGCAAGTCCATAAAGTGTACGTGCAGGACTAGGGCTGCGAACCTACCTACAGGGCCCTCGGCCATGCAGATCAACCCAAGCTCCCCACATGTGCTCAGACAGAACACACTGCCAGCAGACAGGCTCAGCATCCCCTTTTCAAGCAGGGCGTTCTTCCTTAGTAGTCCCCAGCCCTGGGGAACTGACCTTGTCTGGCCCCAGTTCTCTGTTTATTTCAAGTTTTATAGGTTTAGAAAAATTCCTGTCTGATGATCTAGATCTACTTACACTCTAGTGCTGTGTAGTAACATTCCACCAGCACTAAGCAATACTTCATTCAGGGACTAAATTTGCTGTCTGAGTTCAGAAGCTCTTCACCATTGTGGAAGCAGATCTTTCAACATCTCTCTCAAATATTTATATATTGCTTCATGTCCAGAAAATTGCAATCTGGTCGTTTTTTTGACTACAGAACTGTGAAAATTACTGCCTGTTTCTCTGGGTCTCTTTTCCACATGGGGCTAAACTCTCTACCCATGTCCCTAGGAGCTCTGGAAAGTCTGGATGATGGTAGTGAAGACAGAGTTAAGGCTTGTTGAGCAAGGACATGCAGGGAAACCAGCTGAAGGTAGTTCTATAGATCTGCTAAGAAAAGGGAGGGACTGGGGCCCCGGGGCATTCCAGAGCCAGTTCCTGTGGTTATTCCCATCTCCAACTGGTTATGTGGGTACTTTGGTGTCTCACCTCAGCCTCTGCTGGGCAAATGTCTACAGTGCTGGGTTAAGAAGGATCTTGCCTTTAATAGGAAGAGAAAAAATAAAAAGTCTAAGACTGGTAACCTTGCCAAGAAGATGCAACACAATATAGGTTATGGTAGCTTGAGCTTCAGAGTATATGAGATTCAGGAAACCTTGCAAAAGGCCAAGAATGACTTACAGCATGTGATGGTCTCATGTCTGCCAGAGTACATGATTCTCCACTTCCCTCTAAACTGCCTTACTGGGACTGCTGCTAGACAAGGTAGACCTCAGGCTTCAATCAACAAGGCAATTCCCTTGTCCCTTCTGCTAATTGTTTTCCATAACCCTCCTACCTCCCTGGCTGTCAGTCCTGTCAAGGAGGACAGGCTGGATAGTCTGCAAGTGCAAAGCACCCATTCTCTGGCTGCTGGTCCTCCCCCTCTGCCATCATGGCTCCTTGGTGAACTGGTATGAATGAAGTCTGAACTTGAGCAGCTTCCTGACTAAACAGAAAAAAATTTTCTCCACAACCAGCCGTGACACCTCTTGTCAGCAGCAATTTCAGGTTCACCAGGTAACATGAACAAAAAAGCCCCACGTCTGAACTGCAGCCCTGTTCCATATGGTCTAGTGCAGGAACAAATGCCTGGGAATGGATCTGCAGCTGGAGGAGGGTAATGTGTGCCCCCATTGGAGGGGTGCTTGGATGTTGCTTCCACAGCCTCCCTGCAGGAAGGCAGGCAGCCACATACCCCTGTGCTGCCTGAACTTTGGCCACGGGCAAGCTGCCAGCTGGTTTCTCAGTCTCCCACAGCTGAAAGCGCATGAGGAAAGCACAGAGGATCTCTGTGACCTGTGCCTGAAAACTTTTTCCCTATTCCAGGTTGCCTCCTAATAGAATTTGAGTGGTCAATACTGGCTAGTGTGCATGGGTGACAGCATTTTAAAATGGGTGTTGAAAACTCTTTTGTGGAGAATTTCCAGCCTGCTTATTGCTCCAGGTGGGAGAAGCCTGGAGGAAAGCCACATGCATGCAACAGTCTAGACATGTTTGATTTCTTTTTGGAATTAAAGAACAGAAGTCCCATAATACCCTTCTTTTTTTCCTTTTTTTTTTTTTTTTTTTTTTTAGCATTCATACAAGTAGCCAATATAAACAATTCTCTCACTGCCCTGAAATTTGGAGTTGCTCACAGGATGAAGCAGTGACCTACTGAACCTCTGGGAAGAGTAATATTAGCCTCTGTCTGGTCTGCTGCCTTCTTGGCTTGGTGTGCAGCCCAGCTGCCCTGAGGACCTGCACAGGCGCTCTGATGTGATGTGTCTCCAGGGTGCTGGTGAGGCTGCTGCTCCCATAAAAGGAGAGGAGGTGCACAATGAGGCTGCTGAACCCAAGGACCCTAGTACTTAGGCACCAAACAAACGGGCTGCTTCTCAGATATAGCAGGTTTCCCAGCTTCACTTCAGTCCATCTGGAGGGCTAAGCTACCAAGGGCTTATCCTGGAATCTGTGACTGGCATTAGATCCCATGTGTTGAACACAGAGAACATTTTTTCCACCATACCTGAGAGCTGCTGCTCAAGATGGGTTTTGAAATGGCTACAGACAGGAGTTCATGATAGCAAGCCTCCAGGCTGACTCTCTGGCAGATTACTGCTACTTAAACTGAGGTGACTTCTGAGGTTGCCAGCACCCTCACTGCAGACTGGGTTTTGTGCACAGGTGATGGAGTTTCTTGTCATAAAATGAAATGTTAGAATAAGTGTCAAGGAGGCCAGATAATTATTGCACTTGCAGTTAAGTGAGAATGAAGCTGCTGGTTCTTCTCAGATTGGTTGTGATTCTGCTGCTTTGGGCTTTCCTAAGCCTTCTGGCCACAGTAGCGTTGCCTGGAGTTTTGCTGCTGTCTCACCTCCGGCTTATTTTGTACAAATTGATTTTTCTGGGTTTTCTGCCTTTAAGTTTGGTTCTGCCTGCACACTCATGGCTGGGATTACATTGAAGAGACACACAACAATGAACAACATGGAACAGCTGCCCATATATCCTGCTTGGCTTCAAGTGCAGTGGAGATGACAGCTGCCCAGGATGGACTCTGGAGCATGGAAATAATTCAAAACAGGCTGAAATCATACTGAGTGAAAAGATCTGCTCAGATGTCAGCCTCCCTGACAACACAAACAGCCAAGAACAGGGTGTCCATACTTTCCCTACAGTGGTAGGATGAGTGTGGGGAACGTAAGAAATTCTTAATTGTGATGAAGGGATTGTTGCCTTCCAGCAAAGCTCTTGTCCTTGCCTTTTAGGACTTCAAGATGAAGAACTGGAATGTGGATTCAATCAGGACTTAGAGAAGCAGTCAGGCTGGTAACATGTTTCAAGCCCTCTGGATTCTTTTTGGTTTAGTCCCTGTGTAGGTAGTTTTACTTCCCAAAGCAGTTTTGCAGGCTCCTGTTGCAGACTTAGCTCTCCTTCACACCCCACCTCAGGCGTACATGGTGCTGGTGGGTAGCCTTGCAGAGGTACTGCATCCCACCACAAGCTCCTGGGTTGGTGCCTTCCTGGTGCTCCATGAGCTTAGGAAGGCAACTTGGGGTTCCCTGGCCCAAAGATGCAACCCCAAAATGAGCAGTTGCCGCAATTATAATGGCTGAAAATTCCTCCAATATCTCTCTCTGCACTTCATTTCCTGCCTTGCTCTGGCAAAGATCCCCGTTTCCATGGTGATGATTTATTTCGCTAAATAGTTCTCATTCAAGAACAGTATCATGGGTCCTTCTCTGTTGTTGGTTTAAGTAAAAATAACCTTCTCTTCTCCTGGCATCAGTCTTGACTGAAGCAGTTGGAACTGGACAATAGCCTCCAACCTCTCTGATCCCACCCAGAGATGACCCTTCTACCTCCCTGCCACTCAGTGCAACCCTTGAGGACTGTCCTGTTCCTGACCTGTCCTACTGGGAAACCTCACACAAGTGGAGCTAGAAGGAAAATGCAGAGAGGAGGAAAGGAGAGACCATCTGAGCTGTTGCAGGACAGCACTGCACAGCCTGACATCTGCCCAGCAGTGGAAGAGGAGCCTGACACCCTCAGCAGCTCTGCTCTTGAACTTTCCTTGCCATGAGCAAGGGGGATCGTGACAAATCAGAAGCATTGTGAGAACAGCATGGCCTGTGTTGAAACGCTCTGTAGTGCTCCTCTTATCATCACAGCCTGGATATTCAAATGAGGTGCCAAAGAGGGAGCCTTTTCCCTCCTCCACAGTCCTTGGCTTCCAAAACAGATTTGTTTTTTTCTATGAGTGGAGGAAGGACTTCTAACCTGAAAACTGGAAACAAAAAACAAAGAAAATTAAAATGCTGAACTGCATATTTGGTAAATTTTGAAGTGTCCATTTTATTGCATAAAAGTTTGAACAGGCAGCCTGGTCTCCATACAACAGGGGCCATTCAGTGTGTCTTGGGACATTTCTGGGGTCACTTCCTTCTTGCTTTGCATAAAGAGGGAGACAGAGCATCTGGTTTCTCTGCTTTGTTTTAAATGCCAGCGCTTATTTTGTTAATACATTTACATTACAATTTTCTTCACATGTAGTAAAAAAGAAATTAGGTCCTTCTAGATAGGAGCACATTAACATGCTTGGGTTTTGGGCACCAATAGCAGACATACTCAAGAGCGTGGAGTTCAACCACCAGCCATGAGAGCAGACTTTGGGGAAGTGATTTCCCATCTATGACAGCAGTTCCTGAATCACTGCAGAAATTTTCTGCCTTTTTCCATTAACTGCAGCCAGCACTGGCTTATACTGGGAAAGGGACAAAAATCTGTTTACAAAAAATAAAAATATATAATACAACCTTCCAAATGTGTTTTGCTCTGGCGCACAAAATAGCATCCCAGAAGTGCCAGGTTGCTGGCTAATCCAGAAGGGCAGGTCCCAGGTACATTTCTTTCTGCAATACTCAGGCTGCAAAATCTTTTAAGCTAGTTGCAGCACCTTTCAAACAAGCAGTGGAACTCATCCTTATAAGGTTGGAAAGCTCCACATTCTGCTGTTGTAAGATAGGAATGTGCGCTCGGCAAGAATTGCTTCAAGTGAGCTCTTTATCTGAGAGATTGGTGATAAAACTCAAGAAGTCCACATGACACAAGAAAAATTTCTCCCTTATCTAGAGGAAGTTGGAGATGTGCAAGTCAGAGGTATAACATGCAGGATGAGTTATGAGGAGGAAATGATGTAAAGGGGACAGACATTTTGGAAATCTGCCTGCTTGCTTGTGTCCTATTTTGTGCTTTGGAGGATTATATTGACATCAATACAACATTGGTTTTAGAAATTACTGACTGGAAGCTTGAATCTGTTGCCTGTAGGACAAAAATGACACTCAAAGTGTGCCATCCCTATTTTTGACCTCTCTTTGGCTTTGAGTTAGGAGAAAGCAAGGGAGGATTTTGAGAGAAGCTTTTCAATCTATCAGTTATTTGTCATTTTCCTCATGCGATTTTTCCTGAAAGTAGCAGCCTCTATACCTCTTAAAATGCAGTAAGGGAAGATGCTGTGTTATCAAAACAGTCATTTGCCTCTTACCAGACACCCACAAAGTTTGCCCAGAGGAGATTTTTCAATCACTTAAACCTTTGTTTTAAGATGGCTTGTTTCCTTTACAAGGAAAGAGGAAAATGCTTCTTCTTGGTATACAATACAGGCATGCCAAGTATTAAATTCCAGCTATTTCCTCCATAGTCTTTTCAAAGCCTGGCTAGAAATATCTTGCGCAGTTGCAAGAAGCCTGTGTGGTCCTCAGCTTCTCTTGGCATGTCACTTTACACAGTGTCTCTCTGCATGTTCCCTGGTTAATTTTGCCACTCTTTCTTCCATCCCTCATGCCACTGCTTCTTCATATTTCATATTTTACCTCTTTACAGCCTCTCCTTCTGCATGTTTCCTTTTACCTGGTCTCAGTGCTCAGCCAAAATGCTGCTTACCCCACCCAGTACTGTGTGATGGAAAGCCAGACATCACATTCTCCCTTGCCTGCTCCATGGACTTCCTCAAATGCAGTTACGAGGCATGGAACTCCTGGTGAAACCAGAGGGCTGTGAGGGAAGGATGACACACTCACGCAGTTCGCAGGAAGTGCATGCCAAACACACTTTGTTTGGCCAGGAAATCTTCAAAGCAAAAGCCAGGTACCACAAGAAGAGGTCTCCAGCCATATTGTAGTTGAGGTGCTGTGAGGCCATGCTGTGGCATATACTGTCTTTCAGGCATGCTTTTTATCATAAGACCTTGTCCTTAATGAGGAGCTCAGAGCCTGTTTATTAAAGAATAGCTCTGGGTTATTTTTGTTAGAGACAATGTGGCCACTAAAAGTAGCATAATGGGATTCAGTGTGGTTTGCTTTTTTCCAGAACAATGGCCATTGTTCTGGTGGAGCTGAGGACAGTTTGGGTTCTTACCAAATGCCATTTTCACATAAACCAGGGGAAAAAAGAAAACAGAACCCGACTCCATAACTGGGCAGAGTTGCAGTGGTTTTTACATTGCTAGTGTGACTAAAATGTGGTAAAAACACACTCCAATCTCTCAAGCCAGCAGATAGGATGAAAAAGAGAGTGTTAGTGAAAGACTGCTTTTTTTGGCCTTAGTAGCCTGAACAAAAATGGTCCTGCTCTGAGCCCATGGTTAGACTAGCTGTCCTCCTGGGGTCCTTCCAACCTGAATTTCCTGATGATACTCAAGAATGACAGATTTCTACTAGTCTGCAAAAAAATTTGTCCTGAACTTTCACAGGCAGTAAACCAGAATAAGATTCAAGATCCTAATAGCATTTGGAATTATAAGCTCAGGACTTGATGTGGTTTTCTGGTTTTGGTTTTAAGCAAACCCAGGGTATCCCCTGGTATGGAGTTCACCACCAGCCAATCCCCCAGCCTAGCAGTTCAGCCAGTGCATGTCCTTTCTGAGGGCAACACCCTATAGTGGTAAGTAACTCTTTCCAAGACTCCCTGTTGGAGCTGGAAGGAGTGAGAGATGTGTCTGTAGCTATACATCAAAATACAAGGCCTGAATTTTTCATAGTGGGACCAAGTGTAGAGCAAATGCTCCTTCTGCTCTTCCAGGGAAGGTGGAAGGCAGATTACTGGCCCTTTTCCTTCTTCAGAGCATCCGTCACAGGCTTGACTGAAAATAGAGACCTACACTGGGACCAGGCTGGTCTGAAGGTCATCTTGTGCCTAATAAAAGGGGATGGTGCCAATATGAGAGGGTGCCACCAGACATAGCACAGGGCTGTGGCCAGGGGACCTCGTAGCCCCTTCTCTGAAACATCCATATCAACAGTGGCTCATGGAGGTCTAGGGGGTCTCTGGAATGCCTGTGCAGGCAGAGATGAGGAAACAGACTTGCGGACAGGACGGATAAGTTTGCTCCAAGGATAGTGGTACTTTTGCTGAACCAGTCCAGAGAAGAGCAGGAGGAATTTTTCAGCCTTTTGCCCCATCTCTAATTTCTCCCACCAACGCTCTGGCACAGATGAAGTCTATTGATGTTTAAGAAGCTCTTGGATCTGGTTTCTTCTCTCAGGGTGTTTTAGATGTGTGCAATATGCTGTGACTATGCTCCCAGAAACCTGTTGGATGGGCTGGATTTCATAAATATGAATGCTAAGTCACAGATAAATGAACCAAGCAGATAAGCAGGTACAAGAGAAACTCTGCTGTAAATCCAAGGTATGCCTCTTTTGTAGCTTTATTTGAGAATCAAGAAGAAGCCAATACTCAATCCTGTTCAAAGTAATGGTAGTTTTGGTATTGGGTATAGACAATTTGGACTGGGTCTGCACCCTATTTCTCCATCTTTTTTAAATTGCTCTTTCCAGAATTGCCACTATTGTTGTGTGGAGGTTTTGGGGTTTTTTTTCTGCTTGTGAAAGTTTTCATTACTTGAGTGCAAAAGCTATGATGCAAATGGGAGTCACTCCCAGAGAGTGCCCAAGGGCTGGGGTGCAACTTCCCTGAGATGGGTCATGCTGCAAAATAATAATGGTTAGGGGCCTCGTTCCAAACCACTTGGCATCAGCAAAGACGTGCCATTGCTGCACTGCAAAACAAGTGCCAGAGTCATCAGCCTTGGTCATGCCCCAGAAAAATCTGCATGGTTGGGCTGGGACTCGCCTCTCCTCTTTGGTGGTCATACAGGAGGGGTTGGGCTTTCTCTCCCTGGAGCTATTTGAAAGTCTTAGGCAAACAAGGAGCCTTGCCTTGGAGAGGAAACTCAGCAATTCAGCTGACAAATGTCCAGAGACTATAAACCACAAAAGCATGGAGAAAAGGGGGAGCCTTGTGCTCCACACTTGGTTGTTCATGTGTAGGGATCTTGGGTGCCAGTCACAAAGAGACCAGACGTCTGCAGACAACCCCGTGATATTTACATTTATTTTTAGCTAAAGCAATGTCATTTGTGGCTAATGTGATGGTTTAAGAAAACAGAATCAGAAATGAATGAAGTTATTTACGTCTTTTAGCAAGACCCACACAGCCTGTTCCAGCAGCTCTACAGCCCCAGCCTAAGCCCCTGGGCAGAGGGCATGTGTTTGTAGATGCCGCAATGCTGTGAGCTGTGCTCAGCTCTACTATTAGCAGACACCATTTGAATATGTTATAAAGTGGTATTCCAATAACCTTAAGCTCATATATTCTCTGCTTTCCTCTCATTCAAGTCAAGCTATGTTCCTAAACTAAACTCAGCACAAGGGAGACCTGGGTACCTTTCAAAATCCAAAATGGAGCTTTGCTTGAGTCAAGGGATAAAGTACTTATATTTATTTTCTACCATGTCAATCATGTACTTTTTGCCTTGTCTGTCATTGAAAGAATGGCAGTTTTGGGATCAAGGGAGATGAAGAGAGATGTTTGGTTACTTTTTTGCCTTAACAGAAAATCATCCTTGAATAAAGAGCCTGGAAACATGATTAATCCCAAAGCTGTATGATCTGAAAATTATGAGTATGCAGAGCAGAGTCTATGCACAGAGTTATGATGAAAATTGCTTCCCAGTTTTGTCTGCTAAGAATCACAGAACACCCCAACAAGGTGCTGTCAGGACAGGATTTAACCAGAACTTCCCAGCAAACCCCCTTAATCAACTAAGTTCGTATTTGTGTGGTGCTAGGGCTGAATTTGGTACTGCCTTGGCAGAGGTTTGCAAAAGTGTAATTTGCATGTAAGTTCCCTTGTGTTCTTAGTCAAACATTCACCCATTTTTAATTTCCATTATTCTTTGGAGTACCAGATACTTGATGTACCTGAGGTGCACTTGGGCATGCTTGGATCTGAAAGAAACAGAGGGCTTAAAATATATATGAGCTGTGGGTGGAGGTCTATCCACAGAAAACTACAATTGCTTCTCTGAGAGCAGATTTCTGTCCCTGAGATGGCCGTGACCATTAGGACTGTGTGTATCAGTAGTTGCAATGATTCATAGTAGAAAATTACATATTCCACTATATTTCACAAATGAATATTGCCAATTCATTTTACACAGTTGGAGCTCTCCTAACTTTTTCACATTTTCCCCTTCAGGAACTACTTACTTTTCAAAAAGGAACAGACCACCTTTATAAACAGACAGGTAGACTATGCTACAAGGGGTTTTCTTTTATGTGGGTGTTGCTATAGAGGAAGACTTTAATCTGGGGGTCTTTCCCATGTGGTATCTTGAGAATCATCTACGTTCATCTATAAAAGTGGAGGACATGGAATGGGACCTTGTAAGAAATTGTCAGGATATTTCATAAAATCTTAGTGTCTTGGCAATTCTGATTCCTTTGTTAAACTGCAGCACTGTGAACAGTGTGGCTCAGAGATGTCAGGTGCCACAGGGGTGTTCAGAAGAACAGAATAGTGACACACATTCAACCCCAGAGCTGCTGAGTCTTACAGTAAGACTGAGCCACTTTCTTTTTCTTCCCAGGCTTCTATTTTCATCATTACTTTTTAAAGTCCTGGCTGATGCAGTACATGAAAGATGCTCTTTTTAGCTCAACCTTATGAGGTAAAGAGCACCTGTGGCTCTTTACCACAATAGTACAAGGAAGCTTTTTGAGGCACATGCTTCATTAGCTCAGCTTCTCCAGCCATAAACATTTGGGTACAACCTACATAAGCTGCATAATGATTACTGTAAGAGAAAAATCTTTGCTGCCTTTTTCTGCCCCAGGGTCTGTGCACTGCCATCAACTATGGGAATCTTTCTGCTGGCCCTGACTATAACTCTCTTTCCTAATACCTGCAACCTTGAATATCACAGGAATTACTGCAGTAAAAATACCCTGTGAGGTGAAGTCATTTTTTAAAAAAAAGTTAGAGATGAAGCAATTGAAAGAAAGAGTCCAGCACACTGACCTTGTGGCTTGTTCTCGTCATCTCCTTTTCCTCCAGATGGGGATGTTCTCACCTCTTGTCCAATGACTTTGAGGCAATGGTGCCTGCTTGGGGTCAGATTCTCAGACCTGTGGGTATAAGCAAGACATACCAGGCTGCATATTATCAAAATGCTAAGATGCAAGAAGAAACTGTAGCAGCAAGCACCTTGGGTGGAGAAGGGACCTTGACTGAGTAGAAAAAGGCTGGATACACAACAGCCACAGGGCCACCTCTGCAGGTGGGACTGGCTCTGTTCTTCCAAATGACAGCCAGCTGCCACCTCTCTTTGTAAGGTTCGTTCCTCAGGAAGATATGACTGCCATGGGGCAGCACGTTGCTGTGAGATGATGTTTCAGCCTTTAGCTTTTACCTTTAGCCTTTCTCTGGCAGTTTTCATGGGAATGGATTTCAGCTTCTCTGCAGACCAAAGAAAAGCAGGTGTTTGCCATCCAATGTGTTTTGAGCCAAGGCTTGGACAGATGAGATAGGGCCGGTGACAGAGGAGGTGTACTATGCACATGCCAAGGCTGCAACAACCTTTTCCCAAGTGGATTCAAGCAGGAGTAGGTCCCATTGCATCAGTGCCAAGGCCAGAACCCTTCTCCCTGTGATGGGGCTCCCACTTCATCCCCAAAACTGCTAAGCTCTCCTACAACACTAACTTAATATGGAGGGTCAGAGACCTACTGCATTGGGCATGTGGTGCACTGGCAATAGAAACACGAGGTGCAGCAGATCTTACGCTTAAACCCCTCCATCTCAAAGCTATAGCAGCATGAATGGCTTTGAGTTTGCTGATGCCCAAGGCAGGGTTGCTCTCCCTCTCAAATGCCAATGTGCCATCTGCTCCCCAGAGTCGTACTCCTGTTGCCATGCAGGCTGCCTACAGGTCAGCTGAAAGTGCGAGTGCTGAAATTCCATCTGCCTCTGCCCTCTGAAGAAGATGGGGTAAGGATGTTGGGGATATTTTTGGCCAGGAATTGTCACGCGATCCGACGGGATAAAGGCATACGGTCCACACTCACGGAAGGTGAAGCAGTAGTGGAACACTTTATTAAGGGAACATGAGACTTTTATAGGGTTCGGGGCGGAAGCTGAGAG
>JAWWEE010000158.1:29125964-29136402 GCA_035221455.1 Xenops minutus
TGTTCTTCTCATTTCGCTGACAGCTCAATCCACTCATGAAAATCCTGGTGTTCGCTGGACTCCCCTCCTACAAGGAATAATGATGGTGAGTTTTCTCATGTTTGGCCTGAACATAGGAGTAAACCACATCTTTATGTTAAAAAGTGGCTCACTTTTTACAGTACGCAGCAGTATGCCCAGCCCCATACTCCCTGCTCCATGTTTCTTCCTCTTGTTCCCAGTTTGAGTTTGGCCCTTCCTTTCTCACCCTCGGCCCTAGGAGCCACCTGGCCCGGCTCCAGGAGGGCAGAGGAGCTGCCTGGGGAGCCGGAGCCGGGCTGGAGGTGGAGGTCGGTCAGGGACCCCTCAGGGCGGGATGGCATCGCCCCCCCGCCGCTCCACACGAGGCTGGAAGGTTTCCACCTGTGCTGCAGGGGGGAGCCAGCCTGCCAGAGCCAGCCTTACCCTAGATGGCTGTGGAAACCCTCAAGCTCCTGGCCAGGCGCTGTGGGGCCAGGCACAGCCCAGGGTGGGGGAACCGGGGGTATGGGGCGCGGCATGGCCAACCAGGGACACTCGGCTTTTGTGTCAGCCACTGCTGGAGCCGGGGAGAGACAGAATGGACAATGGGGAGTCCAGGTCACAAGTGTGGGCTAATCCGGTTGGTGTGCATCACAGAGGACCCAGTCAAGGCCACTGACTGCTGACCTGGACAGTAACTGCACTGCACCCCTGTTCAAAGCTGCAAATAATGTCATTTAAAGTCTACACTTTGACTCCTAGGCATCCCTCATGGAACCACATCTGTCCTTCCTGGGACAGGGGCAGAACTGCAGGGAAGGTCTTTGCTTGGTGCCTGCCATAAACAAACAAACAAACAAACAAACACCCAAACCCAAACAAAAATAGTCAGGAAAGAAACAGACACCAACCCACAGAGGTTGATTGGTTGGTCATGACAGACACTGATGACAGACTGATGAGAGACTGATGTTTTGACATGGGGACTCCAGGCTTAATGTGAGGTCTGCTCCAACACTTTATATTATTTATTTCTCCTCAACCACTTCATCTCCCTCTCTACTATTGAATAAATAGCTTAGTTTTTCTCAGGGGGAAAAAAATAAAAGCAGACTATATAAATGGAGAGCAGGATGCCCTGGGAAGAGCTTCCTGGGATGGAGGAAGACCTGCTTATGGGACAAACTCTAAACAGTAAAGATGAATTCTGAGCCCTGGCCCCGACTGTTGAGCTACAGCTGCAAAGGGCACAGGTAGAACATGCACACAGTTGGTACCCCAGCCTGAATGCAGTGGTGGCTCTGCTGCCCCAAAAGCCTCCTTTCCTTGGTCTGGAATTGCCACTGTCTATGTTTCTCACATCCCTCTTTACTTGCTGTGTTTCAAAGATAATTTCATTATAGGCTTGAAGGCAAGGCATGAGCAGGTAGTCATGGTTCAGAGAGTCAAAGCACTACAGAGGAACCCAAGACTTGCACTGCTGGTTTGGAGCCTTCTCTTAGAGAAGAGATTAAAGGAAGCTGGGGAGAGCAGCTTATCTAGTTTGCTAAGTGGCTGCCCTTCTGTATGCTGTTGGTGTTGCCCAGCAGCCTCTTCCTCACTTGTCTTACAGCACTGGACATATTACTCCACAAGTCTCACCTTCTCCAAAATGGAGCTACTACTGCAAGCATAAAGCTGCTCCTTCCCAAACAAGAAGATTTCTGATACAGGAGGTAACTTTGCACTGCACAGTTTCATTTCCAGTAGCTGTGCACAGTGGCTTCCACTGTACAGAGAAGAAATAGCAAGGAGAATGAGCTAGTTAGAAGACAAGAATAATGAACACAAGATGATTTTCTGTACAAAGGAATACATAACCCATAGCTGCTTCTATGCAGCACTTTTTATTTGTGCAGCACAAAAGCTTAACCTGTTCTGCAGAGGCAGGCAGGCTGCCAAAAACCCAGGTGCTCCCTGCACCCTCCAGAGAAGTGGGGAGAAGGAACTACTTCAAGCAAAGCCCACAGCCATACCTCCTTGTGCAATGGACAGATTTAGGCTCCAACAAGTGTACTTTGGGAAGGCAAATTAATGGAGCAGTGACTATAGCCTCAGTGTGTGGGTTCTGCTCCACTTCTGAGAAATGTCTGAATTTGGATTGCAGCCTCACTGAGTCAGCATCATGTTCCCCACTCACTGCTGGACCACTATGTGCTGAAAAAAAGCTGACATGCCTGGAAGGCTGTGGGTATGTTTTACAGCTGTACCAGCTACTTTGCTGAAAGGAGTGAGGTCTTCCTCCACACCATGCTGTGCTAAGCTGTGCTACCTCTGCTGCTCATGGAGATGAGTGGCTTGGCACTGTACAAAAGAAAATGAAAACCTCATCTGTTTCTTTCTGATCTCCCAGGACAGCCTTGGGAGCACTGGATAATAGTATAAGGAGCCTTGATTAGCATCCTGAAGATCACAGCTAACAAGTAAGAATTAATCAACAATCTTTACACTAATTTTAAAAGCCCTCACATCCTGTTGGTGCATTATGATGAGGGTGGGCCTTTCTAGACTCACGTGGATCTGCAGTTTCTTTATGAACTATCTGCCATTGTGGCCTCATACCCAAGCATGGATTGTGAATATAGTTTGCAGTTTGATGTCACTGTGAGCCGTCTTACTATTGAAATAAACAAGTCATGCTAAAAGCATGAGGAGATGCAAAGATCATGAGAAGTGCATTTAAAAGTCAAAACCAAGAGTGAAGCATCTCCTGTCAGCATTTGGAGTACTGATGGTGAGTTTTGCTTGTAGCTGTAACAAAAAAGAAAACTGCCACTCCTTTTATGAAACAGCTGCAAGTAGATTTAAAGCAGTTTTTGTCCATATAAGTGTACACAAATGTATTTTCTCCCACAGCCCCTTTCACCTCAGTCACCTATTTACACATGGGCATCTGACGAGACTGTCTATAGGTCAGGTTCCATATATTTGATTTTACATTTTTATATCCCTGCAGTTGTAAATACTTTTTTCCCCCCCATCATTAGTCTCTTTACAATCATGTCATGTTGCTTCATGGTACTGCCTTACCCTCTGAAGCTGAGTGTATTGCAGGATTATGAAATACAGGTGAAGGGAATCCCAAAAGGTGACACAAGGTTCATCTTCCTAGCATTTTGTGGGGTTGATTGTCCTTAACGTTTAGCCTGTCTTGTAGCTGTCCTGCTTGCTCTTTAAAATCTCCAACAGTGGAGATTCAGCAGCTTGCTTTGGTGGCCTCTTCAAGAGCTTTGCTTTCCTGATTGTTCACACATTCTCCAGTGGTTATGGCAATGGTGTACTATGTTACACTTTGCAGTAAACTTTTACATACTTGAGGTCTGCTACTGTGTCTCACTTAAATTTTTTCTTCCCTAGACTAAACAAAGCTTGCTTCTTTCATTCTCCTCTCAAAGGTCAGGTTTTCTAGACCTCTGATCTTTCCTGTTACTTCTCCTTTGGACTTTCTCCAACTGATGTGTATCTTTCTTAAAAACTGGCACCCAAAACAAGACAGAGCACTCTATCCATGGCCTTACAAAGGCTGAGAGGAACAGAAGGTTTGCTTCTTATGTCCTACAAATTACACTGCTTTGTATGTGCCTTTCTGCACATGGATTTCCTAGGGAAAGGTCTGAGAGAACTGCAGCTGTGGCATTACCATCTGCCTGTATAGCACACATACCTTGCCATGTCACTGCTATTGCATAACATCCCTTGGCTGCTAACAGGACAGTCTGCTCCAGATCTGTTGATGTTTGCTCTTCTATGTTTGCTCTGCATATATAACTAACACAGCTTCAAATCTCATGCCATGGACTGCTCCACCTAGAATTAAAGGCTGCAGTAGATGCCTGGTCTACTTGTATTGCATTTTGCATTGTATCAGGTTTCTACCATTCATCAACCTCTATGGTTTTCCCTATGGGATCATTCCAGGTTTGCACCATTGTATGGAGCAAAAACTGTGAGCAAATGAACTTCATGTGTGATCAGGTCTTACACCAGCTCTCTGCAACCCATCAGGAATGGAGGGGCTGTGTGACCACACTACTGAGCTCTCTGGCAATGGATTTCTGTGGCAGTATCTTTGGCGGGACCAATGTACACTGGAGCAGACCCATATCTGCTTCACATATCTTTCAGATCCCTCCCCAGGAATGCTTCTCTTGTGCAAAACTGTTTTGTGGATGGATGGATGGATGTATGGATGCATGGATGGATGGATGGATGGAGGGATGGATGGAGGGATGGATGGATGAAGCCTGGTGTCTGCAGACAGCTACAGACCACTGCAACAGCATGTGAAAGCTTGAGCAAGCACTCCCAAAGTGCTTTGCTCTAAACATACCTGAGCATAGTTGTGCGTTTGGTGAGGCAGGGATGGCTGACACACTATTGCCACAACTGTAACCTACTGCTGCATGCCCTAACCAGACTAGCTATAACGGTAAGGGACCCAGCACATCTCAGAGCAGTAATGGATGGCTTACCAATGGCTTTTGCTGCTCTGGTCAGTGTTAAACTTGTAGGTTAGTGGCAGAGCCATGCGGGAAGGAAGCCAGTGAAGTGTGCTGTTGCTGAAGTGTGGCAAGGAAGCTGCCTTTCTCAGAAATAAGGAAATGTTTGTTGTCTCTCTCTGTCTGGAAAGTGATTCCAAGCCATGGCCAGAAAAGAGTTCTGTTTGAAAATAGCCTGAGGCTACCACTGTACAAATGATGTACTTGGAAATGGGGGAGGGCTGAGGTTTTTTTCAAGCATTGTGCTAGAAAATAGCAGACTTGCACTTATGTAGAACATCAAAGTGAATGGATTTTAAGTGAAGTTTGTAAGCCAGGGCGAAATAATGACAGGTTTGAGAACTCAGTGACTCTCATAAAAAAATATTTTCTGTAAGGGCAAGGGTGGAGCTGGAAAGAGACTAATCCCTGTGCTTGCTTTTCTGCTACCATCTTGCAGCTGTTTCCTTTTCTAAAAGACTTAAAACATTTGCCTCCAAAGCTTGTCACACTTGCTTCATGGTCAGTTTTGGTGCCTGCAAAGTGAGAGAAGCAACAAATTATGCCTCTTGCACCTTCCAGCCACAAGCGCATCACCTGGCAAACTCTGCTCAATAAGAGTGAGAACAAGAGACTCAAACCTGAGTCTCCCTCTCAGTGGTACCAGGAATAAGCCACCCTGTATTTCAACTGTGTTCTCCAGAAGTAAGTGGGTTCTCCTCCTTTCTTGCTACCTTGGCCACGTGGAAAGCACAGGTTAGCTCTGCCTTTCAGAGCTCTGTTCATGGAGGTGGGCAACTGCTGTAGCACCTGCTGCACTGTGGCTTCCCCTGTGCCTCAGAGCAGCCTCTTCCCCTTTTTCCACCAGAAGAGACAGGACTGAGCATGGCCCGGATCAAACCTTTCATTTGTGCAGGAATACACCAGTTGACAGGGATTTGTGTGCTTACAGTCTCCAATTTGAAGTGTGCTCTCTACTACACTGTAATCCATGCCCTGTCTCTTGTAGGAACATGGAAAATTCTATTGTCCTTAGCTTCTCTGGTCTCTGAGCCTCCTTATTGTTTGGACCAGATGGAGATACTGTGCCAGTTCTATGAAATGGAATGCTCTTTAAAGACTGACACAGAAAAGCCAAAAGGACTGAGTAAAAAACTCACAAAGATCTATCCCTCAGTACAGGGCAACTTGCAGGTAAAACATGAAAATGAGAGGTTTTTACCATGAGTAACTAATGGTCTCTATGCCTGTATCATAAAATAAGGATGGCAATCCCACTGTACAGAGTGCTTCATGGGCATCTAACATGACTCTGCAATGCCATTGGGTAATTTTACTCCTTATGTCCCTCAGACATAAGCAGAGCCAGCTCAGCAGCTGCCCAAGTTGCTTTTTTCACATGGTGCTCCTGTGCACTGCTGAGCAGCAAACACCCTCCCCTCTGGGGTGAAGAGAGGAAGCAAAGGGGAGTATATGGGCAATGTTGGTCAAGTACTCTCTGCAGGTTGAAAGTAGATACAATAGGTACCTGATAACAGGAGTATAGGACTGGAGGTGTAAGTCCTGATTCTATCATTGTTCAAGTGACATTGTGAAAGCAAAGAGAGCAATCTAGGGTACACTCTGTTAGAAAAGTAAAGTCAAGGTTTTTACAGGAGGAAAAAAAAAGCATAATTTTTACAAAATTGCACATTTCAAACAATATAAACAAATATGTATGAAGACAGCTCTGTAAATCACTTTGGCCTTAAAGCTCATGCTCTGGACAAACATGACTGTGCCCCAGTCAGTAGGAGGAGATAATATCCTCTTTGGGTATTCATGCAATCCCACAGTCCAGGGTGAAGGACTGGGGAGCCAATTTTGGAAGTTCAGGTAACTGGGAAGGGAAGTAAAGGGAAAGAGGACGTAGGATGGTGAAGTCATAGTAGAAGAGGAAGGCAACTTTGGGTGAAGAGGCTCTGAAGGGAAGAGAAGAGGTTTTGTACCTGGGAGCTTCATTTGGGCCTCTTTTTTCTTCCTCCAAACACAGCATTCCTGCCTTGGTTATTGCCTTTTTTTGGCCTCACTTCAAGCTATCCCTGGATGACCATGGCAATTATTCCATGGCACTTCTTAAAAGCACAAGTCTTACCCAATCTCTGGGCACAAGCCCCTTCCTCCCTAGTTCCCATGAAGCATGGTATACCCCACTGAGCTCTACCAAATTAATGTTAACATTTCATAGGGCTAAGTTCTTACTAGTAAGGTGTCCTGGACTGGGGAAGTAGAAACTATGAAAAAGAATTTAACTTGTTGAATTCTTTACTGTAAAGCCTGCCATGCAGTTCTGATTTAAGTGCCAAATCACAGAGCAACAAAGTTTTTATGTATCTGCAGAATACATGCACTGAAACTCGACTGTGAGACTTCACAAAAAAAAAGTCAAGGGCCACTTCAATACAGCCTTGTTCATTGTTGTACAGTGACTGAGCTCACCTGCCAGGCCTCATTATAGAAGCTTATGGATGTTCTTGGCAAGAAAGAACACATGTCCCCAGGAAAGCTTGTGACCTGTAGCTAATATGTGAAGCACAAAGAGAAGGAGCAGCAAAGAGTAACCAGAAAAACCCCAATGCTCTGGGGCCCCTTCCTCTTTCTCTCTGTTGCAGGCTGAAGAAGTAGGATGTACATCCAACCGTTCCCATGGTGATTCTGCCCCCTGCCCTCCAAAAGGCCCCCTCTCCCTTCACTGGATTAGAAAGACCTTACTGGAAACTCACTTTGGTCCAACAGGATTGGAATAACACCCAAGGAAATCAGCAGCAATCTTGTACAAAAGAGAACTCCTGGAGTAATGAATGGAAGTAAGGGAAACCAGAGTACTGCTATGGTTACAGACACCTCTCTCATCAGCAGCACCAGCCTCTGTAGCTCCTGTTGCTGCTGTGCTTCCCTCTTCCATTTCAAGCTCATCTCTTCCCCTTCGTGGTGCGGGTACAATTCTTTGCAAGGGCAAAGGTCAAGTGGATCCGGGAACTATCCCAAGTTTAGAAGGTCTTTTTTTACCCTCTCACTATTGCTCGTAAGTTCACAAAACTCTGGCCAAGAACACTCACTTCCTTTTGTTAGGGAGTTTGTGAAAAGCCAAGAGTTAGGGCTTAGGAGTGAAAAATTAAGATATTTCCCAGAAATCCAGGCAAGAATTTTGGGAAGTGAGGATGATGAAGTTAGAAATACTAATGTCAGGGATAATTAGAAAAGAGTCTCTAATACACTAGAAATCTCACAGTAGTTCTTGATTTTATAACATTTTATTGCACTAATGTTGTACATCAAATTGTCTGTGCAAGAAGAAACAGGTACATGTGCAGGGAGAAATAGGTACATGAACAGAATATTGGCAACTAAACCCATTTTTCTATTTATAGTACCACTAGCCTCTGTAAGAGAGATCACTGGATGTATTTTACACAAGAAAGAATAATAACATTATGCCTATGGCGATAGTGGCTTTGTGACTCAACTTCAAGGAACCAAAGAGGCAGCATCCTGAAGATTCAGCCACACAGAAATGCACCATGTCTTAAGGCTTGGATCTCCATGCTGTTGAGAATTCCATGGAAAATGATGAAAATCCCACTCACTAAATGGCGTCTGAGATCTCTCACCATATTCATGAAGGTATGAAAAGTGGCTTTCAATAATGGGCTCTTAAGTATAAGGGTGGGAAAGCAATACAGTAGGACGCCCTTTTTTTCAAGGAATGTGTTTACTTTCCTCCTCCTTTTGTTTCCCGAGATCTTACCAATTCCCATATTCTTTCAGATTCCTCAGACAGAATGTGTCTTGCTAAATAATAAAAAATAGAAGCTATAAAACTTCTAGACAGGTTTGTTGTCTCTATCATGTGATCAGGCTGTAGCTGTTGGTCCTCAATTTCTGGCATTGCATGTTCACCAAAAAGTTGTAAGATATAAAAATGGGCCCTTTCTCTTCAAACCTTGATGATTTACTTATTTTCCCAATGTAAATTCCTCCACCCTGCTTCTCAAGAAATAGCCATCATCATCTGCACCTCTCTGCAGTGCAGAATGGTGGGAGAAGTTTCTTTTGAGTCCACTGCCATCTCTCCAGAGTAACTCTACTATTTTGTGTTCCCTGGCACTTTACCATGAAGCACATCTAGGAGGATTTCCAAAGTGCCTGGTAGTTTTGGATTACTCAGCTCTGGCTCCCCTGAGATGGGATGCCCTGAGCGGCCTGGTTTCCCAAATGGTCTTGAAATGGAGACATCTTCCATTTCTTCTGAAAATCATAAATATTGCTGTATTTACATATTTAAATAATCTTTCTACCTTGAATGATGTATTGCAGGGTGAATACAAGTGTCTAAACAGTGCAAAGCAATTCTGATAATTATATTTGTGGGTTTGGTGTCTGCAGGTGTACACAAGGAGCATCATATGACACATGAAGACAGAATACCATATAGAGCATCTGTCCATTGTAGCCTGCACAGTTATTTATGCCAAGAAGTGAAAGAACATATCCAATTTCATGTCCAGTGTTTGTTAAGAATCAGAAGAAAAATTTCCCTCTTTTGCAAGTGGAGCTCACTGGTATAATTCAGGGCTAAACCCTGCTTCATGTGGAGCATTTCTGCTCCATTCAACCTGATCCTTTGGAGCAGCCTTTCCGTCCATTTCAGCATCCCTTTCTCCCACATTCCTAGTCCCCAATCTCTCTGCGTTCTCTGTCTGGATGAATTGGGATGTGAGCTCACTCTGCCCTGGATGGTGTTCTGGAATGGTGTTTCTTTGGGCTTCCTCTCAGTTTTGAGAGAGATATCATTGTGCTTCTCAGTGAGACCAGGGGAATTTAACAATGTTGCTGTCCCTTTTACCCTATCTACTGGTTCAAATAACAGAAACCCCTGTCAAGTGTTTGTGTGTCAGTGCACTCCTTAAAGCGTTGTGTTTCTCTCTTAGGAAGCTGCTAGATGAGCCAAATGCACTTCAGTTTAGTGTTTTCCTGTCAAACAGGATATCTGTGGGCAGAAAGCAGCAGGCATGTCTGGGAGGCCCTGGCACAGCGCTGAGTGCCCCATGGCTGCACCTACTGGCTCTGGATGCGAAGCCTTGGCTGCCAGCACTGGCAATCCTAACCTTGAGCAATGGCTACCAGTCAGGAATGGGATAAAATAGTCCTTTATTTGCATCCTGAGTGCGAGCACACCTGTGTGACGCCACAAGGAAGCTGTGTTCTGAGTGGGGCAGCAGCAGGACTGTGGAGCTGTGACCAAGCACCCTCACTCCGGGGCTGGCAGGACCAGCCACCAGCTACATGAAACCATCCTCGCTGAGACAGCATCTGACACACCTGAACTTGTGTCAGGGGAGGTTCAGGTTGGCTATTAGGAAAAGGTTCTTCATGCAGAGGGTGGCTGGGCACTGGAACAGGCTGCCCAGGGAAGTGATCACAGCACCAAGCCTGACAGAGCTCAAGGAGAGTTTGGACAAAGCTCTCGGGCACGTGGGGTGACTCTTGGGGATGGTCCTGTGCAGAGCCAGGAGCTGGACTAGGTGATCCTTGTGATCCCTTCCAGCTCGGAGCGTTTGGTGGTTCTGTGATTCTCTGGGGAAACGACCCGGACTCGCCCGCTCAGCCCGTGCGGGCACGTCAGCTACAGGCTCCGGGACCCGCGCCCCGGCCCGCCGCCGCACGAATCCCCTGAGAGCGGCACGGAGCTGCACCGCACCGCACCGCACACCACAGCAGCACCGAACCGCACCGCACCGCACCGCACAGCACACCACAGCAGCACCGCACAGCGCCGCACCGCACCGCACAGCACAGCACAGCACCGCACAGCACCGCACCGCACACCACAGCAGCACCGCACAGCACCGCACCGCACCGCACAGCACACCACAGCAGCA
>JAWWEE010000158.1:29137655-29231255 GCA_035221455.1 Xenops minutus
AGTGTGCTGGCCTTTGCCTCCCAGGTCTTTCCCTATGGACATTCCTATCAGGCTACAAGTTACTTTCTCTCTCAGCACCTTCTTCTGTAGGGGGTCATTTAAAGAGAGTGTTTCCCACAAAGATACATGTTAGACTACACAAGGAACTTGAACACTTTTTCTGTTGCATGAGGCAAGCTTCCTGCATTTTCCATTCCCTGCTCTGTTTGCCTTTGCATGCTTTCATTCTCATAGTGGGCTTGCTAAGGCAAAGCTTTTTGGGCCGTCTTTGTACAGCGAGATGTGCTTAGAGAAAAGGTTCCGGCAGGGTGTGTTTACACCTTTCTCTTCAGCTCTAAATGACAGCACAACCGTAGTACCGAGAATGACCACTAGATGTCGATCTAAGACAAGAAATGAAAAGCAGAGGGACAGGAGGGCACGGAAGAGGGAACAGGGAGGGAGGCAGGGAGGGACGGGGTGCGGCGGGTCCCCCGCAGCAACAGATGTCCGCCCGGCCGCACCTGCGGGCCAGGCTCCGGCTGCCGGCGGGGCGGGGGCGGGGGCGATGGCGGGGCCCCCGCACCTCCCCGCGCCCCGCACACACCCCGCACACACCCCGCACACCCCCCGGGCCCGGCCCCGCCGGCGGGACGGCGACTGCCTTCTGGTTTGAATGGTGTGGTTTAGGGCAGGGCTTGCGCGGAGCTCATGTCCAAAAATGGTAACATTCGGCCCTTTTTTTAAAGCGAAAGGGTGGCGGCGGGGAGGGGAGCTCAGGAGCTCCGGCCTCGCCGCTCGCGAGTTAGATGGGGGTTTTTTCCCCTCCTCCTTTAAACCAAAAGCATCCTGTATTAGATCACTCAGGAATCCTAATCCCCGAAACATTTCCGTTTTAGTCACTCCGTCGGACAACAATAAAGCAGAATTTGGAGCGAGGCAGGGCTGGCATGGCCGGGGCACCGCGGGGTGAGCAGCCTCCCGCCGAGCTGCCCAGGCACTCTCTCGCCCTCCCCGGGCTCTTCTGGGGCCGCGCCTTGCGCTGCCCGAGCTGCCAGCAGCCAGGGGAACCCCAGCCCTCCCATGCCAGGGGGACCACAGTGCTTTTTTTATGCACAGATGATACATTAGTATATATAATGTAGCCCGCGGTGCGGGGCTTTCTGTAGGGAGCTGGGAACACCTGGGAAGGATAACACACCACTGAGAAGATGCTTATTTCTCTTTAACCCTTCTCCTGCCCCCCGCTCCTTTGCTTCCAGATTAAGGGTTTTCGGGTGCTTCTGCTCAGAGCTGTCTGAAATGGTGCCTCTTATAATAAATAAAAGTCTTTCCCCTGGAGTCTGATGAGTTAATTGAAGGTGATAACTATAGAGATGCTGTCATCGGTTTTCCTCGCTCAGGAACTTGAGTGGTGAGAGTAGACAGCACGAAAACTAAAGTATACAAACAAGGGCATTTAATGGAGAGAGAGTTGATGGTGCGTGTACTTACTTTTCAACAAAGGAAAAGCGAGGAATCGTCTGGGGTGTGAGTGCTGGATGGCTTATCGGAAGTCAGAGCTCTATTCCTTTGAGGAGGGAAGTTTCTTCAAAAGATCTGCCTGGCAGCGATCTCTGTTTCCAGCCTGACGCCTGTGTCTGGCCAATACATCTAGAAACAGCCAGTGGGGCCCCGAGCGAGATGGGCAGCCTTGCTCACAGGCTGTGAAAGGAAGTGTTTGTCATGCTGTGGAGTTTTTTGCCTTTTGGGGTGCAGTGTGAGATAAAATATTTTATATGTGGTGGGACATTGATTTAGTTGTCAGAAGCAGGAACGGGACATTTGGATTCAAAAGTCTCAAACACCAGGTTGTGGTACATGCTGTAAAGGCTGTGCTCTTTTAATATTACCTCCTTCCAGGAGACTTTAGGTTCTCTTGGTCCTATCACAAGAGGGTGACAGAGAGCTACTCTGTTAACTTGGGTTACTTGTGCAGAGGGGAGAAGCCAGCCAAGAGGGAGTTTTAAGGAATGAATACATCTGTTCAAAATAATCAAAGCCAACTTCTTTTGACGGTCGACTGCTACCAGTTGAATTCATTGTACTGGGGGTCACTCTCCAGCTTGCTGAATGGGAGGGCTCTATGTGATTAAAGGTGTGTCCCTGGTGGTGGGGTCACTTGGTTGTTTCTCTTCCTGCTGATGGGCAACTGAAGCTGTTCCTTTCTGCTGTGGGTGCAAGCTCCAAGTTTTGTGGTGACCCACCCCTCTGGTGTCTGTAGTTAGCAAGATCAGATCTGGGAGTGATGGCTCTTCCCAGTTGTACCTTGTCAGGTCAATCACTTCTCAAAGGGATTGGTGACTCCACCCCAGCCTGGGCAGGCTGTTGAGACAGTCTTGATCCTCTCATGGGGATCTGAATGTGACCGAAATCCCTGTTGGGGGCTTGGGGCCTGCTTCCTTCGGAGGTGAGGAGGTAACAGTATCTACCAAGCAGAAGCCTGGGATGTGTGGTGCAGTAAAACTCTCAATCCTTCTTACCTGTGAAATGAAACCATTGCAGTAATTAAATATGACTGTGCATTAAAGGACACATTAGTTAATAGCTTACTGAGATGAACAGGAGAGATTCATACCTCCCAAATATTTGTGTGAGCTCTCTTCAGGCTCAGTCTTTTCTTGTTGGTTCAAGTGTTCTAGGTTTTCATTCACCTAGGTCTGATTGAAGTACTACTGAATTATTGTTATAATTATTATTTATGGCACTGAAGTCAGTCAGTGAGGCAGACTTGAAACTTTGTGCTTGGGCCCTCTTGGAGAGCAGGGACGGCACATCTGAAGTCGTGGCATGATCAGTAATACAATCTGCACGTATCTGTGCAGTAAGTATCTGTGTCCTGCTGGCTGTTTCCAACCCAGCCCCTCTTGTCCTGGCTCGGTAAGGCCCTGTGGACTGGGGGATGGCTGTGCCACAGTACTGTCCTCCCAGGCTTTGTGCAGCAGAGACTAATTGAGACTTGGGAAGCAAGCAGTCTAAAGATGTTGCTCAAAGATGAATTATGTCCAGCTTCCTTTCTCCTAGCTGCACAAACTGAGCAGAGCTCAGGGTGGATCTCAGAAGTGGAAAATATCTACTGACTTTTCAGTAACAGCCTTTACAGGAGCATTACAAGGGCAAGTTTGCTGAGTCTCTGGGAGGTGGTTTGCAGGTTCTCTCCCTGCACTGAGACAGATAGCTGTCTGGGATGGTGCTTTGAAATGGGTAAGTAGGCGGACTGCAGAGTGAATTTCATATTTGAAGAGTGAAGCCTGGCCTCTTGAATATGATACATAGAAGAAATGCTGGTCTCACACCTCTTCCTACCTGTCCCTTCCTGGGAAGCTGCTGTTTTGCGATGTAGGGATTGAGCGACAGTTCCTGGGAGAAAAGCAGTTTTCCATGTGAAGCTTTTTTTTCATATCTATCAGAGGAGATTTTGTAAGAGGTTTTAAAGAGCTTGTCACAGCATTACTATTCCTAAGAGGCAAAAATACAATGTAGCAGAACAAATTCAGCTACTTTTCACCTGATAAAAGCCTTTGAACCATCTTTCATGCAGGAGCAGGGGGTCTCTTCTGGGGATTAAAATACTTTCTCCTTTGAACTACATCTCAGTAGTTTGAACTCTTGAACTCATCTCAGTAGTTTCTTCTAATAGCCTTTTCTTTCTTCTGCCTTCTCTTCTTCCCTGTCTGGAGTCAAGCCTCAAAGTAGCACTAGCCAAGGCATAATAAGATTGATCCTTCTGTTTCCCAGTGTTACAGAGCAAAATTTGCTGAAAGCCATTGCAACAGACTCACCTAGCTATCGAGACAGGCAATCTTGCCATGTAAAAAATAAATACATGGGTGTTTAGTGGCCAAGAGATTGTCACTTGCGCCTGCAGGGACATTTCTCCCTCTTAATGACAAATGACCGGCTGCAGTGTTCAAACTTTTCCTGACAGGCTGGTTCAGGGGCTGGGTTTGGCATGAGAGACCAGGTGAGCCACTTGGTGCTCAGAATGGCTGCCTCATCTTTGCAGGTGAGGTGAAGAGTAATGATGAGAAGGACAACTTCCATCCACTGTCCCCTGAGTGTCGCAGGGAGGTCAGGAATGACACTGGGGTGGAGCTGGCATTGTTGGGTGGTGCTGGTACGGGTCAGCCTTCAGGCCCTGCATACAGCATTGGCCACTCTTATTTTATAAGCTGGTTGCTCAAGGTACACCTTATTCAGGTTTATTTTAAAATCTGGCCTGAAGCAATTGGTCCCAACTGTAGAGCTGACAGGGAAACTTTAAATGCCAAATTTTTTTTTGCCCTGACAGCTGTTGTCTTGACAATATGAGTAGGAAGCAGTGTTAATTTGCAGCATGTAGAAGAAAGCCATATGTAACTTTAATGCTGTAAGGAATGATAGCAATGTTTTTCTTTATTAAAGAAAAAGAAAGGAAATAAATGTGCCTTCTCTTTATCCAATGCTGCTCTGCCTCATCAGGTTGCCATCTCTCTGGCAATGTGGCAATAAATGATATCTCTGTCCGAGAGAACTGCACTGTTCAGATTTGTGGTGCTACTGGCATTGATAGCACAGATTTTGGGAGCACCTTTTTTGCCCTAAAGAAGTGGTTATTAAGTACAGTTACTCATGAACTTACAGAAATTCCCTGTTAGAAACTGCAGTCTCCCAGAACCCCTCTCATCACTGCCATTCACTGCTTGTGCAGATACACATAATACAAGGGTGATCCCGATCTCGTCACTTAAAAATCCATGGGTCTGACTGCTTTGTTATGACTTGAATTTTGCTGTGTTGTTTGAGTTGGGGTTGTTAGTGATAGAAAGTACCCATTAAACAGAGCCCTCCTGGAAACACCACACCTTCAAAGCTGCTGGTAGCATGCTCAGATCAGGTGGTATGAGTGTGACTATTATCTCTGACAAAATGTAGAAGTCACAATCACAGCTTCCTTTTTTCCTCCTTTTGAGAATCCTGTATAAGGGAGGAAATTAAGGAGAAAGTAGGCCTGAGTTAAAGAGGAGACTGCATGTTCTTTGAGGGGGACTATAACAGATCCCAAGGATCAACTTGTGAGAACATGATACTCACCAAAGTGTATCAAACTTTTCCTTCTAATCCTCTGGGGAAGGGTGAGACACCTCAAAGGCATCCAGCTACCAGCCCAGTGATGTAAAGTGTGTCTGTCTGGGAAATTTCTTGCTGACTGCTTCAGGCAATCAGTTTAAATTCTTGTGCATGTGATTTAGTAATGACATTTTTTCTGTGCATAAGTGGAAAGGCTAAAGACATTGTTTTCTGTCTTGACCCCTTTCAGGGCTCATAGCACGGGGCATCTGGTGTGCCACTTAGGGCATCTTTTAAGTAGAAACTGTTTGGAAACCATTTTTGTTGTCGTTCTGGTAAGAACTTGTCCCCTCAGAAGGAAGCAGGTGCTTTTGTATGAGGTGGTGTTGTCTGTCTGTATAATTCAAGTGTAATTGGATGGTAACTGAAAATGTCAGCTGGTAAAAGTGTTTGTGAACCCTGGAATCATGTTTGTGGAAGCTGTGTGTGTTACGGTGGAGTAACACAGTGAACAGTAACTGCTCATCCCAGCTGCTCCTACTGTATGCGCTTTGCTCCTCTCATGTGTGCTATGTGAGTGTCTTTAACTGGAGAAGGAACAGGGTTCACTTGGCCTCCCCAGCTGGGTTGTGAGCCTGTGTGTTTCTCTGTGCTGCCTCACTGGAATCCACCAAAAACCTTTACCTGGAGTTCTTAAGGTTGGCACAAGCAGCAGTGACTGAAATGGTGAAAACTTGCATGGCTGTCCTGTGGAAGGACTGAGAATATTTTCCAGCTGCCTGTGGATTATCACTGTTGTGCCTGACACTTCAGCTGTTCTCCGGGGTGCACTTACACTAGCAGAGAATGGCTGTTCCCTTTCTGAGAATGAGGTGCAGAAAGCAGTCACTGTAGAAAAGAGGTTGGAGAACTGTCTGGGGAAATGTTGGGAAGCTGCAAAAATAAAACATTCAGTGGACTGGTCTCACTTTACTGTGTTGTGTCTGCCCCAGGGGCTTGCTGGCTGTACTGCTCTGATTTTTAGAGGTATTCTGTGCAATCTAAGAAATGGTGCTTGAGGAAGATAGGAGACAGAGTGCAACAGGGTTTGTTCTTTTGTATGAGAATATACAACTGATTTCTTACCATGTGTGACTATTGGAAACATGATGGTTACCATAAGGAATGTGCTTAGCATGACTTCTACAAATCTTCTATAGTGCTGTAAAACCCTGTCATCCCCACAAAGCCATATGTGAACTGTGGTTGACAACTGCTAGAGTGGGAAAAACAACCTCAGCAAGAAAGGCACTTGCCTTTTCTTCACAGAGGTGTAGGATTAACTCTGGGATTTTTGGGGCTGGAGCATGTTACTCAGAGCTTGGGATGACTTGGTGTAGAGTGGTGAAACAGACTTAGCAGCAGCAGTACTGTCTGGTGCTAGTCATGGCAGAGAAGTCTGTAGTGTAACCAACTACTTTATTTTGACTCTGGCGCGTGAGACTGACATACAGGTTCCAAATAGTTACCAAGGTCCCTCAGATGAAACTGGGGACTTCTTGGGCTAATCAAAACCATGCCTAAGTGAGCAGAAGTGCTTAGCATTCTGTTAACATGATTAACAGAAAAAAAAAAGAGCTTACTTCCTGTTCTCCTCCTGCCATTGCCTTCCCTGCTCTTGTTCCCTGCCTTCCCTGCTCTTGTTCTCCCTCTGCATGAGGGCAGGACTTGGTCATAGGATGTTTGTGGTGTGGCCTGGTGCCAGTTTAACCTTCTGGCTCCCTATTAGGCAGCAAAGCAGAAGTGTTTTTTTCCCCATACTAGTTTCCTGTCGTTGTGTCTTTCCTGCTCAGCTGGCAATGAGTGTATCCTATTGGTAAGGGTTGGGTCAGGCCTTTGCAAACAAACCATTGTACCAGCACTGCAGCTTACTGTCCTCATGCTTTTACCTGCAGTTGTCCTCTCTTCTGCTTCCAAATCCATGGCTGCTTTGAAGCGCTACAACATAAATGAGGCTCTACAGAGACATTCTCAAACCTCAGTGCTCTGAAACGGCTCCCATTGGCAGGGCTAGGGTATACATCCATAAGCAGAGGGGATTTTGCTCTCATCTGGATGAGTCCTTGGTTTGTCACTCTTTTATGTAGACTGGAAAATGTGTTCAATCCTGTGGTGTGAGAAATGACAGCAAAACTGGCCTTTCTATTGTATTAGAGCCAAGATAGGAAGTGCTGGCAAGTGAAAAAAACATGTCTTGGTTATGCTTGCTACAAGGGACACTACTGTTGTGTGTCTCCATATCACCTGTCTGCCACTCAGATTGGAGTGGTTTCAGGTCAGTCTCTGAATACCAGCAATCCAGGGCTATTGGGCAATCTTACAGAAACATACCAGTGTGGATAGTTGATAAGAACGTAAGGCTGCAGGGCAGACTTCTTAAGCAGCAACTTTTTCCACATCCTCTTAGATGGCTTATGTGGTCAATAGGAAAGCAAGGATGATTTGATAGATCAGCTGATTGCTACTTTGGCAGTCTGCTTGACTTTGCAGTGACTGTGCATTGCTGCAGTGTAGGGCCTGCCCTTCAGAATAGCACAGATGGGCTCTGCTCACAGGCACTCCTCATGGCCCTCATTTTTTGGGGGGGACACTTGTGAAATCTTGTATTTTTGACACACAGCACAGTGTGGATGGGCAGCTGGTTTGCTCTGCTTGTTCCATGGCCATGGTGTTGGATGGCTGGAGAAATTTCACACAGAATACTCATGTTTCCTTTTACAACACTGAGGACAACTCTTGTGTTCTACAGAGGTGCTGAACCAAGGCCAGCTGGCAGTGGAGGAAGGACTTCTGCTTTCTATGGCCTTTGGATCAGGCAGCCAGGGCACTTGCTGCTCTTCACTGCAGCATATGATGCTACACGCTTGAACTTCACTGCTGCTGTAAATGGAATTTGTGCTGTTACATATTCACTGTAGGAGCTAGCCTGTAAAGGCCTCTGAGAGATGAGAGAGTGAGAGAACCATGTATGGTCTCAGTATCCCAGCTGAGTGCTCTTTTCTTCATCATGGAAAGTGATGTGTACACCCTGGAGCCCTGTTTCCTGGCCGGGTTCCTTGGCTCTACAGCAGCTGAGTTTCTCTTGATACCCAATGTACTTACCTGTAATCCCCTTCACTTTATTTAAGTCTACCCTTCAGTATGTGATGAGTTAGTTCTGCTGCTTAAATGTATTAAACCAGAGAAAACTTTAAATTTTGACTCCCTGGGTGGAAAAAAAAGCAAGCTAATTTCTTAACTGCTAAACAGTGTCAAAAAAAAAAAAAAAGGAGGCTGTTTAAAGCTATTTACACCACATCTATGCCAACGGAAAACACTTAATTTCCCAAGGAAAACTTTGCAGCCAAAATCAGTTCCAGCTTTTTAAGCATATTTTTGCTTCCGGGTGAGTTTCCTACATGTTTTATCTGGTTTGGGAGATGTGGAGATCTCCCACCAGTGAGGGAGGGGAAAGTAGTAGCTCGGATGCAAGGGCGTGGTGGCAAGTGGTGGCAAGAGGAGTGTAGGGGTATGTTTGTTCAAGCTTCTGCCTTCCCTCTAGCTTGCTGTACAAGAGGAGCATCTCCAGAGGAAGCATTGTTCTTGGCCACACCTGGTTCTGCGCATAAAATGCGAGACCTTGTGCTTCGTCAGTGCTTGCTCATCGAGCACCTTTTGGGAGTGGCGTTTCCAGGCAGCTGCGCTGTGCAGAGAAGGCTGGGTGGTGGCAGCGGGGAGCACATTCACAAACACGACCCACTGTTTCAAAGTGGCCAGCATGTGGAAACTTGCTGTTTCCTAAGGGTTTTGTTGGGCCGTTAGGGAACTCTGGCCAGGGACGAGACTGTTTCCAGCTGTGGTGAGCCAAGTGTGAACTCACTCTGGGCAAGATGCCCGGATCCACTGGTTTTCTCCTGCCAGAAATCCTCACCCTCCAGCCAGCGATACCAAGCTCAGTTTCTGCCAGTCCTCAGCTGAAGACCTCTGAAGGAAAAAGAGAACAAGGAGACCAAACAGAGCAAGATACTGCTGAGGAGGGGGCAAGGGAAGTCACTGAAGAGCTTGTGCAGGGGATTCCAGTACTGTGTCACCACCAAGAGCTGGCTGTTGTGGGTGAGGGGTGTAGGGACCTGCTTTTTCTAGGGAAAGTAGAGAGGTAAAAGAGAGTAGTTGTGGTGCAAGGGATTGAGTTTCCTTGGTTGGGCAGGGCTACCTGACCTGCAGGGACATGACATTGCTGGCAGTGCCATCAGGGTAATCATCTGTAAATGAGTACTGTTCCTTTCATTGTGGTTTCAACACACTGGGGATTTCTTCTGTAAAGCAGCATATTGTTTTCCTCTTTTGTGGAAGATGCCCTTCGGAGTTGGGAGACTGTGTATTTGGGAGTCTCGTCTTCCTCAGACAAGGCATGGCCAGAAAAAACTTATCTTCCAGAGCTGGCAGTCCTAGTTGCAGTTTCTGCATTGGGATAGGATTTCTTGCAGGGATCCTTTGGTCCAGTTTGATTTTCTGCAGACTGCTCTGTAGTCAGATGCTGTGAAAGACCAAGGGGATGAGTATCAGGTGTGAAGGGAGCCTCCCTGCATGTTTATTGTATGGATTTGTGGTCCTTCCAATGCTGGCAACAATTGCTAATGAAAGGAAATTTCTTCTCTCTTTGGTGAGTGTTCTTGACTCTTCATAGTGTGGGTGTTTGCATGAGGCTGTTTGGTTGGAGCTAGCAGGTCTCTGTTAAAGAGTTACTAAAATACCTGTAGTCACAACTCTTTGCATGCTGAAACAAAGCATCTCAGGCATGATACTGTGTCAGTAGTTCAGCATGTATGCACCTGTGTGTGCATTATGTCTTTTCGGTCCGGTCATGGAGAGGTGTTGGAGCTGATGGAACCAGTGTATTAACAGAAGACCTTCTGTTCCTGCAGACCCACCGCCTCCAACACTGATAATTTTCATGTGCCAGCATATCATTTAGTGACATATTACACTGCTCCTTGCTATTGCAGCCTGTTGCAAATACTCTGACCCAGCCAGCTGCTAACAGCCTCCGAAGGGGTGCACTGTTGAAATTTGTTTCCATCCTAAACCCAAAGGAGTGTTTCCCTCCCCCTCCTATAATGGGTTGTTTCTTTAAAGCTGTTAACTGGCCATAATCCAATCATCACTACTGTAATTAGTGAACTGCTTACAGTAACTAAAGCATTTGAAGCATAATATCCTCTGTTTTCAGAACTTGGAACAACTTTTGCCTGCAGTCCTGTGAGAGATAATTACTGCTGATGGCCATGGGGTGGGTGCAGGGGACACAGCTGCCACAGTGCCTCTTGTGCCAAGCTCCAGCTGGCACCATGTGGCCTTCCCACAGCAGAGAGAAGCCTAGGAACCCCATAGATGTGAGCTGGTGTGCCTAGCTTATGGTGGTGATCTGCTGTCAGAGCCTTCTCTTTGCAAGCACTGACAGAAGACAGTAGTGTTGGGTGGATCTTGCAGGGCAGCTGGTGACACCAAAGGTGTGTTGTAGTAGGACTTAACTTTTGGTTTATAAACGGTAGAAAATTGCTATGTTGCAGCAGGGTTGATTTCTCCTTGCTATCAGGCTACCCTCTTGTCCCTGTGTGCAGTGTGTATGCTCTCCCTTCACCTACCAAATGATTAACTTAGCAGGCAAGGCCAAGGGACTTTAGCTTCTGGCTCTGCAGATTAGTTCTGCAGGACTGGGGTTTTCAAGCAGACACATCCCTTGCTGCATTCTTGAGCCACTTCTCCTTTTGGGAGCAATGAGGCAGCTTTGATGAAGGCTTCACCTGTCTCCCCTGTATACCCTGACAGGAGGGCAGTACCGGCATGCTTCTTTCTGTTCTGCTGCCTCGTGTTTACCTCCCGAGATGAAGCTTGTTGTAACTTAAGCTCTTCCTTCTTGGGGAGGAGGAGGGGCATGGTGAGGATCAAGTGTGGGCAGCTTTTAAAATGGAGAGCCCTGCTGGATGAGGAGGAGTGAGGGTGGGTGAGTACATGCAAGTACAGCAAGCAAAGGCCCTGCAATGGTAAAATACCTATTTGCCCAGCTGCCAGCCATCATCAGGCATACTGCACTCAGCAGCTGAGTAGGGTATTTGTTTGCAATATTTGGCCCGTGACAGAGTCAGAAAAATGAAGTGTTTTTGGCCTAAGGAGCAGGGTTTTTTGTTTTTTATCTTTTTTAAATCACAAAACAGCAGCAACAACAAAAACCCCAAAACAAAAAAGCATGACTACTAGCACCACTGTCAAAACTCACCCACCTAAACCCGACTTCCATTGCAGGGTTTTCATTTTGCTCTTGAGTAAGTATTTTTCAGTGTCTCCAGGCTTTGTTGTTGTGTGGTGCTGGGCAATAGTGGCACAGTCTGCAGTATGACCACAGCAGATGAAATGAACAGAGAAACCTCTGATTAGAATGAATTTGCTCAGTGTGCTCTGGACTTAGCCTAGGAGGGAAGAGATATTCACACCCCTTTGGATTTTATGCATGCTGTCCACTTCTGCTACTGCTGTGTAATGTACTTACCTTATTTCCCCAGTAATCTACTGATGTCCCTGAGCTGTGTGAAAGGTTCAAAATATAAATAAAATATAACTTTTTGTTGCCATGTAAATCAGGTGATCATTAAGGTGGGAAAGAAGTCCTAGAGTGGCCAGAGCTCTATGTGATGGGCTCTGTGATGTGCCACGGTCTCTGTCTGCTGGCCTGAGCAGAGTCTGCCTGTTGGCCTTGCACTCTGCCTGTGCAACTACCTATAGCTTTCTGCAGTCTCTTGCTGGGCTTGGAGCCTGCAGGGTAATTGGGGAAAGGGACTGTGTTTCTGCTCTGTTTGTACACCTCCCTGCACCGCAGAACTCCAGTCTGTGAGTGTGCTTCCCAGATGCTCCAAGACCATGACCATTGAAAAGATGGTAATTTATTCTTTTTTACTTTTGAGTGTGTAAGACCACTTGTGCCATTTTCAGCACATCCTGTTTATAGTACTTCCATGCAATGAACTTGACTCAAAGAAATGATTTTCAGTTCCATGTTCTTTTACAGCAGCACCATGCATTTGACTGGCTGCTGGTTTTAAGTGCTGGCACAGCCCCTATCAGCACACCCTGACTGAGTGCTTACCAGTCTCTCTTTAGGACAAAGTCTAGTGATGGATCACTTCAAAGTGGTGTTTCTGTATTCCTCTCATCTTTAGCTTCAGAATATTGTGGTCAGTTTTGGGCACTGCAATATAGGAAAGACATTAAGCTGTTAGAGAGTGCCAAAGGAGGGCAACAAGGTGGTGAAGGACCTTGAGGGGAAGCCGGATGAGGGGCGGCTGAGGGCACTCGGTCTGTTCATACTGGAGGAGAGGACACCTCATCACAGACTGCAGCTTCCTCATGAGAGGAAGAAAACCAGCAGGCACTGATCTCTTTTCTGTGGTGACCAGTGACAACTCAAGGCAATGGCCTGAAGTTGTTTCAGGGAGGTTTAGGTTGGATATTAGAAAGAGGGTCTTCACTCAGGGGGTGTTTGAGCACTGGAACAGGCTCCTCAGGGAAATAGTTGCAGCACGAAGCCTGACAGAGTTGAAGAAATGTTTGGATACTCTGACACATGGTGTGAGTCTAGGGGATGGTCCTGCGCAGGGCTCAGAGTTGGACTCGATGATCTTTGTGGGTCCCTTCCAACTTGGCATATTCTGTGATTTTGTGATTAGTGGGCAAAATATTTTATATCTATATATTGGGGATAATGCACTCCAGAGCTCTTAATGTAGTTTATGTAGTGCTTATCTGCTTTTGGCTTGTAAATTCTGCTACTTCTGCAGCCTTACAAAATAGATGAATAAATGTTTTGTGTAATTGCTGTCTGTAAAGTGTATTCTAGAGAGTTTGCCAGAGGGTAACATAAGTTACAGTCAAATTTGAGTCCCTGATGATTCTAAATACTCAACTTTTATGTTTTGCACCTGATTTATTTAACTTTTGCACATGCAAGTACTGAGTGTTCTCTCTTCACTCATTTGCTTGGGATAAGACTCACTCCAGATGCAGTTTCAGTCCTTACTTAGTCTAGTCTGACTGTGCTTATATGCCACTTGTTCTCAGCTGGATGCTCTCATGATCAGTACCAGCACATGCTGTGGAAAAGTGGGTTTTCAGACAAATAAGAGCTGAGCCTAAAGTTAAGAGAAGGAGGTGGCAGGGTGGGGGAAGTGAAGGGTAAATGCAGAGTGGGACTGCCCACTTTAATGGCAGCTTGTCAATAAAGGGGTCAATGTCAGCCATGAAACGAATCCTTTTGAAGCTGCAGCAAATGCAGAGGGAACTTGGCTCCTGGCAGCCAGGTTTGTGCTTTATTTCAGGCTTCTGAATACCTTTTGCTAGGTTGGAAAGCAAAGCAATGCTTTCTCATTTTATTTAAGCCCTATCCACATTCCTTGAATTTTTACAGCTTGAACCAAGTGATAGTTCCAGTTTGCATGTGAAAAGGAAAGTGTCAAAAACTCTCCATAGGTAGGAATGCAGCTTATAAGCAACTCTAGCCATGCAAGATGTCTGAGATTGAGGAAGGATTTTGGGGTGGGGAATGGAAATCTGCCTGCCACAAGTAAGTCATGTTGAAAGCTGTGAGACCATGCTTATGACTTTATAGATTAAGGGAGCTGAAACTAGCAATAGCTGCTTGAGAAAGAGGTGTTCCTTCCCCGCCTTGCAAGGCACAGCCTCTGCATTGCTTTAATATTTACTACTTGTGGACATGAACAGTGAGCCAGATGAAAGAATTTAATCAGTGTTAAAATTAATTTACCAAAACAATAAGAGGGAGAAGAGTTAAACCTAGTAGCTCTCCACAGTGAGGGAGCAGCAAGAAACTGGGAAAGAGCTGGAGAGAATCTAAGAAAAAAACGATCTTGACTGTTTTTGCTGTGGAAATAAATCCCAGCACATCTGTGTTCTGAATATCACATTGCCTGGTTCCCCAAGCACTGGCTCTGGACTGGGATTTGGCATCTGTCTCCTTTTCAAGTCCAGCGCAGTCTCCTGCCTTCTTGGAAGTGAGTGCTTAATGGCTGGTCAAAGAACTGCTGCACAGCAGCTGCTGATCTGGGAAAGAAGCTGCTTCTGTTGCCTGTGCAGGAACACTAGCTGCCTCTTCTTTGGCCCTGCAGAGTTTGCCAGAGCTCAGAGCAGTTCTCACGGACCCAGTTGCTGAAGCTTTGAGGAAACAAAGCTGCACATCAAGTGCAGTCTTTAACCCTCTAAGTCTGAAAGCTCAAAACCTGAAGACTTTGCCATGCTGCTTTGCAGAATACCAAACTTCTTCCATGAACAGGCACCAGTGATCTGGTCCCCGTCTTTAAAGAGAGGCAAGACAGTTGTAGGGAGTTTGGGTGGCAAAGGGTTGTGACGTGGGTTGGCCCCTCATTCCTGGGAGCTGGTGCTTGCCTTTTGGGAGAATACAGATGGGATTGTTTGCTGCTATAGGGAATTAAATGGGAATTCGCTGTCAGCAGGATGATGCTTTCCTGTAGTTGCTTCACTGATGGATACCTGACTCTTTATTCCCTATCCAAGGCTTAGTGCTCTGATCTGGTCTGCTTTTGCTGCCATATGGACATCCGTTGTTCTGCTAACTGTTGCTTCAAATGTCATTCAAAGTTGACAACATGAATATGTCAGGACTCTCTGCTGAGTATTGCTGGGTAGACCTCAGCCTACAGCAGTCCTAAATACAGAGAAACCACACAGAGAGCTGGAGACAGGCTCTAAATTATCAGGGCTGGGTTCTTAAGCATCAGGAAGTCAGAAAAAAAAAATGCTACAGTAGCCTGCTAAGCAAATGCAAGAGGCTTAGCTTTTTGGCAGCTGAGAAGGGAAGAAATAAATTCTAATTCACTTAACAATACCTTACCTGTGTGCAGAAATGAGTTGGCTGGCTCATGGCATGGGAGACAGTTTAAGTGGAAATGACTAACTTCCTCTGGCAGTTACCACTACACTGCATAGGATGTAGGAGGTAGAATGTGAGGAGGTCCTGGGCCGCTAATAAGTGTAGCTAGGCTTGCTAAGTGTCAAGTTGAATTTAATGCTGTGAAAAGTCTACTTTGAGTTGGATTGCCTGATTTCTGCAGGAAGAAAATGTTTCCCTTACAAGCACAATGCTCTGTGGTCATCTGACTGCATAAGAGGAAGCAAGAGTCTTGCAAAGGTTAGGTCCTACATGCCTTGATAATAGGTTATGTGATCCTGTGGAAGGGAAGAGAATTCCATGGGAGAGAGGGCCTGAAATTCATTACTATTGTCTCCTGGCCTGCAGGTTCAGGTCACATTCTCTTTCCAGCCTGTGGTGGGTGCTGGTGTAGGATTGCATGGTCATAACTGCATGACACATGTGGCAGCAGTTGGAGTGGGAGAATAGTGTGCAGTGCTCTGCACTGGATGCTTGTGTAGCAGCCACGGTGTCCCTGGGTGATGGCCAATACCTACTGTAGAGTGTAACAATTGCGTGACTGCTTCCTGAGGAAAGGGTTGGGACAACTGTACCCTTGCTCTTCAAGCCCACCCACTGTTTATTCAGCGTGTTGGGAGTGGGATTATTTCTTCCTGGCCCCAAGACAAGATCAACTCGAGCCTTGCACTGCAGGATCTTAATTATCCATACCCTTTTCCCTGTGAAACTGCACGTAATATTGCCCAGCCATACGCTTGGATCAGAGTAGGGTAAATCACCAAACAGCAGACTTCTAGGAAGCCTGATTGTGGTCAAAATTGCATACATCCTTCTGCAACCTTCCATTGTGTGGATGTGACTCTTCAGAGGAGACAGCAGCAAGCACAAAGCTGAGAACAAAAAGCCAGTTGGTTTGTGGAGATGGTGTTTTGCTGTTCCCAGTTGAATTTTGTGCTGACGTGCAGCTGCCTGCAGGAAGAGGGTTAAGCCCACAGTATCACATGGCATTATTCTGTTTACTACATAGTTCTCATAATTGGGGCTGGCATCCAAATCCAGATGATTAGCACTTAACCAGAGACCCTGAAACAATGTGTTTCATGTTGGTATTCCTCTGAAGCTATGCAGTCTGCCATCATTTTTCTTGCAAAGACTGTGGTTCTCCCTGCAGCCTTCAAAGGGAGCTATGGACAGAGCAGAAAATGAAGAGTTTTAGGACAAAGACTGGATTGGACTGAACTGCATTTGTCTGTGGTGTAGGCTTGAAGCCAGGGGAATTTTGCCAGGAATTCAGTTTTACCATAACTTGGTCTCTAGCAAAGGAGATCTTTGCCTCACCCAGGTCTGAGGTGAATGCACTGGCTCAACAGTGACCAGTCAGGGAAATGTGACCATGCCCCTTGGCTTAAGGGTTGGGATAGGTGTTGTTCAGCGATTTGGCCAGTGCTGAATAAAAGCAGTGGTTGTGGTAGAGAATTGTGTGAAATTCGTATCAGTTTTTGAGGTGCGGTTTTCGGTAAGAGGGAAGGTATAATTTTTCAGCATGGTCTGTACCTTATTCTTGCTATCAGCATGGGCATTAGTGTAGCAAAGTTTCATGGGGCCCAAGGCAGGTTGTGATTTACCTTCCTACTACTCCTGCACAATGCAGTTCCCTCTGCTTCTTTCTGTCTCCTAACAAATTCATTTCTGCCCATGCATATGCACAACATGGGGGTTTTACCTTCAGTGTAGTAGTAGTTCATTTATGAAGACCTGCTTTGTCCTCTTTAGAGCTTCAACACTTGGCAGCAAGCTGCATTGCTGCTGTTTCTGAACACAGATTGCAGAAATCTGTTTTCCTCATGCTTCCAAAAGTATTTTTTCATCATTGTCTTTCTGTGTTATCTGAAAAGTCACATCAACATCGTCCATGGATAAAGTTTATATGAATTAAACATGGAAGAGGAAGGACAGAGGTGTACTTTTCCACTCTTCTCCTTGATTGAACCAATGCTAGTGGAAAAGAACTTCCTTTAACCATCCTGTTTGTTATTGGGGTCTACCTGCTTAAGAAACTTGGGCTGAAGGGAATTAGGAGAGGTTTTCTGATCTAATCACAAGCTTGAAATAAACCTTCCATATGTCTGCTAGTAATGTCAGAAGGGCCCTTCTTTTTTTTCCTCAACCACAGTGACTTTGTTTTACTCTTTTGTACTTCAGGAGGAAAGGAGATGAGTTTCTGCCTCCTATTCTGTTGAGTGCTGGCTGTGGCTGCTAACCCATAGTATAGTGTCTTAGCCACAAGTGTTAAAAATATAGTAGTTTGAGTCTGTCTTGAATTAACTCTTTTATATTGGTCTTACATTGAACTGCATTATTGTAGGAGAAACAGAAAGCTATTTGAACTTCTAGAAATAGTCTAAAATTCCTCTGATTAGAAGAGTCATGGTGGATGTCTCAGTGTGCTGCCAAGATACCTTTTTCAGGAGATGTTGACAGACCTTGTATGGATATTTCTGGAATGAGGTCTTTAGGTTTTCTGAAACAAGTGACAATAAATGTTCCTTGACTGTTTGTACAAAGGTAATTTGATTTTCACGTGGTACCTTACGCTGCTGTCTGTCATGTGTATGTACCTTATCTCTCTCAGATAATTTTTGAGAAAACAGATAACAAACATTATGGCAATGATGAGTTCAGGATTGCACATGAACTGCATGTCCTGCCATTTGAGTTATCGATTTCTTGTCAGTGGCTTGTTTGAGTTTCTTTTCATAATATGATGCAGGATCTGCTAGTTTTATTATTCCTACTGTATCCATGCATGCATATATTGCAGTAGAAATTATTTAAGCATTCCCTAGCTAAGGAATAAAATATCCTTGTGTCAAAGATCTTAAAAAGAGGTCATAAAATGAACCAGCCTCAACAGCCTTGCATTTTTTACTGTATAACCATTATGAATAGTCACCATGTGTCAGTTTTGATATTAAGCTGAACTGCAAGTGTTTTGCTTAGCAACTGTTGCAAAGGAAAATTGTCAGGCAACAGCAATATTAGGCATGGAGATTATGGAAGGCACCCTTTGTAGGAGATGAGCTGTGCTCTGACGTGTTATCTGTGACTAAGTGATTTGGCATTTTCTTGCACAAACATGTAAGAATACGAGCATTTGTGAATAAGCATCAAAGCAAGTTTGATCTAATCCCCTAGCTTTGTCAGTGCTCTTGCCGGCCTGGCTTTTTGTGTATAGTAGATATCTCTAGGTAGCTTACCAACCCAAGGCAGCAGGGTGACAGAGCTTGATGTGGTAGTAGCTTCTACCATCAGACCTTGGGCAGCAGTGAAGAATTTGAGTGGCCATCCAGCCATGGTAACTGAAGAAAGCTGGTTGGCTTAGTCATTTTCCTTCAGGAAACCATTCCCTTTCTCCTAAAATAAATGATGTACCTGAGAGGATTGTGACCAATACCACATTTGAGATTTCCCTCCTGTGGAATTACACCATGGTTGATGGTGATGTAAGCATGAGCGTGAATGAGGTACTGGTTTGTCCACTCTTAAGTACAGAGCAAGGCAGGGCAAAATGATGAGTGATACCGCATGCTGTCTGCAGAAGTGCTTGTTCAGTAGTATTGGCTGCGGAGTCATCCAAATGGAGGGCAAGTCTACAGCAAAGTAGGCTATAATTTTGTCATGTTTAGGTATGCACATATTATAGAGAACACTGCATTTAAAGTCTCCATGAAGAAGGGGGCTAATCCAGCCGTCTTTAGGCATAAAGTATGAAATAAGGAATTGGTACTAAGCCAAATGACTACTTTAAGCATTTATATTAAGCAATGTCTGTATTCGCATGTCTCCTGCCCTTGCTGCTATAATCTTAACAAGGTACTGTCTTAGGAGAGGCATATGAGTAGCAGTTGGGTATCAGAATACAAATACTGTCAGGGTAAGAACACTTTCATTAGGTGTTACTTATTCATAAGAGAAATGATTAAAGGCAGAAGAAACCTACCTTGAACTGGCACATGTGATGTGCCTTAGTGTGCAGGAGCCTTTCTATTGGATTATCTGTGAGAGAGTGCTTGACACTTGTCTCACAGGCTGCTTTTTACTTGATTATTAAATTCTATGCAAAAAATAGATAAAAAGGTTATGTAAGGAAGAGTCAAAGTACAGCTTAATAGCAGTCTGCCCAGACTGCTTACCCAGTCTTGATGTGCAAGTTTTGTTTTTCCCAGTATCCCAGTGTTGCAGTGAGGTTTTTATAATACTTTCATTGCCCTTACAGGCCAGGGCTCAGTTAGAACCAGAGCACAGGCTCCTCAGTACCTGCCCTTTCTTTCTTGCCTGTCTCAAATGCATATAGTGTGGGAGGGGGGAATTGCTGTTTTGCTTGGGTGACAAGCAAAGTGGAAGTTCTCCAAGATGAGAGCTTCCATGTCTGAACCAGGCCATGCAGGAAACTGTTTTCAGCAAAGTGTTATATTTTTCTGAAATTTGCTTCCTACCTGAGACCAGCATATTTCTGCAAGTCCCGTCCCTTTTGTTGGAAAGATATCAGAGAGGATATCCCTCACTGTGATGGGTCTTGGCAAGTCTGGTATGAGCATTAGTGCCACTTGCTGTGGTTTGGACTTGCAGTTCTGTCATTCTGTCTGCCTCATATGGCTTTTTTGTCCTTCTTATCGAGAATCCTCTTTGTTGCAAGCCACTGTAGCTCACAAATAAAGGTGGAATCCCTGCTACCTCATCCTGCCCTCAGGTGAAATGTCTTGTGTAAATAATTCGCCTTTCCCTGAGCAGACACCTCACATGTTCATCCCTCACATCAGGACTGGGGACCTCTTCAAGCTCCTTGCCCTGCTGTACCTGTGGCATTTCAGTCATGGTAGTAAGGGGTGTGTGTTGTTCTGTTACAGATGTAGTGCTCTAGCTGTTGTACATGATCCCTCCTGCATCTCCTTCATCACCATGCTGATGAGCACAGTGTGAAACAGGCTCTGGGGGATCATCCAGTGCTGCTGGAGGAGGCAGGTGCTGCTGGCAAACACTGGAGAAGCCTGTGTTGTCATTACTGACTCGCTCTTCCTTGCAATTAATAAAAAAAAAAACCTGTTTAAAAAAAAAAAAGTACTACTTGGATGCACCTGCTTTTCCAAAGGCTGGGGTGGAAAGAAATGGTGTCTCACAAGAAGTGAGGGGGGCAATGCAAGCAGGCTGCATGGCTCCTGTGGCCTTCACAGTGCGGGTGAGAGAGTCAGCTTAAATTAGATGAAGAAGTTTTTTCCAAGTAAAGTGATAAAACACTGGAATGGGTTGCCCAGAGAGGAGGTGGTTGGAAACATTCACCTGGGAACATTCAAGATCAAGTTGTATAGGGCTCTGAGCAACCTGATGTAGTTGAGGATGTCCCTGCTCACTGTAGGGAGAGTGGACTAGGTGACCCTTAAAGGTCCCTTCCAACCCAAACTATTCTATATTCTCTGCATCACACGAACCAAGATGTGCCTGTATCCTGAAGAATTTCTAGGTAAAATTAGTGGTTCCAGCTCTCCATGTGCAAGTATAAAGCAGTGGGCATCCTTGTACTTAGTTCTGCCTGACAAGCCAGACCGCAAACCATTTCTTGTGGTCAGAAGCCACATCTGAGAGTTTCCAGAGCAATGTATACCAGTTGGGGACCTTGTAGTTAAAACAACATACATTTCAGGTGAGATCAGAGCTTCCTAGAAAGAAAAAAAAATCTGAGGAAGGATATGGATTAGATATGATTGCATGCATGCTCAGTTTAGGCAAACAAATACGTTGGTTTTGATGCCCTGTTTTATAGAGGGTTCCGAAGCACTTCTTTTTGAGACAGCCTGGTTCTGATATCCACCCAAAATTAGTATCTTTGTAAGATTATTTCAGAACTTGCAGCACGCAAGGTAAAAAGTACCAAGCCTTAAATGGTTTCATTTCTGTGTATGAGAGAAGGGCACCTCCCTATGCTGCCCTCAGAGCTGCTATTGTCACTGATAGTTAATATGTAACCCCAATGTCCACAGAAAGTCAGATTTCCACAATTATTCCTGTACCTTGGCAATGTCTTTTTCAAGAGTGGCAAGGGAGGGGCAGGAAAGGGGATATTTCCTTTGTATTGCCTTAAAAGAGCTAAACAAATCAACTGTAAGCCACAAAGTATCAATCTGACCTTCACCTGAGTCAAACTCTGCATAAAATCTGCCACAGATATGTGGAACAATCACTGCATAATTGTATTATGCTCTTTTCTACTGAACTGTAAAACAGAAGTAAATTGAACATCTCAGATGATTTATGGAGCTTGCTTACAAAAATGTTTTGTTCCTGCTGCCTCCTTGTGCAGGTTCAGGACCTCACTGTGCTCTGCATGCAGGCGCAGCATGGAGCAGTGTGGTCTTACTGTGATGTCAGTAATTCTTGTACATCCCATTCTTTCCTCATCCGTACTTGCAGTCTTACATCTAGGGTATTGCTGTTTGTTAAGTGGATAGTTGGCAGCTCTTCCCTGTTTTGTCCCAACTTATTTTGAATTAATTTAGGATCTTGTAAAATGTTCCAATAAAGCTGAATCCTTGAGGATTTATCACCAGTGACTTTTGTCATTATGTTACTCAGCTGTGTTTGGTTACATCTAGTTCTTCACAACTAGACTTTATAAAACAAAATATGACCTTACTGGTCATCTTCTTTTTCTCTATCACGTGTAATAACATCAGGTGATATTTGTGCTTGTATGAGATGTGTAATCCCCCGCTTAGTTCTCTCCAAAATGGAGACTAGCTACTTTCATTTTTCGTTTTCTAGCTAGTTTATATTCCAGGGGAGCTATTTGCCTTTGAAAGGTCAATGATTTTATGATAACAGCAAAGTTGGGGAAAATAAATCAAAAGTTGGGCAACAAAGGAAAAAGGTGCAATGCAAACTGCAGGCTTGTTTCTAGAGGTGTGGCAGGATGGGACAAGCCAAGTAGGTTTGTTCCTTACCTAAACGCCAGCACACTGGGGCAGTGTAGGGAATCAGAATTCATTAGTAACACTGCTTGCTGAATGGCTTGTTATCAAAGAATAAGTAGGTTAATATTTTACTTGGGGGGTGAGACACTACTTTTCAAGAAGAAAGCAATTAAGAATTGAATACAACAGTTTGTAGGGAAGTGTGTACTAGCATTATTTTGCATGTTTCAAGGATAGCATGTTGTCATTACTCTTAATTTGTTTGAGTTGCCAAGGACAGCTGATATTTAGTGGTACTTGGAGGTTAAGGCATATTCCTGGGAAAAAAGCCCTGCTGATAACCAAAGCAGGAATGGGCTGTGATAGCCCAGCAAAGGGAAGAGGAGACAGGGACACAGCTTTCAGTGCTGTTTCAACTGGGTCCCATTTTAATGGTTAGCCATTATCGCTTAAAGCCTTCACCAGGAAGATGGTGTTGACTTAATACCTGTGGAAAGTGCAGTCAGTTTCGCTGTACCATGGTAGAGGCTCATTTGAGTGTGGTGGTGGTAATGCACGTGGAGCCTGTTGTCTGGAGGAGCAGTACTTTCTGGATGTTGTCTTCTGCCCTTTGCCAGGAGACAGTATGTCCTGAAATCATGGATTTCCATTCCTTTTCCTGGGAGGCAAGGCATGTGATTGGATACTTGGTTTGGTCACCTGGTGTAGAAGGCTAATGAATTGATTTTGGCACCACAGTTAAACTAGCTTCTTGGTGGGGCTTTCTTTGTATTGATCAAGTCTGCTATAGTTTTTGAAAGCTAAGTTGGAATTAAGCTCCTGTGTTGCTTCTACCACATCTCTTCAGAAGATGAAGACCCAGAGCAGGACATACCTCAAGGATGGGGAAGCTTTTCTAGGGCCATGATTTCACCTGTAAGATTCCCTTTGTTCTCAGGTGAATGTGTACAGGATCTGTGAGGATTCCTGGCACATTAGTTGGAAAGCCAGGTCTCAGCCTTCAAGACTTCAGGAAGAACATGTGCTTCTTGGAGTGGTCACAGGGCATGGAGGGGCTCCTGAGTTCTCTGTTAAATTCAAACAGATAGAGATAGAGATGAAGAGCAGCACACAGGCCCTTTAAGAACAAATTGGCAAAAGAAGAGCTCACTATTTAAATTTAGTGCAGACGAAGAGGGAAAAAATTCCCTACAGCATCTGGTTTATATTACTGCTCTCTGCCTCGGTAGAGGGTGTGTTTACAGTGAAGCTCTCTGTTCAAGCTGTGCGTTTCTCAGGAACTCTGAGGTCGGGGTATGCCTTGCAGCTATCTCCATAGCCTCCCTTTGGCCGCCTTAACTAATCACATCTCGGCTGTTGAGCAAAGAGGAGGGGTGCCCTGTTGGACTGAGGTGCCCGAGTACAGTGCCCCATCTTCCAGGGTTCTTCAACATTGCTTACTATTGTGGCTTCTTCCCATTTTGCTCAGCCTAGAAATGGAAGCAAATAGTCCGCTGTTTATGACTTTATGCAAACATATGACTGGTAGCTATGTACAAAGACTAAAACTGCTGATGTGCCTGTGTCCTGGCTGTTTTAATGCTTTGAACAGAGCCAGTCACTTCTGATTTTTCTAAATATAAGTTTGAAGCACAGTGTGGGAGGTAGAAAGAGCAGAAGGGTGGCTGGATTTTAGCTGTGGTGGAATTTCTCTTTTGTGTGTGTGGGTTTGTTTTTTTTTTTGTTAGTGCATGGTTTGTAGTCTGAGCAGTTTCAGCAGAGCCGAGCACCAAAAGGAAACATGAACGCAGTAGCAGTAGTGGAGCAAGCTCATGAGAAAGTAGTGCAGCTTTGCACAGGTAAGTGCTTAGCACAGCACTGTGATTGCCTGTGCAAGTGCTCGTCTCTACTGGTAACTTGTGCATCCTGTAGCGTGTCTTCTAAGGACTGAATGCACCTCAGTCATGAATGCTGTAAAAGTAGACATTGGACTTAGCAATTAGCTTCTGTCCTCTGTTTGGCAGATGGGATGGTTAAAAATTTACCCAATGTACATATCACCTGATAATATATCTTGGATTGCAAATTTCATCATGTTCAAGGATAAAATGCAAATTTTTTTAGACCTAGAGCTGCGGAAAAAATAATTCCTTGCCCACAGAGCTAGTGATCATTTCAATGTCTGCTATTTGAAACTTTTGGGAATAGATGCCATATGCTTCCAGACAGAAAGAAGAGAAATGGAAAATCCTGTATTTATGTTCATGTATAATACAGATTTTTCTTGTGGTCATTCTCTCCAACTGCTACTGGACTGAAGCCTGTTGCCACTACCACCAGACTGAGATTAAAACTTGTAACACAAATAAACTCTTCTCCCAGCTATTTTTGCAATTTCCCTTGTCCAAGAAAACACGTAACTAGTCCCTGCCTTCCCTTTTTTCCCCTCTTCCTGTCCCAGAACGAGTCAGAAGCAGTTCTTGTCTCGCAATTTTCTGTAACTCTTCTCTTTAAACAGTAGCAAAGGCAAATAGTAATTGTTCTTTGCTTGACGCCATTCAAATCAGTCGCCTCAAGTACTGGTCATCCATGCATCTTCTTACAGAGGAACTGAAATTTAAACCTGACCCTTGCCTGTCTGCCATCCTCCTTCAACAAACCACCATCTTTTGAGCTGCTGTGTTCATTTTCCAGTAACTGTCGTCCTAGGAGCAGCCTGCTAGCACTACACTCAGGAACTACATGACTGATGGCAAAACTGGCTGCAATGTGTGCCCTGTTCCTTGATGATGCTTTGGGAAACGCTGATATGTAGGGGGGTGCTCAGCAATTACCACAAAAGGGCCGTCCATCTCAAACTGTTAGAAGTGTTCTTTGACCGAAAATGCATATACTATTTACTGTATTGCAGTGCCTTTTATTTTTTTTAAAGCGTATGTTTTTCACAGAGGAAAAGCAATATATAGGATGACTTTTTTGTTTTGATTTTTCCCCATCCCCCGAGCAAAATAAGCCAGAACCTAGAAATCACAAAATCACAATGTTTTGGCCAATTTTCTTTCACTTCTGCAAAATACATTTGAGTATGCAGCTAATAATTCAATTGCATCTGTGAGGTGGTTTCCAAAGGAAATTGTATTCCATGATGTGCACCCATTAGACTTCTGTGTAATACCATCCTATTTGGAAGCCTTTAAACAACTTCATGCACAGCAGAAGAGAATGGGAGCATGAGACATCTGAACTATGGCTCCTAAAACTCATCACAACTCCACTGCCAAAGAAAAATCCTGCAACTTGGGACAAAGTATTCTTATTATATATGCACCCTTGCTGTAAACAGACCCTTTTCTGTAGCGCAGGAAAAAGATATCTCAGATTGTCAAAGCTACCCTGAAACTCGCTCCATGCTTTTCTAAAAAGGGTGAATTTGCACCTATTAATTGGGAACACTCACTATTTAAAAAAAGTATCTGGAAGTGTGATTAAGATTGAAATGGAGCTACTGAAAGGAGAGGAAAATACTAACTAAGTTGTATAGAATTGTCTGTAAAAAAATAATTTTAACTTTGGTTCTGCTGGGATTTTACTCTTCTGTCTCTGCCCTTTCCCAAGATACTTGCATTAATGCACATCTTGGGACCTTTGTCATGGCAAATAAGAATTGTTGCAATCCTCTTTCTTCCAGTATAAAGCTTTTTTTTTTTTTTAAAAAAAAGAAGGCTACCTAGCTCTTTTTATTAAAAATAGCTAAGACACCATAAGCTCAGAGCTATGTTCATTTTCCGTGATGAAAATACATAATTTTTCTTCTCAAATCTCACTTCCAGTCCACTGCCCATCTGACGGCTCTTCCTTTGCAAGGGAAAACATTACATTTTTTTCCCCCATCCCTTAACTGAGCTTTGGCAACAGTGCTGACATTTTTATACCCAGAATGATGCCTCCTCCAGCCTACTGAAGAATGCACCTTTTATACCAATGGCCTTTCCTATAAACAGCAAGACTCTGGGTATGTGCAGAGCAGAGTGGAAAAAAAAAAACAACAACCTAGTGCTGGCATTCACTGTCTAGTTTACATCAGCTGTCCTCTTTCTCTTGTGGTGAGCTCTTTGACCTCATCTCCTAGAAATGAGAAAATGCAAGAATTTGAACGTGTCTGTGGCTAGGGCTTAAATCATACTCTGTCCTCAGTCACTGGAGTTGCTACAGATCCAGCTCCTGCCTTCCAATTATTCATGTGCTTTTCTTGACTATCCTGTGTGCCAATTTCCCCAGCCAGACCCAGTAGTGTGGTGTTACTAATCTAGGTTACATTTGGGCTTGTTGCATCTCTTTAGGGAGTGACTGTGGAGCAGAGTATGACTTTTACAGAAGGCAGTCCTGGGCTTGTCCCCACGTCCTCACCAGTCAACAGAGATCTCTGTTTGCCCAGGGCATCTCCTGTGTCCCTTTGTGCTGTCTCTCAGAGAACATAGTTTGAAGCCTCCAGCTCTCTAAGGTGGAAAAGTAGAAACAGGAAACATTTCTTGGTAGGCTGAACAGGCTGGTAGCAGCGTTTTCCTCCCTACTGCAGTGTGTTTCCCGTTATGTTCCCTTAGGTTTTCCTGTCATCAAGATGATGAAAGTCTTGCTGCTAGGTTTAAAAAGAGATCAAATTTTTCCCAATAGTATCTAGTAAAGTGTTCTGCCTGTCTGCTTTTAAATATTGCAGCAGCTCCTTATGGTTTCTTTGGACTTGATTGCAGTCATCAGACTTTTTCTGTCATTCTGCCACACTCCCCCACAGTGCAGGGCCTGAACCCAACTCCCTGCAGTCACTGGAAACATTCTCCTTGGTAGCCTTTGGGTTAAGTCCAGAAAATTTGCTGACTGCCTTTCCCAGACTTTACCTAGGGCAGCTATTCTAACAAGCTCAACACCCTCCCAAAGTATTGCAGATCCCTGGTGCATGTGTCTTTAAGTCTCGCTTCCTTTTTCCTTTTCATAGAAGTTTTGGAAAATTAGACTGTAAAACCATAGCACAGCCTTTTAAAATAATAAACAATACTAATAGAGATTAGCTTAGAGGTACTATGCTACTGGGAACTGAAACTGCCTTTGCTAATGGTTCAGGTTGAATAAAAGATCAAAGGGAAAAAAACTAAACCTAAATGTTTCTCTTTCACTCTTAATCCTTGATATCAGTCCCACATCTGATTTCTTTTAGACAGTGTTTCTTCCTTTGATAAACTACATAAACAGTCTCAAGACAAAATAATCAAGGTAAAAATAGATAAAAATAGGTGGGTTTGCTCATGGGATCAAGTAAGTTTTTTAAGACTACATTCCCCTCAAAGTTGAGTCATATTCTCCTTAGATTCCCAGCCTGGAGTCTTGGTGGCTAAGGGTAGGTGAGCCAGCATTGCTTCCATCTCTCTTAATGCAATTACTGCTCTCTTGACTTGTCTGAAACATTGAACCACAGCAGTCTGGAACAAAGCTCCTGCTCTAATTATGCCCTATGATAATGTTTAATCTTCAACTGCCCTTTTTTTCTTACTTTATTGTAAGATCTCCATCCTGGTCTGAACACAACATGCTGGGGAGACCTGACCTGAACTCCCCTTCTTCTTTGCACTACTGAACCTCAGTTCCTATGTTTGCTAGGTACTAATCTCTGCAGGAGGCTGTACCCTGGACCCTTGTTACAGCCTCTACATTGAATTGTCTTTGCCAAGCCGACTTCTTCTTCCACCACTGTTTCTGGTATTTTGGCTTAGATACTCAGACACTGTTTTTCACTGTGCTGTCCAGGTGTACCCACAGACTTGGCATAGATCACTCAAAGCATACCTCAGTACCAGTCAGGGCCATATATGCTGCTTGAAGATAGGAGATCCCATCACGTGTAGTGCATATGGTAGTAAGTTTGTGTTAGAAGCTTGCAGTGGCATGCAGATGCCATAAGGCCCATGAAGGTGCTCACTAATTAGGCCCCTCCTTGGGCTGTGATGTTCACTGAGAAATTGCTTGCTATTCAGTATTACTGTAGACAGTTTAAATCCTGTTGTATCTTAGCTCTTAGATGAGATATTCATGCCTCAACAAGGATTAAGATTCCAGAAAAGACCATCTTCATAATCTCACCACCCACAGTAGCGTTAGCACTTTTGGTATCCAATTAAAAGTAGATCACCATGCAATTCAATTATAAATATGGCCGTTACCTTGAAAAATACCCTTTCCCACAACCACAGGACACAGAGACATTGATCTTTATCAATTTGTGTTGTTCTTAGTGGTTTCATGTGCTGGTTATTTGTAAGAGAAAAAACTGTTGAACCTCTAACTGTGTAAATATGTGAGCCCACCTAGGAGTTACACATTTCACTGGGAGGTGAAATGCCTGTGGTCAACTCCCAGTAATTCACTGAGCAGCTGATCATCCTGACACTGCTTGTCTGTGCACTGTTGAAGGCCTGCAGGTTCAATGAGAAACGTAGTGGACACACTGGCAAGCTTTGCCATAGTAAAGACTTACCTTCCCTTCATGCATGAGAAGGTGCAGATCTCAGCCCCATCCCAATTGTCTGTGCTGGCTTCATGGAGGTAACAGCTATTAAAAGTGACAACTCCTGCTGCTCTCTGTGAGTGAAAGGAGCACATCTACTAAGGGATAGATAGGGAGCAGATCCACGTTTTCACCGTCTGTTGGTCTGTGTTGCAGGGATTGAGGTGGGAGGGAGAAGGAGTGCCAAGGTAGTCCCTGTTCAGCATTCCCAGGGTTCTGCTCTGTATTTTGCCTTTGAGAAGACATTTAGCCCTCACATGGGTTAGCAGTGAGACTTTTTTTGCAGTGCCTTTATGTAAACATTCAGTATCTCACCTTCACCCAGATCAGTTAAACCCTTTCATCCAGCAATAGATGTGACATTCCCTACTCTGACCTGACATTTTGTTTATTCCAGAATGGCTGATGGATCTCCCATACAGCTCCCACACAGGCTCTCAATTATCTTATGTCTGAGTAATGGCAACATTCTTTTTTCTGATCTCCATGAAGCAATCCAATCACACTCACCCAAACAGCTGCGGCAATAATTTGTCATCTATCACTTTTAAACATGCCCTTCAGTTCATGTCACTTCAGTAGCACCCCTTTCTTTACCTTATTAAATATGATGTACCTGTCTTTGTTTTCAAGTCTCTGTGTCACCTCTGCCATTCTTATCTCTCTGCTGTGAGATGTCACCTCGCACTTCTATCACGCCCTGATGCCAACTGTCCGCTCACTGCATTTTCAAACAAATGCCTTCTTGCTCTTGTTTCTGATGCCTCTCTCAATTAGGAGTGATCTGCTATAGACACCGTTCTGTTGTTTCCTCTATAGTTAGGCTGCCAGTACCAACTGCATGGACCAAACTAGAGCAAAATGCACTGTGGCAGAAAGATGTAGCTGTTGAGAAGAAGATAATGGCTCCAGACATTGGAGAGTGTGAGGGAATCAGTCCTGTAGTCTTGCATGTGAGATTGCACTTCAGACACATTTATGTAGCTTGTAGGGATTGTGAACTGTTTGTTCCTTCACATAGAATCAGTCTTTTTTTGGATCAAACCTCCCTTTAGTTTACACGTGATCTTGATACAGAATGTGATAAGAGGTAGCTAACTTGTGGGTGCACTAAGATCACTGCCAAGCACTCTGACTAACACTGCCTCCTTGTTCCGAGGTGCACTGTCTCCACCCTCATCTCTGGGTCTCAAATTTAAAGTGCTTTGGAGCACAGAGCAGCTTTTCACCCTGTGTATAGTAGTCCCTACCATAGTAAGTTTCCTACCCATGTTCAGGGCCCTTGCTTCTTTGGTAGTATGTGTGAATAACAGTCATGCTGTCCTAGGAGCTATTTTCTTAATTTTGGAAAATCTCGTTTCAAGTGAATGATCATGACAATTACAGACCTTATTAAAAAGGCAAATCCTCTGGAGCTGGAAATGATGCATTTCAGAGCTGCAGATGAGCATGAGAGCTCTGAATGTTTACAGCACATTTTGTCAGGGATAGTGATGATGGCCAAGGTGACAAATGGATCTAAAAGTCTTACTTTTTTTCTGTATGTGTTGGCCAAGAGTTTGTGTTGCTGGTGGTCCAAGTGAAGCCCAAATACATAGTGCATCTATGCCATGTAGCTTTCAGAAACCCTGATGGATACAGGTATTCTTTCTGATTGCTTGCTCTTTGGCAGGGGCCTCTCAGGGTTCATGCCAAACACTGCTTTCTCACTACAAATGCAGCTATAGGTTCTTTTATCCAGAACACTTGCCATCATCCCTTAGAAAACCAGATTATTTCAAGTTTTTTCTATTTTCCAGAGCTGCAGAGTCCCTAAAAGTTCTGCGGCCTGTAAAGCTCAGCCAGTGTTTGCAGCATTCATACAGAGCAGTGGACAAATGCATTAAGTGTTTCCATTATTCAACCTGCTTACTTAGCTCTGCATTTAGAAAGCATGGATAAATGAAGCAGTAACTTCCTCTTCCTCTGCAAAGTAAACAGCCAAAGAAGAGCCACAGACAAAACACCACCTGTGAATCCTCCCAGAAAGCTCCAAGTAGTCCCAAATGTCTCTGAACCTGCACTGCAGAAGGGTTTTCAGCCAGATCAGTGCCTGCACTGCTGACTTTGTGGACTTAGTATAAACTGATAGGCCCCACACACACACTGCTGCCAGAAGCTCAAGACAAATCCTCCTCAGAGCAGTTGTGTTTGTGTCTGACAGTGAATCAGTGTGAATCCAGAGGGAAGGTCCTTCCCTGACCTGTTTTGAGTTGAAAAAAGTCTGGTACCCTCTGCCCATGCTCTCAGAAAAGCCAGAGCTGGAGTGGAGCTGCATGTCCTGCTTTGTGTTACCGTGCCAGGTGTTCACTGTCTCCCCCCCCACCCCCAGCCTTTTCCTGGAACCAGGTGGGTGACACCTCATGATGAAATCAGTACTAGGTCTGGATAAGCTTTCTGAGAGAGCTTGACTGGATGGTGAGATGTAAAATGCCAGGCCTGCCATCAGGGACATAAGGCTGCTTGGGAAGATTTTCATCCTGGTGTCCTGGCCCAGTCCTGTACTGAGCAGCTGGAGTTCAGCCTCCATGAATTGAACAGTCTGGCTTTCAGTGGTTTGTTGCCACTTCTCAGTCTATAAATAGTTGCATCCTAGTGCTTGGTAAAGTGATTTCTTCCAATATATCTTTAAATGCTATAAAGCATTTGAGAAACTCAGGTTATAAATGCAGAGACAAGCTCTGTTTAATTTTTGTTATGAGAGATCTTGAAGCGAGTTGACATTTATGAGGTGCTTTCATAGGAAAGAGAAGAGCATAATGAAGAGTCTTGCTACTCTGAGCTTTATGACTTGAAAATACCTTACTTCTAGACAGTTGATATCATTATATAGTTTGTTGTGTGCTTTTTGCATGCCCAAAGGCTTCTTCTTAGTTGCTAGCTTTTAGTGCTCCCTGATAACTCAGGTAAAGAGAGCTTACACTTTGCTGATCTGAAATGCCAGCCAACTCATTGATTTAATGGTTAGTAGCTTTCAAATGCCAGAAGCAGATTCATTTTGAAATGATGCAGTTCTGTAGCAGAAATAGAGTTAAAGGCTCCAGAGGCACAAATATGTAGAGAAGAACAAATATTTACCCTGTCTTGAACAGGAAGTGTGCTGGATGGAGATTTCTGCCCTCACCACTTAAGCTTGTTGTTAGCTAACAAAAGGAAGTGTTCCGACTCCAAAGCAGTTATTACCACACCAGTGGAAACCCAATGTTGAACAGACTCTGGCTTTTTCCTTTTTTGCCCTGTCTTCCAGGATATGAGAATTAAAACATGTGCAAGGCACTGAGAACTGTATTCTGCTGAGCAAAAATTAAAACTCCTTCACTGAATTTACTTGTGCTTCTTGCAAGTGATATGCTGATTCATTGCCAGTGTCTAAAAGGATGAATTGACTGTCAGGAGGGTTTATTTTCCCTGTGCACCAGTTCTTAGCTCCTCTGGACAAGGAGAAGCTTTGATGGAGAGCTTCACATTGCCAGAGGGATCAACGATGACTTCTGGTATTACACTTAGGACTGGGCTTCTTAGTGCTGTAATGTTGTTCTCATCCTGAGCTGCAGAGATGGGTTTTGGGAAGTGGCTAAGAAGTAGTGACTGAGTTCTGTGTTACCAAATTGCAGGGGCTGTGCCCCAGAGTTGGTGAATGCAAGTAAACTTACAATTTGCCTTTTCACCTTCATTAATTCCTTACGCAGCCACCAAATCATTCTTTAGGTGGATGCTGGTAACACACAGCACAACCTCCTGTCTTCAGAGTGTAGCACTTCAGAAGCAGTGTGGGCTGTATTTTTTCTTTCAGCTTGGAACTCAGCAGCTGCAATTAAACCAGAATAGGGCATTACCACTGATGCTCCTGGTACTAAATTCCATTTGTGGAGTTGGTGAAATTGTGCTGCAGATGTCTGTTATGATTCCTTCTGAATATCCATTTAATTCCTTCAGCCTTTCTAAAAGGCCAACTCTATTGGAAAGCAAAGCTCTTCATTGTGAAGCATTCATCTCATTGAGCATCATACCTGTAATTCTTTAGAGGTCAGCTGCTGATAAGTGTAACTCATCAACACAAACCTGTGTCCTGGAGAATGGGGTTGGCACATAAATACCAAAACAGTTTATCAAATGCCTTTCCTCCTTTCAAAATTGTAATTTGGCTTCAAATGCAAAGCAACATGAATTGGAGGTATTTCAGGTTAGAAGATTAAATTTGAGGGTATGGCAAATGGTGACTTTTCTCTTAATTCAGGGTCAAATAAATGGCAGTTTGATTGGCTCCCTGGACTTGTGATGTGGTTTATGTAGAGGATCTCCACTACCTAGAGCTCCCCTGTGGGGAGAGGGCAGCCATTTGTGAGTATTTTTGGGCATGCTAGCAGATGTCCAAGTACACCAAGGAGTAATCCAAGACATGTAGTATACAGAAGTGAGGGCTGTAGTAGGTCTACACGTCCTCCATCATCTTTGAAAACCACTAATAAGAATGTGCATAAAGCTTCTGTCACTTGCAGCATGTGGGCGCAGAAGATATTCAATGGGCCAAGCCCTTTCAATGCCCAGTTTTCTTCACTAGGATTGTTGGTGTGATCTGTCACGTCCAGCTGTGGCATTTCTTGTGCCATCAGGGTGTTGACAGGATCCAGGATTACTTTGTAATTGCTCCCCGATTAAATGAGCACCTCCATGTCAGCTTATATCACAGACTTGGGCCGGAAAAGAAGCTGCAACCAAGCCTGTCAATTGAGTCTGTGCTGAGTGTGGGGAGGGTGTTAAGCAGCCACCCACGAGACCCCAGTAGTTCTTCCAAGTGGTTTAAGATGTGAAAGGAGTATTTGAAGAAGGGGGTGCCAGAGAAACTGTCAGAGCAGTACCATCAGGAAAGGGAAAATCCCATGAGATCCTGGGAAGTAATGCTGGTAATGAGTTAGTGCTGAGTGAAGGGAAACTCGGACTGGATTGTTGAGATTTATTTTTCATGGCCTGCCCAGTCTTTCAGTCTAAACCCTTCCAGTTGTCCAAGAGAGAGGTATTTGTGGTGACTGGGGGTTAGGATCCTCCTTAATTAATACACTATATTCAGCTTCCAGACTGCCAAGGTGGAAAGGATCTCATTTTGGGGCAGCTAGGTTATTTTATTAATAATCGTATTGCTTGTAAAAGCTGTGTATCCAGCAGTTTTCTGCCTGCTCTTAATAAGCTATTAGTTGTTATTAAATGATTGCCTCAGTCTTGTTTCGGATAATTTCTTTTAAATAAAATTCCTTGCAGCATGGACTCGGCTGTAGAATTTGTTGCAAGAATTAAGCAATCTGTCTTGGCAATTCTGTACTGAATGTATGACATTGTAGTAAGCAGGTGCCATGGAGGGTTTGCTTTCAGGCCAGGCAGGGAATGCAGCCTGGCTGTGCAGTCAGAAGCCCAAGTGCACTGCTCTGTACATGACTAGCAGAAGTGCAGCACTTGCAGCTGGGTAAATTGATTTTATTTTCCAGCTGTGTATGATGCATTGTTTGAATATCTTGCTTTCTCTTCTGGTGACTTGAAAAGGAGTCCTGCTGTCATTTCCCCTACAACACTAGAAGAAAGCCTGGGCTAGCACCTATAGCTTTCAGCGCACTCAAGACCTCCCTTTGTAGAGCATGTGTGTAGACATCATGAAACTATGCTACTAGGCTGAAATTTGTGTGCTAGCAGCTCCATCCCCTTCTTAAGAGAAGCCAAACCATTGTGGACATGTCTCAACAGCAGAGCTGTGTTGAAATACTTGATTAAAATTCATCCCCCAACATAAACACAAGGAAGGAGGGTGCCTTGGTGGCTGTGAACAGTGCCTCCCTTTGAGCACAGTGGTGGTGGTCCAGAGCGGCAGTGCTCCAGTGAATTCTTTCTTTGGTTGCTTAAGCCAGACCTTTCTTCTGTTAGAAAGGAGGCAAGCAGCAGTGCTCTGGCTCAGTTACAGCTTCTCCAGGGATTTTACACAAATATGGCAATCTCTTGGCTGTGTCAGAAAGTTTGCATTTGCCAATGGAAAGCAGGGCCGTGTGGAAGAGTGATTTAGCAAGGAGAGAAGTAAAGAGCATCTGGAAAGGTCAGATAAAGCTGGAATGTCATTGTTGCAGCCACAAAGAGATGAAACTGCCCATTTGAGTTTTTTTAATATCTGTCATTTATATAGTTGTGGTAGCTTGGACGTTTACATTGCTAAAATTGCTTGGTGGCTGAAGTGCCTTATGCGTGTTTTCTTGCAGCAAAGAGCTCTCTACATCTACTCTGAGTGGTGTCACGGCACTGCTGCTTTCCAGGCAGAAGCATTCTTTAAACTTTAAAATGTTGATTTACTGTCCCACTTCTGTAGGTTTCAGGAACACTGCCTGAGTCACTTTAGTACTGGAAAGGTACTCAGAGTGGAAAGGACAGTGTGGAGACGAAAGGTTATTGGCTTTCACGAACAAAAGCAAATGTTTGGGAAGTACAAACAGTACCAGAAAGTGCATGTGTGTATGCACAAGTAATACAGGTAGGTTTGCAGTTGGCAGGACTGTGAGGTACCTGCGAGGAGCTAGCTGAAGATGATATCTCATTAGAGTTTTGGCTGTAGGACATCTAGCTGTTGTTTTTAATTAACTCATGCCTGGGCAAGGGCTAATACAGTGAAGAAGCAAGAGCTTTTCACATTGTGTCAGAAAAATGTGTTCCTGTTAAAATAGGTATGCAGGTAGACTTGTAGAGGATAACCCAACAGTAAATATGTTGAGGCAGCAGAACATTTAATCATATTTGTTTACTTTTAGTAACATTTGTTATTCTTTTCGTTATCTGACAGGTTATATTGTGGTAGAGTACGAAGGTCCTATTGTTCATGCAGCACCTAGCACACATATAACAGAGCTGATCTTGGTGTCTGGGATCTTGCTGATGAAGCTGGAGTGTTAAAAAAAAAAAAAAAAAAACCACCAAAAACCAGCTACAAATCATAGATGGGAGCAGAGAACACAAGAGCAGTGATAATAATGAGAAATGCATCTATGTATATGCAAATACACACATATGTCTTCATCAGACATCCTCTGTTGTGAACACTGAACAAGAGGCAGACCTGCAGAGGGGTCCTGGTGATCTATTGTGTCCAAAAATGGAATTAAGAGTGCAGTATATGGAAGATCCAAGGGCCAAGAAACACAGCTCTGTTTGCACCTCTTCTGCAGTTACTATAGAAAATTTATGGTGTGAGATTTTTGCTGGTATATTTTTGTGCTATTATTTAACAGTAAGTAGTTTTCCACCTCTGAAGTTTCCATGAACCTCAAGATTAACAGTGTTTCTTTTCTTGTCTTTGGGGCAGGGAGTTAGAAATAAGCAGGAGAATAATCTCCAGGATTCTGTGTCTGCAGACAGCAAGGAAGCACATCTGCTGCTTCAGAGCAGCTTCCCATCTGGCAGTGTATTTCTGCCCTCTGAACTGGGGTGCTACTCACCTCACCCCAGCAAACACAGGTGGGGTGTTTGGTTTTTTTTATTGCCTGGGTCATCCCAGGGTTGGGCCTGCACCAGAAAGTTGGCTGGCTGGTCTTGACAGCCCCTTCCACTTTTGAAAACTTGTTTGCTGGTGACAGGCAGCACAACAGGGCTTAGCAGCTGCCCAAGCCAATTGCCAGCATCCTCTGTGACTCAGGGCATGGAGAGGAGTGGCTGTGCTGCCCAGAACGGCGATGAGATGAGTGAGTGGTTTCAGTAGGTTTCCTAGAATAACAAAAAATATCCTGTGCAGATGTGTGAAGCCAAGTCAGTAAAAATGAGTCTAAACAAGACTGCCAGGATTGCAAGACCCAGTGGACAGCAAAAATTTCAGCTCTCCCGTCTCTTGCCCTCCCCTTTTCTGCCACATTTCTTCAGGCTTCTATCTGTCTGTCAAACTTCTTTCCAGTTTGCTACTTTGAAGTAAGACGATATTTTACCCCTGTGCAGTACAAGCAGCAAATGCAACATAAAGCTGTTTTCTAATGGTAATGTTTTGATAGATATTGCTCTGGGTTGGTCTCTGAAGAATATAATTTGCGAGTCCCACTGCAGTTATTAAAAGCATTCGTAATCCTGCTTTCTTGTAAAATGGCCTAATGCATCTATACTGGGCTGCTGATTGTTGCTGTTTGCATATGCTGTTGTGCTGCTCATGGTATTATGGAATTACGCTTAATGGAATTATGCTTAATGGAATTCTTGTAGAACTTGAACGATGCCTTGAGAAAATATCTACACGTCGGGGAGTTGTCTAGTGGGAACTCTGTGTGTTCTGTTTATTAACCCTTCATGGTCCATGTTCTTGAAAAGCTGAGGTGGCTAATGGCAATATTTTGAAGAATTATCTTACTTCAGTATATCTAAGGCCATGATAAGGTGGGGATGGCTCCAGTAAAGAACCTGGAGTGCTGGTGCTGTGACTTTGTTTTCCACCAACCCCTAGGTGACTCTTGCAGCTATAAAAATACTCTCACTGTTCTAGCTATCCTGCCAGGCTTTATAATAACACAAAGTTTAGAAGATTTGTGGTTTGCATTTAATTCCTCTGTGTTTCTTGGAAATACAGACTTGGTCACCCTCTTCAGGCTCAAACCATGCAGAGGGATGCCTTGTTGAGCTCTGTTGGAATTATCACTGATTTAAAGCAGAGTGTTCTGATCTGCCTTGGGCTGATGGAAAATAGAACTGAAATGACTTCAGAGAAGTCATGCAAGAAATAAAATTGCAGCCTTGTGGCCTGTGATTTAGATCTCAGGCTTCCTCCTCAAGTCAACACGAATTTTGTAATGTCATCCAGGACCAGGCACTACCTCTAAGTATCTTGCTTTATCTGCTTTCCAAATATGAGAAGGAGGCTCATGGGCATCTACACCTTTCTGACATAACTTGCTTTCATACTTTATGTGATGATGTAGCATTTGAAAGCATGTCTGCTCTCATTTGCCCTTCTGGAGGAGTGAAGTAGCCTGACTGCAAAAGGGAGCCAAATAAGTTAACCTCTCTTCTTGTAATACAGCTCAGGCTCTAGAATGAGGAAAATAGTGCCAAAAAGATGTACTTCAGGGTACACGGCCCTTTTTCAATTAAAACTGCTCTTATTTGAAAAAAAAACACTACACCTCTCTTATTTCTCAGGGGATTAACAATAAAAAGCAATAAAAGGTGCTTAATGACTTTTTTTTCCCCCAAGCTTCCAAATCTGGAAGGAAACCAGGCCATCCTGAAAAAAGAGATCCCAGACTTTTACAATACATGCATCCGTCTGAAGGGCCATTGCCATGAAAGTATTTCCAGCTACACTGTTATCCTGCTCTCTTCCACAGTCCCAGTGGAGAGCAAGGCCAGAGCACAGCAGTGAGAAGCTTGGCAGCTATTGAGCAATGCTTTTTACAAGGAAGGATTCTGCCACACTATTTGTAGTCTGGTAAACTCAAATGAAAGCAAGTTAGTAGTGAAAGCCAAGCTTTGAGACAAATAAGAATAAGCCCTTTGCCATTGGGGATAGCCTATCTTTTGAAATCCTGCACATGGTGTAAGCAGTGGTGAAGCATTTCTAAATTTTTGGCATACTATGCTTCAGTATTAGCTCAGTCCTTACTTTTGTGGTTCCCCAGCAGCTTAAGACAGCATGGCTGCAGTGGTCCACTCCACCCTCCTGCTTGAACCATGTATGCCCAGTGTTCTCTTTCCGAGGCTTTTTAGACTCCGCTGAACTGCCTCCATGCACCACTGAGCAGAAGACTAGCCTTAAGAAAGTAAACAGTTCTTTGCTGGGTCATTGAGTTGAGTTGGCTCTCAGATCACATATGGGAGAGGGAGGGAAGACTTTCCTTGTAGTTAGCCCTAAGCTTGCTTATTTTTGAGTAACCTCACCCTTCTATTTAAAGAGTGATTGAAGGGTTATCATGTCGTACAAAGGAAAGGCTTTACTTGGTGTCCTATTCAAACACTGTGAAATGCATTCATTAGCACTTGAACAAACTTGTCGTTTTTAAAAGACCCGGTTTCTACAATTTACTCTTCAAACAGTAGTTTTGTGTCAAACAGCTTCTACATGTTGGAGCTGGGCTCTTTGATTCCTCTGTTTTAAGTCTATGCCACACAGAGGTATCCGAGGTGTTTTGCTTCTTGTTTTTTGACCATCAGATGATAGCACTTTTCTCTTTCAGACCCTTTCACATGGTGCTCTTCTGAGATGATCCCTTCTATGACATCTCTTAGAAGAGATCTCTCCCCTGTCACTGCCCCATATGCCCATTGTTCAGAGCCTGGGCTTACAAATTGCAGCCACAGAAAATATGTCTTGTCATCTGTTGCAGTGAAATTAATTTCTCTCATGAGAAATCCTTTTATCCTGACCACTTGAGGTCAGAAGGTGCTTTCAAAAAAGAGTTTTGTTTAGCCTGAATACTGCTGACTCTGTTGTGGTTTGTATCTCAGTCTGTCCTGCACTTCAAACTCGTATTTTTTTCCAGTGGTAGTGCATAGTATCACGAATTATGGAGTAGCTGTGATTTTTGTTATTGAGATGGCTGCAGTGATGCACCTGTCCGAGGCTCTCGAATAGCAGGAGTTTGGAGCTGTGCTGGACAGTAGTGTCGCTAAGTAGTGGTTACTTACATCATTTCTAGGACCTCCACTTCTGCTGATCTGGGTGATAGCATCGTTATTCAGAAAGTATTTACTCCTTCACGAGGGAGTGGGAAGGTGGGACAATCACCGAAAATGAAGGTCTACTTAGCAGCTAGTCAGTAAGAATGGGGGCAGCAGGACAGACACTACTGGGATGTGGTTTATGTGGCTGAGGAGCTCAGCTTGCTGTCCCTCAGTGCCTGTTTGAGGCTTGCAGTGTTTGCTGGGGATGGTGTAGACCAGAGGCAGTTGGGTGTATAAGAATAGTTCTTTTTTTTCCCTCAAGCACCTGTCTAGAGACAAGAAGATCTGAAATGCTGTTCTCTGTACTCCTTCATACTATGTTAATACCTGTCATCTAACACCACTTGAGTTCCTAGCAATCTGAGCACTTAGCATGCTCTAAAATCGGTTTCGAGGTATTCTAAACCAAACAGAAAATGAGAAGCCTCTTCAGAAAATCAAATGTGCTGGAGCTGTAAAATGACTGTCTGTTACAGATTCCCTCTTTTATGGGAACACCCTGCAACTTCTTTGTATATTTAGAGGTGCTATTGCTTGTGCTCCACAAGGGCATCATGTGGAAAGGTGGTAATGTAAGGAGCATTTAAACCTTTGTCTTGGTACCTAGCAGCATTGCTTTGGTTGTGAACTGTTGTTTGGTTTCTGGGAAGATTACTGACTGCTTTTTTTCTTTCTTATGTTTTAGACGTTTACAGCATGGTGTAATTCTCACCTCCGCAAGGCTGGGACACAGATTGAGAACATAGAAGAAGATTTCAGGGATGGTCTTAAACTCATGTTACTTCTGGAAGTCATTTCAGGTGAGAGAGATTCTGTATGGTGCTCTCAAGTGTCCTGAGAATCTTTGTTCTGAAATGTGTCCTCCTCCTCCTTTCTTGCAGAATACAGATTTCAAGGGCTGTAATGCTGCAGATTTTGCTGGAATATAAGAACAGCTGTTTCTCGATTCAGAACAAATTTCTCCCTAACGAATATCTGTCTCCAGCAGTGACCATTAATGTACTTTTGGAATGTACTTCAAAGCTCATGGCCTGTTCAGGCTGCCCACTGTGTTTCAGCTCCTGCCTCTCAGCTTTTCTCTGCCTGTCAGGAATGTACAGCCTCCTGTGAAAGCTCAGGCAATGGCTTTTACTGCTTTGCAGGGCTGATGAAGCAGCTCTGGGAAGTGTGGGAATGCTGCACTGGCAAGTCATACCAAAGCCACATGGCAGTGGGAGTACGATAGAAGTTATTTGAAGAGGGGAGTCAGACCAATAAATCTTCTGTGTTCTTCAGTTTCAGCTGTGACTGAAGTTATTCAATTCTAGTTTCAATGTGAGCTCAGTGTTCAAGCCTTCATGGGAAAAAAAATTGCCAGAGAAAAGCAAAATCCTAAACAACTCAGACTGAAATAAAAGCAGTGGCATAAACAAGTTAGGTCATATTTGTTTTTACTCCACATCACAATGTCCCACTACTAGACAGATATCTCCCATTGATTGTTTCATATAAGCAGTAATCCTTTTTGATGTGCTGGTGAGATAAATACCTTAGTTAATTACTGTGGGAGACATCAAGAGAGGGTAAGACCTTATGTATGAAACTGGGATTGTATGCTCACAGACTGTCCTATGGTGGCTTTTGAGCCAGTTATGGCAACCCAGTGATTTGCACTTTGGACCTTGGTACATTTTCCAAAATGGCCATGATAGAATCACTCAGGCTGCCTTCCTTCTGTCCCTTCATTTCTTTCCTTCCTTTCCCCTTTGCCAGTTTCTGCAAAGATGTTGTCAATATACTGTCAGTGTTTTTCAGAATTTATGAATATAGAGTGAAACCTCAGGGATTTTCCCCATGCTTTGGTTTGGAGGGATCAAAGTTGAAGGATCTGAGCTTTTCAGCATGCACATTGTTTCTACAGTGCCTATAAGAAATGAGTTAGCAGAGTCATATGAGTTTATTTTGTGTATTTATATTCCTTTCCAGAGGCAGGACTGCAGCCTGGACACTAGGGCAGATGGGCCTTGATGGCTTAGTTTCTAATCACTGCACTGCAAGACAGGGGAGAGAAGTATGTAGAGGAGAGGGTGGATGAGGCTCAATGCTAAAACAGAGAATCTCCTATCTCACACTGCCTAATTTTCTTGCATCATCTCCCACTCTTCCTCTCTTGTTGTCCCTTTGGGAGCCCCCTGGCAGCCTGTCAGATCCGCCTCAGACTGGGAAGAACCTACCGCCTTCCAATTGCACTGGTGGTGTGGGCACGGCATGTACCTGTCCCAGTCCAGAGCAGCTCTGTGCCTGCAAGTTACCACTAAATGAGTGGGGAAAGGCATGGGGAAGAGCTGGGGACTGCATCTCACCAGAGACCATGGTCTTTCACACACTTAAGACTGAGCATCCTTTCCCTAGAGACAGTAGAAGCTAGAAGTGAGTTCTCTGAAGTACAGTGGCAAAAGAAAAGAAACTTAGCACATTCTTTTCCCCATTTCATTTCCATCATTGGCAGTTCCATTATCAGTTTGTAACTGCACTGGTCATACAGAGCCTTCTTCCAGCTGCCAGCTCCATTAGCAGCCCCTTTGATCCATAGCTGGGGAAGCAGCAGCCCATGTGGGGAGCAGCGTGTGCGGGTCAGGAGTCTCCTGATGAATGGCAAGGGATCGTCTGTATGTTCTTGGTTCCCACTCATCATCTGCTAAAAGGATGAGTCTCTGAATGACTGTTAGCCCTCCAGTTCCAGCTTCTGGCCTTTCCTTTCAGCTCTTGGCTCACACCTTCCTCTTCACAGACTTTGAGGACCTGCAGAACTGCTGATGGGGATTTGGCATGGACAGGGTTACTCTGTGAGGCTAGTCCCCTCTAACCCAGGCGATGATGGCCAGAAGAGCTCTCAGGCATGAGGACGCAGGGCCAGGTTGGCTGAGGGTCATGGGGAGCCGAGTGCCTGCTCCACCTGGACGCATGGACGGGATGTGTGGAAATGAAGGAGGGAGCACTGTCTCCCTCTGCCCCTGCTGTGAGGTGGCTGCTGCCACTCTGCCACGGCAGGAGGGATGGAGCCTGCATCAGGGAAGCTACTGCAGAGCTATGGTGGAAGAGGGACTTTGCTGCTAGGACTGTGGGAGACCGGTTTCAGGGCAGACCCTCATGTGTGTCCGTGGAAACACATTGCTACCAGGCATCTAGGCCAAGTAGGAAGCAATTTTCCCATCCAATGCAGTTTCCCAAAGTATGGGAAGCAGTGATGGTCTGCAAGAGGAGCATGTTTCAGTTTTACTCAGTCTGGTACCTTCAGGGTGGTGAGCTGTGCTGCTGACAGGGCCCCTTTCAGCTCTGCCAGAGCCCATTGGTTCCCCAGTCAGTTAGTTCCCTAGTGGAAGAAGTTCCATGGACAGTCCTGGGACTTCCTCCTTGTGGGTTGTCCCCTGTTGGCCTCTGTGGTTGGAAGTAACAACTGTGGCCTCCCATAGAAGTTGCCCCAAAAGATACACTTCCATTTTTCACCTCATGTTTCCTTCCCCTGACAAAGCCGTTATAACACTATAAGACTAAAAAAGTCTAAACTCACATTTATTACTTCTAAAATAAAGTTCTAAAGTGCTGCTTTCCCCCTCCTCCAAGCAGAAAGAGTGACTAATTGAAATTTTTCCTAAACAAATTTGCAGTAAACAACTTCTGTGCCAACACATCCTTGCATTGTTTAGCTTTTGAAGTACAGCCTTGGGCGGCTAGTACATGAGAATTAGAGAATGGAAGCAAGTAGACCATTTTCATTGTCTGAGCTGGGAGAAGTACTGAGAAATAAAGCAATGATGCAAATAGATGAAAGTAGAACATGTTTCTAGAAGGATTCCCTTTAACAGTCTACATCAGTAATAATGTATGGCATGGAACCAGATTATGCTTTTTTTCTGGAAAACTAAATTTGTAATAAAGTCCAAGTCTGAAAGAAATAGCCATTGGGTTTTGGAACTTAAAAAGTTCACAAAAAAAGTATTCTAATGTGAGAGAGGGAGACTGCAATTTTGCAATCACTATCAATTGATCAAGGATCACCTTGCTGTCAGGGGGAACAATCCTGCTCTCCCCAGACCCAGGGAGGGCAGTTCAGATGCTCTCCCCTGTATTGGCATTGCACATACAGCCACAAGGTGAATTGGATCAGCTTGCTGTTCCAGCTGAAACTCAATCACTTGTCTTTATTTTTCTTTTTGCAAGGCTAGTTAACAGTCACATGAGCTAAGGAAAATGGTTATTTTTTAGCTGGCTCAACCCATTTGTTGACATTTGGAAGTGTAAGTCTGCTTAAGTCTATTGTAAAACTACATATAAAAATATCATTGTGAAACTGTCACAGAAAATGCTTCAACTAGAATGACTAGCATTGGCCAAATGAAAAAATAAAGCAATGCACCATGATGTGTACCTGAGGTTCCATTAAAGCAAAAGAGGGTTTTTTTTAATCCTAGGATGGAGGTAGTGTCATAAAATGCCTCTTTTTACTTAAATTCTCAGACATCCATGTTCTATTTTGAAAATGGAATCTGGTTTTATCCTTAAGCATGAAAGCTAATGACACCAGCCTACAGTAACCACTGAAACACTTCTAAAGGCGTTTAATTTCCAGGCTTTATTCTTGTAAGGCATATGGTTATGGAGATAATATTTTTTCCCTGTTTTAGCTTTTCCTCACACCTGTGTTGGGAAACAAGCCAAGTACTTTTCTTTCTCACACTTAAGCACCAGATAATGGTTTTGAGTCAGCAGACATAGTCTTAAATATTCAGTTCAAGATACAGCAGGAGACTTTCAGAACTGAATAGGTCAGGTAATTACTTGCCTCGACTTGCCCGTTTGATCTGTTTTTAATTATAACTTTCCACCCCCAAACTGCAAAACATGCTTGGATTTTCTTTAGATCTTTTTTGTATTCTGGAGCTAGTGATCTGAAAGTGGACATTCTGTTCATTTTTGGTGTTGTGTGTCACATACAGGTGATTCCTGATATTGCATCTAATTACAATTCTAACTGAAGTTCCTTTGAAAAGTTCACCTGTCTGTCCAAGCTTTAATTTGCTTACTCTAAGTGCTGGGTTATTGTTAGTAAAAGTAAACTGTGAGCATATTTACAGGCAACCTATCAAGGACATGACTGCACTTAATGCAGCTCTTTCAAATAAATACAATCAGGAAAATGTTTTTCCAAATCTTCCAGCTTTGTTGCAGTCAGGAACTGGTGTTATCCTAGGACTGATTTCTCTCAGAGATTAACCTGCTCTTACCTCAGGGCTAGGCAACTTCCTTCTCTGTGCCTCATTATAAGCATTTAAAAATGCATGACTGTATAAGAGACCTTGCATAGAGTTAGAAATACATCACTTAATGGAAAGGAGTTGAAGTGACAGTCCTTACAGTTATAAAGCCACTTGCCAAAAAATTGGTTTCATTTCCTGATACAGGCAGTTAGGTTTGGCTATTCAGTGAAGAGACGAGAGAGGTAGGAGGTCTGTGTCCTGCCTGTGAGAAAGAGAAGGCAAGGTACAGGATCACCCTCATGTGTGACTGCAGGGTGTTCCTCAGAGAGATTTGCTTTGTGAACTGGGTGTTGCAAATGCTGGAGGAGACCTCCTCACCTGTCTTTGTCAGGGAGGGAAGTTTGTGATGTTTCCAGGTGTCCTTATCTGTGGTTCACGGAGGTTAGTTCCACTGCCTAGCTCACTGGGCTTTCCACAGACCTTTTCACCTCTGATACAAACCTGCTCCAGAAAGAACTTGGTGTTGACAGGTTCTGTTACTAACTTACCTGAAATGATTCTTTTCTGTCTGATTCTTTCCAAGGGCACTTAACAGTGAGTGTGGCTGTCCTGAAAGGGTGGATGAAGGGGCGTCTACCCTCTGCCTGGCTGAGCAGTGGGAGCCACCAGCATGGGAAACACCCACTAGGGAAGAATGGTTCAGAATTGTTTGCTAATCCTTTGTTTTCCCCCTTGTTTCTTATTAGGTGAACGTTTGGCTAAGCCTGAAAGAGGAAAAATGCGAGTGCACAAAATATCCAATGTGAACAAGGCCTTGGATTTCATTGCCAGCAAAGGAGTCAAACTAGTATCTATTGGAGCTGAAGGTAAGGAAACCAGATGATTTGTCAGGGCCCAAGCCATGCTTGGTCGTTGTCTTTCTTCCTGGCTGCATATTGTTTCCATTTGCACCTCCCTAGCCCTACCGTGTTCTTGTAGAATAAGTCATACAGTTAAAAATGGGATATAGTAGGCCTTTACTCTGGATTTAAATCCTGCCTTCACACACGGCTGCTAAACCTGATTCCCACTTGGGCTTATTGATCAGGTCCTGCTTTTCTTCTGGTTTTCATGAGTTGAGGAAAATTTTGATCAGTGGCGGAAACAAATTAATTGAGATATTTCTTTCTCAAACAGCATAGCAGCAATTTGTATTTAGCTAGTTTCAGAGCTGCTGTGAAAGATCCCCCATTGCTGGAGGATATTGCATGGGTCAATGCCAAGTGCAGTCCCCAGCACAGGACAAGAACACCAGAGATTCAGGTTTTCAGGGCTTCCAGGCTTCTTTCTGTGCATCCCAGAAAGGTGGGTGCTCTGGCTGGAATCCTGTGTATTGTTGTGTTGAGATCATTGTGGGCAGCACCAGGGATGCCCTCAAGAAGGACTTGCAGATCACACAGAAAGCAGGCAGTTGTGTAGGATTTTTGACTTTATAGCAGAGATGGTGGGTGTTTTGCAGATATGTCACCCCAGACCCAGAAGAACTTGAAGGTTTTTGTGGCACTTGTTTTGCTCTGTTCTGGATCTGTAAGTCCTGCCTATGGACGAAGGTTGTCACTTGCTGTGGAGACACTCTGCTTCTATGGTAGTTCTAGGTTTGTATTTACAGTAACCATGGAAAATGAGGGAGGTTTGTTATCTCCACCTTGCAGATGAAAATACGTGGTTTCTCTAGGGAAACTCATGACACAACCAGGAAATGAGCCCATGATAGCAACTTGGAATGATCTGGACCATCATCCTTCGTTCATAGCAACTACCCTGCTCAGAAATAGGCTGTGATGTGTCATTTTGTGACAGAAGTATGATTCATATAAGTCTGAATGGTGATTCTGACCTCCCCTCCTTTGTCCTGGTCTGGCACTGAAGTTTACACTAAGGCTAAGTTTGATTTTTATACAGAGTGCTTGGGCCTGTGGTGTGATGCCAGCTCAGGCCATGTAAGTGTGATCACAGCAAGGACTCCTCTACTCCAGTGCCCGCCTGTGCACGCAGACTGGGCCCAGGCCACTCTAGTTGTCACCAAGAAAGAGAACCTGCTGCAGGGGCTTCTGCCAACCCATTCAGGTGATTGGTGTACAGTAAATTGCATATCAGCTCTAAAAATAGACTTTTACTTTGGACAGCACAGCAGTTAATTCTGTTCACAAAAGGTATTAGAAACTTCCTGGTGCATGACTTTTAAGGACTTACTTTCAGACTTTAAGAAGACATTATGCAGCAGCAAAATAGAAGATCAAAACTAATGAGTCACTCATAACTCTGCATTAAGAAAATGATGCATCAATCAGGTTGGACTGATCTATAAAGTTATCTAGGCAGCTTTTCTCCCAGAGGAGAAAACTACCATCCAGGAGCAGTGGGGTGGTACTGGCTAGGACAGCACACTGCTTACCTTGGGGTAGCTTGTTCCACCTCTACGTATCTCCGGGGCAGCAAGGTCTTGTGTGAAGGGTCTGCAGCCCAGCTGTAGTTGCCTGTACACACTGACCATCAATGTCCTGGCTTATTTATTTATTTATTATCCTAAACACTTCGTTAGCCAGAGTCCATAAAATCAAAGTAGTTCTAGCATACAGCAGATACGTGTACGTGTGGATCAAGGAAGATTCTAACCTGGTGCAGTTTCCAAATGATTTTTGTCTGCTTTTAAATCTCACTGTCATCTGACACCCCAGGAGCCTTCTTTTGCTGTAATAGAGTCCATACTGATGTCAAATGCTCCTGGAATTTAACAGATTGAATAGGGTCAAGTATGTGAACCTTAAACTGTTTTATTTGTTCCTTTAATCTGCATAGAAAGTCGCTGCTTTTTAAAGATCTGGCTCGCTTCAACATATAGATAACTTTGGATGAACTGATCCCTATTCTCACCTGTGCAAGTGAAAGGAGAAATAAAGCTTACAGATTTCAACATTTGCAGAAGTCCCATCTGAGCAAAACATCTACTGAAGTACCAGGCAATGCAAGCATATAGTTCACAGTGGAAACGAGGGGAAAATAGGGTCCCTCCATGTGAGTGAGTGAAAAAGTTTTATTTGCCCCTATGTCCTGTCCACTCACAGTTAGGGACCTGAGAGGCACACCCTCACAAACAATGCCAGCTATCTGTCCTCAATCTGACTGGACCATCATCAGCAACATACTTTTTGGAGACAGGGGCATGGATACTTGTTAGAACAAACAGAATGCAGAATAGTCTTTATTTTATGTCACCATTGTTCTTCTATGTCTCCAGTTCCCAGATCATAATGCTATCCTGCCAGTTATTCATGCTGTGCAGCTTCTCTCTATGGGCCAACCAGAGGCTGTGCTCTCATGGGCAGCTCAGAAGTAGCTAGGTGCGAATAGCAGTTTTTGTATTGTTGATTCTGCTCCTAACTGCCCAGGCCAGGGCAGAAAAGTAATCTTAATGATTTTTGCATTTTTCAAAATGAGTTCATGCATTTAAAAAAGGTGATGGCATTTTAAAAGATGCATCTCTGTAGCCAGCGTCTTCCTCCTAAGGACTGAATATTTGTCAGGCTCTTAATTGGTTGTCAAACAAATGGATGAGAGTACTATAGTTTTCACATTTTTAGGTGTTAATTGTTATTTGTTATTTGTAAATGTTATTTACAAATAACATTTGTAAATAAATAAATGTATACAATAAAATGTAAATTGTAATGTATTTGTAAATGTTATTTGGTACAATAATGGGAGCTAGGTGGAAGCATATTCAATGGTGTAAAAAATTTACTTCCAGTGGATGCAGATGCCTCACCAGCTTTAGCCAGCAACAGATAACCCTCCAAGTTGAATGTAAATCACATTAATAACATGTGCTTGCTGCTGCTGTGCAGTCAACAGCTGCTGGTGGAGAAGGAAGTGCAGACAGTGTTTGCAGAGATCCTGCCTAGGAAAAGCACTTGGAAAGCACAGCCAGGCAGAAGATACTGTCTGATTGGTAGCCTTTTCATGTGTGAACTGCTCCCACATTACTGAGCCCTTCTTGTATCAGCAGGCAACAAACATAGTATCTTTAATTAAACATTAGATTCTTCTAGCTTTGTAGTGTTACATTCAAATTTTTAACACTTCCTGTGGAGTTTCTCTTTCTTCATCACCAGGAAGCAGAAAGCCTCATGCAAACCTGTTTTGCAACCACATTTTTCACTTTTGTTTCTTGGCCATATTCCTGTGTATTAGAAAGAGACTAACAGCAGCTGTAGGGTGCTGAAGGGATGCTGAAGGAATGCTGAAGGAAAAGGAGATTAGCACGGGGGAATGCAGGGGTGGAAAACAAGTAAGTGAGGGCCAAACAGCACAGGGCCTTTAACTAGTCTGCCTGCCTGATTTTGTAACCAAGTTGCCAGGAGAAGATTTTTAGCACTAGAAATGAAAAATGCTTGCCTGCTTCTAACAAAAAATAAAAACGTTGTCAACACTATTTAATTAAAAAAAGAAAAAAATAAGGACTGGGGATTGTGTGGCTTGTTGAATGTACATCCTGAGATGGATCACTCACTAATCTCACTAACATCAGTAACTAACTGGTAGATGGTGAGTTTTCTCTATGTCAAGAAAAAATAAGTTATATATAGAGATGAAGTGGTAGAAATACTCTGTATTTCTTCCAGAACAACCTTATTTTGGTCTACTGCTAAGGAATAATCAGATATGTGAGCAGGGAGCATGTATTTCTTTTTAAATGAGTAATGCAATGAAGAGGGCTGGGGAAGAAGGGGTGCTTCCACCTTAACTCACCAGCTAACTTTATAAAACTGAAATTTGAGAATGTAACAAGAGCATAGTGCTGAGTTCTTATGCCACATTAGCGACTTAACACTGTCTGGGTTTATGTAAGTGTCTTGACCTTTATTTCTAGTTAAAATCCATGGAACAGTAATATCAATCACCTGTTTCAGCTCACTGATTGATTTATTAGTGTTCATGAAGCATTTTCAGCATTATTATCATCAGATTTTAATCTAGCCCTTTAAAACAAAGAGCTCAATTTAGTTTCAGATCTTAAATATGTTCTAGAGGAGTCCTGCCAACTGCTGTGGTTTTTAAAAGCATTGGTTCTTTTGCTTTTTGAAAATCCTCACAGAGATCTATCACATGAACAGAATAAGCAAGCTGAAAACACAGACACTTTCTTACATATTTTAGCTGCAGTATCTCAGGTATCTGCAGCAATAGTAAGGATTTTCCTTTAGGTTTATTGCAGTCCTTTTTTGGAGGGGTGAAGAATGCAGAATGAAGAACCGAATAGACTTGCCATCACATGGCATTTTCTTGCATCAGCCTAGTGGACAACTCCCTGACCTTAAAATGCCTGTAAAAAATTATTTTGCATAAAAACTGTCAGCAGACAAATGTAGTTTTCTCATGCCAGCAACAGTAACTGTACTTCTTTTGTACTGCAGTGAAAAGTTGCTGGCTGTTTAATTCTGGGCAAACTGATGCCCCACCAAGGTATCTATGTGTACTGTGAAGTGCAGAAAGCAGCAGAAGCAGGAGTTTACTGGTGTAGAACAAGGTGGTGTGTCTTGTTTTCTATATTTTACATCTATAAATCCCTAATGCAGATATATGTCAAAGGATGATGGAGCTTATCATTCTAATTTACTCTGGAAGTTGCATGACGTATATTGCTAAATCAAGCTTTCAGAAATTTGGACCAGATGGACATATCTGAAAAAAAAATGTCCTTCTTGTCTGTTGGTTTTGAACACAAGGAGATTCACAATTTGATTTTTTTTTTTATAAGAAGAAAGGGGTTTTTTTAACAGCTTAAGAGGAAAAAATCAAATATCGTTACTTGTGTGTCAGGATCCAGACAGGTGGCAGTTGCTTATACTGCAAATTTCTGCTGCCCCAACACGGTTTGTTCCTGCTGGACAGCTTTATGGAAGCAGTGCCACAGAGGTGTCTACAGGGATGCAGAAGGTTTCTGATAGCCTTCCTGTGACTTGAATTATTCTACCTCCAAACAGTAGGTTAATTGTAACAATTTTCTTGTAACCTATCAGTTGTTTGTGAAAGGTCCTGCCATGAGGAACTTGCTAGAGAATAAGTAGGAGAGGACAGCTTGGCTAGTTTTACTATCCAAAAATGTGAAGGCTGTAAGTTCTGTAATGTGTATATATCTCTGTGAAATTTTTGTAGATGCTGAGGTTCAGCACTTAAGACCCATCCGTTCACTGTTTGGACTGTTTGGCTCTGATTTATACATGGTGGAAGCCCCTTTCTGGGCCAGTATCACCCCAAATGCCTCCCACCAGAACCTTGATCCCCCATCCTAAAGAGATCATACCTCACACACGCAAGCAGTCACCTTGTAAAACTTCCAAGTTGTTGACCCTTGCTGATTTATATTGTGGAGTCCAATGAGCAATAAATCACAATCTGCTTGACATCATAGTTTATGTTTTGATCTGTGCAGACTGGTCAGCATGAGTCTTTGCTTCCTCTTCCAGCAGGATGCATGTACTTTGAGAAATGCTTTGTTGTGTCTTTTGGCAGTTACTTGACTGAAAGAAGTCCTGTACAGGCAGTCTGATGTATTTAAGCTTGTTTGAAATGGCAAACATTTAGGCTTGTTTGAAATGTAAATGGTTTTCTTGGTGGTATCTTGTTCCTAGGACGAAATCAGCTGTCAGAGCTCATCTGCACTGGGAAATCTCACTGATTCCTCTGGTATAATTATGCTGGGGCAGTTATATAGGTGACTTGGAGTAGACATAGGAGAGCAAGAGAGGGAAAGCTTTTCTTTTTTTCAGTTTGGCTTCTATGACTTTTAAGTGACTGTAATTAAACCTGAACAAGGTGGTTTTAGGCCGCTGTGGGGAATTATGCTGATCTAAATTGGTCCTTATTTCTGACCTTTGGGATCATCTATGTCTGGATTTACTCTCAGTATTATACTGCAAGCAAACCAGTGTGATTACTGGGTACTGTGCTGTACCAGCAGAGCGTCTGGAAAGGTGAGGAAAAACATGTTTTAGCAGGAATTCCAGTTTGCCCATCTGCAAAAGGAAATGCTCCCCAATGCTCCTGTTTTACAAGGATATGTATTTGCAACTTAATGTCTTCTCTTTCTTCTATTTTTTTTCTTAGAAATTGTGGATGGCAATGTTAAAATGACTCTTGGAATGATCTGGACCATCATCCTTCGTTTTGCCATTCAGGATATCTCAGTTGAAGGTAAATTTTAGTTCTTTCCAGCCACTGTTCAATAATGAACAACTAAATGGCTTTGCTACTTAAATGGACCAAAATGTGCACTTAAATGAGTCACTAAAAGATTCTAGGAAGCTACCTTTCCCATGCTGCCTTGTCTGTGACATTTATGGACAGGCACAGAGTTTTTCAGTTCCTTCTGAAACTGAAATTTCAAGTGCAGCTCAAAAGGATGGCTAAGCCTGAAAGTCAACTTTGAGGTCAGAATCTGTTGGATTTCTTGCAGGCTGATTCAGGGACTAGCACTGAAAATGGACCTACAAGACTCTCTAATCCCAAAAAGCTATTTTGTTATTACTGACCCTCATTAAGAAAAGAATAGTAACAAAACTATCCAAGTAGACTCTTTCAAACAAGAAATTTTCTATAAGTGAAATTAAATAAAGGACAATTCAGTGCAGTCTCTACCAAAGAGTTGGTGATGGTTTTCTAGCATATGCTCCAGAAGCTGCTGCTTTCTAAGAAAATGAGTTCCTTGATGTGTTTTCTTTCTTTCACTAGAAACATCTGCTAAAGAAGGACTTTTGTTATGGTGTCAGAGGAAGACAGCCCCCTACAAAAATGTAAACATTCAGAACTTCCATATCAGGTGAGTTACAGGCAAGAACTTAGCTTTACAATCTCTATTATTTTTCTGTATCTCTCACTATTCAACAACGTTCCTGACACACCTCTCAAGGCATATGCACATTACACAGTAACAGCGTAGTCCAGAGAGATGCCTAGGAAATTAAAGGCAGAGGTTCTAAGAGGATCTAAGTACCTATGTCCCAGTTCCTCATTCTGGTTACAATTACTGCTTTCATAAAGTTCTCCAGGGCCTTAAGTCCTCTGAGAGCTGTGTATATGCCATGGGCTAAGCAAAAGAGCTTTTGCTCTGTGAAAACTCAGAATGTTTTAAGAACCATGAAAAAAAGGACTGCACCTGGAACTTTTGTAGCATGGCAGAGTTGGGAACAGATAAGAGGTTTTCTTGCTCTGCTCTTTAATAATGCCAAACTGGCAGATGTTCCAGTGAAGGTTCTGCATAGTAGTTCTTTTCCAGCAAATCTTGGAGAGCTGTATGAACCATGTAAATGTAAAGCACTTTTAAGAGGTTAACCACCATTCATGCTGGCCAGTACTGTAGTGGAGCTAGCTGTGGACATCTGCCTTTTCCCGAAGGAACACTCTTTTTCCTCCTTTAGGGCTTGTATCTACACCTTTTTACAACCCTGAGCTCTATACCTGTTCTCACTTGCTCCACAAGACATGCACAGAGATTTCAGCATAGAGAATTGCCAAAAAGGAAGTGGCAATGCCATGGCCAAGTCCTCATCACAGAGGATTTCTGTAGAGATCGAAAGGAATCTTTATTGCAGTCTCCTGCACATACAATACATCCCTCTGCCCCAGCACTTACATGAGCACTGTTAGTTAGAAACTAAGCCCAAATTAACTGTCCCACTGCTTCCCTTGTGCTCATCACTGTGTGTCTTCCTGGCTGAGCAGTGTTCATTGTTCTCTCTTCTGTCTCTCTTGCAGTTGGAAGGATGGCCTTGGTTTCTGTGCTTTAATTCATAGACACCGTCCAGAGCTCATCGACTACGGGAAACTAAGAAAGGTACAACTCAATTTTTTTGTCAGACCAGATGCTTGGCTCCTTAGAAGTAAAGAGGGAGAAGAATTAGCTTGGTAAACGTAATTAGAAAACTTCAGCACAAGCTGGCAGTTGCAGGACTAAGGGGGAAGGAAGGAGAGCTGAATCAGTACATTCAGGCTTCTTAATGAAGCATGAACTTAATGAGCTTCCTGCTTGACTTTCCCTCTTTTCAGACTGCCTTGTGTGAGACACACATGCCCCAATCCCAGCTGATGAGCAAAAGCTGGCAAACTCAGTAACACCAAATGTGAGACTAGTTCTGTGCTAATGTCACACACTAGTGAGTCAAATCAGACTTAACATTTCTGTGGACAGTTGGATCGAAACTAGTTACCTGGTGTCCTAGTGCAATAGCTATTTGAGGAGTTTGTGTCCCCTCACTGGACTCTTATCACATGCTTCCAGCTTAGCACTGAGTCTTTTGCAGTACTGGACTTCTCCTAGCATTTGGTGCCAGGTACCAGAAATGCATTTGTCACAAAACTCAATTTTACTGTACAGTTGGCACTGGTAACATGATAACAAGCTTCTCCAAAGTTTGCTTTCAGTGTATTTTGGAAACAAGATTGCTAAGTGGATGGTGAGAATAACCATTCAGTGGTTTGTGCTGCTAGCAGTGTCTTGACCCAGCAGTGCAATGGAAGATCAAACTGGGTTCTTATCCTGTAGTATGCTGAGATCCAGTTTCACTGTATTTCTGTGCATGCGGAATGAAACGTCACCAAGGGCATAATTCATGTGTCATTACTGGAGCTAACACAAAAAGTTTGTCCATGAGATCTCATGGGCTGGGTATTTTAAGCACATGCCTGGTGTTAGCTAAAGAAATAGACACAGAAGCCCATCACCAATAGACCTGGGCTCTTTGATCACTGTTCAAACAGACAAAATGTAAATGACCTAATCAAATTAGATGCATCCTTGAGGCAGTGAACTGTACAATGTCTGATCTGCTTTTCAATAACCTTTTAGATCTTTACTGGCTTGCAGAGCAGTCAATTATATTATCTGATCCATTTTAGTGTCTGGAGTCAGCGCATGATGAATAAGCAGTGAAGGGAGACTGGAGCTGTTTGCATAAACAGCAGCAATAAGAAAAGAAATTATTAGAGTGACATTTTCAGTGCCTGATCTTGGGAAAATAAAGTAGCTAAGCAATGCTTGCCTGACAAATCCAGCCAGGTAAGTGCTACAGTGCTCTCTGTTATCAACCAGAGCCCTAAGCCAAACCCAAGAAAAAACAGAGTAAAGGAAAGGGAGTTATTTGGTGATATTGCCTGCAGGCTTTTTAAGGTAAAAGATAGGGAGATTGTTCTAACCAAATTCAATGTACACGGGAAGGGATTTCTCCTGCTTGGAGTAAGGTTAAAGGAAACCAGCATCTTTTGATCTCTGCTTGCTTTTGATCCCATCCTCCGTCAGGTTCCCTCTGTCCTCCTGCAGGCTTCTCACTCTCTTATCGTTTTTACTGTTGTTCTGCCTGAATTACTCCAAAGGCATGAGATTAAATGAATCTTAAAGAACTCTGTAACAGCTGAAATCTTGAGCAAATAGCTAGGAAGAACTTAGCTCAGAGCTTAGCCTTTAGCTCTGGCAATTGACATGTGCTGAAGGGAAGTTGCCTTTTTTATGCTAGATCTTTGAAACCTGTTTGTGGAATGTATAAACACGGAAGAGACTGCTGAGAAGCAGCCATTACAGTGGGCGGTAGATTAGAGAACTACCTCTTTTCCAACTCTAGGGAGCAATTATTGGCATCTTGGTTGTGTGTGCCTTTGGCGATGCTGTGTGTGTTTCTGCACACACATACACACACACACAAAGTACAAGACAGGTGAAATCAGTCCAAGCTGCTCGCAGTTTTGCATTGTACCTCCTGTTTGGGTAGCATTCTTTTGCAGCTTTAGTGCTTTCTGCCCTTTCACAGAGGTTATGTCTATTCTATAGACCCTGTATTGGCAGTGTATTCTTGCAAAAGGTAGTTTAGTGTAGTAGCTGCATGTCTTCCTCACAAAAGTTAGCAACTTTTTTTTGCCAACACCATTTTGTACTGAGTTTGTTCCTAACTATTTTTTCTAGTCTACTATATTAGTGGAACAAGCGCAATTCTTTTCTGCATATGTGCACTGCCTAACTAAAGTTACTTTTAATAGTCCAGACCTCAAAATAAAAGGTGCAGGTCCACCCAGCTTGGTGTCAGTGATTTATTGAAACCACAGCTTACTTGAGTAGATGGTTTCTATTCAGTGCAGGTCTGTCTGCTACTAGCTCACTGTAGATAAGGTCTCAGGATTCAGCTCATGGTCTGCAAGTGAGGGGTATAGAGAAGATGGGATTTCCCTTCCTCCTTTTGGCTCTGACTGTAGCTCAACTGTGAGCCATATCTAAGATATTTTTATCAAGTACAGTGATTGACTGATGACTGACACCCCCTCATATATTGAAGTCTGCTTAGAACAGTGGTCTGTGTACTGCTGTGTTGTATGCATTTATTACAAATATTCCTGAAAACATGAGTTTTGGATTTCTTTCCTAGTGTCTTCAGCTCTGGCAGATATAGTAAGTGCTTGCTCTATCTTGATTTTCCTCCCCCTCCATCTCCTTTCCTGATTGCTAGTTAATAGAAGATGTTTTTTGTGTCACATTGCAATAATTGCCATGGCAACCTTGTGTGCTGCAAGGACTTGGAAATAGCTGGAGGAAGAGAGAAGAGTCCCTGTGTGAATTAGGGTTGTGGCGAAAGATGAAGAGCAGGGATAATCTTTAATCAGCAAAAGCAGAGAATGTGCCAGGTGGGCATCAGCTGTTCAGGGCAGCTTTTCTCTCTGCCACTGTTCAGACAAAGTAACTCCTCCATGGTAAAACTGGAGATTTCCTTATGGACCCAGATAGAGCCTGGCCAGTTACGGTTCCTCTTCATGCCTCTGCCATTGCTATGGTCATGTGAACAGAATGGCAACCGAGGCACCTCTGCAGAAAGTCATCTGGGTCAGTGCTCTTTTGGGTGTATGTTTCAGCTGCGGAAGGAATCAGAGGACAGGTGACTGGCCTTTGGGTCCCTGAAGTGTGTCTGCAGCTGTGGTGCTGCAGTGCAAGGCTTGGAGCTGCCTGGCCAGGCTTTACTACCTTATCCCTTTTCATGGACATCAGCTGACACAGGTGGTTTGAATTAGGGATTAGCTGGTGTACCATGGGATGGGTCTGAAAGTGGTGGAGTTTGGGGGAATTTCCTAGGGCTTGAGACCCTGTTGTAGCCTTGGATAAGCTGCAGGGAAATGCTATCACTTGCACAAAGAAACATCACTTTCGTGATGAGCAGCTCCACTGCCCATGAGGGGTGAAGCTTTTCCTACAGGCAACATGGTGTTGCTTGGGTTTAGCTCTCTGTTCATCTCAGAGCTAGTCTTGGACTTAGGTAGCTTGCTTTCAGTAATGCTATCTTTAGTTTCATTCCCCAAGAGACATTCTGATCACACATCTTTCTTGCATATGAAGTAGAAATCTGCTGGCTTTATCTAGGTGAGTCTCCACTTTCCCACATGTTAAGACTTCCAGCCCTTCCTTTGGGACTGCCCAAGCCCAATAAGTTTTCCCATCAGGAAACCTCTCCCAGCTTCCAGCTTAAAATTTCTTTTTAACCTCTGGCAACATTGCTCCTGGTGCTGTTACTTGCAAACTGATAGGAAAGCTATCTGCAGTGAGTTGGCTCCTCCCTTTCCTCCAGGAGAGTCTGACAGATCTTCAGTCGTCTCATTCAGCTGGGTCTGTGCTAAGGAACGATTTATGTTAGTACTAAACAGTCTGTAACTGTATTGTAAGTGTATTAACAACACCATGGTTGTCATGGTAAACATAGGTTGAAATTGAGTACACAGTGGTGACATTTTGACAGAAGTAGAAAGTGGCACATGGGTATGGAAGATTGCCCAGGGAGCTGCCATTTGGCATTTCAGGATGCTCCTGCACTTGAGTGAAAGAAATGCTGTTACTTTTTCTTCCTAAGTGAAGCTAAAGTCCTGTGTACACATAGTGGAACAAGGTGTGTTATATACCAGCTAGTCTCACCTCCTCAAATAAGGCTTTTGGTTACACTTTGGGTTCATAGAGGTTTCTCCACAGCAGGCACAGAATACAAGTAGGTTAAAGTTGAAATGGTACCAGCCTCTAATTCCATGGCATGGGTGATTCCTTGTGGCTGGAGAATAAAAATCCACTGGCTGCACCACTGCTAAACTCCAAAGAAGTGGATATAGATACAGATTTACCTGATGTCGTCACTATTGAAAGTGTATTATACAGCAACAAAGTACTGTTTGACACTGTTACTGTGTGTGACAGCTGCTGGCTTTATCACACCATGCCTGTGTAACATTTCCTTTCTTAATATTGATTTGTTCCAGTGGACTAAATACAGATCACTGGTCACATCTGTTTTAATGGCCTCTGTGTGTGATTTACGGTGGTAGGGGAAACATTGCTCTCTAGTGAAGACATTCACCCAAGGGAATATGATGCTGATATGGGATGCCAGCCTAATACATGCATTGATTCATAGAGAAATGCTGCAGGAAAATGGTTTTCAGAACAGCTCAGTTTCCTAGTTCCTGAAGGCTGTTATCTGAGCACTACATAATGACCAGTGCCATAAAGGAAGTTTTATACATGCCCATACCCTGTCTGCCAGAGCCTGCTTAGCTTCATCTTTCCTGCTGGGTGGATTCAGAGGAAACTGCCTGTTGATTAGAGTTCAGGCATAGCTTAATCTTACAAGTCAATTCAATAAGCAGAGGCGCATGATCTCAAATAGAAAACAAACAGAACATGGATGCCACTCTAGAAAGAAGGTGAAATAATTATACTCCTTATTTCCTAATTTTTTATGTGGATTCCAGTGTGAGTGGCACAAATGATGATATGGAGAGTATCACCCCATCTTTCCTCTCTCCCAAAAGACACCAAACAAGGTGGCTAAAAACAGTGGCAGTTTATGCACAGCCTTTCATCTGGCAGAAGCCACGTGTCTCAACAGTAGAAACTGATAGTGCAAATGTCATTTATCACCCATGAAGTGTGTTGATCCTTCAGAATAACTAAGTTATACAGGTTATACAGGAATATAGGAACAGGCGTATATGAGGATCTCATAAAGGTTGGCAGGTGTCTTGTTGCTGATTGTGTTTGAATGCTGGAAAAAGTTTGCAGAGGTCTTTCGTTTCCAGTGATGTCTGTGTTTCATGTTCTCTTGTGTGGCTCTTTAAAATCTACTTACCTTTGTGATATTACTCATGATGATAATTCACATTTAACTTCGCTTAGGATTTGATTGCTGTGGATTGATGTCTGTATCTGAAGGGCATCCTGCCATAGCAGAAGATTTATATAGAGAGGAATAGGAATGTACTAAGGAAATTACAAGTCCTGTGCTGGGGGAGAACCAATACTCAAGGCAAAATGGGTATTTTTATATGTATTTATTTTGTGGAGATTTGTTAAAACATTTCTCTTCCTCCCACTCAACTGGTGTTCAGCAAACTGTGTGTTAGCTAAGGACAGCACCCATTGCAGATGTTGTTACTATTTTAGTATTGCTTAGATGTTCTAACAGATACACTACTCTGCAGTTCTTTAAAATGGAAGTTGCAAGCCTAATATAAGCATGAGATGTAAATGTGAGATATAGTTTCGTCATTTACAGTCTGTATGATGTGAAGCTAATTTTACTTTAAACTAGGTTTGAGACAAGATGTATTATTTCTTCTTGTTGCAAGTACATAAACTATATGTTAATTATCCTATCATGAGTCTCCAGGCTCTGCTTTCAAAGGGAAACTAGTTATTTCATCCTGCTTCATGAAGGATAATAATTCACACATAATTTTGTCTGGACAGCACAGTTACCCATACCAAACAAAGCTTTTTTTGAGAGAAATGCTATGTACCTTGTTACAAGTTGACACTGCTGATCTGCTTGTTTCTTTCCAGGATGATCCTCTCACTAATCTAAACACAGCTTTTGATGTGGCTGAGAAATACCTGGATATTCCCAAGATGCTGGATGCAGAAGGTAAAGTAGAACCCAATGGCTTTTAACTTGCTTTTACTCAAGAAATTTTCCACTTCTTCTAGGTGAACTTCTTTTGTACAACAATTCAGTAACTTCTGAATGCTCCCTCCATGACCATTGTAGTAAACATGTAGGGGGAAAAAGTTAGAATGGAATAAAGAGTCACATGTTCTACTTCCCTCTTGCTCTTGTGCACCTCAGTCTTTTGAGTCTGACATGGAGATCTTAACCTGCAGTTGACATGTTAGTCCGAACGGAGTAACACCTGGCTATGTCATCTGCTGACTGAAGTGTTCCTTTTCAAGAATCAGGTCAAATACTGAGTTAATGTATGGTGTAGGACTATGTTCCTTTTGCTCCAGATTTGTTTTCTGGGCTCTTTGTGATGTTGCTGGTGCTCTTCCTTCTGAGGGCATGATATTAGTATTACTATTAATATTATTATAAACTGTTTCTTCTTGACTATTCAGAAGTGTTTGACATGAAAATCCTTCACTGACTGGGTCTGGAGACCAAGTCAGAGTTCCATGTTGTTCAGAAGTGTTTTTGCAACAGATTATGATTGCTTCCCTGAGGCCACTGGGACAGCGAGGATTACTTTTCAGAGCCTTGTGAGGACCAGCTTGGCAATAGATTTTGAAGACTGTAGCTTTGGAGTGCAAACAACAGCCTGAAATACTTCACTGGTTGTTCGCTGTTTGCCTAAACCCTGCTTGAGTTAGGCAAGAGAAGCAGTTAAAGACTTATGTTAAATAAAGGAGAAGGAGGAGAGAGGAAAGGTGAGAATAGGACAGCTGAACCTAGTGAACCTATATTTTGGTAACTAGGATGTTCATATTTCTAGGTAGTATTTCCTGTACCCAGAGATGAATCTTGCTTTCCCTGAATTCATCATGCTGAGGTCCAAAAAAAATCACGATGTTTCTAGAATAGATTCAAATGTTTCCTGCCATTCTGTAGGAAATAAAGCCACCTCCAAAATAAGCTTTAGATCTCAGCAAAGCTAGCAGTGCTGAAGAGGGCCCCTGGCAAGAGCTCTCACTGCTCCTTAATGATCACTCTCCTCCCTCAGGGAGTCGAGCTAACATGCATACCATCACACCATTAATTCTGATCTCTGGAGGTGTTGAGTTTCCCCTGAAGCTAATGAAAGGGCCTTCTGAAATTCAAGCCATCATTGTGTTGAAATGGAGGATGGGGATATAGAAAGGAAAGGAGAAAGGGTCTTTCTGGAAGAACAGAACTGCATGGAGGAATTGCAGTATAATGCATCTATAAAAGTTGTGTCAACCTGCTGCCATTTTGGATTGATTCAATCCACCATTCACAGTAATTTTCTTGGGACAGGGAAGTGCTGTGGCACACAACATGCTGACATATGGCTGCATTAGCCTGCCCAGACCTGGAAGAAATTTTATCATGAGGGAGGGGAACCAGAAGGATGATCCTGGGTTCTGAGAGACACACATCTTCTGGGGAATGCTGGGAAGCCCTGTGGAGTCACTCTGACAATCACATACCCCAGCAAGCCTCCTGGACAGTTGTGGTTCTACCTCTCCTTTGCTCTCCTCCCATCAGCTGATTATGCTCTTAACGTGAGGTTTTTTTTGACAGACATTGTTGGAACTGCCCGTCCTGACGAGAAAGCCATCATGACCTATGTTTCTAGCTTCTACCACGCCTTCTCAGGAGCCCAGAAGGTATCGCAGGATCCCAAGCTCCCTCCACAGAGCACAACTGGTGCCGTTGCTAATGTCCAAACCTTTTTTTCTTTCTCTCTCTCCTCTCTAGCTACGGGCATCTTTATTATTATGTTCTTGGTAGAGTTGGCTGTTGGTTCAAAGTGGTGCCCCAGATACAATACATGGGGCAAGGGAGCCAGGAGTCCTATTTCCCTGTAGTCAGCAGTACTTCCAGTGGCACTTAGGTATGCCACACTTTGGCATGCACACAAATTTAAGGGAGTGGGGAGCTATAACTTCTCCATTTGCCTTATAAACTGCTATCCTGATGGCTGAGGACCTGTACCTCCTCTTCCTGGTAAATCTGAACTAGATGCTTGGTCTCACAAAGGTGGAGACCACCACAAAGATGCTCTGCTCAGCCTATCCCCATGGGAAACAATACAGAGACCTATTCACTTTTTTTTTTTCTTTTCCAAAGATGGAGGAACAGAGCTGACTTAGTGGTTTTATGAAGGGTTTAAGGAACACCCAAAGCTTTATCTTTTGCCTTGTGTATGCTGAAGGTTCCCACACCCTTCCTTCAAGGTCTGAACCTGCTGCTTTCTCAAGTTGTGCTACAAATTCAGTCCCAGTTCATCTGGGGCTGACAAAGCATGTCTCACGAGTACATCCACAGTGATTTTGCAAACACAGAATTGCTCATCATGATGGAGATGCCCATTTTTTTTCATTTGTCTCTTTTTTTCCCTCTTTTCTCACCCACCGTGTTGGAAATCAGGCAGTCGAGTCCTTGCTGTTTCTGTCTTAGCCATTTTCCTGTTGGTAATGGTATCACTTAAGGAAAACAGTTTGTGGGTGAAACCTTGTACACGTCTCTTGCCAAAACCAAGCAGCCGCCTGTACTCGAGTGCCTTAGGAACAGGCAGTGCGCGTTGCAGCAGAGCAGATACTGTGTAGGAAGTGCACTGTGTAGGAAGGCTCTGATCTCCAGCTCCTCAGCGTACAGAGGGGCCTTGAGCATGGGCATTCAGATCTCCTAACAACCTGTTTGCATCCTTGGGCCCAGGCCCCCAGACCGCAGCTGTGAAGGTGCAGAGCCCAGATCCTCATCTCAGGATCCCCCTGGATTGGGGGGGAGGGAGGGAGGGGTGCCGCTTTGAGCCACAAGCCAACGCTGCTAGCCATCTTCTGATCCGAATTCCCAGCTCTCCGCATGGAAATCTGTTTGGCCTGTCCTGCAATGCATGATGGGAATTTTTCTCCCCCTCTCTCACGCCACCCATGATTGTTTTGTTTTTTCCTATGTGCTGCTTCTTACTTTATCCTTTCAACCTCTTTTCCTTCTCTGCACAGATATTATAGGCACGCTAAGGCCGGATGAGAAGGCCATAATGACCTATGTCTCATGTTACTACCACGCCTTCTCAGGGGCACAGAAGGTGAGACTTTACTGCTAACAACCCCTCCCCTCACCCTGCCCTGCCCACTGCTCCTCTCCACTGAGGAACACACCAGACCCCCTGTCGGCCCCAGAGCATTTGCAGGGAAGCCCAATGCATCCAGCAATGTGCTTGGATGTGCCATCTGTAGTCTTGCTGGAGAAGTGAGGTCAGTGTCCTTTCAGACAGACTTGAGCTGCTCCTTCCCTCCAGCTTCACACCCCAGCAGAGGAGAAAACATTTTGTAAAGCTGACATTGAAAGCTGGATGGATGTCTGCTCTGACAGAGGCAGTACCCTTTCAGTAATTAGTGGACATTGTCCTGGCCAGGCAATGCGCCTCCAGAAACACCACAATCAATCCACCTACTCCAGGAAATGATAGACTGTTCTAGGACTGCCGTCCTGCCTTCCACACCCAGCCTCCACTAGGTCAGTGGTCTTTTCCTAGGCTTAATCATCTGTGAGCTGGTTACATAGCACTTTTGTGCTCCAGCCACAAAGTTCATTTCTGCCAGATCTTGAGCTTTCCCAAACTTGTTTCTCCCTGGTCATTCTCCTCCATTTCCCAAACCACCTATATATTATATTTCTCTTTCCTCTACCTTGCTTATTTCCATAGCTTCAGGCCTTCCTTCCTTTTTCTGCTTCCTCTTTACTCCAAAGTCTCTTTCCCTGACATCAAGACCTTGGGAACCAAATAGACACAGCTCTCCTTCAGGCAAACTTTCTCCAAAACGGCAGTTTCCCTGCAATCCTTTGAAGGGGAGACAAAGGTCCATCCTTTCCTCCCATGTGATAGCCTGCCTGTGCTGTGGTCTTTCCACAAGATTACTGCTAAGTTCAGATTGTAGGCTTTGGAACAATAAAATCCACAGTCCAAGAATACATTCTTCATGTTACGAACATAATTAAAATCTCACCGCTTCCCCCAGCCACAACTTCTTTCTCTCATTAGGCCTTTTCTTTAGAGACACAGTCCTTGTGTTGCCCTGCTTGAGGGCTAACCTGACTCCAGGAAGATTTCATCTCTTTTGTACAAAGCTGTGCTGGTGGTGCCAACATTGATGCAGATACCCTGCTCATGCTGGCTTTCAGAGGGCAAATGCAGGCAGTAGATTGCAGGGAGCAGCTCTTTAGTTCAAGCTTTTTGTTCTCTGCCCAGTTTCATATAAATTACGTGATGGTGTCTTTTTTCCAAGGAACTGGAAATATGTCCCAGTGCAGTTCAGTAGACTTGCCTGTTTGGCATAATTTGTGTAGTCATGACTTTTCTGCCTGGATCCTGCTTTTTTTTTGTTCAAAACACTTAAGAGCAGTCTGCAAGTTACAGCCAGCTGATACTTGCCCAGGAAGACGGTAGTCTCAGAACTCATGCCAGCCTGATGATGAGGCCTGCTGTTTGCCAGGTGCCCCTGAGGGACAGCTCCATGCTGTCTGCTTAACCTGAGGAACTCCAGATTGAGGAAACGGCAAACCACAATATGAGGAGGGTTGTAGCCTGCTGCAGGGCCAGCCATGCCCCTCGCCAATCCCTTCCTCTTCTCTCTGCACCCATTCCATGATTTGGAAACCTGCTCAGCAGGTTCTATGCTCTCATCAGCAGTTTAGGTGGATTCTAGGTCTTCTGGGATAACTGAAAACAACCCCTTCCTTGCCTCAGGGCCTGAACCAAGTAGCAGGGGCAAGAACTGGGTTTGAAGCTTCTTAGTTATTCAAGTGTCAACCCCAAGTAGTCAAACTGCTTGTAGGGAAGATTTAATAGTTTGTTATTTTTTTAGGAGTCCTGATGGGCCAGCAACTCAACTGTACCCTGGCAGGAGGGGCATAGTTCCTTTTTGGAGCTACCCTAGCCATACATTAGCCAGCTGCTAAGTGATAGAGATTCAAACCCCCAGACAAATGCAAAGTGATTACTGAGTACAAGTCCCAGCCCAGATATTACTGTGTTGCTGCCCTCATGCACAATTAGGTGACTTACTGTGATATCACTCCATTTATCATCCAGATTTTTCATTACTGCCACCAGTCCTGAAGGGGAAGTCCCATGAGCCGCTTTCTGCTTCTTTCACTCTCTTATACTGAGCCTTTGAAGGTACAGGGTCCCTAGCCTGGTGTGTGTGTAGAGGGCTGCTTTTTCTCTATGCCATTTTTTATATATATATATATTTGTAGGTATACTTGCTTTGGTTGGTTTGCTTGTTTTCTAACTGCTTCTGACTTTCACACTAAATGCATGCAACTACTGGTTGGCTTAATATTTTGTAAACTTGATTTCTGGGGTGAAAATTTCTAACTAACGTTTTACCATTTTATTAAGAGATTGTGTTTGGAGTACAGTATTCTGGAATGGTCCTCTGAGGCCAGAGGACAGCAGCAGGCAGGCATCCCTACGTAGTGCACTGTGGGAATGCCTTCCTTTATAATCCATTTCAGCAGAAAGATTTGGATCCGTGAACTAGAGACAGCAAACTCCACTCGTATCCTAAGCAGTTCAAGTTATGGTTGAGAAGTACAGAAAAGACAAAAGACAGATAAATTACTCCTATTTTGACTATTCAGGTTTCCATTTTCATTCCACCGAACAACATGTGCATATACACAGCAGCATGGTATCAAGCAGAATGTCCTGGGCTTGCCCTCTCCAAAGTCTCTGAGTGCAAGCAGTATAATGTATCAGCACGATGCTGCACTGAAGCTGGTCAGCTCACACAGGTTTTCTGAGAATACAGGTACGCAGCTTCCAGACACCAGGATGCCACATCTTCTCAGTGCTCTTTCCATGCCTCGTGGGCATCCTGTCTTGTTTGGAGCCAGCACAACAGCAGTGTGGGGAAAGCCAAAATGGCTTTTTCAACTCCACTAATGAAGGTGTAGGGGGAGCTGCCTTGGCCTCATGTAAACATCTGGGTATGCCACTCTTCTTTTACCTAAAAGTGTTTTACTTCAGTGTTGAGGTTGTCATCACCACAGATCAGCTCATTAGCAGCAGTGTTGGGGTTATTGGAGAAGGTTGCTTGAAGGCACGGGGATACTTTTGTCCTACCTTGCTCAGAACAAGTCAGTGTAATGTGTTGCTTGTGACATTAATGGTGATAGTGGCCACAGAGCCTTTCCCGTGGCTGCAGCAACAGCACACTGTTGCATAGAGCACTAATAGGAGTAGGCAAGAGTCATTGGGAGGCAAGTACTGGTAGGGGAGAGAAAGCCTCTACATTTCTGCCATTAAGATAATACAAATAATGTCATAACTGCTGACATTCTTAGGGTCTCTGTGTTTGGACAGTTGTTCAACATGCATTTATACACACATATTTAAACTTGGGCAGCTGGAGAGAATCTATCATCAGATACATATAAATATGCCTCAGCGAAATGGGGTCCTGCCTGCACAGCTGGCTGCTGCTGCTGCATGAGCTCACGGGGTGTAAAAACAAGAAAGCTAAGAGTTTGCAGTGAACACCTCTCCTGGAGTGATTGAGATAAATATTTGGTACTCCCAGTTCCCTGCAGTCACTAGGCATATCATCACAGGGCTCTGGCAATGTCTTTTTGACATACTGTTTGGTCCCATGTCTATAGTTTTCTGTGGATATCAAAAAGCACTCCATTAGAGTACAAACTTTAGTTAAAAACAGATCAAAGTACAGGCTGTCTTAAATGTAACCATTGTTTGCACTTTTCGCAGACTTTTTTTTTTAAGTGAAATTGCTCTTTTTTTCCTGTACAAGTCTCTCTGATTTATTTTAAATTAGTTGATATCTGTGTATCTCTTAGCTGGTCCACTTTAGTGAAGGGGCATATGACTGATGCTTTTAAATCTTCTTACAAATGAATAAAATTGCCATGTCCCCTGGGACCTTAGTAATCCATACATCACTATACAGCCTATGATTTTATTGCTATTTTTGCTGCTTCACATCAGCTGTAAAAATTAGAGGATTTTTCTCAGATGTCCTTGGAGATTGAATAAACAGATAAGAAAAGGTCTTTTAAAAATAGAAAAAGGTTGAAACTTACCAGCTCTAAGCTCAGCAAAACTTCTTTGGCATCTGTCCCAAATACAGTTTTAAGGCGGGACACAGTGTTCACGACTGGTCTGTTGTAGTGCTGGCATGTACCCTCTCCTCCTTATTTCTGCTTAGCCTCTGTAAGGAGGACTTCTCCATAGGGGTCCTGTGGGTACCTTTAGCACCTTTCCCAGGCACCAAGGCGATAGCTGTACTGTGGTGAGCGAGTTCTGAGCAATCCTCTGACACCCATCAATGAGGCACATCTTCTGAGGCTTTGTGGCATGGCACACACCATGATAATGCTAAAGGGAGCTGATACCCACAGATACATGCTGTGCAAGGATCAGCCTGCTTGTATGTTCCCCATGCCAAGCACATGCATGACACTCCAGGTCAGATTGGCTACTTCTGAGTTCATAGCTGGGATTTTTCTGATCCTTACTTTCCAGATTAATCTTTTAAGATTTTAAGATTTCCAGATTAATCTTTTAAGATGTGCAGCTCCCTGTAAGGAACAAGATTTTGGTCTCGATGGAAAGAAAAAAAAAAACCAACAACCAAATCTAAATAGTAACAATAGGTTCTTTTTTTGATGATATTTGTTTTGGAAGAGTAAGTAGAAAAATTACCCAAAAAGGGAGGGTGGGAAATCCTCTTCTCAGCTGGATCATGAGACCCTGACTACATGGTAGGTGTCATGTGGCAAGATGCTGGAGGAGGTGGCCCTGTAATGAGTGCCAGAAATACAGGGGAAGCTGGAAGACAGCTCTCTTGGGCAGAATTTAAGGTTAAGAGGAGTATCTACCATTTTGTCTTCCAAACAAAATTAGGAATTTCCTGAAGTCCAGTTTATGGATTAGTTCTATTTAAGTAGTTCTTCCCTGAGATAAATGTATGGAGACAGTCTCATCAGTTTGACAGCACTCGGTTACTGCTGTTGCAGCTGGAATGCTGGTGTGGGGAGTGGAGGCATTGACAGAAACCCCCTGTCTTTGTGAAGAGGTAACCAGGGGCCCTCTGGCAGAAAGCAAACAACAGGGCCCTCTTGTAGAAGCAGCTTCAGAAAAGGCATAGAAACTTTGGTTGTCCCACAACATATAAGGTGGAATGAGGAGAGCTGAGGATCTCTGAAGGAATGTGTTCACCTGAGAAGGGAGAAATGGATCATTATAGAAGGTCAGATGGAAAGTGAAGAGGTCAGGACAGACATTTTGAAGTACAGACAGGTTGCTAGGGCCAGGGTTAGAAGACTTTATCTGCAGGTATGTAGCAGAAAACTAAGCTGCAAGTTTTGGTTTGGACTTTTTTCACCGTTTTCCCTTTTTCTGTTTTTCTTCTCTTTGTCAGGCGGAGACAGCAGCAAATCGTATCTGCAAGGTGCTGGCAGTGAACCAAGAAAATGAACAGCTCATGGAAGACTACGAAAAACTGGCCAGTGATGTAGGTGTTGATTTTTCAGTGGTTGTACGCAGAAAGAAATTGCATTTAATGCTGATAAGTAATCTGGGGATTGCTGTTGGCCTATTGCTTTTTCCCCATGAAAATTGTTTTGTCCCTTCTAGCTTGAGAATAATTAAAGATTGAACTTACCTTAAAGGCAAGAACAATCTACTTTATAATAGAAAGCTTCCATAGAGCAGCTTTGAATTTCTCAGTTTATTAGGAGCAGACACAGAAGTATTAAAATTGAAGGAAAAATCAAGCTGGTTTAACTTGCATTCCTCTGGACTATACAACTTCATTACATGTTTCATACAACTTGTATGCTGATATACTATAGAAGTCAGGAATTGGATGAGAGAGAATGGACACCAGAGATAATTGAGGAAAGAAATACGGATCTCCTGATAATTGGAAAGAATCTATGTCAGGTGCAAGCTGGAGACTGCTTTTGTTAACTGAAAAGGCTGACAGACTGACAGCGGTGAAACTACAGGGAAGACCAAACATGGACTGGAGTATATTTGTGGTAGATAAGTAGGAAGGGGAGGATGGACAAGAGAAGGGCAAACATAACCCATAAGCCTGGTTTCAGCCTCGTCTGAAAAGCACAGGACACTGCTCCACTCACACTATAGACCAGCAATTGTATTAACATTTTGCCAGCTCCCCAGATAGGTTTGCTAAGGAGGTCTATTCAAAGAGCAGCACAGACCTTGAGGAAGCTAGAGTGTGAAAAGTGTAACCAAAGGCAAGAACTTGATTTCTCCTGTCAGATTCTTCTGGAGATATGACTTACATCATCTTCCAGCTACACAACAGTCCAGCAAAACTCTTAAGGCTTTAGTATAATCTGAGGACATAGTTTTGGTCCTGATTTAGCAAAAGCTGTGCCTTAAGCATGTTGAAATAGCACTGCTGCAACAAGCAATACTTAGTGTGGTAGAAAATGTGCTGTGCTGCTCATTAAAAAAAAAATGTACTTCCAAAAAAGCTGGCAGACTTTTCTTTACAAGCCCTGTTGGTGGCAGAATCTTTCTGACAGTGAACATAAAAGTAAATGGTCCCCAATGAAATCAGAGCAACATCTGCAGTTTTAACACAATTTTCAGTTCAAGACTTGTCATTGCTCCTTGCAGCTGCTGGAGTGGATTCGTCGCACCATCCCCTGGCTGGAGAACCGGGCCCCAGAGAACACCATGCAAGCCATGCAGCAGAAACTGGAGGACTTCCGGGACTACCGCCGCCTGCACAAGCCCCCCAAGGTCCAAGAGAAGTGCCAACTTGAGATCAATTTCAACACCTTGCAGACCAAGCTGCGGCTCAGCAACAGGCCAGCCTTCATGCCTTCAGAAGGGAAAATGGTCTCGGTGAGTGGGAGTAAAGGCTCATATGTACTCCAACCATGCCTAAAAAATGAGACTCTCTTTCTGCCCATGGGTGAGCAGAGCATGCCCACTTTCGGAGTGAGCTACTCTATGGGAGGAACCCTACAAAATATAGATCAGTGGGGCCATGATAAGAGAGGATCAAGCGATCATTGCTTCCCTGTGTCTAAATCACAGTCAGGCTTTTCGCAAGTTGCGTGTCTTTATGAGGAGAAGTCTGAGTGCTTCTCATTCTTTCTGATTTAGAAATGGTTGGGTTTTGTTAAAAGTTTCACGTAGGGGAGTGTTTAGAGAGGAATTTTTCTGCAGACAGTTATATCCTGACATTTCTAGTCCTGCTTATCCTAAGTCTGGCACTTGGTCTCCCTGACCTGTCTGCAGAACACTGTGAGATGAAAAACCCACACTTACTCCCTCTGATCAGTTGGAGCCATGTAGCTCACTGGGTCTAATGCTGGCAAATGTCTTCCTTCCACCTGCTAACCTGCCTTTTCGTCTCATGCTCCTGTCTCTAGGATATAAACAATGCCTGGGGTGGCCTAGAGCAGGCTGAGAAGGGCTATGAGGAGTGGTTATTGAATGAGATCCGAAGGCTAGAGAGGCTGGATCACCTGGCAGAGAAGTTCCGGCAGAAGGCGTCCATTCATGAGTCCTGGACAGATGGTAATGCCACCCTATATGCTTCCTACTGCCTGACACAGTGCTGTCTGTTACGTAGGGAGGAAGCATTGTGCACAGGTTCTTCCATGAGAGTTTCCTCTCAAGAAGGCTAGGTTTATTTCTTATTTTATTAGAAAATAATGTATGAAAACCAGATTGATCTCTCTTCTACATCATGCAGTCAACACTGGCATTCCCTAATGGTGGCAAAGTGAGAACTTTGGATAGAAGACAGCAGCTACAGATCCAAGGCAAAGTTACTGTACAGTAAACGCTAGAGCTGGCATTTACAGGACCCGCATAGCCCAGTTTGCACATGCTGAGACAAGTCCAGTATAAATTGTGAGAGTGTTGGCTTGAGCTGCACTGTGTGCACTTCTCTGTTGTTAATGGCAAACTCATGCTCCGTGGTTTGAAAGTGAGGATTGTGCTTCTCTAGGCCAGCAGGCATGGGGACAAGCCTTGGGCAGGGTGGCTGGAGCAGGGCAGATACCCTTTTGAGGGCCCCTGAGGCTTCATGGGTGGCAAGGAGCTGGTTTTGGGAGGCTTTCCAGTCCTGTCCTTCATTCTTCTGTCCTTTGGCTCCCTCCCCAGGCAAGGAAGCAATGCTGCAGCAGAAGGATTACGAAACTGCAACCCTCTCGGAGATAAAGGCCCTGCTGAAGAAACACGAGGCCTTTGAGAGTGACCTGGCTGCGCACCAGGACCGCGTGGAACAGATTGCTGCTATTGCACAAGAGCTGAAGTACGGCACCCCCACACACGCACGTCCCATCCTTGGGGCCAGGGAGACTTAATGAGCCTTGCCCTCTGCCCTCTGGAGGGCCATAAATCCATCCCCATACAAAAATGCTGGGAATTTCCACTGTTTCCAAACAGTATCTAAGATACTGCTCTCCAGTATCCAGACACACCAGAAAAGCAGGCCAGAAAACGGATGAGTCGTGGGTGCTGTTGGGAAGGTGGCAGAATTATATTGCCAAGCCAAGTTTCCATCCTCTTTCAGCTCATTATGCTGCTGTGAACCCTTTCCTAAGGAGTCTGACCTGCTGCTGGCACCTGCTAGGTTTCAGGGTTGCAGCACTGTTATACTTTTCCAGGAACAGAAGGAAAGAGGAGAGGATAGCCAGCTCTCAGTTTGCTCTCTTTTAATATAAAAAATCCTCCTTATTCTAGCAGGAAAAAAAGTGGCTTGAGCCCATTGTGGCTTCACTCTTTGCCCCAGGAGTACTGCACCTTCTGCACTCAGTTCAGCACTTGCTCCAGGGCATCCTCACAACAGCTCAGCTCTCTGTCTCTTCTTCCTTCCAACTTGGAAACCTTCACCTCCACTCGTTTCACTGGAGTAATGCAGGTTACCAGGAGAAATGGGGGCCCATTAGTGTTGGAGTCTGATTGCTAGAGATAGCAGGCAGGTAAAGACCTGATCTCTGCAGCACTGGGAGATTTTAAAATCCTGCTTTTTGCCTTTTTTTTTTTTTCCCCCCAAAAAACAGCCTGAACAACTTGAGTTTGACTCTGTTTCCTATTTTTAAAAGATTTATGTATCACACTGGCCTATCTAAAGTTTGTGTCTGGGCTGAAATCCGTACTCTTGGGCTAAAAAGCTGTTTTTCTCAAGAAATTTAGGATTATTGGCTCAAGATCATTATCTCCTTTAAAAACACAGATCTACAGAATTGCTTCCTTGTCCACTGGAGGATTGACCTTGGAACAGGAGGAGGGTTCAAGGCAATCCTCCATGTCAGTAAGATTAAAACTGAGGCTGGCTAGTCAGGAAGCATTACCTGACCTGCCACTTCCACAGGACAGGCTACATGTTAACCAAAGCACCTGCAGCTCTAAGAGCAACAGGGAAGACTGAGGCCCAAGCTGTGCAGGAGGTTATTTCTTCCAAAGTGTTAGAACAGAGGGCTCTGCTGTTCTTACAAAAGGCATCTTCCATTTCAGCAAAGAGGCCATGCTGTGAAAAAACATGGCAGAGCTCTTTTCTCCCCCAGAGAAATGCAGAGAGATGCAGAGAGTCTGGAGGAAGCCCCTGCAGCTGCCCATGCCAGCGGGGCATGTTTCCCTCCCCAGCAGCAGTGCTCTAGCACTAGTGTGTTACAAGTCAGACTTTCAGAAGGAGTTTTTTCATCTGCAATACTGCCTCTGCAGCAAAGTAGATCAAGCAACTGATCTGGATTAAAAACCTAACAAAGAAGTTATTTTTAGCCCAAATCAGTTTCCTGACTAGTTTACTGGAGGACTCCAACAACAGTTGTGCCCACACACCTCAGGAGGGCAATAAAAAGGCCTGAAGAAACAAGGCTGGGGGAGGCAATAGGTAACTGGCAGTTCTGCTTAGAGAAATGCTCATCAGATGGCCCAGGATCACTCAGTGTCCCAGTGATTTATTCTACTTTTTCCTTCAAGGCTGAAACAAAACGCTTTCCAGCTCCTTCTGCCTTCAGATTTCTCCCTCTTTGACCATGTGCAGAACCATGAGCACAAAGCAATGCAAGACCAAAGCTTCAGCTTGTTCCTGTGCTTTCCTTTCCCCAGCCCTGCTTTTACCAACCTGTCTTCCATGAGTGCCTGTAGATATGTCAGCAAAGCACTCCCTATCAGACATATAGGAGAGAAACATACACTTATTCCAAGATCAACCTAAATTTATTGGATTGTGTAATTAATTATTACATGCCACCTGTACTTTGCAACTCTTATAACAATCTTAGAAGTTTCTTAGCATTTCTGATAAAATCTTTACTTTCATTCTGATGTACAAGACACAGGTGGTTAGCCTGCATAATGTTCTTAAGCAGAATGCAGGAGCAGATTGCTCTGCTTGTAATCTGCTTATTCCCAGTTAGAGCAGAAGTCTGTACTCCCTTCCCCCCGTGCCAGGTTATTCCCATCAGGTAGCCATCCTCAGTATTTGTTGAGGCCTTGGGTGTTTCTATCCTATGCTGTTTGATGTACTATAACATAGTGTCTCCAGAACTAGATACTGATGTCTTCCTGACTCGCTTTATTTACAGACCATGAGCTTTTTGTCTGAATCTGTCCTTAAGACTGATCAAGACTTCTAATGGACTTCTCTTATTTCTCCACAAGGTCTTTATTTGACTTCTTGTCATTTTTTTCCCCACCTGTTATAGTGAGCTGGACTATTATGACTCTCCCAGTGTCAATGCCAGGTGCCAGAAGATCTGTGACCAGTGGGATAATCTGGGTGCTCTAACCCAGAAACGTAGAGAAGCCTTGGAGGTGAGACATATTTGGGATTATGTGGATGAGGTCATTTGTGGGAAGCAAGCTGCAGTGGGCACAAGTAATTTCAGCTCACTTGTGAACTCCTAGTACATCCTGGACTGTAAACAAGGGCTACATTTTGGTATATTTAAGCTGTTTTTCTTCCAACCCAGTTAGGGTGCCATTTGTTTGCTTAGGCTATTGATTTATTTCTCCTTTTTTTGCGTATTTTGTAATCTCACTCTGCTTGGAAAGTATGTCTTTGATTTTTTTAAAAGGATCTCAGATTTATTTTCTCTCAAAGGAAAAAATCTGTCCTGTGCGTAATTTCTAACAATCTCTAACGGGAAATTTTTACTGTGGTGCTGTCCTGGGAAGACCAAGGAGGTCTGAAAAGAAGGAGTAGCTCAGACAACTCATGTATCTATGTGACTATTCTTCTCCAACCATCTTTCCTGATTTTCCTTCTGGTTTTTTTGTGCATTCCCAGAGGACAGAGAAGCTACTGGAAACAATTGACCAGTTGTACCTGGAATATGCCAAACGAGCTGCCCCTTTCAATAACTGGATGGAAGGGGCCATGGAGGACCTGCAGGACACATTCATTGTTCACACCATTGAGGAGATCCAGGTACAGAGCAGTCATTTCCCCCGGTTAGGCTGGGATAGAGAGAAATTGGGACTCTCCTGGGTTCAGACTGGTGATGAATTTGTAGGTCGTGCTTTGGTGCCTCTGCTTTATCGAGTGAGTCTTACCAAGAGAAACAAAAATGCATATGTTTGATTTTCTCCAAAAACCTGAATCCAAATGGATATGAAACATACACCATTCTAGCTGGACATAAAGAACTGAAAGCAGATTTTTCAGTGTAATTCCAGAGTCATATTAATGGAAGCCTGAATATTGAGAGAATCCTGTATGGTTTTGTGGTACTTTTCCTAACCCACATGAGCAAAGCTTAGTGTTGCTCTTGGGGCCTACAGGTCAATTCTCCCATGTAATGTCATGTCCAGATCATTTGGTCCTATATGATAGGATGTGCCATGAGGACAGTTATTGAGCTGCCAGCTGATTTTCAGCACTGAGCACAAGAAACATCAGAATTGACCACTTTTGTCCCAAATTACCATTTGAAATGGAAGTTGTCTTGCCTCCTGTAAGACAACAAAGACAGTAGTCTTAGTTTTTTCCATTTCTGAAAGGGTGTTAGGAAAGCAATTTGAGGTTTCTACAGGTAATTTTCAAACCTTAGGGAGCAGGAATTACTCTTTCCTGGATTGCAGTGGGTGCTTCTATTTCTTCTGCTTGATGGGCTCATGAAAAAAATCCAAGTCATCTCTTTGCTGGAATGGCTGATGGCAGTGTGACCATCAGTGAGGCAGCAAATGGGAGACCAACAGGGAACACTATGCAGCCAGAGGATAGAGTAGTGACATAGTTACTGAGCTGCTAGTTGTTTCTTCCATCCTTCCCTCCTGAATTTTTAAAAAGGTTCATTAAGTCTTTCATAATGCAGAACAAACATAAACAGCATTTAAACACGTCTATCATCTCTTTGTGAGTTAGCAGTATCTTTCCTAGCTCCCCCCCGATTTGTATTACATCTCCATAGCCTCTGCAGCAGCTGCAAAGTAATGAGTCACCATGTAAAGAAGGAATTTTACTAAAAGTAGTTACTCTGTGTGTGTTGTGAGAGAGAGTGGTTAATATGCAGCTTACTTTCATTCCCTCTTTCTGTCCACACTGTTCCCTCGGTTATCCCTCCACACACCTCTGTTTCCCATTCGTTTTGCTGCCTCTTTCCCTGCGTTTTCTTCCCTAGACTGATCTTTTAGGCTTCTAGAATGAAGTACCTTAAAGGCCTGTAGAAGCGGTGGGAGATGAGCCAGGACCAACTGGCTTGTCAGCTGTCCACAAGCTACCAGCAAGCATGTCCAAACCATCGGTCCTTGGAGCACAGCCCGGGCACCACAGCAAGATGGGCAGCAGAAAGGGCCTGCCGTGTTCAGAGAGAAGGAGCTGTTTTCCAGCAGCAGGAAGCATGTGTTGCCTCTGCAAGTTTGCTGTTGGCTGAAAGACATTCAGCTGGTTCCAACTGACTCTGATTAGATTGAGTCTGACTCCTGCTGCTCATCTGGAGTTACCTTGGGTGTAGAACTAGTGCATACTTAGTGGGAGAAGGAAAACACAGCACATTTGAACTATTGAAACTGTTTTACAGCAATGGTAGTAGGTAGATCTTCCCATAAAGGCAGTTACTGAGCAGTGTTGGAGAAATAGTTCCCCCTCAATTATGAAATAGAATTATTCCACTATTTTTTGATATGTGATCTCTGTCACTGGTCAACATGGGACAAAACAGAGGAAAGCAAGACTTGAAACAGCCCATTTAGTGATGTGGAGAGAACCTGAAAAGCGTATTAGAGTAGAACTGCTTTGTATCCTGGGAATATGTAAGCTTTTGCAGTCGCTTCTGCAGGGATCCATTTGCTGAAGAGGTTATTCCATAAGTAATGCTCTTACCCTCCCTTTGCTACTGCCTTCCTTGTGCAGGGATTGACCACAGCTCACGAGCAGTTCAAAGCCACATTGCCAGATGCTGACAAGGAGCGACAGGCCATTCTGGGAATCCACAATGAAGTCTCAAAGATTGTCCAGACATACCATGTCAACATGGCAGGAACAAATCCTTACACTACAATCACCCCGCAGGAGATCAATGGCAAATGGGAACACGTGAGTTCTTTTCAACCTTGCATGTTAGTGGGGGAGAATGTTACTGCTCAACCACTGGGGCCCCAGGAACTGAATTATTTACTCTGTAGTTACCCTCTGATGCTTACTGCTCAGTTTAGTGAGGTCTTGTCATTTGTTTTTGACTCAATTGCCATGTGCTTAGAAAGTGGAAGAGATCTTTGATACAAATGCCTGAGGTGTTTCAGACCCCTTTTACACGCTATTTTTAAATGAAAGATGCTAAGTTTAAAAGCTTTGAGGTTTTCAGTCTTCAATTGACCTTCAAGTACATCATGTGAGTCATTATCCTTTTTTACCATTCAACTCCTCACATGTTTTATGTCCTCAGCCAAGTAGCCTTTCCTTGCTGCAATCCTAAAAGAGCAGCTACTGTCCATACTAATCATGGTGATGGTTCTTACTCGCAAACAAAATCACCAAAGTGAGATCTGAACAGAGTCCTGCAACTCAGTTAACATGAACCACCAAAAACACAAGTACTGAATGGAATCTTCTTCTGGTCTTCCATGTCTGGAGATGAGTTTGCAGTGTGTATCCTACAGCAGATAGGATTCACAATCCATGAGCCTGCCCACCATGACTTAAGCCATATGACTGCTTGTTTTCAATGCAAACACCCACTCCTCCCTCCCATTGCAGCAATCGCTACATTTACTGTACATGTGCCTTTGTGTGTCTAAACTGCACAATTTGTTACTCTTTGCTGTAGGTGCGGCAACTGGTTCCCAGAAGGGATCAAGCCCTGATGGAAGAACATGCTCGCCAGCAGCAAAATGAACGACTTCGTAAGCAGTTTGGTGCACAGGCCAATGTCATTGGACCCTGGATCCAGACTAAGATGGAGGTAGTGCTTTGCAAATTTTGAAACAGTCTGTTTTCCCTTGTGATCTTCACTGGTGTTCTTATCCTTGGTCTTTCTTGAGCACTGTCACAGCCATTCTTTCTTCAAGTTACAGTAAGAGAAACATCATAGAAAATACAAAGAATTGTAAGATTGGTATTGGTTACTGAATTGCTTGCACTTTTCTCCCCCTAACTCTTTAGTACCAGGTAAAAACATGACTTAAGAGGGAAAACACTGGTATTTTAAGATTTGTGTTTATGTGCAGCAAGTTAAAAACCCTAGATCAGAGACATAGTTTACATAATTGCTTTCACAGCAATGGTCTTGTGATCCAAGTGACAAAATAAATACATTTAGCACATCAAATATCTGCAGAGGGGACATTTTTAAGGGAGATCTCACTTTATGTAAGATTTGAGTTAAAGTAATTGGAGTTGATGAAATGTAAGAATATGAAGCTATTACTGATGGCAGGAGCTGGAAAGAAGAGAGCAATTACAGGAATATATCTGTATGAAGGGGCTAAATTAGTGGCAGACAGTACACCGGAAAAAGATGTGCCTCGGTACTTTATTAGCTTAGGGACTGTGGTTTCCTTTTCTTACGTATCCTTGTGTTAGACACATCTTATGTGATTCACCTTACTTGGAAAATGTTCAGGGCTCTGATAAATTTTTTGCTGACACTGTGTTATCTTATGTGAAATACCTGCTCCATGAGATTATTATTTTTGAATCATCATCCTGTGTGAGAGTGAAATTGTTGCAATGAATGTCAAGCATGTTCAGGCTTGACCTTTTAGTAGAGCCTTAACTCCTTTGGCTTTGCTAATGCAGGAGATTGGCCGCATTTCAATAGAGATGCATGGGACCCTGGAGGACCAGCTCAACCACTTGCGGCAATACGAGAAAAGCATTGTGAATTACAAACCAAAGATTGACCAGTTGGAAGGAGACCACCAGCTGATCCAGGAAGCGCTTATCTTTGACAACAAGCACACCAACTACACCATGGAGGTAAGTGTTCTGGCAGCAGATTAGACAGCCTCATCTGCTCTGACCAGGTAGCCTCAGCAACATCTAGCTCATGCAATGTGTTGTGGTTCTTAGGAAAACAGAGAGCTTGACATTGTGGCCAAGCGTGCAACAACATGTTACTGAATTTCATTTTTGTCTTGCTGTGCTTCATGCCAACCCATTCCAATGCACTTCCAAATACAGACAACAGAAGCAACCTGAATGAGATCAACAGTATTGCTTGAAAAATGGACAGGTCTCATTTCTCCTGCTACCCAATTGTGGCAGCCTATTAGCTGGGATTAGAAAGGAGAGTGGTGATGATTTTGAGCTGCCACAGCCTGGCAGAAGGAAAAAGTCCAACAGAAGTTTCTTTAAATCTGAGGCTGGCTTTCTGTTGACAGTGTGAGGTTTCTTGGGAGCAATCTGAGTTCAACATGAGTCTGACAGAACACAGCCAGCCTTTGAAACTTGTCTTTTGGTTTCTGGCCAGCTCTCCATTAAGCAAAGGAGAGGCAGTGGAGCACCAGTATCTTCCAAGCACTGTGTTTTATTTTTTTTTCTTGTTAAAGAGTTTTTTGCTTAACTAAGTCCCAGAAACACTGGGTTTGCTTCTCATTTGTGTTGGGGGTCTCTCTGACCAGGCAAAGAAACTGCAATAGGACCAAGTCTTTCTTAAGATCAGAAATTGGACTCCTCAGTAATTTTTTTTAGGTCAAAATGCAGATTTTAAACATCTGGTTGGCTCACACTGCAGATGAGAAGGAAGCTTTTGTGAGAAAATGGACTTCTGTCTTGGACACCAGGTTCATTTAATTTGCAATAAGTAGCACATTTGATCCACTGGCCTTAGAGGCAGAAGAGCGACTTTTTAATTTTAAAATTGTCCTGACCTCTTTTTCCAGCATATCCGAGTGGGCTGGGAGCAGTTACTAACAACAATTGCTAGAACCATCAATGAAGTGGAAAACCAGATTCTGACCCGTGATGCCAAAGGAATCAGCCAGGAACAGATGAATGAGTTCCGGGCTTCTTTCAACCATTTTGACAGGGTAAGTCAGTGCTGACTGCAGCTTGGTAAGCTACAAGCTTCCATGTAGACTGCACAGTGCAATAAAAACAGTCACTGTGGTAAAATGAGATAAATAGAAAACATTTTGTTCTTAAAAAAGCCACTCCTCTCAAGTAGTCATTTCTGTGGAGACAGCCAAGTGATCATTAGCCAGGGAGAAGTATGTCTTCACAGGAAACTGCTAAGTTTCTTGGTAAAGCTAAAGTATGGAAAGGTTTGAAAGCTTTTTTAGGTTATTAGACTTTTACCCCGTCTTCTCCAGAGAGCAGATTATTATCTTGATATAGTCCAAATTCTTTGGACCATCTGTTCTCCAGTCTGATATGCCATCTCTGGTATATCTGGTACATAATCTCTGGTATATCTGAGGGCAGCCTGCCCTCAGAGATTGGCAACACTTTCAAAATTGTTGAACACTGGCTATTTCAGCCCTGTTCTAGCTATCTAAGAAAAATAGACCATGGTTTCTCTTCTTAGAAGAGGGACTCATAAAGCCCTATAGATTTTGCATTTTGACCTTCATATCATTTGCCCCTTCTTTTATAATGCTCTGAATGATCATGCAGACAGAATATGGGTTTCCCACATTCGACTGTCTATTTGATTTATGAGGGCTTAAAATTGACTTTAAAAGCTAATATTTTTTGAGAAAAGTCATGTGAAATTGATGCCACCATGCTGTCTGTAGCTTCCTTGGTCTGGCCAGAGATGGTGGCAGCAGGCAGGGGCTCTTCATTGCTTAGGGGCTGTCCTGAGCTAAAATGCTGCAGGATGGATGGTGGTTCTTAGTTCCTGTGGTAGCTTGTGTATTGTTTGATGGCTATATCCAAACACTGGAGGAGTGGGCAATGAGCAAAAGGAAGAGCAGCTGCCAAGCCACATTGTGCTGCACTATACATCCATGCTGTTTGCAGAGCTGAGCACTTGAAATAGCTTTGCCAGTCAAAGCTCCACCTCATGTGCAGGTCTCGTAAATACAGCCATAACACTGCTCCCCTGAGCTTCAGCTGTTTTTCTGTGTCTATTCCTGGGATGCCCTGGCAGCTAAGCTTCCTTGGGTGTGTTTCCAAACATACCTGCCCTCACCTACTCCTCTAGTGGAACTTTTGACTATAAGATTAAGGCAATGCTTCCCACTGCCTCTGCCTGCTTACCTGCACTCTGGGTTACTAGTGAAACACAGGGCTTTTGACATCGGATAACAAGCAGTGATGCAAGTGATTCACTTGGGAGATTGAGATCTTGAGGCTTCTCAGCATCAACTGTTTTTGTCATTCAAATGCTCTCAAGATGGGATAAGCTCTCTGAGAAGGAACTGTTCCAAGAGCATTTTTAGCACATCCTGAAATGTCATTGTGATATCTAATGTTGTGCACTTTTTATTTTTCTTCCCTGTCTTTCTATCTGCATGTCATTCTTCCTGTCTCTCTCTCTCCTCACCCACTGCATGGTGCACCTGTTTGTTGTCCTTTCACCTCCCTTTGATCTCCTCTGTGTCTCCTTCCTTCTGCCCCACACCATCACCCCACTGGCACTGCATGTCCTGCTGCCTGGCACACCGCATAACCAGGACCACTCCGGCACACTTGGCCCTGAGGAATTCAAAGCCTGTCTCATCAGCTTGGGTTACGATATTGGAAACGATGCACAGGTACTGAATGCTAGTGGTGAACACAGAGAGATATTAAACTGTGGAAAAATAACAGTTTTTTCCCTTCTTTTCTTGTTTGTCTTAATCCATCTGTCGTTGTTCTTGTGTTGGACTATATATACATCACTTTTCTGTACTACTCCCTCTCTATCATTACTTTTTAATTACCTAATTTTTTGTCTTGGGAAAATTCCTTTTATGTCTTCAAATCGTTCTGTTTACTTCTGTGCCACTTGAAACTTTTCTTGTCCATCCCTCAATCTGTCTTCCTTGAAATCTTCATTCCTGTTCTGCATCATCAATGTGTTTCTTGTGTGTAAACTATTCCATGTCCAAAACCCCCTTTGCTTCTTCCTGATTTCACAAACTACCTTTCCTCTGTTGTTTTTCATTATCCTGTCAATCCTTGCTTCTATCTTCTCCCCCCTGAATCTCATTCTTTGTAATGTCTCCTACTGGATTCATTTCTCCCTGGACTGGTCTCCCTTTTCTCTCTTGGCCTTTTCCATCTTTGTATCATTCCCTGTAGAAGAAGACTGGTATGATGGATTGTGAAGATTTCCGAGCCTGCCTTATCTCCATGGGTTACAATATGGTAATGTAGAGCCCTCTGTCACCCCTATTGAAAGTGATTCTTGTAGGCACCTTCAAAAATCAAGGGAGAATGTGTAGTGAATTAAGGTAAATATAGCGTTATTTTCCAGAATTGCTGGCAGTGGATGTTAAATGTAATCTTAGTTGTACATGTAAAATTCTTGTCTCACAGTGGTAGCTAAAGGTAAAAAAATGGAAATAATTATCTAATTCCTGTGTGGTTCAAATAAAAATTATATTTATCCAACTCTGTAGCTACCAGTGGAAGAAACAATAAACTTCCTCATATTAGTATCTGCCCTCTGCACAGCAGACATGACCTCCCCTAGCCCTGAGTATCAGTTAAACTTACTGTGAAGTATATGCGACCTCATTTCTGAATACACTCAAAATGCTGCTCCTCTCATTCCTACCATTTGTTTCACAACTCCTTTCCTGTACATGTAAGTAAGTTCAAGTTCCAGTCATTCCCCCCATAGCTTTTCCTTCACCAGAGTACCTGAATATTCAGAGAAGTAACATGTGGCACCTTGAGAGGTATGACAACTAATAGGAAGAGTTTCACCAAAGATGGAGGCTCACCAAAGGGCAGGAGAAGAGTGCAAACATGTTCAGCTGCACTCTCAGTGTCTTTGCTCCTGATATGAGGCAAAGCAGTCTTGAATCATCTGACTCGTTAGCCCAGGTTAAATACAGACTCTTCAGTGTAGCGTGCTAAGACACAGTAACATTTGATTAGCTACCTTAATTACTCTTAAAGGTATACTGTTCCAGATGTGTTAGGAGAGCCTCTTCCCAGGCTCTCCCCTCCTGGGGACGAATGAGTCCCAGGGATGAGAATAGATCATCTTAGTTTATGTGCAAAAAGAAATGCCGAAAACCACAGTACAAGGTTTTGGCTTCTGTAGCAGAACTTCACTGTAGGATCTTTCCTGGGCCACTCCAGATATGGAAGTCCTTCTTTCCAAAGCTACCTGGTAAATATGAGTAAGATACTATGAAATATCCCAGAGACACTTCTTCTGGTGATTTCTGTTCTGTCAGCTGAATAACACTGTAAAAGTTCTGAGTAAATGAAAGTAAAAGATTTTGAGGAGTGCAGATCTTCAAATACTACTGTAGATATCTAGCACAACGTGTACAGAGAAATTTGGGTCTTCTGAAGTCTGTTTGATATTGTTCCCTGATAGGAGCATTTTCCTAGAGCTGGATGAAGCAGGATGTTATCCTAGGGCACAGCTGACTATTTTATTGCAAAGGAGGAATGAGTGGGAAGCATTTGTATACAACAGCAAGCTAAAAAAGAACATCCTGATTAAAAGGAAAAAAAAAAAAACAGAGGTGGTCTCAATTTGGCTTTGTTTTTCTAGCTGTGAGATGTGCTGCTGAACAATTTCTCCTCGTTTTCATGGCACTGCTGCCGAAATGTCCAGGCTTACATGACTCTCTTTGTTGTTCTCCAGGGAGAGGCAGAGTTTGCCCGCATCATGAGCATTGTCGACCCCAACCGTTTGGGTGTAGTGACGTTCCAGGCCTTCATTGACTTCATGTCCCGGGAAACAGCAGATACAGATACTGCTGACCAAGTTATGGCTTCCTTCAAAATCCTGGCTGGAGATAAGGTCAGGCTCCACACCTTTGTTTCCTGCATCTGTGTAGCTCCTGCTTTCCTTTTTCTCTCTTGTCTCTGAGAGAAAATGTTGAGGGAAGCACTCTAGCGTGGAGGGTATTTTCACAGGAACATTCTGTAGTGCTGGAGGAGTGCAAGGTTAAAGTGTTAATGAGCAGCCTGCCAAGGCACTTGAAAATCCTGTTCGGCTCTCAGTCAGAACTTTGCTGCCCACTCTTCCTTTAAAATTTTAATTAAGAGCTTGGTCTGGATTTGTTATTTTAAAATGAACAAGTTCAACAGATGGTTCTTGGTTAGTCTTGAAAACTATTAATTACTGACAGCTGTAAACTGGAGATGATCTTTCTCAGATATACATGTGTCACTATCAGTTGTTATACAACCAATAGATTTTCATTGAGGATATGCTGTATCTGCAAGAGGAGCATCTTTTAATTATAGAAATTGGTCAAAAGTAGGAAAACTCAGGGGATGATATAAAAAGTAGTAATTTTTTTGAATTTACATCATCAGTGGAAGTAGCTGATAAAAAAAAGTAATACTATTTTTCTTACATAACAATGCCCACTAATCTTTTATATAACCAAACAAGTAATATGTACATGTAATATTAACATACCTCTATATTTGCTAATGATTTTATTTATCTCACATGAAAAGTTGGATACCATTTCTCAGATTGTAATGAGTTGCCTTTAAATCTAGTACTGGTTTCCATGTGTTGCTAAGAATCTTTTCAAAATTGTAACATAGAAACCCCTGATACCTGTTCTTTAGACATCTGCTTGGCTGAAGCCAGTTCTATTGTCTTTTGAGGCCTGGGAATTTCATGTTAGTCAGATAAGCTAATCACTGAATAAATAGGTACTTTGGGATGCAGTAGTACTTATTATCTGGTTTATTCTGTACAGTATGTTAAATGTACTTGTCAGTGTTTAATATGCTTTGGTGACTATAATATGAATCAGTATTTCATTATGAAGAAAAATACCTCTTACCCAGTCATTAAACTGAAAGGTGGAGAAAAAAAGTAATAAAAAGTCACAGGAGAGAGAAGGATGGTGTGAAACCATTGTTCAGACTGCAAATGCCCATGAGTCAGTTAGCTAAAGACAACGTACTGATTAACAAACAGGCAACTACTGCTACCTACTGCATGGAGAGAAGCCAAGCTAGCTTAGCTCAGTGCAATGAGTCTCCAGAAGTTGAATTTCCATAAGTTTTGCTTGCTTATTACAAATGTCCACAGTGAAAGGCAAGGATTGTTGCTGGAACTGTGGAAGCCATACAAAGCGTTGGCTTGTCTGCTGCCTGCATTGATGCCACCAGCAAGAGCTAGTGGGGATGGCCCCTTTCCTTGCTCTGAAGAGAGGGAATGGCACTAGCAGCTGTTATATCTGGCCGGTGAGGAACAGCATCCAAATTAAATTACTGCTTCCTCCTATTTGCTTGCAGGACTTTGTCAATAGGAAGGTACAGTCTTACACAAGCATCTTATCTTACTTGCTTCCAAGTCTTTTCTTTAGGTGCACTGGCATCTCTCCTGCAAAAACAAGTTTTCTCTATTGTAAAAACCATTTCCTTGTCCATATGGTAGGGAGCGAGTCCATGTCCTCCCAAGGCGTAAGCGCAGAGAGCTCCCTGTGTGGGTGTACATCCCCAGTGTAGCTGTTGGGGTCCTGTCCCTGAATGTTGTCTGCTGCCCTGGTGGAAGAGGGGGTGATTGTTTCTCCGAGGAAAGTCAATTTTCTGAAAGTAATGATTGCCTTATCATTTTTCCTCCTTGCAGAACTACATCACTGTGGACGAATTACGGCGGGAGCTGCCTCCTGATCAAGCTGAATATTGCATTGCGAGAATGGCACCCTACAATGGCCGTGATGCTGTACCCGGTGCCCTGGACTACATGTCCTTCTCCACAGCGCTCTATGGCGAAAGTGACCTTTAACTTTTTTTTCTCTCCCACCACACGCTCCCTCCCCTCTCCCCCGTCCAACACGCCCTACTTTCTCTTTGCAAAGCAACCTCTGCTCTGCTCCGCTCTTTTTTGTGTTACCCTGTTTTGCTTCAGATAACCAATCACGTTTTTAAGTAGGGGGGGAGGACATTGACATGGCACCGCCTACCTTGCCCTTGAAATAACAGTTTACAAAATTATTTTGTGCAAAAAAGTTACGTTTTAAAAAGAACAGACTTATTTTATTATAGAAAAGGTATTTTTCTCCACCAGGTTGAAATTTAAAAAGAAAATGTTAAAATATTGCACCAAATATTTTTTGTTGTGATATAGAAAGTCAAGCACAATGTTACATTCCATCCTTTCCAAAAAGAACCAAACTATAACAAAATTCCACTTGTTCTGTTAACTATTACATTTGCATATGTCTCTCTTATCACGTTTATCTTGGGAGGGGGGAAGGCGCACAAGTGCATGTGTTTGCTGGTTCACTCATTTCATGAAGATATTTTATGATAAACTTTTGAAATTGCTGTGTTTTCTAGGGAAAAAATAATGTACACAGCTCATGTTTTCATATTTAATTAAAAATTACAATACGCCTCCTATGTTATCAGTGCACAACTTTTTTTGTTGCTGAGAGTTTTCTGGTTTCAAAACATGAAGCTTGAGAGTTGATAACTTTGATATTGCTTGTCACAAACCATATTAAAAAATTCTTGTGATAACAACTCTAGACTTTATTCATTTGTACAGTAAAATTATTTAATCCTACTTACTTAAAAACAACATGAAGAAAATCCAAAAATTAATGTTTATAATTGAAATGACAGTACTTTTAAAGGTATACTTCCCTGCCCCATAACCTTTTCATTCTTACTGAATGATGGTGGAATTTTCGCAGCTTTATGACCACTTTAAATCCCCAATACACCCACATCTCTAGGAACAATATTCTTGTTACTCCTTAAAAACCAGCACAGAATCAGTTCCTAGATCTGTACAAACAACCACCATATCTTGAAATTTCTGCGAAAAGTTCATCCACTGTTCCATGCTCAGCATTGAATAACTCACTGGTTTTGATACTGCATCTTCTGACATCATAAATTCCTCTGGAGATCATCCTTCTGTTGGACATACAAAAGAAACAAACCTTAAGAACAACTCCTTCGGGACCTTTAGTGAGTCATGTGCCTGAAAATCAGCAAAGGGAAGCAGCTAATCCCTTCCAGCCATCTCATATTACAGGTGCATTTCCTGGCCTCCCACTTTTTTAGGAAACACAGAGTCAGGAGCTAAAACCACATTACTGCTTCATGACATGTTTCAAGTAAGTGTTTTATAGGTGTAACTAGCTAAGTCCTGAGGAAGGCATTGTACATGGTGGGCTGGGGTTCAGCACAACTTTGTGGTTTATTCCTGACCTTTAGTAGGACACAGTAAAAATCACAGCAGCATGTTGTGATGTATCCCAACCTGACAGTATCTGCCTGCTGTATTTGGGAGAGGGGGTGCTAATGTCTTCTACCACTCTGCTTAGAGGAGACACCAAGGTCTGCATTCTCCTTTAGGCTGGATAATGAGTTTACACAGGAAGAACGTTAATAAATGCCCTTTAGCTTCATACATAGACAATGCCAGACTGCCCTCACCACAGTTAATCTTCAAATGTTTAAGAAGAGATAGTTCATGTACCTTGCCTATAATTGCATTGTTAACGAGGGCTGAAGTTGAGCTGAAGTTGGGTTTCCTGTGTTGAAACCCATGATGCTGAGAAGCCTGGAGGGGCTGATACGAGTTATCAGAAGTGTAGGACTTGCAGCCACATCAGTATTTAATCCACTGTAGGCTCATTTTCAACTACATCACTGCCATGTTGCTACAAAAGGGGCTGACGTCTTCAAAGATACGGGATGTTGATTCTATTGCCATGTGTTAATGGACATAGCAGAGGTTATCTCTTTGAAAGCTAAAACAGCAGAGAGGATGGCTACAGGCCTGAGCAGATAATCTGTATTGAAGTTTGCCTCAGAATGTCTATTGCCTTGCTTTGATAAACCTCTTTGCTCTTCCACAGTAGCTGTCCTGTCCTTGGTTTGTGGCTCCTGAAAAAGGACATCTGCACTGTCAAAAAAATTGAGGATCTCTGGGTTGTACCCACTCCCAGGAGATGCAATGATACCTACTTTTAAGACATTTTTTTAATATATTTAAATTATAAAACTGGCAAGGGAGGAGGGAATCTGTTGGGGTATTAAATGACCACTGTTTGGAGTAAAAATCCATGTTATTTTGAAAAAGGGCTGGAAAAAGAGCATAGCTGCACCTTGGGCCATCACCTCAGGCTCAGGTCTGCTAGCACTCTGAGAATGGAGCCAAATTATTTTGAACAATCCTGGTGACAGCACACTGCAAGTCCATGCTTGGAAATTCCAGAAGTCTTTACAGAAATCTTTCACTGAGCTGTGGCAGCATTGCACTATGTGACCAGGTTTCACACAAAACCCCAGCTGGGTGTAAGCATTCCTAGTTTCATGAGACAGAAAGCAGGTGGCTCATCACTGCTCAACCATAGATTGGTGGCAGTGCAGTGTGTGGGCTCCAGCCTTGCTGTCATCGCTCCATTGGCACCCCAGCACTGCATCCTTTGGTGAAGTTGAGGTGTCAACAGCACCAGAAATGTCTTGCCTGTGCTTCTGATTAGTTGAATAGAGTTAAAAATATTGACAGTCGGTGTGTCTAAAATACATTGGTATTTCTTCTCAAGTGGCACAACCTCTGACAAACTGCCTAGAGTTTACATAACCTGGTCTTTCTCTCCTGGCTGTAGATAAAGCCTCCCTGTTCCCACCCCACACAAGGAGGAGTGCTAGGATGCTGCAAGATGTTCACCTTCCTCATATGTAGCACAAGATTTATCTTGCAATCATGTGGCCTAACAGTCTCTGGCAGTTAGTATGCTGAAATCTGAAAACAGCTTTTGGTATTAGGATCATGGTTTTGCAGCTAAGATGCCATTAGTTAGCCAAGTCATGACATCAGTCTTGATGAAATTCATCTCTGGAAGCAGCTGTTTGCAGCTCAGTGACTGCCCCTTCCTTTGCCAAGAACAGAAGCAGCAGACAATCCACTTTAAGCTCACATCTTTCAATAACAGGTAAACCATTTTTGTCAGTTTGCCATACTCTCTATTTTCAGGCATGGAAATTGAAATAATGCTTTTCTAAGAAATTAAGAAATTTCTTTCATGCCTGTTGATTTCTTTGGCTGCTGAGCTCTCAGTACTTGCCTCAGCCTGACTGTTTGACAATACAGGGGCAAAAAACTCTTCAGTGCTCAAGCAACGTGGGTCTGTCTTGCCTGCCAGAATGTCAACCACATTTCCAAAAGCTTCCCATATCTATCTTGTGACTGTGCATGTCTTCAGTGCTGCCAGCATCTGGTTTGGAGCAGAATGGAGGAGCAGAGCCAGGAGTCTCAGAAGACAATGAAAGGAAACTGGTCTGCAACCTTGAATGAACTTGGTTTCAGAGAAGTATTTGTATATCCATGGAGATTCCATCCAGATGATTCAGACTTACTGGTCTTATCAGGAAAACAATGGAGAGGGCAAGGAATAAAGAGAGGGTGAGTGTTTGTAATGGCTGTGAAAAGGGACAGCTCAAAATAAAATGACTTTAAGAAACCAGAATGCAGGTATAATTTTCATACCATAACAAGATTATTTGTACAACATTACTTGCGCTACATATGCTGGGGTAGGACAGACTTTTCCCATCCTTGTGGTAGCCAAGTACAAAGGAATCTTAATCCTGTTGGATTGATTAAACTGTTGAGGTGACTCTGGCTGCTGAAAGAGTTGCTACTGTGTAAACCCTTAAAATCCATTGCATTATCTCTAAGCTGCTGGGAAAGTCTTAGCATAATAAACACAGATTAGCAAAGGCTAGGACATATCCTGATGCAAACAGGTAATCAGAACATTCCCCTTTAGGCACTGAGAAAATATGCTCAGTGCTGCAGTCAGTAGAGAAGTCAGCCATTGCAATGGATGAAGTCGAATGATTGCACCTCGTACCAGGAAGGATTCTCTCTAAGGCTAGTTCACTTAGATTTAAATTTCAGCAATTTAAAATGCGAGGAGAAAAATAATCTTTTCTGTATTCTGAGGACTCAGAGCCATTATAGGCTACATCTCACCAATAAAATATTGAAACAGATTCTTTCTGTGTCTTTGAACACCATACAACAATCAGGAAATATTTTCTCAGTTTTGTTCTCTGCTTTGATTGCTGGCACATACATGCAAGAAAATATGTTGGCAGAAACTGCACTACCTCACAGTCTTATCTCTTCTCAGCAAGTCTTCTCAGCGAGTTTACACCTTCCTGCCATTAGTCAGTAGTTCACATCCTGGTGACATAGCAAGCATTCCAGGAACTCTAGCTATCACCATACCTCAGTGACCCTGATCCTCATACTGACTGGAAAAGCATGATCTCTCACTACTGCTGTGGTAAATGTCTAGTGTTTTTCCCACTGAGAAGATAAAGAAGGCACACTGGAGGAGAAGGGCTAGATACAACTAGAAAGTAGAATTGCAGAGCCTGTATTTACAATTACAATCTAAATAGTCTCTATTCAGCTGCTGCCTGATTCTGGATGTATTGCTCATCAGTCTTTACCTTGTTGCACCTAAGCCTTCTGTGCACACCTATGTTTCTGCTTTGGGGCAGGTCTGGAGCGGGCCACTGAAACTACTGGACACCTGGTGCCCTGTGACTGTCGCCTTCAGCACCCAAGCACTCCCCTCACAAACACCCACCATCACTGGGGCCACAAATCTCACCCCGTGTACAAAGACCAGTACAAACCAGCAAGACTGCCTGCTTCCTTTGCAAAGTCTCGAGGTGGGTTTGCCACCCATTTGCTCCATAAAAGCCTATTTGCCTAAAATATTTTCACATGAGGAGAGGAACACAAGTTCAATGCTTCATCCCTCCTCAGGATCCGTATGTCCCAGGCCTATACTTTAACCAGCAGGAAACCTAATAGGCAGGGCCAGGGAGCATCTCCCCAGCCTCACTCTGTCTCTCTCTGAAATAAATAGGCACTCGAGCAATAGGAGAGAAAGCATGAACCCATATCCTCATGGTTTAGGCAATCAGTTTGCAGAAAGAATGCCACATTTCTGTCCCCTACAGAGGTGTTTTCTATTAAGCAGTCAAAGGATAAAGACCCGTAGGGTGGGAAATAGGCCCTAGGATGCCTCTCCCAGGACCCCAACATCTAGATCTCTCCTTACACTTGCTCTCCCTCAGTTTTCTGCTCCATAGTGGCAAAATTCCAACGAGAGGAGCCTCCCTCTATCACCAGAGGCTCACACTGGTTTGAACACTCTGGCAGGTGGGAGCCTGAATCCTCAGTCTGAGGAAGACACAAAACACAAGCTCTCAGAATAATGGGTATTTTAAACAATAGGCCATTTTACAAAATGTAGCTCTTGGTCTGAACGTGTCTTTTGGCAGCCAAAGAAAGAATAAGTCCTAGTTAGTCCTCGCTAGAAACAGATGTTAGCACTCTTCTCTGAGACAAGTCTGTGCTGTGAATCTCAAGTGGAACAAGGCTCTGGTTTCCCAGCTGCAGAGAGGTGCACTGGTTCTGAGCAGGGGCAGGATGTTTCGAGGGCACCAGTGCTGCTGAGCAGCTCTTCACTCGTGCGCTGGCACATGGGCATTTTTGATCCTCAGATACAAGGTACAAGACAGCTCTAGGTCTTGGATGCTTTCTGGATGGCTGGCACCTGTTAGGTGCTGCAGGGTCACTGTCTGAGTGGTTACTGTCCCCAGCCAGAAGTGTCTTGCCTGTGGTCCTCAGGAAGGTTCACAGTGGAGCAGTGAACCAGGCCCAGCTCTGTCACATTCCATTCTAAGTGCTGCAGTCATCCTACAACTATTTAAGGCCTTTTCCCAGACCATCCCCCAAGTTCTTTAATTGCTGTTGTGGCTTTTTGTATGACCCTGTGGCTTTCATTGTACAGATTTGCCTAAAACCAAGGTCTACTTTAAACTGCAGAGTTAAGAAAGCATTTTATACCTTCTTTATCACTGAGCACATTCAAACACCACCACTATCATTTTAATGAAGAATTTCTCTCCTGCTACTTCTTACTTGAATAGGACATAATATTTAATCTGTGGTACTGAGCCACAGCATGGTGCTTTCCATCATAGAGAAAATAAAATGTCTTCTTTAAGGAAGTGAGAAAGCAGTTAATTTACCCCAGCAATAAACAGATTGTGGTTTTTAAGTATCCTGATTCCAGATAAGTATTTGTTTATATATGTAGGTGTGCAGTCAGGACACTAATATCTCCCAATGGGCTTTCAGATGTGCTTCTGAGAGACCAGTCTTCTTGTGCTTTATTACTAAAGTTGAGTTTGTGCATGATAGCTTCCAGAAACACTACCCACACTCTACAGGCAACGCTGCAGTCACCTAATGATGTATTTCATGCCTTTTACCACCCATGCAGATTGTCTACAACCAAGAAAGGCAAAGCAGGACTCCAGCCCAGCTCAGGCACCACCACAACAGCCAGAGCTGTGTTCCAGAGGCACAGCCATATTCTTCCCCACTGACATGATTCCAGAGGCTTCAGAGATGCAGGATAAAACTGAAAAAGCTTTAATTGGGCTTCTAGCATGTCTTTTCTTTATTATTGCCAGTAACTCCAATCCCCATTACTCCCATACCATTCCAAGACTGCCATCTGAGGAGCTTTTTTCTGCTTCTGTGCTTCTTAGAACAGCAGTTCAAGCATACAGGCACACAGAGATGCTGCTGCTGCTCCTGTAATAGTCCAGCTATGCCACCTACACAGAATTTGCACAGAAGTCACAGTGTTGCCATTTTGAGTGTCCAGGACAGTCTTATCAAATAAAGAAGTAAAACAGCCTTACAACTGAACATTGTATTCAAAATTGTAAGACATACTCGCACCAGCTACAGCTACCCACATTTTCTTTTTTAATCATAGTTAGCTGTGTTCACCTGTCACATTCCTCCATTTGCTTACTAAATAAGAGTTCATCTGCTTTGTGACAGAAGTCGACAGCATCCTGGGATGCATTAGGCAGGGCATTGCTGGAGGGTCAGGGGAGCTGATCTTGTCCCTCTACACAGCACTGGTGAGGCCACACCTGGAGCATTGTGTCCACAAAACAGACATGGACTTTGAGAAGCAAGTTCAGCATGGGATCACAGAGATGACTGTGGAACTGGAGCACCTCTCATATATGGAGAGGCAGAGACACCCGGGATTGCTCAGCCTGGAGAAGGCTGAATGTCTCTCAATACCTGGTGGGAGAGAATGAGGAAGAGAGAGCCACACTCTTCTCAGTAGCATCCACTGACAACTGAAACCCATGACATTTCATCTGAACACAAGAAAACGTTTATTTTACCCTAAGGGTGGTCAAACACTGGATCAGGTTGTCCAGAGAGGTTGTGGAGCCTCTGTCTGGGGAGATATTAAAAAGCTGACTGGACCTAGTTCTGGCAAGTTTGGGGGATTGGATCAGATGATCTCAAGGGGTCACTTCCCACCTAAAAGATTCTGTTTGTTATACGGATGTTGAATGTATAGGTTATCTCCATTCTAAATAATAGAGGGCAGCAAATTTGAATGATGCCTGAATCTAACATACAATATCATAAATGGAACTTAGATATTAACTCCAAGCTAAAGCAGGAAATCCAGACATGATGCTGTCAGGCAAGGGGAAAAAACGGCAAACCAAACTGTCATTACATTTTAAGTATTTGGACAGTGAAGACTTAATACTACACTGAAGGAGCAGGTAACAATTTTTATCTTGATCGTCATACTGTAAAATGTCATTAATGACACTGTAAGATCTCCATGAGGTGAGTACATCTGACACTCAACAGCCAGAAGGTAGTGTGCTGTTTGTGCATGGAAAAGCTGCTTCTGCCGTACAATCCTAGATCTTCACTAGCCCCTTTTCCTCACCCAGGGTTTCCCCCTGGTGTCAGCAACACTAACACTGTTTTATCCAAATAGGTTTTATCCAAACAGGTTTTATCCAAAGCAGTGCAATCCTGTGTGCTGAAGAGGAGAAGGTGGTAGTAAGTGGCTGGCATCCGTAACCATTTGTTGGCAGAACTGGGTTGCTGAGCGTAACACTTCGGATGAATTCTTCGGACGGGTGACTTTGCACCCCGACTCGTTAAGCAGAATTGATACCCAACTTTTTTCGCCAACTTTTCGTCAGAACTGGCGGGCCGCTCGGCAGGAGCAGGCGGCACAGAGGAGCTGCGGGCTCCCCGTGGATGCCCGGGCGCACTGCTGGCGGGCCGGAGGGGTCCCTGAGCCGCGGGACCCCCGGGATGTCCCCCCGGTGCCGCGCCGGGATCGCACCGGGATGCTCTCGGTCCCCGCACCACGTGCCTACATCTCCCGTCGTGCCGCACGCCGCGCGGCGGGGGGGCGGTGGTGCGCATGCGCGGCGCAGTCGCGGCGGTCGGTGTGCGGAGCAGCCGGCAGCCATTGTCGCCGCGGCCGCGCCGAGGTTCCCTCACGGCCCGCAGGACTCGCCGCTCCGTGACGGTGCGTGGCGGCCCTCCCGGCCGGGCGGGGAGGCCGGGGCGGGCAGCGGGGAGCCGCCGGCGGGGTGCTGGCGGCCGGGCGGCGCGGCGGGGCGGGGACGGGCCGAGGCGGGGGAGCGGCGGGCGGAGG